>JAULUF010000052.1:31267500-31867500 GCA_031834385.1 Semotilus atromaculatus
AAGAAAGAAAGATGGATTAGTTAGAAAGAAAGAAAAAAGATTAGTTAGAAAGAAAGAAAGATAGATTAGTTAGAAAGAAAAAAGGAAAGAAAGATAGATTAGTAAGAAAGAAAGGAAGAAAGATAGATTAGTGAGATAGATAGATTAGTTAGAAAGAAAGAAAGAAAAAAGATTAGTGAGAAAGAAAGATAGATTAGTTAGAGAGAAAGAAAGATGGATTAGTTAGAAAGAAAGAAAAAAAGATTAGTAAGAAAGAAAGAAAGATAGATTAGTTAGAAAGAAAAAAGGAAAGAAAGATAGATTAGTAAGAAAGAAAGGAAGAAAGATAGATTAGTGAGATAGATAGATTAGTTAGAAAGAAAGAAAGAAAAAAGATTAGTGAGAAAGAAAGATAGATTAGTTAGAAAGAAAGAGATTAGTTAGAAAGAAAAAGAAAGATAGATTAGTTAGAAAGAAAGAAAGATAGATTAGTTAGAAAGAAAGAAAGATAGATTAGTTAGAAAGAAAGAAAGAAAGATAATTAAAAAGAAAAAAAGAAATATAGATTAGGTAGAAAGAAAGATAGATAGATTAGTTAGAAAGAAAGAAAGAAAAAAAGTTAATTAAAAAGAAAGAAAGAAAGATTAGTTAGAAGGATAGATTAGTTAGAAAGAAAGAAAGAAAGAAAAAAAGATTAGTAAGAAAGAAAGATAGATTAGTTAGTTAGAAAGAAAGAAAGAAAGAAAGAAAGAAATATAGATAAGTTAGAAAGAAAGAAAGATAGATTAGTTAGAAAGAAAGAAAAAAAAGATTAGTTAGAAAGAAAGAATGAAAGATAGATAGATTAGTTAGAAAAAAAGAAAGAAAAAAAGATTAGTAAGAAAGAAAGAAAGATAGATTAGTTAGAAAGAAAAAAGGAAAGAAAGATATATTAGTAAGAAAGAAAGAAAGAAAGATAGATTAGTGAGAAAGATAGATTAGTTAGAAAGAAAGAAAGAAAGATAGATTAGTTAGAAAGAAAAAGAAAGATAGATTAGTTAGAAAGAAAGATAGATTAGTTAGAAAGAAAGAAATAAATAAAGTTAATTAAAAAGAAAGAAAGAAAGAAAGATAGATAGATTAGTTAGAAAGAAAGAAAGAAAAAAAGATTAGTAAGAAAGAAAGAAAGATTAGTTAGAAAGAAAGAAAGATAGATTAGTTACAAAGAAAAAGAAAGATAGATTAGTTAGAAAGAAAGAAAGATAGATTGGTTAGAAAGAAAGAAAGAAAGAAAGTAAATTAAAAAGAAAGAAAGAAAGAAAGATTAGTTAGAAAGATAGATTAGTTAGAAAGAAAGAAAGAAAAAAATATTAGTAAGAAAGAAAGATAGATTAGTTAGAAAAAAAAAGAAAGAAAGATAGATTAGTAAGAAAGAAAGAAAGATTAGTTAGAAAGAAAGAAAGATAGATTAGTTAGAAAGAAAAAGAAAGATAGATCAGTTAGAAAGAAAGAAAGATAGATTAGTTAGAAAGAAAGAAAGAAAGTTAATTAAAAAGAAAGAAAGAAAGTAAGATAGATTAGTTAGAAAGAAAGAAATATAGATTAGAAAGAAAGAAAGATAGATTAGTTAGAAAGAAAGATAGATTAGTTAGAAAGAAAGATAAATTAGTTAGAAAGAAAGATAGATTAGTTAAAAAACAAAGAAAGAGATTTGTTAGAAAGAAAGATAGATTAGTTAGAAAGATAGATTAGTTAGAAAGAAAGATAGATTAGTTAGAAAGAAAGATAACTTAGTTAGAAATAAAGAAAGATAGATTATTTAAAAAACAAAGAAAGATGGATTTGATAGAAAGAAAGATAGATTAGCTAGAAAGATAGATTAGTTAGAAAAAAAGAAAGATAGATTAGTTAGAAAGAAAGAAATATAAATTAGTTAGAAAGTAAGATAGATTAGTTAGAAAGAAAGATAGATTAGTTAGAAAGAAAGAAAGATAGATTAGTTAGAAAGATAGATAGATAAGTTAGAAAGAAAGAAAGAAAGATTAGTTAGAAAGAAAGAAAGATAGATTGGTTAGAAAGAAAGAAAGATTAGTTAGAAAGAAAGATAGATAGATTAGTTAGAAAGAAAAAAGATAGATTAGTTAGAAAGAAAGAAAGTAAGAAAGAAAGAAAGAAAGATTGGTTACAAAGAAAGATAGATTAGTTAGAAAGATAGAAAGAAAGATAGATTAGTTAGAAAGAAAGAAACATAGATTAGTTAGAAAGAAAGAAAGAAAGAAAGAAAGATAGATTAGTTAGAAAGAAAGAAAGATTAGTTAGTTAGAAAGAAAGAAAGATAGATTAGTTAGAAAGAAAGATAGATTAGTTAGAAAGATAGATAGATAGATAGATTAGTTAGAAAGAAAGAAAGATAGAATAGTTAAAAAGAAAGATAGATAGATTAGTTAGAAAGAAAGATAGATTAGTTAGAAAGATAGATTAGTTAGAAAGATAGATAGATAGATAGATTAGTTAGAAAGAAAGAAAGATAGATTAGTTAGAAAGAAAGATAGATAGATTAGTTAGAAAGAAAGATAGATTAGTTAGAAAGAAAGAAAGAAAGATAGATTAGTTAGAAAGAATGAAAAAAGAAAGAAAGAAAGAAAGAAAGATTGGTTAGAAAGAAAGATAGATTAGTTAGTAAGAAAGATATAAAGAAAGATGGATTAGTTAGAAAGAAAGAAACATAGATTAGTTAGAAAGAAAGAAAGAAAGAAAGATAGATTAGTTAGAAAGACTAGTTAGTTAGAAAGAAAGAGATAGATTAGTTAGAAAGAAAGATAGATAGATAGATAGATAGATAGATAGATAGATAGATAGATAGATAGATAGATAGATAGATAGATTAGTTAGAAAGAAAGAAAGATAGATTAGTTAGAAAGAAAGAAAGATATATTAGTTAGAAAGAAAGATAGATAGATTAGTTAGAAAAAAAAGATAGATTAGTTAGAAAGAAAGAAAGATAGATTAGTTAGAAAGAAAGATAGATAGATTAGTTAGAAAGAAAGAAAGATTAGTTAGAAAGAAAGAAAGAATGATAGATTGGTTAGAAAGAAAGAAAGATAGATTAGTAAGAAAGAAAGAAAGGAATAAAGAACGATAGATTAGTTAGAAATAAAGATAAAGTAGTTAGAAAGAAAGATAGATAGATTAGTTAGAAAGAAAGATAGATAGATAGATTAGTTAGAAAGAAAGATAGATTATTTAGAAAGAAAGAAAGATAGATTAGTTAGAAAGAAAGAAAGATTAGTTAGAAAGAAAGAAAGATTAGTTAGAAAGAAAGATAGATAGATTAGTTAGAAAGAAAAAAAGAAAGAAAGAAAGAAAGAAAAATTGGTTAGAAAGAAAGATAGATTAGTTTGAAAGATAGAGATTAGTTAGAAAGAAAGAAAAGATTAGTTAGAATGAAAGAAAGATAGATAGATTAGTTAGAAAGAAAGAAAGATAGATAGATTAGTTAGAAAGAAAGAAAGATTAGTTAGAAAGAAAAAAGATAGATTAGTTAGAAAGAAAGAATAAAAGAAAGTAAGAAAGAAATAATGAAAGATTGGTTAGAAAGAAAGAGATTAGTTAGAAAGATAGATAGATTAGTTAGAAAGAAAGAAAAGTTAGAATGAAAGAAAGATAGAGTAGTTAGAAAGAAAGAAAGATAGATAGATTAGTTAGAAAGAAAGATAGATTAGTTAGAAAGAAAGTAAGGTAGATTAGTTAGAAAGAAAGATAGATTAGTTAGAAAGAAGAAAGATAGAATAGTTAGAAAGAAAGAAAGATTAGTTAGAAAGAAAGAAAGATAGATCAGTTAGCAAGAAAGAAATATTAGTTAGAAAGAAAGAAAGATTAGTTTGAAAGAAAGAAAGATTAGTTTGAAAGAAAGATAGATTAGTAAGAAAGAAAGAAATAAAGAAAGATTAGGTAGAAAGAAAGAAAGATTAGTTAGAAAGAAAGAAAGATAAGTTAGAAAGATAGATAGATAGATAGATAGATAGATAGATAGATAGATAGATAGATAGATAGATAGATAGATAGATAGATAGATAGATAGATAAAGTTCATTAGTACATATAGAATGGTAGTTTAATTGAATCTAGGGCTTCAGGGAGTTTAGATTTGAGTTTATTTGGTGTCCACTGCTGGGCCACCGTAGTCTTGGCTCAATTTGAACTGTTGCAATGAAAGTCAATGGGATTTTTATGATTTTTAATATTAATTTTTAAGAAATCTGAAAGTCAAATCAGTTTGAAAAGATATAGCACACCGAGTCAGAACAGTCTGAAGGTCTGACCCGAGTTTGGAGTTTGTAGAGTTAAAGCTCTAGGACGAGTTAGAGTCAGAATTTTTTGGGTAAGAAAAATAAGAAGAAGAAGAAGAAGAAGAATAATAACTAGAAAAAGTTCGTCGAGACAAACTTTAAGTTGGCTTGTGAAAGTTTGGACCAATAAGTTTGAAGAAGTTTAAAGAAGTTTAAAGTTTAATTAGTTTATAGTTTAGTAAGAAAGAAAGAAAGATAGATTAGTTAAAAAGAAAGAAAAAAAGATTAGTAAGAAAGAAAGAAAGATAGATTAGTTAGAAAGAAAGAAAGAAAGAAAGAAAGAAAGATAGATTAGTTAGAAAGAAAGATAGATTAGTAAGAAATAAAGAAAGAAAGAAATATAGATAAGTTAGAAAGAAAGAAAGATATATTAGTTAGAAAAAAAGAAAGAAAAAAAGATTAGTAAGAAAGAAAGAAAGATAGATTAGTTAGAAAGAAAAAAGGAAAGAAAGATAGATTAGTAAGAAAGAAACAAAGAAAGATAAATTAGTAAGAAAGAAAAAAGATTGATTAGTAAGAAAGATAGAAAGATAGATAGATTAGTTAGAAAGAAAGAAAAAAAGATTAGTGAGAAAGAAAGATAGATTAGTTAGAAAGAAAGAAAGAAAGAGATTAGTTAGAAAGAAAAAGAAAGATAGATTAGTTAGAAAGAAAGAAAGATAGATTAGTTAGAAAGAAAGAAAGAAAGTTAATTAAAAAGAAAGAAAGAAAGATAGATTAGGTAGAAAGAAAGATAGAAAGATAGATAGATTAGTTAGAAAGAAAGAAAGAAAGATAGATAGATTAGTTAGAAAGAAAGAAAAAAAGATTAGTTAGAAAGAAAGAAAGAAAGATAGATTAGTTAGAAAAAAAGAAAGAAAAAAGATTAGTAAGAAAGAAAGAAAGATAGATTAGTTAGAAAGAAAAAAGGAAAGAAAGATAGATTAGTAAGAAAGAAAGAAAGAAAGATAAATTAGTAAGAAAGAAAGAAAGATTGATTAGTAAGAAAGATAGAAAGATAGATAGATTAGTTAGAAAGAAAGAAAGAAAAAAAGATTAGTGAGAAAGATAGATTAGTTATAAAGAAAGAAAGAAAGAGATTAGTTAGAAAGAAAAAGAAAGATAGATTAGTTAGAAAGAAAGAAAGATAGATTAGTTAGAAAGAAAGAAAGAAAGAAAGTTAATTAAAAAGAAAGAAAGAAAGATAGATTAGGTAGAAAGAAAGATAGAAAGATAGATAGATTAGTTAGAAAGAAAGAAAGAAAGTTAATTAAAAAGAAAGAAAGAAAGATTAGTTAGAAAGATAGATTAGTTAGAAAGAAAGAAAGAAAAAAAGATTAGTAAGAAAGAAAGATAGATTAGTTAGAAAGAAAGAATGAAAGAAAGAATGAAAGAAAGAAAGAAAGTAAGAAAGAAAGAAAGAAATATAGATAAGTTAGAAAGAAAGAAAGATAGATTAGTTAGAAAGAAAGAAAAAAAGATTAGTTAGAAAGAAAGAAAGATAGATTAGTTAGAAAAAAAGAAAGAAAAAAAGATTAGTAAGAAAGAAAGAAAGATAGATTAGTTAGAAAGAAAAAAGGAAAGAAAGAAAGATTAGTAAGAAAGAAAGAAAGAAAGATAGATTAGTGAGAAAGATAGATTAGTTAGAAAGAAAGAAAGAAAAAAAGATTAGTGAGAAAGAAAGATAGATTAGTTAGAATGAAAGAAAGAAAGAGATTAGTTAGAAAGAAAAAGAAAGATAGATTAGTTAGAAAGAAAAAAGGAAAGAAAGATAGATTAGTAAGAAAGAAAGAAATAAAGATAAATTAGTAAGAAAGAAAGAAAGATTGATTAGTAAGAAAGATAGAAAGATAGATAGATTAGTTAGAAAGAAAGAAAGAAAAAAAGATTAGTGAGAAAGAAAGATAGATTAGTTATAAAGAAAGAAAGAAAGAGATTAGTTAGAAAGAAAAAGAAAGATTAGTTAGAAAGAAAGAAAGATAGATTAGTTAGAAAGAAAGAAAGAAAGAAAGAAAGTTAATTAAAAAGAAAGAAAGAAAGATAGATTAGGTAGAAAGAAAGATAGAAAGATAGATAGATTAGTTAGAAAGAAAGAAAGAAAGTTAATTAAAAAGAAAGAAAGAAAGATTAGTTAGAAAGATAGATTAGTTAGAAAGAAAGAAAGAAAAAAAGATTAGTAAGAAAGAAAGATAGATTAGTTAGAAAGAAAGAAAGAATGAAAGAAAGAATGAAAGAAAGAAAGTAAGAAAGAAAGAAAGAAATATAGATAAGTTAGAAAGAAAGAAAGATAGATTAGTTAGAAAGAAAGAAAAAAAGATTAGTTAGAAAGAAAGAAAGAAAGATAGATTAGTTAGAAAAAAAGAAAGAAAAAAAGATTAGTAAGTAAGAAAGAAAGATAGATTAGTTAGAAAGAAAAAAGGAAAGAAAGATAGATTAGTAAGAAAGAAAGAAAGAAAGATAGATTAGTGAGAAAGATAGATTAGTTAGAAAGAAAGAAAGAAAAAAAGATTAGTGAGAAAGAAAGATAGATTAGTTAGAAAGAAAGAAAGAAAGAGATTAGTTAGAAAGAAAAAGAAAGATAGATCAGTTAGAAAGAAAGAAAGATAGATAGTTTAGTTAGAAAGAAAGAAAAATAGATTTGTTAGAATAAAAGATAGATTAGTTAAAAAGAAAGAAAGATAGATAGATTAGTTAGAAAGAAAAAAGATAGATTAGTTAGAAAGAAAGAAAGAGATTTGTTAGAATGAAGGAAAGATAGATTAGTTAGAAAGAAAGAAAGATAGATAGATTAGTTAGAAAGATAGATTAGTCAAAACGAAAAGATGGATTAGTTAGAAAGAAAGAAAAATAGATTTGTTAGAATAAAAGATAGATTAGTTAAAAAGAAAGAAAGATAGATAGATTAGTTAGAAAGAAAGTTAGATTAGTTAGAAAGAAAGAAAGATAGATTAGAAAGAAAGATAGATAGATAGATTAGTTAGAAAGAAAGATAAATAGATTAGTTAGAAAGAAAGAAAGAAAGATAGATTAGTTAGTTAGAAAGAAAGTTAGATTAGTTAGAAAGAAAGATAGATTAGTTAGAATGAAAGAAAGATAGAGTAGTTAGAAAGAAAGAAAGATAGATTAGTTAGAAAGAAAGATAGATAAGTTAGAAAGAAAGATAGATAGATTAGTTAGAAAGAAAGATAGATTAGTTAGAAAGAAAGATAGATTAGTTAGAATGAAAGAAAGATAGAGTAGTTAGAAAGAAAGATAGATTAGTTAGAAAGAAAGATAGATTAGTTAGAATGAAAGAAAGATAGAGTAGTTAGAAAAAAGAAAGATAGATTAGTTAGCAAGAAAGATAGATTAGTTAGAATGAAAGAAAGATAGAGTAGTTAGAAAGAAAGAAAGATTAGTTAGAAAGAAAGATAGATTAGTTAGAAAGAAAGATAGATAGATTAGTTAGAAAGAAAGATAGATTAGTTAGAATGAAAGAAAGATAGAGTAGTTAGAAAGAAAGAAAGATAGATTAGTTAGAAAGAAAGTTCGATTAGTTAGAAAGAAAGAAAGATAGATTAGAAAGAAAGATAGATAGATAGATAGATTAGTTAGAAAGAAAGATAAATAGATTTGTTAGAAAGAAAGAAAGAAAGATAGATTAGTTAGTTAGAAAGAAAGTTAGATTAGTTAGAAAGAAAGATAGATTAGTTAGAATGAAAGAAAGATAGAGTAGTTAGAAAGAAAGAAAGATAGATTAGTTAGAAAGAAAGATAGATAAGTTAGAAAGAAAGATATATAGATTAGTTAGAAAGAAAGATAGATTAGTTAGAAAGAAAGATAGATTAGTTAGAATGAAAGAAAGATAGAGTAGTTAGAAAGAAAGAAAGATTAGTTAGAAAGAAAGATAGATTAGTTAGAAAGAAAGATAGATAGATTAGTTAGAAAGAAAGATAGATTAGTTAGAATGAAAGAAAGATAGAGTAGTTAGAAAGAAAGAAAGATAGATTAGTTAGAAAGAAAGATAGATTAGTTAGAATGAAAGAAAGATAGAGTAGTTAGAAAGAAAAAAGATAGATCAGTTAGAAAGAAAGATAGATTAGTTAGAAAGAAAAAAGATAGATTAGTTAGAATGAAAGAAAAAATAGATTAGTTAGAAAGAAAGAAAGAAAGAGATGTATAGATAGAAAGAGAGATAGATAGTTGAAAGAGATAGATAGATAGATAGATAGATAGATAGATAGATAGATAGATAGATAGATAGATAGATAGATAATAAGTTTATTAGTACATATAGAATGGTAGTTTAATTGAGTCTAGGGCTTCATGGAGTTTAGATTTGAGTTTATTTGGTGTCCACTGCTGGGCCACCGTAGTCTTGGCTCAATTTGAACTGTTGCAATGAAAGTCAATGGGATTTTTATGATTTTTCATATTAATTTTTAAGAAATCTGAAAGTCAAATCAGTTTGAAAAGATATAGCACGCCGAGTCAGAACAGTCTGAAGGTCTGACCCGAGTTTGGAGTTTGTAGAGTTAAAGCTCTAGGACGAGTTAGAGTCAGAATTTTTTGGGTAAGAAAAATAAGAAGAAGAAGAAGAAGAAGAATAATAATAAGTTTAAATAGGATTTCAGTAAGTTGGCTTTTCCAAGCCAACTTAATAAGTTTAAATAGGATTTCAGTAAGTTGGCTTTTCCAAGCCAACTTAATAATAATAAGTTTAAATAGGATTTCAGTAAGTTGGCTTTTCCAAGCCAACTTAATAATAAGTTTAAATAGGATTTCAGTAAGTTGGCTTTTCCAAGCCAACTTAATAAGTTTAAATAGGATTTCAGTAAGTTGGCTTTTCCAAGCCAACTTAATAATAAGTTTAAATAGGATTTCAGTAAGTTGGCTTTCTCAAGCCAACTTAACTATAGCGCAAGCAATTTTAACTCTGTGTTAAGTGATCTAATACTGTAAGTAAACATACAAAAACCTGGAAAAGTACACCTAAGAAACACTCTCTTCCATGGTTTAATAGTGACATCCGTCAGATCATTAAAAGGCGAGATATTGCTCTTAAAAAGTCCCTAATAACAAAAACTAATACTGACCACCTTATTTATACGGGCTTGAGGAACAAGGTAGTATCAGAGCTGTGAAAGGCAAAGACTAAGTATTTGTCTAAACTAATTGAAGAAGCCAGTGGCAATAGTTCTAAATTGTGGCAACATATAAATAGACTAACTAATTCCAGTAGACATAAACAGTTAAAAATAAATGGTCTTAAAGTTTGTCATAATCTGATTCACAGCAATGCGGCTATTGCCAATGTTTTTAATACTTTTTTTTTATCAACTCTGTAAATGAATTAGCAAGTAATTTTACAGGACATACACAACATACATGCTGCATTAATTAAAAGATATAAAAGCTGTCTGTTAGAGCCAGTTACTTATTTAGTCAATTTATCAATACAAACAAATATGTTCCCAGATAGCTGGAAAACAGCAATAATTGCACCGAATCGGGAGATAAGGAAATATCAAGCAATTATAGGCCTATTGCTATCCTTCCTGTAGTCTCAAAAGTTCTGGAAAAGATTATCGCCGAGCAATTAGCGCAACATTTAGAGTCTAATCAGTTGCTTTATCCATTACAGTTTGGATTTAGAGACAAATATTCCACCGAAACAGCTAACTGTTATCTGATCAATAAAATGAAAGAATCACTGGATAAAGGAAATGTTGTTGGGGCGGTGTTCCTGGACCTAAAAAAGGCCTTTGACACTATTAACCACAGTATTTTGATACATAAATCAAATCAATTTAAAGATGTGTCAGAGTCAATGGGGTGAAGTCACCTCTGCAAGCCAACAACATGGGAGTACCGCAAGGGTCTGTACTTGCTCCTTTGCTGTTTACAATGTATATAAATGACCTACCAAAATGCTGTCCAGGCGTAAACTGTCAGATGCATGCAGACGACACTGTGGTCCATGTTTCCACTAAAACACCCAGTCTGGCAGGTGAACACCTGACAACAGCATCTCTAACTGGCTCGAGTTATCACATCTATCGCTAAATGTTAAGAAAACAGTCTCCATGTGTTTCTCTATACGAAATAGGCCGGTTAGCGATATATTTGAGGTACAAATACAAAATGAAGCAATAGAAGCAGTCAATGAAGTCAAGTACCTTGGGATTATTCTGGATAAAAATGTTACATTTGATAATCATGTTAAGTACATCTGCAAGAAAGTCAGACCAAATATAAATTGTTTTCGGTTTATAAGAAGGGATTTGTCCTGTCACACTGCAAAACTATATATGCATGCAATGATATTTTCACACCTATCATATTGCGTCACATCATGGTCACAAATCTCTCCAAATAAATTAATACCAATTCTCTCACTCTACAAACAGGCAATAAAAATCATGGACCAGAAACTGAGATGGCATCACTGTGATGTTCTAAGAAAGCATAAGCTTCTTGGTTTTGACAGTTTTATTGATTTTAATTATATTAAATTGGCTTTCAAATGCCTAAATAATCATGTTTCATCGCAGTTTTCTAAATTAATCAGTAGACGCCAAAGCTCTCATGGGGCGAACACACGAGCCACTGTCAGAGGTGACTGTTTAGTCCCAAAGTGTAAGACCTCCTTTGGTCAGTCTGCCTTCTCAGTAAAGGGGCCAAAACTCTGGAATGCTTTGCCTACTGATTTAAAACTAGAGACCGATGGCAAAGCTTTTAACAGAGGACTTAAACATTGGCTAAAAACCAAACAGCAGTGTTCGCATGAATAACTAATGATACTCTCTGACTCTGATGCTTCTGCTTTATAATTTATGTATGCAATTTGTTTTTTCTTTTCTCTGAAATTATATGGTATTTTTTTTAGCTATCCTTTTCTGTTAGTATTTTTAGTATTATTATGCTTACTAGTCTTGTTATTGTATTTTATTTACAAAAGCCTCCCGTGGACAGGTGTTGAAAATTAGCATGTTTGCTAAAACACTCAAACAAATGCATATGGTTCGTCCAATGTATTTGTATGCCCATGGCAAATAAATAAATAAATAAATTGCTAGGGATATATCAGTCACTGGATATTGGTCTACTCCAAACTCTAAACCTGTTTATATTGTGTGATCATGCCTTTTTAGATGTTTTCTTAAAATCTGCTTATGTAAAGCGCTCTGAGAATTAACTTTTAAAAGCGCTATTATTATTACTCCCCTTTTCAACTTTATTGCGTATTACGTGAGTCACGAACGCGCATCACAGAACAGAGCAAGGCGAGCATTTGTGCTTATAAATTTTTTTTTTTTTTTTTTTTTTTGAAATGACGATGGTTTGTCTAGATAAGACCCTTATTCATCGTCTGGTGTCGTTTAAAGCCCTTTTAAGCTGCACTGAAACTGACAAATTTGGGGGGGGGGGGGTTGGCTTAAGTTAAAAATAGACTAATTGTGTCTGTGGTTTCTTTATTTTTATAAAAAATATTGTAAATTTAGATGTTTAACTACAACCACAATTGTGTTGTGTTAGTCCGTAACATGTCAGCTGGTAATCAGCAAGAAATGCCTTCATTTTTTATTGCCTTGCCTCTAGCCGGTTGTAACCGATTTGAAGGGAGGCATTGTCTTCAATTTTATTTTTTATTTTATTTTTTCCTTCTCATATTGTGCCCTTCTTTCTGGATCAACATATCTGCATGCAAAACACTGTCTTTCTGCTGCTGATGTGGCGTCCATTTCTGAGATGAGATGCTTGTCGGTGTTTAAGTGGACACAATACATCAAATATTCTATTTATAACAGAATTATGAGTTGCCATGAATTTGGTAAGTATATCTTTACTGAAACATGACTATTTTATAATTTTTTTATTAGAATTATCCATAAATTAAGTGAAAAACTCAACCCTGTCACAAGTTTTCTACCCCGAATGAGAAATGAGAAATATACAGATATGTGAGGTTGAGGTTTTCTGCTCGTCTTGTAGTGCAGGACAGTAGACCATATATGGCAGCAATGAAATTAAATTGATTATTAAATACATTTCTATCAAATGTTAATGTTGTGTGTGTTTATATCTGAACTATCTTCTGCACTGGTGTCAAATCTGCGGAGACTCACTGTGTTGGACAGTTTCCAGCATCTTCTCCCAGACTCTGAACGGCAGGTTACCCAGATAACGCCACACATGGATCAAAGCTCCAGAACTCATCCGTAGATCCGGCTGTGAGATCTGGACTCTGAGGAACATTCAGGAGTCAGAACTGCAGTGAGTTTGAGTTCAGATCCACTGAGAGAAGAGATACGAGCAGCTCACTTACCTTTCCATCGAGACTTTATAGTTCTGGAAAATATAGAGTTTAAAAACATTGTAATATCTTATCAAACACTCTCACTGTCAATGAGTCTCTATACAAGTTGTTTTCTGCACAGAGAATGAAGCCAGATTGATTTGTCACCTTTAGAAACGAGACTCTGTGTGCTCAGCTTGAGACTGAAATCAAATCACATTCACTTCAGTCAGCTCTGTTTGAACACACACTCCACTAATGTCAATAATAAACTGTGTGTGTGAATGTTGAGTATTTAACTCTTTATACATCCTCACCTTGATGTGTTCAATTGTTTCATCACACTTTTTCTTCATTTCTTCTCCATGTTTGAGCTTGTTTTGTAAGGACGTCAGTGCTGTATTAAATTCCTCCTGCAGGTTAAAGTGAAAATCTGTGACACTTATGCAGCTATAAGAGGTTTAAACATTATATGTTTGGATGTTTTTATTATTATTATTATTATTATTATTATTTTATTATATGTTGACTGGGTCATTCTCAGGAAGCATTTGTGCCTGAAATGGCAGGACATATAGTATATATATATATATACATATATTATACATATTTATATTTATCTGGAAAGGCTGAACATTAATAAATCATGTTTTCGTCAAACACATTTTTTTTTTTTTTTTGCAATAGCTAGTTCTATTAGTATTACATCCATGCAGTTTTAAATTTGTGGTTGGGTAACACTTTATTTGAAGGGGTGTGCATAAGACTGACATGACACTGTCATAAACATGACATAACACCTGTCATGAACATGAAGGAGTCTTTATGAATGTTTATGACTGTTGTCATTAAGTGTCATTCGGTAAATTATGACACTTTTAATGCAAAGTTGACATTGTTTAAAATGTCTTTGTTATGACAACTTGACATTACCCAAGACAAAAATGTCTTGATTATGACAACTTGACATTAACCAAGAAATCATAACCTGCTTTGGCCATCATGACACCATTAAAACTGTGTCATGAATATTTTACTTGTCCTCAAGTAAAGTGGAACACATTGTACTAGTTATAAAGATGTCATTAAGGGTTATTACACTGTCAAATGCTTTAAGTTTGATAATTAGACCTGTTATGACATATTTGTGACAGGTTGACAGTTTATGATTTCTTGGTTAATTTCAAGTTGTCATAACAAAGACATTTCTGTCTTTGTTAATGTCAAGTTGTCACAATCAAGACATTTTTGTCTTTGTTAATGTCAAGTTGTCATAACAAAGACATTTTAAACAATGTCAACTTTGCATTAAAAGTGTCATAATTTACCGAATGACACTTAATGACAACAGTCATAAACATTCATAAAGACTCCTTCATGTTCATGACAGGTGTTATGTCATGTTTATGACAGTGTCATGTCAGTCTTATGCACACCCCTTCAAATAAAGTGTTACCGACTATACTTTTCCAGGACACAAGCTTTGACCCCGAGATATCTGATGATGATGATGATGTGGGCAGTGAGAGAGGCAGAGGAAGAGGAAGAGGCAGAGGAAGAGGCAGAGGAAGAGGCAGAGACATGGTTTCAGAAGATGATGCAAGGAGAGCTGCAGACCTGTCACAGCAGAGGTTAACAGAGATACAGGTTTGTTTTTGTATTGTACACTTCAAAATATTATTTTCCCCATATATCTTGTATCATATTGTTGCTTTTCAGTCTGCAGTGAATGACCTAGACTTCGTTCAACGGAGAGAGATCCTTCAAGAGGTTTTAGTACAGCATCCTGCAATATTGTTTGACGTTTTAGCCCATGCTACACAAACAACAACCCTTCCTACAGCATCATCACTACACTGGTGTACCTGCAACAACTGCAGAGAGATGCCCACAGACCTCGAAAGAAAATGTTGTGGCCAGCGACCAGAGAGGTGTTTAAGCAGGACAGCTACATTTGAACTTCTGTGTCTTAATCCATCAGTTTTGAGGTTGGTCAGGGACACACGTAATGATATACTTGCCTTGGAAGACTCTGCTGAACCAGGCACAGACAATCGAGAGTCTCAGTATGCTGCATACAGGCAGTATGTAGTTTGGCAGTATGGTGCTTTAAGTGGGGGCCATAGAGTGGTCATACCAAGTTGTTGTGTTTGGTCTATTAGAGAGAAATATCCTGATCCTCAAGGCCAATACACAGGATTTATACCCAATAGGCTGTAGCACAGTACTTGAATTTTAAGTTACTTTTCTTTGAATTTTAAGTTACTTTTCTTTAAAAACAATTTAAATAATAAATGCACTATTCAAATTTGCATTTCTACTCTTAAAAACTGAATGCACTACCTCATTTCACATAATAATGCAAGATATACATTTTATTTTACATTTTGTTACTGTATTGGTGTATACTGTTTTGGTGCAATATTATTTTTTAAGCGTCAATTTGTATGGTTTAATTATTTAAATTCTGTTCCATTCCTTATCTGTACAAAAGTTATTAGAAAACTAAAATGATTTTTATTTGTATTCAATATTATCTTTTTGTTATAGGATTACAACTATAGTTGTTAATGTGTACTTGTTTACATGTTTAAAGAGGCTATAATAAAGAAAATAAATAAATCTTGAGTTCCTTATCAAGTCTTTTTATTACACTGACCAAATCAGGCTGATACAAACTGCACTTCAAAATAGGCAGATTTTTTGTACTATTTGTAATACTGACATCTTTCATAAACACTGTTCAAACTACATATGTTACACTCTTGGTGAGATCCACATGTCCTCTACACAAACATCAGTAGAACTATGTAACTCCAGTAGTAGAATATAACAGAAAACCTCCACGGATATAAGCTAGAAAGAAAAAGAAAAAAAGTGAGTAAACAAATCAATGATATTACATAAATTAAATAAATGTCATATTAGTCATGTTTACCTTGAAAACTTTGTTTCATAATAGGTGATTACAGCTTTGAGTAAATCATGCAAGATCCTGAAAGACATTAACACAGTAAATGGTGTTCCTATTCAACATACACATATTGTAAGGAATTTAGGTAATTGTGTCATACTTACATCTCCTCTGTGAAGTTGACCTCGAACTAACTCTGCAGTTGGTGGTGGAGGAACGGCTGGTAAGTTGCCCAGGGCTCTGGGGTCATCAGGCTTCAATGTCCTCTTTCTTGACAATCCTGACGCAGAATCTAGTCTTTTCCTAACAATAGACTTCTGCAGTTCTGGGATGTACATGTAGTCTTTGTTTGTTTTTAATGCATAAACACACCACCTTTTAGATTTTTTGTTGTACAGCCTCCTGTACCTAAGACATGAAGGCAGAGTTAAATCAAAAGATCATATTGACCTGTTATAGACCACAATACATCTATAATAGAACTTTTACCATTGAAGATTACTCACATTTTGTTGCCCTCTGCATTCACCAATACTGGACGATGATTGTGATGATTGTAGTCCAGCGCAGCAAGTAAGGTTCTGGCCTCATAGACAGGTGGGGAAAATGCAAATCTCTTGCTGGCGTACATCAAAATGTGATTTTGAAATGACTCTAGATCAGCAGTTGTCCTGTAGTTACATATAAAACACAAACATAGATTATCTATTGACCTTTAACAATAAATGTAAATGAATGACTGTGAAGAAGATAAAGTTCATAATAGACAAACTTATTGCAAAAATTATACATAAGTACATAATTACCTGAATCTAAGATACTTATCAATTCCTTTAAGCCATCTTGCATCAAGTACAATCCTGGACAAGGCCTCATGTGCAACATAGCCAGGTTTCATCCAATCCTTACTGTGGTAAGAATCGACACTGCCATGCTGACATTGTCCAAATGCCCATGTATGCTTGTTAATCACATGATGAAGCACACCAGTCCAAAGTATTACTAACTAATATTAATACTATTATGAAGAGGGGAATTTTTTTTTTAACATATGTCCAACCATGAACTGTTCTCTATTATCTGCTGCTTTACAACAAAACCAGAAATGGTTTACGATGTCTTTCATCCAGATTAAAATGATGTGCTGGCCAGCTATCATCCCAGCCTACATAAAATAAAATAAAAAAAGCAGTTTAGTAACCCGTTTTGTGAACAACAATGTGACAAAGAACATACACAGCACTGCAACACTTGCAGCATGTAGTCTTTTTGCAAGGTTCTTCGCTCCATGCCACATGTCCAGAGAATGTACAATCCCTTTATCCTTGTATCTGCCTTTCACTGGGTCTGCACACATCACATAATAACAGTATGTAATATTAACAATATTTGCCTTCAGAACAAGTGTCAAAACTCTGTCCTGGAGATCCATAGTCTTGCAGTGTTTAACTCCAAATAGCTCCAAAAAACCTGCCTGGAAGTTTCTAGTGTGCCTAGTTAGATATTTATAAGCTGGTTCAGAAGTGTGGTTAATTGAGGTTGCAGCTAAACTCTGCAGGACAGTGGCCCTCCAGGACTGTGTTTGGACACCTCAGATTTAAATAAATGTAATAGCGTTATGCATTACAAATGGTAGACATTGCTTACCCATCAAAGCAGATATCTGACTGTGTGTATCAGTAACTATCTCCTTCAGATTCAGTTCTGTAGAAAGCTGGTCAACAGTCTGAATAAAAGCCGCTTTTTCCATGATAACAGAGTTTCTCTGGGTCTCTCTTTTATCGATTGTTACCACATGAACTATGTCCTTTGAGTCATTTTCCATAGTGGTATAAGTGCAGTACTGTGCACAGTATCCTGGAAGCAGACATATAGGCATGCAAAATTCAACCACCACACACATTTTTTGTAAGCAGTATGTTGGCAAAAAACAACAACAACAACACACACACACACATATACATATACATATACATATACATATACATATACATATACATACATATATATATATATATATTTTATTACCTGGAGAGTCCATTCTTCCATCAGCTGTAATTTGTACACACACATGATTAAGAGAATAAAAAGTAAAATAGTGATTGTAATGTATCAACAATGTAAAAAAAAAAATCAACAAAGGTTAAGACTTACCTAGGACCACAACCTCATCTTTGGACTGATGGCGCTGAATCACCTCAGCTCTCTTAATGGTCCAGAATTCCTTTACAGCATTTATGCAGTATTCATCTTGAATACTGTAAAATGTGTTTTTGGCAACAATGCCCATGTTCCTGAACTGGAAAAGAAGTTTTATCTTGGCATAGTTGTTGCCAGAAAGCAAGATGTTGCTTGCCAGCATGAAATCCCCTCCTTGCAAGCCATATTTGAATTTTGGTTGTGAATTCCATGTCCAAACATTGTGACCTCTGGAACAGAACTAAAAAAAACATTGAGAAATGTGTTTTAATTTAAAATTGTCAAACATCTATCATAAATTCTTTAAACTACTCTGTGAATTATTAGTTACAAGACAGTAACCAGCAGTATTACCCATTGTAAGACTGTAGCAGTTCCTCTTGATGTTAGTTTATATGTGAAGGGTGGAGGAGCATCACATTTTTTATTTAGGGTGTGTTCTTTGAAAGTACATGCAGTTAATGGTAACTGAAGAACATTTGCAAGCAGTTTCAAATTGTCATGAAGCATGCTTCCCCACAAGGTCATCTTCGCAAATAATTTGTTCATGCTCGGTGAGAGGCTCATCAACAGACTCTGTACAATCCACTTCATCATGTACAGTTTCATCAAGCCCAATCACAGGGAACTCATCAATGTTGAAAGGAATACTGTGTGAACCTTTCAATCTGAAAAAAAAAGAAAAAAAATCCCACAAATCACGCCTTTTAGCATTTCCTATATCAAACTGAAATAAATATATCACTTTTTTTTTAAATGAATAAACAATAAAAAAAACATACCGCACACATAAAGGTGACACATATTCCTCATCTGAACTGTCATCAATATCATAGTCATCCCCATGTTTTGATGGCATATCCATTTCATTATCCCAATCTATACTTTGTAAAAGATTAATTGACAGGACTGATTGTGAGTATTGGTAAACCTAAATTACTATTTGCTACATATGTAGTACCATAAAATATATTTTTACTTACACAGTGTTCATCAGGACATTAGCTTGATTGTCATCCATTTGCAATGACTTCTCGCTAATTAGCATAGATGTAAAGCTGTAATGAAACAATTAAATTACACTTGTTAAATTTTTTGGAATTTAGCGGAGCACTCATGGAGTGGATCATCAGATTTTAAAAAACAAATTCTAGCTTCTAATAGCCTACATAACAATCATGTGCTGGACCAAATTTCAAAGGAAGACAGCTTATTGAAGATACTCATGTAACATAGCCTTCAGTTCAGTATAGTTTTTAAGTCATGAGTAAAAAGACTATACATTTGGTAATAATAGTAATATAATAAAATAAAAAACAGGACTCCGATTGGAGAACATGCAATGGAAAGAATAGATGGACTGTATTGACTGTTTGGGACATTCATTTTACAGACAAATATTGATTACATCAGGGGCACAGGCAGAATGCATCACATCAGAATATACACTAAAGACAAACACACTTATATCACATACTGTGGATAATCAGCAAATAAAATGAACAATAAACTACTAGTGATAATGTACACACCTTGCTTGCAATGCCTCTTCTTCATCATGTTCTTTTTGCAAAAAATCAATTCCAGGGTCAGAAAAAACACTTTCTCTGTAATACAAAAGTTGTCAATTACACAGTAGCAAAAATGTAATTTGATGTAAACAGCTGATTACATGCTAGAGCAGTTAACATGTACAAACAAATAACAATCATAGTGCTATGAAATAAAAGGTTTATGAACTGAATTACCGATCTGATTCAGCTCCAATGCTTGACAACGGAGGAGGCGGATTTTGTTTTCTTGGAGTAGACGTGAATTGCTCCCTCTCATAGCTAGCACAAAATAATTCATTTATATTTATCTGAAAAGGCTGAACATAAATAAATCATGTTTTCATCAAACAAAAGTGTTCTTTTTTTTCTTTTTTTTTTGCAATAGCTAGTTCTATTAGTATTACATCCATGCAGTTTTAAATGTGTGGTTGTGCAAATACAGAAAGTGAAAGTATGTTAGTATCAGTCACTTTTTGGTGCGTCTTAAATCAAAAATTATGATTGAAAAAATATTCATAACCCATGACATTTCTATTTTTTTGGTGCCAATGCTGTTACATGCAAAAATATTTGAAAAAGTCAGAGCTTATTGCAGAATTTTAGTCAGAGAGATTTAGTCTGAGTAAAAATAAATACTGGTCTATTGTTTACACAAATAATACTGTGTCTATGTGTAGCACTGTATTTATGAAATGAGAGACATTTGTCTTACCTTGTAGGATGAAAGCACTTCACTGATGGGTCTGAATGTGTGATTGGTGTGTTTCTCTGAGTCTCTGCACACTAAACACGCAGGCTATTTGTCCTCCAGACAGAAGAGTTTGAGTTTCTCACTGTGTAAACTGCAGATCTCCTCAGATCCTGATGAACGTTTCTCATTTCTCTCCTTCAGGAACGACTCACACAAGTTTTTTAACGTGAGATTAACTGGTGGATCTTGTCTAGAGGATCTTCTCCTGCAGACAGGACACTCCTGAGTTTCCTTAGTTTTCCAGAACTGTTGTAGACACTCTTTACAAATACTGTGACTACAGGACAGAAAAACAGGAGCCTTGAAGATTTCATAGCAAACAGGACAATAAAGCTCTTCCACAGTTTTTGAATCCATTTCCTCGTCTTTTTTTTTTCTGCGAAAATGTACTTTCACTTTCTGAAATTTGGTTTGAAAAATAAATAACTATTACAATCAAAATCTAATCTAGGTTTATTCAGAAATACACAAAAAGACTAATATGATGTGTATGTAATGTTCAAATGTGCAACTCGGTCAATATCTAATGGCAGCTAATGGCTGCTAAAACAGTGCTTTTAGGATGATAGTGGAGGGACAGGGATGTTTTTACTGCACAAGATGGGAAAGTTTTCCCGTATTCACAACTCGTTTTAGCTTTCAGCAAAAATGAAAGGTAGAAATAATGATTAGCCTACTTCCTGGTATGTTTTGTAAGAGGGTGGAGTTTCCGATGAACTTTTGGAGCTTCTGGTGTTGGTCGCATAAACCACTGAAACTACTCTTTTATTCACAACTCGTTTTAGCTTTCAGCAAAAATGAAAGGTAGAAATAATGATTAGCCTACTTCCTGGTATGTTTTGTAAGAGGGTGGAGTTTCCGATGAACTTTTGGAGCTTCTGGTGTCGGTTGCATAAACCACTGAAACTACTCTTTTATTCACAACTCGTTTTAGCTTTCAGCAAAAATGAAAGGTAGAAATAATGATTAGCCTACTTCCTGGTATGTTTTGTAAGAGGGTGGAGTTTCCGATGAACTTTTGGAGCTTCTGGTGTTGGTCGCATAAACCACTGAAACTAGTCTTACAAGTTAGCAGAGATGGGAGTAAGTCACTAAATGCAAGTCTCAAGTAAAGTTCAAGTCTTAACATGGCAAGTCAAAGTCAAGTCATTCTGTTGTAAGGGTCAAGTCAAGTCAAGTCATACTCTTTGTCAAGTCAAGTCAAGTCGCAACTTAGTCATCAAGTCATAACAAGTCGCACACAGGCACTAGTTTTACAAAAAAAAAAAAACTCTAGGAC
The DNA here is from genome assembly GCA_031834385.1 of Semotilus atromaculatus. Lineage (NCBI taxonomy): Eukaryota > Metazoa > Chordata > Actinopteri > Cypriniformes > Leuciscidae > Semotilus > Semotilus atromaculatus. Next base: position 31,288,760 of record JAULUF010000052.1, read on the forward strand.
TTTTATTACTTATTTAGACACAGAGGGCTGATGGGTTACAAAAATAAATAAATAAACTTGTGTGTAATAAATAAAATATCGTTAAGAAGCACTTTAAATGCTCTAAAATAAAAATAAATTAAATGAACACAATTAAACAAGAATTAATAAAACTTTCCCATCTTATGCATTAAAAACGTCCCTCTCCCTCCACTATCATCCTAAAAGCTCTGTTTTAGCAGCCATTAGCTGAGATTGACCGAGGTGCACATTTGGACATTACATAGTAGGTTTTTGACAGGCACGAGATAACACCTGTGGTGAATGTGGACCTCAAGTTTACATTTAATCTAGCTGTTTGATTTAAGTTGGAAGTAGATAGATACCACAGAAAACCTCATGCTTGAAAACTAGCAAAACCTTTGCGTTGGCCCAGTGACCAACCAACCACTGAAGTATGGCTTTGTTTATACTCAACGCGTCCGCACGAGTGCGAAGGTGCGCGGCAAAAATGACGTCATTGTGGTGTGGTCGGTCGCGCGCGTTGGGTGTGCAAGACCATAGACATCATAAAGAGACTAGATGCCCTATTGGCCGCTGGGCACTGAGAAATGCGGCCGCCATCTTAAATCGGTCATACTCCTATTGCTAGCATAGACAGTAAAAGAAATGAACACAGCGACCCCGTTGATTTCAACGGAGAGAGTTGAAGCCCAACATGGGCACTCACTTCCTGATAGCCAAGCGTTCTGCGCAGGCTCAAACTGAGCTGGACGACGGAGATGTGACGTGAGCAACCTGACTGACAGTTGTAAATCTTCTAGTAGCTGTGCCAAGACAAATCTGAATCACCTAATCTTGCAGAGACGGCGAAGCGTGACCTGGAGCAACAACCAACTATAACACAATACTTGTCTTGAATGATGATCAGAAGTTTCCAAGGTCGAAGTATGTGCTGACTTTAGACAGTAAAAGATTGCTACGAGCTTCTCCTTCTGTCTATACGGTAACTTCTCGACTGTGCGACAGAGAGTCCCGTGGTTATGACGCAATCATTAGCCTATTTTTACAAAAACGGCTTCTACGGGGCCATAACATAAGACACAAAGTAATGGAGCCTTTTATACATTGTCGTGTTTCTTTAGAAATAAATAATGGACAAATGGAGTCTTTGGACGCCTCAGATGTAAAGTTATTCGCTGTCAAAGTGACGCCAAAATGAATGGGAGTCAATGGGATGCTAACAGGGGGTGATAGCCAGCTACAATGGCAGCCCCCGGAGGCAGCTTCAACTTCCGGCTGATGGATTACCCCCTTGATTGCTAGTGATGGCCAAATGACGCGTTTCGAAGCATTATTGCTTTCTGATACAATTGTGTCGAAAATGGTTCATTACTCGAAGCTTCATTCAGATAGAAACTGCAGCACCCTCTCCTGGTGAAGTAAATGTAATGCAACAAAGCTGACAACCATTAAATGCAATAGGCTTATATGTTAACGCCCCGTTTATTACGTGTTTACCGAGGCGATCAAAGCTGAAACAGTGTTAGTGCTGTGAAACTCATTTATGTTGGTGAATTTTACAGATACTGATGAATTTCATGTGTTCTTGATAATAAAACATTAAGCATGATGTGTGTGTAATTATTTCTTTAGACAAGGACAGAAGATCAGACCAGCTTAAAAAAGTTGGAAACCACCACAGAAATTCTAATGGTTTCTATTAAAATACCAATAGGAACCATTGGCTTTTACCATTTAAAATACTACAGAATTCTTGTGTGTGTGTGTGTGTGTGTGTGTGTGTGTGTGTGTGTTTGGGACATATTCCATTAGGCTTTATCTTTAATGCCCCCACCAACAGAACCCAACACTTATCAGTAGAGACCCACAGAGACCACTATAATTCCCATTACAACCAATAAAATTCCCATGAAAACCATTAAATCCAATAGAATTTCTGTAATGGTTTCTATAGTTTTTTTTAGCAGGGCAGTATCATGTGTGAAAGCTTTATCTTGTTTAGCTGTGGGAAGCAGAACTCTATAACTTGGTGGGACTGATATTTTTGTATGAAAAGGATGTGCTTGTGTAGCTGGTTGTACTTGTATAGTGTAGCAGAGCAGAGGGTTTTTGAAGTTTCTGTCTTTGATGCATGTTTTTATGTAACAATGTCCATATGTTCTCTAGGTTATTTAAAAAAATGTGGCAGAGGGTGTGCTTTGGGTACATCATGCAGAAGGCTTAGACAAAGTGTTCATTAAATGGTATGGTTTTTATTCAGAAATATGATTTTACTATTATTATATTAATATTATTTAAATATTATTTTTATATTACAACACTGAAATAAACTCAATCCTCTCTCCTCAACAATAACGCCAATCCAAACACCGACTACTACAACCCACGATGTTGCCATGGTTTGGCTTCACTTTTATAAGAAATACAGCCGCCAGGTTTCAATCCTGTCAACAATGGATTGGGCAGTCAAAGCAGTAAGGTGGTTCACTACAGGAGTGAACCAGTGTGTTTGCTTCAGACGTCATTTTCACGTGACTAGTGACGTAATGATACAAGCTCCGAAGCAGTGGTTCATTGCAAGGACCGTTCGAGTTTGAAGCAAGCTTCGGAGCGTCTGTGTCAGACGTAACACAACGGAGCACATCTGATCTCTTCTGTAGGAGCACATCTGATCTCTACTGTAGGAGCACATCTGATCTCTACAGTAGGAGCACATCTGATCTCTACTGTAGGAGCACATCTGATCTTTACTGTAGGAGCACATCTGATCTCTACTGTAGGAGCACATCTGATCTCTACTGTAGGAGCACATCTGATCTCTACTGTAGGAGCACATCTGATCTCTTCTGTAGGAGCACATCTGATCTCTACTGTAGGAGCACATCTGATCTTTACTGTAGGAGCACATCTGATCTCTACTGTAGGAGCACATCTGATCTCTACTGTAGGAGCACATCTGATCTCTACTGTAGGAGCACATCTGATCTCTTCTGTAGGAGCACATCTGATCTCTACTGTAGGAGCACATCTGATCTCTTCTGTAGGAGCACATCTGATCTCTACAGTAGGAGCACATCTCATCTATTCTGTAGGATTATATCTGATCTCTACTGTAGGAGCACATCTGATCTCTTCTGTAGGAGCACATCTGATCTCTACTGTAGGAGCACATCTGATCTTTACTGTAGGAGCACATCTGATCTCTACTGTAGGAGCACATCTGATCTCTACTGTAGGAGCACATCTGATCTCTACTGTAGGAGCACATCTGATCTCTTCTGTAGGAGCACATCTGATCTCTACTGTAGGAGCACATCTGATCTCTTCTGTAGGAGCACATCTGATCTCTACAGTAGGAGCACATCTCATCTATTCTGTAGGATTACATCTGATCTCTACTGTAGGAGCACATCTGATCTCTTCTGTAGGAGCACATCTGATCTCTACTGTAGGAGCACATCTGATCTCTACTGTAGGAGCACATCTGATCTCTTCTGTAGGAGCACATCTGATCTCTACTGTAGGAGCACATCTCATCTCTTCTGTAGGAGCACATCTGATCTCTACTGTAGGAGCACATCTGATCTCTTCTGTAGGAGCACATCTGATCTCTACTGTAGGAGCACATCTGATCTCTACAGTAGGAGCACATCTGATCTCTTCTGAAGGAGCACATCTGATCTCTACTGTAGGAGCACATCTGATCTCTACTGTAGGAGCACATCTGATCTCTACTGTAGGAGCACATCTGATCTCTACAGTAGGAGCACATCTGATCTCTACTGTAGGAGCACATCTGATCTCTACTGTAGGAGCACATCTGATCTCTACTGTAGGAGCACATCTGATCTCTACTGTAGGAGCACATCTGATCTCTTCTGTAGGATCATACAATGCACCTCCTCTACCCGTATACAGTTATATCAGATCAAATGCACAAGATTATTCTTGCTTGATATTATGAACAGCAGCTACGCTAATTATTTTCTATTTGCTTCTCTGTTTTATCTTGGGATGCCCATTCGGAGCTAACTAGAGAGTGTGTCAGCTCCAGTTTGGATCCAGCCTATTATGAAGACTTCAGATGACCAACACATGTGAAGAGAGAGCACCAACTCCTGTGAAGACTTCAGATGATGCAAACACTGAATCAACGTGCACCAATGCTATATTTTCTAAATGTCATAATCATTTGTTAACAAACAAGTATTCATTACTTCAATGAGCTCATTGCTTCTGCATTAAATTATGACATTGTTTAAATTAAAACAATTTTTGCTAACTGCTTAACTTAGACAGTTTCCTCTGATAACACTCTGTGATACAGATCACTCTGTATTGTAATGTGGACTCATGCACTTTCTGTAAAGCTGCTTTGAAATGATGTGTATTGTGAAAAGCGCTATACAAATAAATGGGAATTGAAATTAATTGTTGGTAATAGACTTTATTGATAAGTATGGAAATAACAGAAGAAAACCCATTATGTGTGATTATTATTTATACATTTTAAAAATGAGGAAACACTATGTTCATGTTTAATACATCTGACACAATTTGTTGAAAAATCCAAGAACCATCCATGGAAAACTTTGCATTGCACAAAATTATGTTTTTTGTTTTTTCCATTTTTTTATTTTTATTTTTCTCTTTATATGTCTTACCACAATGGGACAAGATTGGATGATTAAGAGTCAACAACAAACATGGAAAAACTAGAAAAGTACTATTAAAAATTACTACTAAAGGTATTTTTTAACTGTTATTTATTACATTTAGCCATCTTGCACGTCACATGGCTATTGTCCAGCAAAATCTTGTGATTTCCAAGTTACCGCCCATCAATAGTGATTTAAACTCTTATACGGATCCATCATATTTACCGGATTGGGCGGGCAAATAATCAGAATTCAAATTATAATAAAGAAAAATTAACATAGCAGTTAAAGGTACAATATGCATTTTTTTCGCCGCTAGGGGTCGCTAACCTCTTACAATAACAAAGGCGTAGGTTTATGACACAGTGACGAGCTGAATGATAGGACTTGCTGTCAAGCTGATGGATCTAATAATGTTTATTTCAAATCTAAATGTTTATGGAGTGAAAACATTCCTGTTTTTTAACAGTGGTATGAAGCGGGTCGCGATTCTTAATAAGAGACAGATATCACACGCGAGTCCCGCGGATATAAAGGAATGAGGACATTTCATTCTACCTAATACACGCAAGTGCTGAATTACTACTCAAAGGTCAGTTTATTTGACGAATTAAACTTGTGAGGGAACGCAGCGCTGTTCCACTTGGTCTAACGTTAACTGTTACACTATACTAAACAGCATTATGGTGTTATTCTATGTGTTAGTTTGTTTGCAATATGAAACTAGCAGTAATGTTAAGCTAGATCAACATCAGAATAACATGCTGATCATATTCTAACATTTTGTGTTGTTTTTGGCGGCCTGTTTTAATTTTAGTTTTAGTCTTTGTGTCAAGCTGTCATTTTAGTTTTTGTTAGTTTTAGTCACGTTCATACTCTTTTTAGTCTAGTCAAGTTTTAGTCGACGAAAACTGATGACATTTTAGTCTAGTTTTAGTCGATGAAAACTGAAGACATTTAGTCTAGTTTTAGTCATTGAAAATTTTATTTTAGTCTCTTTTAAGTAGTAAAGCAATTCTATTTAACCCAGTCAATATAGTATTTCAAACAAGGTTATCTTACTATATTTAGGTGGCAGTTTTTTTTATCACCTCGGTGTTAATGGACCAATTTCTACTTGATGTAAAATCGTCTGAAGAGTGAATTTTATCCTCCACAGGGGCGAGACATTTAGGCTATGTTATCGCGCTACTACAGAAAGTAAAACTAAAAATCACCCGGGCGTGTAAAACGCGCTATAGATACTAAACTTGACGTGACTTACCAATTTGACATGCAAGTACAAATGTAGGCTATCTGTCCTACAGCGTTTTTCTACTTTACCACAGTAAAGAATACGAATATAATAGGCCTACTTAAAAGCTAACCAATGAAGAAACGTTTATAATCCCCTAATAAAAATGGGTGAGAAGTGAGTGAAGATTTGGGAAAAGAAACATCCATGCAGGGATGAGTCACGATTTTTGAATATTCGATTAGTTTATTTAATTATAGAATACCGAATAGGTTGTATTATTCTCTAAAATAAAATCTCCATGTTTTCGGTGCTGATGCTGTAATATAACGCACATAACAGCTGTCACAAAGAAGCGGTAAAAGTAATGATTATGAATGTGTCAAATATATCAATGAGATATTTTAATGGAATAACTTATGGAATAAAATAGTTACATTCGCTGATAATCGGGTGACCAGATCGCAAACCAGAATTCAAAGCCGACAAAGCTTAAATGTATGGGCTCACGCACAACTCTCTCATTCGTCGTGACGTTATAACATTTCGTCTCGTCTCGTTTTGGTCAACGAAAATGAAGAGACATTTAGTCCCGTTTTTATTCGTCAACAATATTGCATTATACATTTAATTTTAGTCATTGTCACATGACCAGCATTTACGTTGCGTCTCGTCTCGTTTTCGTCAGTTGATGAGGTTTCGTTGACGAAGATATATCGTCATAATTTTCGTTGACGAAAGCAACACTACTAACATTTCATCAAGTTGAGCTATGTAACATTGATTTGTTTTATGCACATTTGCTCACCTGTCTAATAAAGTATGTGCAAGAGCGGTGTCGCTGTCAAGTCGTGACTCGTGAGGCTCTGTCAAGTCCAAGTTAGTCGCGGACGTGGAGCTCTCGGCATCTCAAAAGATGTTGATTTTTGTTTTAGTCCTCTTTTTGTCTCAAAGTCTGCTTGCCATGGTCCATAATGTTTGACCAAAACAACAACAGCGTGAGCGTCCTGCTAGGCATAACACAATTGTCCACGTCTGTCACCGTGGTTACTATGGCAGTATGAGCGGAAACCATAGACGGCGGAAACCGAGGTTAATGCGGATATGATGTCATTGACTGGCGACTCCCAGCTCACACGCACCGTTTCCTTGGTTAAAATCGCAATTTTCTCACGATTTAAAAATAGTTGGAAACATTTGGAATATTGTAAGTTATCAACTTAACAAAACATATAACACTGGCCTTGTGATTTTGGGATATTTTAATGCAAAAATGTTGCATATTGTACCTTTAATAATCACTTCTATTATCTCTGAGTAACAAATCTAGAATAAAGTGTAGGAGAGCGAGAAAGAATGAGGTTTGAATCTGAAACAGACACTGACTAACCAGGAAACATGTCACACTTCTTATTCACTTGGTTGATCAGGAAAGCAAGGGGAAGTTCCTCCTTGTTATACACAAGAGTACTGTGACCTCTTGGGCCACAGCTGCAAAACTAGATAGCAGACTGTGGTGGTTTCAACACCTTTGGGGCCCATGGGCTGCTGGTCTGAGAACGAGGTGTGTTCAGGCGCATTGTTGGAGCGTTGCTATTTTGAGGAACTGAAATAAACTGCGCCATTGACCAGATGAAACTTGGTCTAAAGTCAATGGCCCAATATTTCTTTTGTTATTTAAAGGTGCTCTAAGCGATCCTGGTTGACGTCACTTCTTGTTGACGTTCGAACTATTGTCAAACAAAACGGAGGCTAGCTAGACCCTCCCTCCTCCGCATCCCATCTCCTCCCCCTCCCTTCCCTTCCTACCTGAATGTCGGACTGGAAGCCCTTCTGCCGGCGGAGTTCTCGCCATCTTTCGAATGCTTTACCGATGTAAATTCGGTACTTCGCGCGTTCTTTATCCTTTTCCCTCTTCTTTATAAGTTGATCATCGGAACGATCGTCTCTTTGGTCATGTGTCGGACATTATTCAAACTTCCCTCTTGATGCTTCTCTCTCCTTCACACACCCCCTTCATGTGCACGCGCACTAACCCCCCAGACCCACCCTCAAATACTTCTTGCCAGTGATTGGCTGGAACACTGTTTGTTATGTTTTGTGGTGCGGGTAAGCCCAGTTTGTTTTTGTTGCCGTTTGTGGAGCCTGTGGTGTCTACAGAGACCACGTTTTTTTTACAGTGTGTTCAGGGGACAGGCAGCTAGCGGATAGTGAGGAGATGTTTGCTGTATGTGACCAAAAATATTTTGGCCTGACATCACTTAGAGCACCTTTAAAGAGCGAGTTACTAATGTGCGCCTATTGACTCTGCTTATTACACGCACAGGGACATGCTGCAGGACACAAACATGCCAAATATTACAAATAAAAGGATTACAATGTAAAAGATTAATATTATGTACATCAAGATATGGTAAAATCCGGCTTGTCCCATAGATGGTCTGCTTGCGAGCTCCAATCTCACACACGAACAGATCCGTTTGTGCTCTAGAGACACGTTCAGTCTTTCTGCTTGCTAACTGCGTCATGTAAATAGTGAATCCGCATGGTGCAAGCGCAACTGACTTTTAAAGGGAACGGGAGATGAGACTCTGATTGGTTTATTTCACGTTATCCCCAAAACCCACCCATTACTCATTAGGAGAACAGGGACAACAACTTTAGACCATGTGCCGGGCAAAAGTGGATTCGAACACGCCCTAACTGCACTTGTGCCCTGCGCTTTAGACCATGTGCTTAGATCGTTAAAACAGGGCCCATGTCTTTAAATGCAAAAACGAGTTCTGTGTGAACCGGCCCTAATGGATTTCGACACCATGTAATAGTCTATTCTGTTTAATTAGATTCCATTTTCCATGTATTTTACAAATACCTTTTCAACATTATTCAGAGAATGTAATTATTTTAAGTTTATGTAATGTTATGAAATTAGCATAAAATATAGCTAAACTAATGAAAATATGTTTACTGTTTACATATTGAATAATTTAGTTGAATGGAATATATAGGGTTTAAAAATTTAATATTTCAGAATTATTGGCATACACTTAAAATAACAAAAGCATATTTGGTTGGTTATGATCATTTTCTATTTGAATTAACAAACTGTTGCATTTCCAACTTGATTTTTTTACATTTAGATTATTTTCATTAATAAACAAATTTACTCTAGCCGGAAAAAAAAGAAAAAAAGAAAATCACATTAAAAGACAACAATTTTTGCAACATTAACTTAGATATTGTAAAGCTTGAAAGCTATCTTTTCAATATCTAATTGCTGTCCACATTCAAAGAGACAGGCAATGTACTTTTGATCCTCACACTCTGCCAGATCTGAGTATCCACTTGGACCTTTATTGATGCACTGCATGGATTTCCATTGCATGGGATCCAACGGTGATTTATTCACATAGATTGTGAGATCCTTTCTCTTGTTTTTATCAGATGGATGAGAATAGAGCAGACATGGTCTCTGATCTGGGGAAATAATTTTCAGCACACTGCCTTGGCAACCTTTACCAGTCTCTCTCAGCTGTGCAGATGTAGGCTTGTTAAATGTTTTTCCACCATTCTTGCTTAGAGCCTCGACTCTGTTGCCGGATGTACTTCGAGCATTGCAGTACAGTTTGTCGTCTGTGATCTCAGCCATCTGACACTCATTAGACACCAGATGTTCCATTTGTTCTCCTACATTCCAAGTGGTTCCTTTATCATCACTGTAGAATGCAAATGCATGTGATACGGGGGAGGATGAAGCATCAAAATAATACACATATGCTGGGATAATCAGTTTCCCGCTCTTCATTTGAATAGCATGTCCTGGTCCAACAGCAAAGGTGGCCCAGTTTTTCTCTTTTTCACTGATCACAAACTTTCAAGTTTGTAATATCACTCCAGCTTCTGCCAGTGTCCTTACTGGTTATGTAACAAAGTTGTGCCTGGTTCTTTCTTTTTTTTATTTGATCATTTTCAGAAACACCAAAAGGAACGCAAATAAAAAAGAGGAAGAGCGTATCAGAATCTTTCTCATAGACCGGACATGGATTCATGCTGCGATGGTTTTGTAGAAGAGCTGAATTGAGCACCATATGACCACTGTCCCACTGAAATATAAAACATGACATCATGACTGTTCATGCCTTTAATAAACTGTGTAAAGAATCTATGAAATAGTTCAGTTGTGAAGAAAATTGTCTGTTATGAAAAATATTTTACAATTTTGGTTAAACATGTCTAGTACCTCAACATTCTTCTTGTCATTCTTCCACAATCCTCTTCTCATCACAAGCCCTTCTGCATCAACATCGTAAGGAGTTTTCCGCTTTTCAGCGAAGGCAAGGTAGGTTTGTTTGGCATTGATATAGATGAGAGCTGGAATTCTGTACGTCACCTGCTTTTTATTAACTTTTGCCTCCTGTGCGAATAATGTTGTTGCTGTTGTGTCATCGAGAGGAATTGAATTTCTTTTTGAAGATGTATTGTTACCCATTGTAAAATTCTAGCCCTATAAACAAAGAATAAATAGTAGAAGTATCAGTAAGAGTATCATCATGCACTTCAGCCACGTTTATGTATGTATGAATTACATTGCTTGAGATACAAACTCAAATCAAATCAAATCAAATCTAGATGATTTTAGACCTTTTCTCAGAATTATGTTGGCTTGATAAAAGTCCTATAGACTTTCATTGAGGGGGTCAAAACTTTTATACAATAACCCTTTTAGGCCTGGTTTCACAGACATGGATTATATTAAGGCAGCATTAGGCCTTTGTAATGTAATTGAATCTGATTAGACCGTTAGCATCTCTCTCAAAAAAATGACCAAAGAGTTTCGATATTTTTCCTATTTAAAACTTGCCTCTTCTGTAGTTACATCGTGTACTAAGACCAACGGAAAATCAAAAGTTGCTGCACGATTAATCACAAAATACATGTAATCGCACTTAAATCGAGATGGCTGCGGTTATCTTTTACACGCAGCTCGTCATTGATGTACGGCTCTGTAAACGCTGCTGTATCTGAAAGCAATTTAATAACATGCATTTACTCCAAACTCACTTCATAACGACAGATGAGCATAATTTGTGGTATGATGTGGCTTCTTACACAGAATAAGGCAGTCATGTATTTCTAAGTCATGTCTAATCAATCAATACGATATTACGCAGCGCCTGAAACTTAGTGCTGGCCACGTTGGAAGTTATATAGCTGGGGACTATTTTCAGGCGCTCTTTCTCGAAAATCTTTGGTAATGTTTTTGAGAGAGATGCTAACGGTCTAATCAGATTCAATGATCTATGCTAAGCTATGCTAAAAGTGCTACCGCCAGACCCGGAGATCGGCTGTATGGATTAAAAAATGGTAAAACTCAAATGTTTAACTCTAGGGGAGTTGGAAAATGATACTATTTCCAAAAAAAGTGGAGTGTTCCTTTAAGTATACTACTATGTATTTAGGTATCATTTTTAAAAACATTTTATTCTATCTTCATGCATCCTTTTTATCAACACTTGCAAGTTTATTTATTTATTTTTAAAAAGTCAACATTAAATAAAACTTTAAATAAAAAGCTGAGAAAATTAAATTTTTGTCAAAGACATCCGGATGGGATTCAGAACGATGATCAAAATGGATGCAGTAGATCGAGTCAATTAACACCCCCAAAGTCTTTTAGCTCGTCCTGCGTTGACATTTCATTCGGTAACATTAGCCAGTTTTGATTTATATGCAAGGCAAGGCAAGGCAAGTTTATTTATATAGCACATCTCATACACAATGATAATTCAAAGTGCTTTACATAGAAGAAATTAAAATAATCAAAAGAAATACAAATAATTAAAACAGTTTAGAATAAAGAAATTAAAATAATCAAAAGAAATAAGAACAATTAAAACAGTTTAGATTAAAAATACAGTACAAACAGTCAGACAAACAGTGGCACAGTGCTCATTCAGTAAATGCACAGCTAAACAGAAGTGTTTTCAGTCTGGATTTGAATGTGACTACTCTAGGAGCACAACTGATCTCTTCTGTAGGAGCACATCTGATCTCTTCTGTAGTAGCACATCTGATCTCTACTGTAGGAGCACATCTGATCTCTACTGTAGGAGCACATCTGATCTCTTCTGTAGGAGCACATCTGATCTCTACTGTAGGAGCACATCTGATCTCTTCTGTAGGAGCACATCTGATCTCTTCTGTAGGAGCACATCTGATCTCTACAGTAGGAGCACATCTGATCTCTACTGTAGAAGCACATCTGATCTCTACAGTAGGAGCACATCTGATCTCTACTGTAGGAGCACATCTGATCTCTTCTGTAGGAGCACATTTGATCTCTACTGTATGAGCACACCTGATCTCTTCTGTAGGAGCACATCTGATCTCTACTGTAGGAGCACATCTGATCTCTACTGTAGGAGCACATCTGAACTCTACTGTAGGAGCACATCTGATCTCTTCTGTAGGAGCACAGCTGATCTCTTCTGTAGGAGCACATCTGATCTCTTCTGTAGGAGCACATCTGATCTCTTCTGTAGGAGCACATCTGATCTCTTCTGTAGGAGCACATCTGATCTCTTCTGTATGAGCACATCTGATCTCTTCTGTAGGAGCACATCTGATCTCTACTGTAGGAGCACATCTGATCTCTTCTGTCGGAGCACATTTGATCTCTGCTGTATGAGCACACCTGATCTCTTCTGTAGGAGCACATCTGATCTCTTCTGTAGGAGCACATCTGATCTCTTCTGTATGAGCACACCTGATCTCTTCTGTAGGAGCACATCTGATCTCTTCTGTAGGAGCACATCTGATCTCTACTGTAGGAGCACATCTGATCTCTTCTGTCGGAGCACATTTGATCTCTGCTGTATGAGCACACCTGATCTCTTCTGTAGGAGCACATCTGATCTCTTCTGTAGGAGCACATCTGATCTCTTCTGTATGAGCACACCTGATCTCTTCTGTAGGAGCACATCTGATCTCTTCTGTAGGAGCACATCTGATCTCTACTGTAGGAGCACATCTGAACTCTACTGTAGGAGCACATCTGATCTCTTCTGTAGGAGCACATCTGATCTCTACTGTAGGAGCACATCTGATCTCTACTGTATGAGCACACCTGATCTCTTCTGTAGGAGCACATCTGATCTCTTCTGTAGGAGCACATCTGATCTCTACTGTAGGAGCACATCTGATCTATTCTGTAGGAGCACATCTGATCTCTTCTGAAGGAGCAAATCTGATATCTACAGTAGGAGCACATTTGATCTCTTCTGTAGGATCACATCTGATCTCTTCTGTAGGAGCACATATGATCTCTACAGTAGGAGCACATATGATCTCTACAGTAGGAGCACATCTGATCTCTTATGTAGGATCACATCTGATCTCTACAGTAGGAGCACATCTGATCTCTACTGTAGAAGCACATCTGATCTCTTATGTAGGATCACATCTGATCTCTACAGTAGGAGCACATCTGATCTCTACTGTAGGAGCACACCTGATCTCTACCGTAGAAGCACATCTGATCTCTACAGTAGGAGCACATCTGATCTCTTATGTAGGATCACATCTGATCTCTACAGTAGGAGCACATCTGATCTCTACTGTAGGAGCACACCTGATCTCTACTGTAGAAGCACATCTAATCTCTTCTGTAGGAGCACATCTGATCTCTTTTGTAGGAGCACATCTGATCTCTACAGTAGGAGTACATCTGATCTCTACTGTAGAAGCACATCTGATCTCTACAGTAGGAGCACATCTGATCTCCACTGTAGGAGCACATCTGATCTCTTCTGTAGGAGCACATCTGATCTCTTTTGTAGGAGCACATCTGATCTCTACTGTAGGAGCACATCTGATCTCTACTGTAGGAGCACATCTGATCTCTTCTGTAGGAGCACAGCTGATCTCTTCTGTAGGAGCACATCTGATCTCTACTGTAGGAGCACATCTGATCTCTTCTGTAGGAGCACATCTGATCTTTTCTGTAGGAGCACATCTGATCTCTTCTGTAGGAGCACATCTGATCTCTTCTGAAGGAGCAAATCTGATATCTACAGTAGGAGCACATTTGATCTCTTCTGTAGGAGCACATCTGATCTCTTCTGTAGGAGCACATATGATCTCTACAGTAGGAGCACATATGATCTCTACTGTAGGAGCACATCTGATCTCTACTGTAGGAGCACATCTGATCTCTACTGTAGAAGCACATCTGATCTCTTATGTAGGATCACATCTGATCTCTACAGTAGGAGCACATCTGATCTCTACTGTAGGAGCACACCTGATCTCTACTGTAGAAGCACATCTGATCTCTACAGTAGGAGCACATCTGGGGCCTCATGTACAAAGACTTGCGTTGAATTCATACTAAAACATTGCGTACGGACAAAGCTGTAAATGTGCGTACGCACCAAAAAAAACAGATGTATGAATCTCTGCGTACGAAGGATCCCACGCATATTCTCTTTGTACATCCCAATTAACGTAACATTTAGCGCACATGCACGAGCACAACGCCCCACCCTTAATTAAATAAATTTAAATATGGTAATGAGTCCACTTTGGAAAAAGAAAGCAGTAAGAAAACGGCTAAAGCAAGCGGCAAGAAACGAAACTTTACAGAAAGTGAATTGGAGGTGCTACTATTGGAGGTAGAAACGAGAAAAAATATTTTATTCGGAACTTTGTACTCCAGAATTAATAACAAAAGGAAAAAAATATGAGTGTGAGAGTTTGGCTGATGCCGTCAATGCGTTGGATCTGTAAGTCGCTGTAAATGACCTTAAATAGAAATGGTCCGATATAACGGTGGACGTTAAACGGAGAACTGCTGCGCACCGAAAGTGTGGACAGAACAGGCAGTGGTAAAGGGGTCGATGAACTTACACCCTTTGAGCAGAGAGTTGCCTCAATTATGGGTGACACTTCCCATACAAAAATGTAATATATGGCCATATATGTAGGCTACTTATATTTTAAATAGCATGACATATATCTATTCTATACATATATTTGACTTATCTGAGAACACAATATATGCCTGCAACATAGGCTATATGAACATTTATGTGTCCAAACATGTGAAGAAAATATTTGAGTTCATCCATATATGATACCATATATCTGCATATATTACAGTATTGGTTTCTTGCATATATGGACAACATTAAGTATAAATATGTGACATACATATTTGTTTTCCACATTTAATAAATGTATGTAATATATGCATGTGATACTGATGCATTTTTAAAGCTGTGGCATATGGTTATGGTACTTTGTGGATGTATTTGTTAAAAATGACAGAAAACACTGCATTATTGTATTAAAAATACTATATTTGGTATTCACATACAGACACAAAATCTCCAACTATAGGCATTTAATTACAAGGTATTCAGATATATTATATAAAACAGTATGGAAATAAGTACATATATGCATGTATACATATATGCGTCTTACATATATTTAACATGTATGTGCATACGGGAAAATATATGTCACTTACATGAAAACGGCCATTTTTGCTATATTTTGAAATATATGTTTCATATATGTCTATGTGTTTTAAATATATGAATTTTGCATATATTCTCATATAGGCAGCAGACATAGGCCTACATGGGCACTGACATTATATATGTAATTTACATATATTGACATATATTACATTTCTGTATGGGTTTACTGTCTCTGGAGTATATCTGCTGCTGTGAGACTCGGATTTACTACAGGACTGCCACGAAGGTAACCAATTTCTCATTTGTTTTTACTTTGGTACACATATAGCTTACCCATTTAATTTTCAAATGCATTAATGCTGACCAAAAGTAGGCTACACCAGAGATTTTACGGATCCATTGCATTTGGCAAATGCGTGTACCCATTAATAACAGACTCAAACAGTGGCGGTTCTACAATGAATTACACCCTGGGCGAGACCCCCTTCGAGCGGAATTATAGATCTTATATAATTTATAATTATTTTATAAATTGCAAATTAATAGCAATGCTTCCCACATGTGGTGGTGCGATAGACTTGTAGAACAATTCGTTGTGTACATTGCCTGTAAGAGTCGCCAACGGACAAAAACTATGAGAAATGTACGTACGCCAGACATGAGATTGGCGTGGAGGAACGCACATTCTCGCGTTAATTTCACTGTTAGTACATCCGACCGTGAGCGTGAAAGCTGACGTACGCCGTGTTTTTGTGCGTACGCAGTGTTGATACATGAGGCCCCTGATCTTTTATGTAGGATCACATCTGATCTCTACAGTAGGAGCACATCTGATCTCTACAGTAGGAGCACATCTGATCTCTACTGTAGGAGCACACCTGATCTCTACTGTAGGAGCACACCTGATCTCTACTGTAGAAGCACATCTAATCTCTTCTGTAGGAGCACATCTGATCTCTTCTGTAGGAGCACATCTGATCTCTACAGTAGGAGTACATCTGATCTCTACTGTAGAAGCACATCTGATCTCTACAGTAGGAGCACATCTGATCTCTACTGTAGGAGCACATCTGATCTCTACTGTAGGAGCACATCTGATCTCTTCTGTAGGAGCACATCTGATCTCTACAGTAGGAGCACATCTGATCTCCACTGTAGGAGCACATCTGATCTCTTCTGTAGGAGCACATCTGATCTCTACTGTAGGAGCACATCTGATCTCTTCTGTAGGAGCACATCTGATCTCTACTGTAGGAGCACATCTGATCTCTACTGTAGGAGCACATCTGATCTCTTTTGTAGGAGCACATCTGATCTCTACTGTAGGAGCACATCTGATCTCTTCTGTAGGAGCACATCTGATCTCTTCTGTAGGAGCACATCTGATCTCTTCTGTAGGAGCACATCTGATCTTTTCTGTAGGAGCACATCTGATCTCTTCTGTAGGAGCACATCTGATCTCTACTGTAGGAGCACATCTGATCATAAACTCAAACTCAAACACTCATAAACTCATAAACTCAAACACTCATAAACTCAAACACTCATAAACTCAAACTTCAAAACACATGAACTCAAAACACTCATAAACTCAAACACTCATAAACTCAAACACTCATAAACTCAAACACTCATAAACTCAAACTCCAAAACACATGAACTCAAAACACTCATAAAGTCAAACACTCATAAAGTCAAACATTCATAAACTCATAAACTCAAAACACTCATAAACTCAAATACTCATAAACTCAAACACTCATAAACTCATAAACTCAAACACTCAAACACTCAAAGTCTAACCCGGGAGGAATGTCTTCCTTTGCAACAACTTTGCAGATGTTGTTTATGCTCAAACAGCAACATTTCACACTAACTAAAGTTAGAAAAGTGAAATCATACTTTACAACCTTTCTAGCACAAAAATGTTGCCTATAAATAGTTTTCAACTCTAAACTCATAAACTCAAACTCATGAACTCAAACTCCAAAACACATGAACTCAAAACACTCATAAACTCAAACACTCATAAACTCATAAACTCAAACACTCATAAACTCAAACACTACTAAACTCATAAACTCAAACACTCATAAACTCATAAACTCAAACACTCATAAACTCAAACACTCATAAACTCAAACACTCATAAACTCAAACACTACTAAACTCATAAACTCAAACACTCATAAACTCAAACACTCATAAACTCAAACACTACTAAACTCATAAACTCAAACACTCATAAACTCAAACACTCATAAACTCAAACACTCATAAACTCAAAAACTACTAAACTCATAAACTCAAACACTCATAAACTCAAACACTCATAAACTCAAACACTCATAAACTCAAACACTCATAAACTCAAACACTACTAAACTCATAAACTCAAACACTCATAAACTCAAACACTCATAAACTCAAACTTCAAAACACATGAACTCAAAACACTCATAAACTCAAACACTCATAAACTCAAACACTCATAAACTCAAACACTCATAAACTCAAACACTCATAAACTCAAAAACTACTAAACTCATAAACTCAAACACTCATAAACTCAAACACTCATAAACTCAAACACTCATAAACTCAAACTTCAAAACACATGAACTCAAAAAACTCATAAACTCATAAACTCAAACACTCATGTAATGGGACATGGTTGGGGCACTACAAGTCCCATCAGCCCCAGCGCTATATAAGGAAGTAGTGAGATTTGTTTGCTCTCTCACTTCCTTTCCTTGATCATGGTTCGTGAATGAATGGATGTTGCGGCACAACTAAAACTTCAAAGGATGATTGAGCCCTTCAGAAGAATAGTAGCGGATAAGCGGTTATGTTAAATACTGGCAGAGCGTCATGGAGAGCTGAACATATGATATACCCCGTTAAGGAGTGTTTTTGCCGGATTATTGCCTGACTGATTGTTGCCTGAGTGTCAGTCAAAATAACGGAGGTCGGAGGGATGCACGGTTACCGTTTACTTTAGATTTCATTTTCTTCTTCTTGGAAATTTCACCAAATCACAAATTCTACATTAGCTCCATCTAACCTCACCCCACTATGGAACAACCGTGACTTTATAAGCAATAAAAAAACATTGAATTTTCATACATGGGCTGAAAGGGGTATCACCCACATTAAGCATATTTTCAAATCTAACACATTTATACCATTTCCGCAACTGGCCCAGGAGTATGGCATCGGGAGCAACGAATTCTTAAAATACCTACAAATCAAATCTTCTGTTCTGACAAAAATAAACATCAGAGACACAAATTTAGAACTTCCACCGGCAATATCAGACTTGGTCAACATCTCCTCACCAAAGAAACTTCTCTCTAAAATATACAAAATGATTTCAAACCAACTTCAGACCATATACTTACCAACAATAAAATGGGAAACCGATCTTTCAATTGCTCCTGATGCCAACTTCTGGACCCAAATCTGTAAAAACATCTATCTCATGTCCAAAAATGCGAATCTTCAGTTAATACAATACAAAATACTTCACAGAACACATTACACAGGCAATAGATTAGCTAAAATGGGTTTCACATCAGAAGTTTGCACACATTGCAATCAAAACTCTACAGATACATACATCCATGCAACCTGGCACTGCACTCCAATCAAACACTTTTGGGAAGAGGTCACACAGTCACTATCCACTATAGTCGGCTGCCACATCCCACTGTCGCCTTCTCTTTGCTTACTGGGGGACCTCACAATAATCACTGATAAAACTATAAACTCTAAAATACTCCTCATAGCTCTAACCATCGCCAAGAAAACTATCCTCATGAACTGGAAAACTAGAAATAAATTACACATTAACATTTGGAAAAATCTTATTACAGACTTTATTACAATGGAATATACATCTCCCCTTCATAATTACACATCAGAAACTGACCTCTGCCATCCAACACTTTCTGACCTCTTACAGCTATGAATCCTTTCTCTGTTTTCAACTCCGACTCCACCCACTTTCTGAACCAACCCACGAATATTAATGCATTTTAGTTGTTTGAACTTGTTTATGTCATCATTGATATTGCTATCTTTACTGTTATTTTTATGATTACTATTTTCACTTTTATTTCTTCATTGTTGTAATTGCTGTTGTTGCTGTCTTTTGCTTTCGCCATTGCGGTCGCCACTGCCATCATCATTGTCATTTATTATTAATATTATTATTATCATTATTATTATAATCATCAATATTGCCATTGTCAATACTGTATTGGAATTAAGTGTCATTGTAATCACTACTGCAATAATTCCCCCCCTTATCTCTTCATGGGTTTTTAATGCACCACAACATAGAATAGAAAAAAAAAAAAAGAAGAAAAAAAAAAGGAATATGTATATGGAAAACATCACAAACACCAAGGCAGGCAAGACAGGCGAGAAGTGGTTTCAACGGGACAGCATCTCTGTCCCAATTTGAGACACTCTCGCACTGCACTCCCTCTTTTAATGCACCTTAGACATTGCACATAACACACACAAAAAATATATATATATATAAATAAATAAATAAAATAAAATAAAAATAAAAATAAATCTTAGGAAAAGATAGGGACTGATGAGATGTGGGGGAAGGTTATCTTATATCATCTTATTATATCATCTTTTATTTTATATGGGATTGACAATGGCAATTGTTACTTAGGAGGAAGGATGGAAATAAAAATCGACCAACACAATATTGGCAGTATGGTGGTAGTGGGGAGTGGGGTGGTGATGGTAATGACAGTGGTAATAAATAATAAATGGTTACTTTGTTTACGCATACACACACATACACATACACATACCCACACCCGCTCACATACACACTTAGATCGAACACTTAAATCACCTTTATGTCACTTCTGGAATTATGGATTTACAAGATTGCTCACTACTGCACTATGTTGGTTTGTATATATGTCTGACTGTTAAATAAAAAAAAAAAAAATAAATAAAAAAAAAAAATAAATAAAATAAAAAAAAAGATTTCATTTTCTTTGGTTTATTTATTATTTTGACGGATGTTGGACCACATAGGAAAAACCTAGGCCATGAAAGACTAGTAATGACTTTATGGTGCTGACTTGTTTGTCCTACTGGCATTACCCACTGTTAATTAATTTGTTTTTCTTTCTTTTTGTACCCAACGATGGCTGCTGGGTTACCCTCACTGTGTGGATGGCGGTGGTGAGGTGGCTGGGATCGTGTGGTGGTTTGGTCACTTTATCTGTTTCCTCTTTTTTATCTGTAGGTTTGCAGTGTGATTGCTGTGAGCTTTGCGGTGGTGAGAGCACTTTGAATGCTACTGTCTTCACGATATAGGTAACCCGTGGCTATCTGTGGGTTGTTTCTGTTAATTTTATAATTTGTTTATTTTCTTTTCATTTATTTTTGTGGGTATTTGCATTTAAGGTCTGTTATACTTTTCTTTAACTATGTTGAATTATTTGAATTAAAAAAAAATGTGCCTATTGATTGAAGCTGCACTGCCGCCTCGCGCCTGATTATTTACCCCTTGTGGGTGATAATATTACACTCATACACTCATAAACTCAAACACTCATAAACTCAAACACTCATAAACTCAAACACTCATAAACTCAAACACTCATAAACTCAAACACTCATAAACTCAAACACTCATAAACTCAAACACTCATAAACTCAAACACTCAAACACTCATAAACTCAAACACTCATAAACTCAAACTCCAAAACACATGAACTCAAACCACTCATAAACTCAAACACTCATAAAGTCAAAACACTCATAAACTCAAACTCCAAAACACATGAACTCAAAACACTCATAAACTCAAAACACTCATAAACTCAAACACTCATAAACTCAAACTCCAAAACACATGAACTCAAACCACTCATAAACTCCAAAACACATGAACTCAAAACACTCATAAACTCAAAACACTCATAAACTCAAACATTCATAAACTCAAACACTACTAAACTCATAAACTCAAACACTCATAAACTCAAAACACTCATAAACTCAACCACTCATAAACTCATAAACTCAAACACTCACAAACTAAAACACTCATAAACTCAAAAACTCATAAACTCAATTACTCATAAACTCAAACACTCATAAACTCAAACACTCATAAACTCAAACACTCATAAACTCAAACACTCATAAACTCAAAAACTCATAAACTCAAACAGTCATAAACTCAAACACTCATAAACTCAAACTCTCATAAACTCAAACACTCATAAACTCAAAACACTCATAAACTCAAATGGATGGCGGTGGTGAGGTGGCTGGGATCGTGTGGTGGTTTGGTCACTTTATCTGTTTCCTCTTTTTTTATCTGTAGGTTTGCAGTGTGATTGCTGTGAGCTTTGCGGTGGTGAGAGCACTTTGAATGCTACTGTCTTCACGATATAGGTAACCCGTGGCTATCTGTGGGTTGTTTCTGTTAATTTTATAATTTGTTTATTTTCTTTTCATTTATTTTTGTGGGTATTTGCATTTAAGGTCTGTTATACTTTTCTTTAACTATGTTGAATTATTTGAATTAAAAAAAATGTGCCTATTGATTGAAGCTGCACTACCGCCTCGCGCCTGATTATTTACCCCTTGTGGGTGATAATATTACACTCATAAACTCAAACACTCTTAAACTCATAAACTCAAACACTCATAAACTCAAACACTCATAAACTCAAACACTCATAAACTCAAACTTCAAAACACATGAACTCAAAACACTCATAAACTCATAAACTCAAACACTCATAAACTCAAACACTCATAAACTCAAACACTCATAAAGTCAAAACACTCATAAACTCATAAACTCCAAAACTCATAAACTCAAACACTCATAAACTCCAAAACTCATAAACTCAAACACTCATAAACTCCAAAACTCATAAACTCAAACACTCATAAACTCCAAAACTCAAACACTCATAAACTCATAAACTCCAAAACTCATAAACTCAAACACTTATAAACTCAAACTCTCCTAAACTCAATTACTCCTAAACTCAAACACTCCTAAACTCAAAACACTCATAAACTCCAAAACTCATAAACTCAAACACTTATAAACTCAAACTCTCATAAACTCAAACACTCATAAACTCAAACACTCATAAACTCAAACACTCATAAACTCAAACACTCCAAAACTCATAAACTCGAACACTTATAAACTAACACTTTACGGTAAGGGTACATGAATTATCATGAATTCATGTATAAATTCATGCATGAATTATCATGAATTCATGCATTAATATCTCATGAATCATCAGGAACTAACACGAGTTCAATGTTTTTCATTCATGACTTCATGGATGAACAACACCTTAATTAAAACATTAACTAAGATGAGCACATCATCATGAATTATGATTTATTACACGTGATCATGATGTTTTCTTTGTTCTTTGTCTAGGTCAGTGACCTTGTCACCACTTTAGTTGAGGCGCCACACACATGATGAAGTCATTGATAGATAATGCTTAGTTAATGATGACTACTGTATTGGACAGACCCCAAAATAGACCAATCACAGCTCATAGCACACAAATTCTGTTAATCACAAATACAGTAGTCATCATTAACTAAGCATTATCTATCAATGACTTCATCATGTGTGTGGCCCCTCAACTAAAGTGGTGACAAGGTCACTGATCTAGACAAAGAACAAAGAAAACATCATGATCATGTGTAATAAATCATAATTCATGATGATGTGCTCATCTTAGTTAATGTTTTAATTAAGGTGTTGTTCATCCATGAAGTCATGAATGAAAAACGTTGAACTCGTGTTAGTTCCTGATGATTCATGAGATATTAATGCATGAATGAATGCATAATTCATGCATTAATTTATACATGAATTCATGATAATTCATGTACCCTTACCGTAAAGTGTTACCATAAACTCAAACTCTCATAAACTCCAACACTCATAAACTCAAAAACTCAAACTCATGAACTCAAACTCATAAACTCATGAACTCAAACTTTAAACTTAAAACTCATAAACTCAAACACTCATAAACTTCAACTCTAAACTCATAAACTCAAACTCCAAACAAACTATATATTATCTATCAATATTTTAAAACTACAATCTAAAACTTAAACTATTTCAAACTGAAAACTTTCAAACTTTAAAACTACTTCAAACTTTCTGGCTAGGCTTTTTCAAGCGAACTTAAAGGTTGTTAACAAACTTTTTATTTTGTTATTATTACAGTTGTTATTATTATCTAATTTATACTTTTTGTTTACCATAACCTATATGGGGTACTTCCATGGTTTCTGTCCTTGTTGATAATTCTCCATTAGACTGTAAGAAGCAATACTCACAGAAACTATGTTTCCTGCAGCAGTAGCAAATGATTCTCACAGCAGGGTTGTCACCACAAACACTAAAAGCCTCTCATCAGGTCTAACGAAACATGCCGAGTATCCTGTATTTATTATAATAAATCAACCAGGGGCGGCGCTATGACTCAAGTCTCGAATTATTTAACCCATTTAATCCCACATTTTTCCCAGAGATTTTTTCCCCCACAGTTTGTGTGGTATTTGTGAGTATATTAAACAATCAATGTCAATAATGTAAAAAAATATTTGAAAAGTCCATGAAAAAATTCGTTTTTATCTCTAGTCACAATTGTGACCGGTGGTAGAACACAGGGAGTCTAAGTCTGAGGTGTATTTAAATAAATAAAAAATCTCCAGAAATTAGTTTAAAGACTGTATTAAATTGTTTAAGTGTTTTATTCAATTAACAAATAGGTAACCATTGTCTTGCTCAGTTTAAAAAATGACAAAATAGCAATCCTATGCAGCAGCATGGCACAAATATTTCAATAAAATTATGATAAAATAACAAATTATAGGAAATTGCTTAGAATGTAATCATTATCAATGACACAATATACTTAAAATTACAAAATGAAAGAAACTTACAGAAATAAAATAATATATTAAAACAAATAAATAAACAAATGATTAATGAGCCTATGGTAGGAAACATGTAGCAATGCCAAGGAACATGTAACAAGAAATCATCACAAAAATTATCAATCAACAGTCACAACTGTGTGCTGGTGTGGAACTCATGTGACTTATAGATTAGATATCACCTTCCTAAAGACAGCAGTGGAATTATAAAAAAAATCACAAAGTGTTCTGGTGTGGAACTCATTGAGGCACTGGTATGGTGGTAGCATCTGAAGAAGGCAATGAATGAGGAAGCAGCTTTTTTTGTGAGATTTCTTGTTTGATTTGTGAGTTTTGGTTGGTCTTCGCATTCAGGTTCAATTTCCTCAAAATTATCAGATCCAAACAATTCTGCAGTAGAATTCAAAATTCTTCATGGTATGTGAGCTGAGTCAGCAGTAAAATCCATGTCAGATGCATCGCTATCTCAGTCACTTTCTATTGCATCCTTCTCTATCTTAGGGAGCACTGATATATTACAAATTGCAGGCTCTGGATCATCAGTGTCAAGTAAATCCAAAACTTGACTTAAAGTCAGTCTGAAAGAGAGTTCATAAAAATAACACAGAATTACATGAGGGGAACCCGTTCCCTCGTCCTGAGATCCCACTCTCTCCTTGGTGTCCATGCCCTGCATTCCTTGGATTGTGTTTCATACATTCAAATCTGCCGTTATCTGCAAGAGAAAAGACGGTCATTCATCAGTATTAATCTCACAGTACCTGTTTGTGCATCTGAAGTTACCTGCTGTCCTACGAAAGCTTCATTAAAAGTTATTCTGAATCCTTCTAACCTTGTTATCCAAGTGTATATCCTGACAATAGCGCTGTTATGTTTGCACATCCCTCAGGTCATTATATGAAGATGTATTTTTTTTCTTTAGCATCAGGCCAAGCTCCTTATCCCAACCATAAACTGGCAGTGGAAGATTGAGCAGGATGACGTTATTGAAAATGCCGTTGCTGATGGGGCTGTGAATCTTGGTGGGGACATGAGAGCTGATTCACCTGGTATTAATTAACTCATTATATTATATATGTGTGTGTGTATATATATATACACCGGCGCAATTGTTCCGGCGCAAACAATCCCTGGTGCTATTTTGCAGTTCCAGAAAAGTAATGAGAGAATCCTCTACAGTGTATGTGCGTTGTTCACACTCTGTATTATGACCAAATAATTAAAATAGCATCTGAATGTACGCTCAATGCGCCACTGACTTTAGACTAGGTTTTTTTCTGGTCAGTGGCGCGTTGAGCGTTGGTTGGTCTTCAGGAAGCCATAAATAACTATGTCCTGCATAAACAACAAGTCCTGCATCTCACCGGAGAGAATTCAGTCAAAATATTTTTCATTTAACACCGCTGTATTAGCTTTCTCATTCAAACACAATACATTGCGTTAATCTGACATGAAACAGTTGCGTTTGACTTAACTCTATATTTTTACGTTTCAGTTAAGTATACCAGAAATAACATTTGATGCTTGTTCAATATACTTAAGTAAATGGAGTTAATCCAACACGATTATTTTCAACCATTTTACTTAATCCATTTGGGTTGAGATTACATAAATGAGTTTAGTTTTGTTAAAATAGCAATATAGAAAACTAGGAAGAGGATTTCCCCCTTCCCATCATTTTCATCAGGATAAAAAAAGAATTGGTACTTGTCAATGTTTAATGTTCTTTTATGATTGTATTTAAAAGAGTTTCTGGTGTGTTAGTGTTTTTGGAGATTACCATTGTGGTAAAGTGTAGACCGGGGGTGAGGACATGCTAACAATAATTAAAGTGGTTTTAATAATAATAATAATAAAAACAACTACTTTTGGGTCATGCCTTGGATGTACCAGTTTAGGATAATTGAACTTAATAGTTTTGGACAACATTTAAGAATGTTAACCTGATTCCACTAAATGAAACTGAATTAATCTTATGTAAGAAAATGAAGTTTACTGAAATAAACAATGTTAATTAAATGCGGCATAGCCCAGCTACGTTGACCTAAAAAAGTTGAGTAAATCCTGCATGTATTTTTGATTTTCCCCCAAAAAATTTGATTAAACATTACAAGGTCAAAACAAATGCCCTGGTGAATTGTGCTCAATAGATCCATAACATGCATTTAGAAAGGATGGAATTTCTTTTTTCTTTTTGTGCAGACTTTAAGTTAACTTTTACCAAAGATTAAAATGTTGAAGTTCAGTATTTTCCCCTATCACGGGGTACAAGACAAGGATGCCCTCTTAGCCCTTTACTTTTTACTTTAGCCATCGAGCCCCTATCCATAGCATTAAGACATTCACAACAGTTTACTGGCATTAGCAGTATGGGCATAGAACATAGAGTATCCTTATATGCCGATGATATGCTGTTGTATATTTCAGATCCGACCTTGGGTATTCCACAGGTAGTTAAAATATTGAAACAATTTGGAACTTTTTCAGGCTATAAATTGAATTTTTCAAAAAGTATTTGTTTCCCCATAAATAGTAAGGGCCTCCATATTTCGAATACCGATATACCTTTTCAATTGTCTATATCGGGTTTTAGATATCTTGGGATAAACATCACTCAGGGATTCCCCAACCTGTACAAAGAGAACTTTCCTCCTCTAATCGACAAGTTAAAGCTAGACCTCAAAAAATGGAATTTGCTATTTCTCTCTCTTGCAGGTAGAATTAACTGTGTAAAAATGAACATCTCACCAAGGTTCTTGTACTTGTTTCAATCCATTCCAATATTCTTAACAAAATCCTTTTTTCAGAACTTAGACAGACTTATTTCATCATTTATATGGGGTGGTAAAACAGCTAGGATTAGGAAGGAATTTCTCCAAAGACCGAAATCTCAAGGTGGATTAGCGCTTCCTAATTTTAGGTATTATTATTGGGCTGCAAACATCTCAAAAGTACTTTATTGGCTTCAGTACCCCCAAGATGTCAGGTGTATCTCAGAGGCAAGCTCCTGTACTTCATCATCTCTTCCTGCTTTAGCTTTATCTAAATTGCCCCTTTGTATTTCACTGTATACCCAATGTCCAGTCGTCACAAATACTCTCAAGATTTGGTTTCAATTTAGACAATGTTTTGGTTTCAAAGACTTCTCCATAGCCAGCCCTTTATGCAAAAATCACTTATTCCTTCCAGCTCAATTGGACTCTGTCTTTAGTCAATGGCAACAGGCAGGTCTTGTCAAATTTGGCGATCTTTTTATTGATGATTTTTTTTGCCCCTTTTTCAAATCTCTCCTCAAAATATAATCTGCCAAGATCACATTTGTTTAGATATTTTCAGGTTCGTCATCTAATCCAAAACCATTGTCCCACATACCCATCCATTCCTCCCAATACAGGATTGGATGCAATTTTAAACATTCCCTTACATTTGAAAGGTGTAATTTCTAATGTATATAATACTTTAATGTCAATAAAAAATATTAATCTAGACAAAATCCGTGCAGAATGGACAAAGGATTTGGCAGTGGATATATCAGAGGAAACATGGACTAATGCATTATTTAGAGTGAATGGAACAACCTCCTGTACTCGCTTGGGTTTAATCCAGTTCAAGGTCCTACATAGACTTCCTTACAGCAAGGTTAGGCTATCCAAGATATACGCAAATGTAGATGATACTTGTGAGCGCTGTCGTTCTGCTAAAGCAGACCTTGCTCATATGTTTTGGGCTTGTCCCAGACTGCTGGATTACTGGACGGCTATATTTAAAATTTTGTCTGAGGCATATGTTAAGGATATCAGGCCTAGTTTTGAGATGGCTATCTTTGGAGTACCTGTACAAGGTGTGGTCATATCCAAAAAATGTCAAGACGCATGCGCTTTTGCATGTCTTTTAGCTCGTAGAAGAATATTACTTGATTGGAAATCAAGTAAACCACCTTTAGTTTCACTCTGGCTTAGTGATGTGATGCTGTTTTTGAAACTGGAGAAAATTAAATATTCTCTTAGAGGATCCACCAAACGTTTTTACACAGTATGGACCCCAATGATTTCATATTTTGAAAAGGACGTAACTCTTCCCAAAAACTAAAACTAATATTGTTATTAAAAGGCCCGTGCACAGTGGAACGGATAACGCAACTCGACATAAAGGGCTAACAATGATGTCAATTATTTCCTCACTGAATGTAATATAACAACTTTGAGATTTTTTTTTTCCTTTTTTTATTTTTATTTTTATTTTTTTATTTATTATTATTTATTTAATTTATTTATCTATTTTTTGTTCAGTGGGTGGGTTGTGGGGAAAGGGAGAAAATGTAAAAACAAAGAACATTGTTAACTTTTTCTGTATATGATACCTCATCCTGTTCTTCCTTTAATAAAAATATTATTATAAAATGTTGAAGTTCAGTCCCTGAAGCGTTCATTAAATTGTCTCTATAGTGACATTAAATACAATGTACCGATTGTATATATCCCTACACGTCGACTTTTTTTAACAGTAGTCTAAATTCTGGATAAACATTTTCCGTCTGTAAGATTCTTTGAGATGTGAAAATTGGATCACGGTTATAAACATATGCCAAGAAACAATGAGATAATGTCGAGTAGTACAGACAGATGCAAAAACTCTATACATTACAATATCATTCCACCGATAGTGGTTTTGCTGTAACACAATGGTCTTTTCCATACATGTTGACACTTACCGATGCTTACGCTCAACATAAATAGCTTGTCAATTGTTGAAAAGGTGTTGTGTAACACAGATATGGATATAATACCCAGCATTCGAAGTTATTAAATCAATCAAGCAAATTCATGTGAATACTGTCACTTATGACCAAATAGAAGGCGAGAAGACATAGAGTTCACTAACATGACATGGGAAACAGACATCCATGGGGAAAGTGTAAAGAAAACACCACACAAGCGTTACAATCACACCCGACATAACAATAAGAATGCTGGTGTTAAGAATGAAACCGTGGTAAACAGTTTCAAACAGTCTGTTTTAGAAAGAATGAGAGCAAAATCAAAGAACATAACTCAATCTCCATACTGCTACAACTAATTGCTGTTTTCTGTTTTTGGCCTGGCTTCATAGTCAAAACTTTGTGGTTTATATGTGTACTCACTGCGATGTGACAATACCAGGGCCACTATCACTAATAGCAAACTAATGTGCCAGTAACATTCTGTAGATAATCTCTTCACTAGCATTTGGTAACAATTGAGCTGTTGCTAATCAATATTTATAATTGTGGAAAATGAAGATATATTAAACAAATTTGGTATTCACTGATGATGGACACATACTGTTTTTCTTAAAGAAGCCCAGATTGTGAAAACAAACATGACGAATTGTGTGTCTGTGACACCTTGACACCTTGATAATGTGTATAGCTAATCGATAGGTTTTGTTTTAAGTGTAACAGTTGTATGTGTGTAACAGAAAAACATCAAGTCTCACTTTTCATGTTGGTCCTATTATATGTCTTGTGACCTCTTCGTAGACAGACCTAAAATAATATCAGTTTAAATTTTTGTAATTTTCTTATGCTGTTCTTAAACAGCTATTTTATTCTTAAACTTTAGCAATAGATCAGAAGAGAGGGTTTCTGTATCTGTTTTAAATGGCTCATGTTGTATTTACTTTTTTTTTTTTTTTTGCAATTTGACCTCTAGAATTTGCTTTTGTGCAATTTTATCTGCAGGATTTACCGAAGTGTGGAACTTTGTTTAACAACCTCATGCTTTAATGAATACGCATCTCTCAGGGCAATAGTCAAATGTGACTCTGCCGTATACACTGTAAAAAAACTTAACTCATTATTTTGTGTTATCTTTTTGCATAGGTTTTTTAGTTTAACGAACTTATTTCGATAAGTTGAGGACAAGAAAACTTAACATTTCTTGTTGTCTGGACAATCTAGTTATCTCTACACAAAAAATTAAGTTGAAATAACTAAATTGCTAAAATATTTTTTACAGTGTAGTTTTAAGTGTAAAACAGCATATATAGCATAGACCACATCATAGATAGAGGGGAAGTTGACCTAAACAAAGTATCAGCTTAGTCAAATATTCTCAAACAGAAAGACTATTACTTAAATGAATTGTCATGTATTCCTATAAAACGCAGAAATGTTGACAGCTCTTTAAGAAAAAGTCTTCACCTAAAAACATACAGTCCTACATCCATAATGTGAAACAGTATCATCTGCTGTCTGAACAAGATGACTAAATCTATCGGCGTAATAGAACCGTCATTTGCACACTTTTGTGTGTTTATTATAAACAGAGCTTTTCAACCCTCTTATACCCCAATACACACTGGTGTAGTAAATTTACCTCTTGTATTTACTTTTGTGCAAACATACACTCACCGGCCACTTTATTAGGTACACCTGTCCAACTGCTCGTTAACACTTAATTTCTAAGCAGCCAATCACATGGCGGCAACTCAGTGCATTTAGGCATGTAGACATGGTCAAGACAATCTCCTGCAGTTCAAACCGAGCATCAGTATGGGGAAGAAAGGTGATTTGAGTGACTTTGAACGTGGCATGATTGTTGGTGCCAGAAGGGCTGGTCTGAGTATTTCAGAAACTGCTAATCTACTGGGATTTTCACGCACAACCATCTCTAGGGTTTACAGAGAATGGTCCGAAAAAGAAAAAACATCCAGTGAGCGGCAGTTCTGTGGGCGGAAATGCCTTGTTGATGCCAGAGGTCAGAGGAGAATGGCCAGACTGGTTCGAGCTGATAGAAGGGCAACAGTGACTCAAATAACCACCCGTTACAACCAAGGTGGGCAGAAGAGCTTCTCTGAACGCACAGTACGTCGAACTTTGAGGCAGATGGGCTACAGCAGCAGAAAACCACACCGGGTGCCACTCCTTTCAGCTAAGAACAGGAAACTGAGGCTACAATTTGCACAAGCTCATCGAAATTGGACAATAGAAGATTGGAAAAACGTTGCCTGGTCTGATGAGTCTCGATTTCTGCTGCGACATTCGGATGGTAGGGTCAGAATTTGGCGTCTACAACATGAAAGCATGGATCCATCCTGCCTTGTATCAACGGTTCAGGCTGGTGGTGGTGGTGTCATGGTGTGGGGAATATTTTCTTGGCACTCTTTGGGCCCCTTGGTACCAATTGAGCATCGTTGCAACGCCACAGCCTACCTGAGTATTGTTGCTGACCATGTCCATCCCTTTATGACCACAATGTACCCAACTTCTGATGGCTACTTTCAGCAGGATAATGCGCCATGTCATAAAGCTGGAATCATCTCAGACTGGTTTCTTGAACATGACAATGAGTTCACTGTACTCAAATGGCCTCCACAGTCACCAGATCTCAATCCAATAGAGCATCTTTGGGATATGGTGGAACGGGAGATTCGCATCATGGATGTGCAGCCGACAAATCTGCGGCAACTGTGTGATGCCATCATGTCAATATGGACCAAACTCCCTGAGGAATGCTTCCAGCACCTTGTTGAATCTATGCCACGAAGAATTGAGGCAGTTCTGAAGGCAAAAGGGGGTCCAACCCGTTACTAGCATGGGGTACCTAATAAAGTGGCCGGTGAGTGTAAATCCTGTATAACAATTGTTTGAATTTTACTCATAGTCTTTACAAGGACATGTAACTTTATTGTTCTTAATGTGTTTGCATTACAATACTGTGGCATCGTTCCTCTAACCAAATCTGACAGAAGAGCAAAAAAAAAAAATGTACGAAGATTTATAGCACATATAGTAACTTTATTTGAGTCAAAGAAGATGACGATACCAATTAAAAACAAACTAATCTTTAATGCTAAGCGGGACGTTGACATAAACTATTCTGCGGACGTTAAGCAACTTACTATAATATTAAGTATAATATAATATGAAATACTGGTTTGTCAAAAAGAGAAAGTTCAGACATATATTTAAAAAGCCTCTTAAATTAAAGGCCTGCGTTCAAAACACACCATGTGAGGAATAGCTTGAGCTTACATCGTATTGTCTTCACCTAAAACAAAACAGACCAACAAACAAAGAAATGGGGACAGTGTCATCTCAACCAGACGACTAATCTAGTGGAGTAATAAAAAGTCGTTTGCAAAACCATATTTACAAACGTGTAACAAATTTACAAATTGCTCATCATTTGAGTTTTCTATATTCTGTATGCACCATAAACAATGTTTGTTTGGCGTAACTTGTTTTCTTAGTGATTTGGGGTCTTGAATTTACATGGTGCTTTCAGTGCACGTCCTTTTTTTATTTTTATCTGCAGGTTTTACCAGAGTGTGGAACTTTGTTTACCAGCCTCAAACTTTAATGAATGTGCAGCTCTCAGTGCAATAGTTAGATGTGATTCAGTTGTAACAGATTAAGTGTAAATCAGCATAACTTACTTTTTGTGTTGTTGATGCTTTCTGTAATCTGAAATCACAGATCTGTACAGTTGCCCTAAAAGAAATATAAGTTTAGTCAAACACTCTCATGCATAAAGACTATCACTTAAATTCTTAATTTGCATTTATTCCTAAACACTGAATGTTGAGTTCTCAAAGAAGAGTCCGACAAACTAAATAGTGCTATCTGAATAAGACGACTAACACTAGTTGTGTGATGAAAACATCACTTGCAAATCAAAAATTTCCAAAGTTTCACAAATGCTCACAGATGGAGTTTGTGTATTTATTATAAATGTTACTTTTCAATGTATGCTACCCTCTTTTCTTACTGATTTGGTCTTTTGAATTGTACATGTGTTTTGGACACACAGTAACTCCTTTTTAAAGACTATGTTTGAAAGTTATTCAAGAGTGTAAAACTTTACATCACAGCGTTGTGACATACCTGACAGAATATGTTGGCGTGTAAAAATACGCACAAAGAGTTTACCCCAACTATTAACACACACACACACACACACGCACACACACACACACACACACACACACCTAACTATATATTGTGACGCTTTGATAGAACCTTGATATTACCCGGGGCTTTTGAAAAACTATTCTGGACGTTAAATAACTTAATATAATATTAAGTATAATATGAAATACTGGTTTGTCAAAAAGAGATAGTTCAGTCATATATTTAAAAAGCCTCTAAAATGAAAGGTCTGCGTTCATCACACACATTTTCCCATGTGTGGAATAACATGAACTAACACCAATGGTGTTCACCTAAAACAAAACACAGGCCAACAAACAAAGAAATGTGAACTGTGTCATCTCAACCAGATGACTAAATCTAAAGAAGATGGTAATAGTCGAAACATTGTAAGCTCATCTCTTTAATTTTGTGCTGGTTGGAGTGCTATAGTGACTTCCATGATATTTTCTAGCATGAAGCTTTGTCTGGATCACTTAACACAAAGTTTTGTGTTCTGATCTCACAAAGATAACACTAAGATTAGATTTCTTGAGTATTGCATGTTTGCACTGTACCCGAAACTTAGGAATCAACATGTATCCCTTGTGGTTGTTACACACCTCAGGTATACTTTGAAATGTAGGTTTGTCAAAAGAAAAAAGGTTCAATCATTAATTTTCTAGTACAAGTTTTCTAAGTGTAAATTGTGTTTTAATCATGTGAGGACCCTGCTTGGCTACAGTACTAATAAAAGTTGCTGGTCATCAATCTGTTTTAAAGAATAAAATAAAGTAAAAGCTTTATTTAAAGAAAATAGACAACTTTCCTTGCTTTTTGTGGCAAACAAATGTATAAATGCTTGAATGTTTAAAAATCCCTATGCGTCTTATTTACTGAGAATTTTTAAGGAAAATATGTAATTCTGTTGTTTTGCAACACACACACACACACACAGAGACACACACACACACACAAAATGGGTTGGGTTAAAAACTAAAACATTTTCTTTAAAAATGTTTCTTTTAATAACAAAAGTAACGACCAAATTGATATACACTAATATGATGTTTTTGTGTGCGAGGTCCCAGAGAATCGCCAGAAAGCTTTTGATGAAGTGTCATTCTTTAAACATCTAGGCTAGCCTAAGCAACTGTCGTAAAACCATTAACTAACCCCATTTAGGGTGCACTCTTCCCCCGCCAGTTCCACTTGTAAACACCTTCACAGTGAGTTAGATAAACGATTTGATTCTTTGTCTTAGGTATTAACACAAACCTATAGTTCAGGTACTACAACCTACTGTGGCACACACACACACACACACACACACACACACACACACACACGCACACACACACACGCACACACACACACACACACACACACACACACACTATGCAATATTTAAACATAAAACATAATTACATACCAGTCGCGTGATTCAGGAATTTAAGTTCCTCAAAACTAGCCTCACCTGAAGCGCAGATAACCTATTTAAGTAACGCAATAGAACAGTGACTCTCATATAAACAGATAAAGCTTCTTAATAATATTACTAAATAATAAAACACACTTACTGTTAAGACAGGCATCCATCTTCTTGCACTCACGTCTCAAAACAACACAATCTGGCTCGGAAAATAGTAAAAAAAAAAAAAAAAACAGAGGCCTGACGCGGTCTGTTCGGTGTATGTGTGAACTCCTGGGCATGCCCACCGACATAATTAACACACGTTATAACACCTATAGTCAACATCTAAAGATGCAATAGAAACCCGGAAACATACGGACAGACACCTTAAAAGTCTCCCGGATATCACCTCAGGCGGACGACGCCAAGCTGACTAGACATACGTCCGCCAGCGCGCGTCGTAAATCAGCGCTGTTTTCTTGATACAAGAATTCTGTCAGTCATGAGCGACAGGGGACCATAAATCAGTCAAAAAAGTGACACATGGTTTATGTTATAACTACTATCTTACCTTGATGCGATTTTGTAGGCTAGTGTATTTTTTTTTTTAGTAATGTAAATAAATTGACCATGGTGAATATATTTACACAGGTTTTCAACCTTATTCGAATATAAAAACCAGTTGAATATAAAAAAGTCCAGTGCAATGTTACTCCCGCTCGTCATCGGCAGCTGTCAGTCACAGTTGCTAGGCGACAAGAACAGTCCTGTGTAGGCTAGCCCGGTCCGAGCGCTTCACATGCGCCCTTTGACACGCAGCTGTAGTTAGCTACAATTTGTTAATATTGTGGCAATAGTCCTACATTTTGTTACTTTAATTCTGTAAAGGAACTACATAGGCTACTTCGTTACTGTTCATTTACAAATGTGAAGTTCTGTTTTCCCACACAGGACAGCAACACTACAAAATTATGTTATTTTACAACATGATGCATTGTTTTACATGAAACTACACAACAGTATATAGTTTAAACGTATCAACCTTGCAAAATGCAACATTCACAGTAATGCAGTAATAAATATAAAACCATCATAAAAACCCTGACAAGGAGGTTTTTTCCTGCAGAATACCTTTACTTTTACTCTTGATACCTTAATACATCAGAGTATGCAAGATAATTTTGCTTAACTAAGGTTTGAAATATATGACTAGTAGTTTCCCCCCCTATGTGGTATTTGTAATTATTAAAAGTTATTTAGTGTAATAAAGTAATCTTAATCTTAATATTTATTCCATGAGTCAGCCCCGCAAACCTGTTGGTAGACAACTTAGTGGATAGTGGAAATATGCACTCAAATACTAATATATAATAAACACAAATATAGATTACACAAATATACACTAGAGACCATCCCAGATGATGTCCCACGTCTATTGGGAGCCCATCCCAGTCCAGCACACCAGCAGGAGGCCTTACCTGCGTCTATTGTGGAGCCCATCCCAGTCCAGCACACCAGCAGGAGGCCTTACCAGGGTCTATAGTGGAGCCCATCCCAGTCCAGCACACCAGCAGGAGGCCTTACCAGCGTCTATTGTGGAGCCCATCCCAGTCCAGCACACCAGCAGGAGGCCTTACCAGCGTCTATTGTGGAGCCCATCCCAGTCCAGCACACCAGCAGGAGGCCTTACCAGCATCTATTGTGGAGCCCATCCCAGTCCATCACACCAGCAGGAGGCCTTACCTGCGTCTATTGTGGAGCCCATCCCAGTCCATCACACCAGCAGGAGGCCTTACCAGCGTCTATAGTGGAGCCCATCCCAGTCCAGCACACCAGCAGGAGGCCTTACCAGCGTCTATTGTGGAGCCCATCCCAGTCCAGCACACCAGCAGGAGGCCTTACCAGCGTCTATTGTGGAGCCCATCCCAGTCCAGCACACCAGCAGGAGGCCTTACCAGCATCTATTGTGGAGCCCATCCCAGTCCATCACACCAGCAGGAGGCCTTACCTGCGTCTATTGTGGAGCCCATCCCAGTCCATCACACCAGCAGGAGGCCTTACCAGCGTCTATTGTGGAGCCCATCCCAGTCCAGCACACCAGCAGGAGGCCTTACCTGCGTCTATTGTGGAGCCCATCCCAATCCATCACACCAGCAGGAGGCCTTACCAGCGTCTATTGTGGAGCCCATCCCAGTCCAGCACACCAGTAGGTCTCCCTGCGCAGCTGAATACAAGTCTACATCATCTTTTCTTATTTTATGTACTGTAAAATTAACATTTTATGTTGTTTTTTGGGATGTTTGAAGTATGTTGTTAATAGTTGGACTTGGAAATTTGGCTGATCCTTGACTTGATCACGGCAAAGTTTATTCTGTGCTAATTTTATCTAATATTTTATGTTTTTAAAAATGTTTTTTGACTTATGTAGCAATTTAAATACAAAGATCTCAAGAATCAAGAAGAGTTTCTGTATTTAAAAAAAAAACATTTTGATGACAGTATATTTATTGAACAAACATTTATTATTTAATTGATCAAAATAACCCCAAAAAATAGTATAAACTTTGCTAAAGTGATTGTTTTGAAAAGCATATAATTTAGCTAAAGTATTTGTATCAATACTGTGTGTCTTTTGTACCGTGCTGGTTTGACCCTGTGTGTACCTCCTTACACTCAGGGTATCATTAATACGATTTTAAAACTAACAAACCACCTTTATGATTTATTTTCACACAAAATCTGTTGCTCCATCAATTTTCAAACATATATTTTTCTGCAATCATACACTATGGGAGTAGTGAAAAGCAAATGTTTCTTAAGAAGAAGAAGAAGAAGAAGAAGAAGAAGAAGTTTTATTTATATATATAGCGCCTTTCCAAAGCTCAAGGTCGCTTTACATGGTACATTTATAATACATTTAAACACTGACACACAACTTACAATCACAAAGGACACATATAATCACATTTAGACGAAGTACATGTTAAACAGATATGTTTTTAACTGTGTCTTGAAAGCAGTCACTGATGAAATATTTCGAAGTGAAAGGGGCAGTGAATTCCATAATGTTGGCGCATTAACACTAAATGACCTTCCACCTACTGTAGATAATCGAAAACGAGGGATGGACAGTAAACCAAGTTCAGTTGATCTGAGAGAACGTGCAGGACGGTAGGTGAAAAGTAGATCAGACAAATATGGGGGTGCAAGACCGTTTAATGCCTTATATGTTAAAAGCAATACCTTAAAGTGGATACGAGATGAAACAGGTAACCAGTGAAGGTCATGAAGCACCGGAGTAATGTGAGCAGAACGCCTGGTGGAGGTGAGAACTCTTGCTGCTGAGTTTTGGACGTACTGTAATCTTGCAATAAGTTTTTTGGGAAGGCCAAGAAATAAAGCATTGCAATAATCCAGACGTGATGTGATTGAAGCATGAATCTTAGGGTGTGTCTTTAGTTCCCTTGTACCCAGTGGCGGTTCTAGGGGGGGTCCAGGGGGGGCCAGTGCCCCCGTGTCAACAAGCTTGGCCACCCCTCTGGCCCCCCTAAATTTGCTCTTGATAATCACGCCAAACACCGTTGGGTGCAATGCGCAATTTGTCCTGTGGGCGGCAGTAATGGGAAAATAATTTTTTGTGCCATAACTTTTATGTCAAGAGGAAATTACTCAAAGCGAGATCGCGCACTTTAGTCGGAGCTTCAGTTCGCATGTTCATCAGAGCATGCTACACCAACAAAAAGATACAAGTAACGAAAATATTTACTTTCAGTCATGTTCACGTAGATTGAAATAATATTAAACTATCCAAGTGTCCGCTGTTGCTTATACTTTATAAAACTACATATCAAGTAATCACGAGTCATGATGACTACTATGCAATCTTAGCAAAGAGTCAGCAGCCAGAGAACAGATGACGTTAACACATTAAAGAATTTAGATTTCAATATTTAATTTATATTGTCTAGTTTTGCCCTACATTAATTTTTGCCTTTTTAGTTACAAATGATTTGTTAATAACTCAACGATTGAGGTTTTATAAGTCCCGAATTTAGAATTAAAGGAATAACCTTATCAAAATTTTTAATTCACTCAAATAATTTGAATGTTGAAGAATTTGTTGATGTGTTTGCAAGGAACCACAAAAAACGCAGAATACAGATGAATACATGATGTTAGAGAACATTTACATTTAGCCATTTAGCAGACGCTTTTTTCCAAAGTGACTTACAAATGAGGACTAAAGGAAGCGAGTCATCGGGAAGACGCAAAGAACAACACAAGAAGTATTCAAAATACAAAGTTAAGGCATTGCTCAGAGTAGTAAAAAATCAGACAAGGGATTTTAATTTTTTTATTTTTTATTATTATTATTTTTTATGTTAAGTGCTCACAGAAGAGATGAGTTTTCAGCTGACTTTTAAATCCTGACAGGGATTCTGCATTCCAGATGAGGGTGGGAAGATCATTCCACCAGCATGGAACTGTGAATGAGAATGTTCTGGAGAGTGCTTTTATGCCTCGCTGTGAGGGTACCACGAGCCGCCGCTCATTGACCGATCGTAGGTTTCTGGTCGGGGTGTAAACTCGTAGGAGTGAGTGAAAGTAGGACGGAGCTGAGTAGATCTGTGGTAGATCTGTAAGCAAGCGTCAAAGCCTTGAATTTGATGTGAGCAGCGAGTGGTAGCCAGTGTAGTGAGACGAACAGAGGAGTGACATGGGCCCTTTTGGGCTCGTTGAAGACAAGACGAGCTGCAGCATTCTGGATCATTTGTAGAGGTTTAGTTGCACATGATGGAAGTCCTGCCAAAAGAGCATTGCAGTAATCAAGCCTAGAGATAACCAGGGCCTGGACTAGAAGTTGTGTTGCATGCTCAGTTAGGAAAGGCCTGACCTTCCTGATGTTGTACAGTGCGAACCTGCATGATCGAGCTGTTTTTGTAATGTGCTCTGTGAAGGTCAGCTGGTCGTCAAGTGTAACTCTTAAGATTTCTGACCGACCTTGATGGGAGGATTGAGGATGAATCTAGCTGGATAGTGAAGTTGTGCTATAGAGACGGATTGGCAGGGAGGACGAGAAGCTCTGTCTTTGCCAGGTTGAGCTGTAGGTGGTGTTCCTTCATCCATGCCGAGATGTCCGCCAGACAGCTTGAGATACGTGCAGATACTGTGGGATCATCTGGTTGAAATGAGAGGTAGAGCTGGGTGTCATCAGCACAGCAATGATAAGAGAAACCATGTGCCTGTATGATGGGTCTCAGTGAGGTGGTGTAAACGGAGAAGAGGAGCGGTCCAAGAACTGAGCCTTGTGGAACCCCTGTGGTCAGTTGATGTGCTTTGGATACCTCGCCTCTCCATACAACCCTGAAGGACCTACCTGTGAGATAGGACTCAAACCACTGGAGGGAAGATCCAGTGATGCCCAGTGATGAGAGGGTGGACAGCAGGATCTGATGATTCACGTGTGTCGAAGGCAGCAGACAGATCAAGGAGAATGAGAACAGATGATTTGGAAGCAGCTTTCGCGATCCGCAGGGCTTCTGTGACCGACAGTTGCAGTCTCGGTCGAGTGTCCTTTCTTGAAGCCAGATTGGTTTACATCAAGCTGATTGGTCAGAGACAGGAAAGATGACACTTGGTTGAAAGCAGCTCGTTCAAGTGTTTTCGCAATGAATGGTAGGAGAGAGACAGGTCTGTAATTTTCTAAAAGTGATGTGTTTAATGTTGGTTTTTTAAGCAGTGGAGTTACCCGAGCCTGCCTAAATGCTGTAGGGAAAAGGTCGGTGTTGAGGGATGAGTTGATGATGTGAGTGAGTGCTGGTAAAAGTGTGGGAGAGATGGCTTGTAGAAGGTGTGAGGGGATAGGGTCTAGACGGCAGGTGGTAGGATGACTGGAGAAAATGTTGAAGATTTTATTATTTAGAAATTAAGTAATTTAGCTATAATTTAGACACTATTATATCCTCTCTCTCTGTGTGTCTTTGGGGTGACTTTGGAAAAGGAGAAGGCTGAGACAACAGAGAAGTGCTATTTTAGTATGTCACATGGTACAAAAGTATTTCTCAAAATATCTATACAGGTATGTATGTATGACCCAGTGGCGGTTCTACATTGAATTACACCCTGGGCGAGACCCCCTTCGAATAGACGTTTCGGTCACACGACCTTCATCAGGAGTATACAAATGTTCAAAATCATCTCTTTTTTTAGATAAACACATGACCAATTGTTGTAATTATTACAATTTGTAATTGTCTGTGATGTGGTGTTAATTATGTACTTTCAATGAGCTTAATTGTTTACAGATGGAGTTCTGTTAATTGGTCATGTGTTTATCTAAAAAAAGAGATGATTTTGAACATTTGTATACTCCTGATGAAGGTCGTGTGACCGAAACGTTGTGTGTGAATAAACATTTATTTTAAATTGCAAGTAACGATAGTGTGCGGGGGTTCCTTATCTGCTTAAACGACTAACTTGTTTGGTCCTATTATCCGACGCACCTATCACCTGCAGGTGTGCGATGGAGTTTGTTCATGAATATAGTGACCAAAATTATCACGGTTAAACACAGAATCTTGTTCAAAATGTAGGCCTACTAATACACAATGAAATCAATTCACAAAGTTAATAACATTAAAGATGATGGCCAGATTTTAAAGGAGTGTATTTTATGTTATGTACTAACATGTACACGGTCAAATAAAGTTTTGACAAAAAAAAGGTAGCTAACGTTAATGGATTTCCACCACAGAAAAACGCTGTAGCTCGATCTGCTACAAGATTTATTTACGGAAAAGAGAAAAACACACGTGTTTGGGTGAGATCATTGAAAAATAAGTGAACATTACAGTACGTGACTCTGCCTGTGGATAAAAATAATGACCCCCTGGTCACTTGAAAGGGTTAAAAGAATGTGTGGAGCTTTAGAGACATGTGAATGGTGTGTATTCATACGTATGAATGGTGTGTATTAACAAAACTAAAGGAAAACCATTATTTCAAGATATTAACTTTGAAGATTATTGTAGTATAAGTTAAAATAATGAAATATAGCATATAATGAATAAATGTAGCCTTATGATATTATGGTATATATAAATAGGATTGCACATGCTTAATATTATATCTTATATCTGAAGACGTCTAGAATTTGTATCTCATTATCCCTGAAAACAAAATGGGAAAAAGTATTCCATTGCAAATAATTAAGTTTGTGTTAAGGGAAGAAATGACTTGAACGTGTGCGTGATTGGGTGACCAAGGTTAAACAATCTATCTAAGAATCGTAGTAAATGGTAATTATTGATTCAATATAAAAAAAGATTAAAGAGGAATTCCTTGATGTTTGTTGAGGAACATTTTATCCACCGTACATGATTATTTTGAACACAGCATGCAAATATAGAAGAAAGAATGAAGTCTGATTTTATGATAGGAGAAATTATTTAATTGTATTATACTCAGATAATCAAAGAAAGACTATTGCTTTTTCCTGCAATGAAGAAACTTGCTTTACTAAAAATAGAATGGAGGAAATGCTGTTGTCAACCAGTGAGATTTTTTATATTAAAGAACTAGTGAAAAAGATGGT
Source organism: Semotilus atromaculatus (assembly GCA_031834385.1). Classification (NCBI taxonomy): domain Eukaryota; kingdom Metazoa; phylum Chordata; class Actinopteri; order Cypriniformes; family Leuciscidae; genus Semotilus; species Semotilus atromaculatus. The sequence continues at coordinate 31,331,027 of JAULUF010000052.1, forward strand.
TAAATCTTTGGATCATTTCTGGGAATTAAGATAAAGAGCTAATAGCTCAAGTACAGTTTGAATTATTAATTGTAAAAGTTCAATTTGATTCATGCAGATCTCTGAGTGTTCAAATTACAGATGGCTTCAATGACAGTGTCGAATGGAAGCAACAAGAGGGCAAAGGTCAGAGACACGACTGCAGAGAGAAGAAGAGTTTCAGCTCCCCTCCTAAAGTTGATCACTTTCTGAAAGCTCAGCATGGAAAAAGGTGAAATTGTCACTTGAGACTTTTCCTCGGGACAAGAGAAAATTCTGAGATGCAAAACTCTGACAGAAACACCTTCAATGCCTAAACATCAGGCCTTTGAATGACATTATAGGCTGACGACACATGCAAACCGACAGCCAAGCAGCTCCAACAGACTGATGATCTAAAAACAGAAGAACTGACATCAGGCACAACAGGTGTGGCATCTTTACTGATCACTATAGAGACTGCTTCAAATGTAGTGCATTATTATGTTAACTTTATTCATTTTGATTATTCACTGGTCTCAAAGCAATTCTTTATATTCTCTGCTAAACTAACCCTCTCTGCTTTTCAGTAGGTACAAGTCCAGCCCTTTAAGGAAAAGTAAGTGTCACAAGGTGACGAACCAACAGCGGAACTAAATAGTCCACAGAGCCCCCTTCACAGCCGTAAGCTTCTGTACTTACTGTACAGGGAAGAACCAACCGTACTCGAAATACCTACCTGCTGTCCAGTCGGCGCCTTTCCACAGCCGTGAGCTTCTGTTACCTGCTACACTGGGAGGAACCACCATACCTGGAATACCTACTTGCTGTCCAACCGACGCCCCTTCCACAGCCGTAAGCTTTCTGCACTCGCTGTACTGGAAGAATCAACCGTACTCGAAATACCCACTTGCTGTCCAGTCGACGCCCCTTTTACAGCCGTAAGCTTCTACACCTGCTATACAGGGAAGAACCAACCGTACCCGCAATACTCACCTGCTGTTCAGTCGACGCCTTGCCCTAGCCGTAAGCTCCTGTACCTGCTGGACTGGGAAGAACTCACCGTACTTGGAGTACCTAGATCTCTGTCCAATCCACGTCCGAAGAGTCCGAGAAGGGTTGACTGTACCGAGGCCACTGCGTCCCCTGCAGCCACTGGATCCTGAAGAGGAAAGAAGAAGCTTTTTAATTAGGATTACAAATTCTTTTAAGTCAATAAAGTCTGTTCAAGTTTTACTCTCCCTTGTCAGCTTGGTTTCTGGTCTGCTCCTCAGTGGTACGCTCCAAAGGGAGGGGGTAGACTCCGTCTGAGATCCATTTGAGTTGAGCCACCAGAAGCCGCTATGGCAGATGAAGAGGCACCGGGAGTACGAAGACAAGCCATGCCCATATTTGTGGGAGCCCCATGGGCCCAGAAGTATAAAGGTCCGGGCTCAGAGACGAGTCTGTCGACGTGAAGGGCCCAGGTCGAATACCTAGCCGGACTCCAAGGTCTGAATGCCCCCCAGGAAGTGCAGTTTATCTTAAATTCCTTGGAAGGAGAAGCACTGAGGGAAGTGCGAGCAGCGCCAGAGGCGACCCGTACCACGGCTCAAGCTATCTTTGACTTCCTTTCGGGGCAATACGGCGATACCACTCCCGTAGCCGTTTTACAAACACAGTTCTTTAACTGCAAGCAAGGGCAGCGACAGACCATCCGGGCGTTCACGTTGCAACTGAGAGAGCAGTTCGCGAGGCTAAGAGGAAGGCAAGACCATGGTCTAGGAGGTGAAGAGGGTTTGCTACGAGATCAATTCCTCTTGGGGCTACGAGAAGGTCCCGTACGCCAGAGCCTGCGAATACAAGTACGCCGGAATCCGGACTTGTCTTTTGACGATCTGAGACAAGAGGCGTTGGCCTTGGAACGGGACCACACGGAGAGCATAGAGTCCTCGACGTGTATGGCTGCGGGTGCATCCGTCGACCCCCCACCCCCGGTTGAAACAGATTGGAGACGTGCGTTGCGAGAGGAGTTGAAAAGGGACGTTGGGGAACAGCTGGCCGAGTTATCCAATTCCTTTAGGGACGAACTCCGACGTGAACGTCCCAGTCCATTGCCTCGAGAGCAAACCCATTCAGCCGGGAGCCGATTCCCAGAACGACGTCCAGCTATGCCAATGGGGCCACGGTTCAGGTGGGACGAACAGGGACGCCCTATTTGTCATGGTTGTGGAGAGCCGGGTCACTACCTCCGCCAGTGCCGCTCCCGTCGTGGATCACAGGAGGATTTTTAGAGCGGCTGTGGGTCAAGTGGCCGGGACTCCCATGGTAGACCCCCTATTGGTTACGAAGTCCAGAACAGGTTTGTTTGGGCATTGCCCCATCGTAGTGGCCCAGGTCAACGGCTTGGAAGTACACTGGACATCCCATACGTGGGATACCTGGTGACTGACTTGAAGATCCATGGAGTTGTTGTCCCCCAGAAGGGGGTGGTGATCGTTCGTGATGCCTGCCTAGGAACCCATCGCGCATTGTTGGGCATGAACTTTATAGCGGAATGTTGGGAGGAACTGTTCCGAAGTGGACTAAAGCAGATGGCCTCGACCTCGGAGAGCCAAGAGTGGGACCAGATTAAGGCCGATTGTCGCCGGGTTCACCTTGCCGAGACGCGAGGGGATCGAGAGGGCACTGGGAGACGGCCTGCCGATACGCGTTGTCCATTCCCGCTCAGAGTGAGGCTGTGGTTTGGGCCAGGCTCCCCTCGCAACTCTACGGCCCTGGAGAGTGGGTATTGGTAGAACCCCATCTAGACGGTCCAAAACTAGAGGTGGCTCGGGGGCTAGCCACGGCACGGCGGGGGGGGATTTCTGTGAAGGTACGGAACACGAATGCTTTTCCCGTCCTGTTCCATCGTCATCAGTGTCTGGCCCGAGTTACCGCGGTGTGCCCGCAGCAAGTGAGAGAGCCGGGTGAAGTACAGTTTAGCCGGGTAAGCCCCTCCGTGGTGGAAGTCGCCCTGATTCGAACTGGGCCGCCGGTGGGTACTGGGGGAGAGGAGTTGCCAAGCCACCTTCAGGGAGGATCCCTACGTGGTGAAGGACTGGGGGAGGAACAGACTGGGCGGCTCCAGGATTTTCTACTCAGATGGCAGCACTTGTTCTCGACACATGACGAGGACTATGGTCGGACGGACATTGTAAAACACCAGATTCCGACCGGAGACGCCGCCCCGAGTAGAGAGCGTTATCGACCAGTACCACCTACCCTATATTCCGAGGTTCGCACCCTCCTGCGGGGGATGCTGGACAAGGGGATTATCCGGGAAAGTAGTAGCCCTTGGGCGGCCCCTATCGTGCTGGTACGCAAGAAGAATGGTACCTGGAGATTCTGTGTGGATTACCGTAAGCTGAACCTGGTGACTAAGCGGGATGCTTTCCCCTTGCCCCAAGTAGAGGATTCACTCACCAGTCTGACACAGTCTGCATGGTATTCTACTCTCGACTTGGCCAGTGGGTATTGGCAGGTGCAGGTGGACGAGCGGGACAGGGAGAAGACGGCCTTCACGAGCCCTTTCGGCCTATATGAGTGGGAACGGATGCCGTTTGGCCTTTGCAACGCCCCAGCCACGTTCCAGCGGCTTATGCAGCGGTGTCTGGGAGGTCAATTGACGGAAACCACGCTGGTCTACCTCGATGATGTCATCGTCTATTCGCCGGACTTCGAGTCCCATCTCCAACACCTGGAACAAGCTTTCCACGCCCTGGACAAGTATGGGCTGAAACTGCAACCGGACAAGTGTCAGCTTTTCCGGAAAGAGGTGAAGTTTCTGGGCCATGTTGTGAGTGCAGCTGGGATCACTGTGGACCCCGAGAAGGTGTCGGCGGTACAAGGGTGGGAGGCGACGAAGACTGTGCGACAGGTCAGATCTTTTCTGGGCTTTGTCGGATATTACCGGCGGTTCATTCAGGACTTCTCTAAAATCGCCACGCCCATTAACCAGCTGCTCGGGGGCAGGGGATGTTCGAGGGGCCGAGGGTCTCCCACAGTTCAGTGGGACCAGGCATGTGAGGCCGCATTCGAGAGGCTCAAACAGGAACTACTGCAGGCCCCGATTCTGGCCTATGCAGACTTCTCCCAGCCTTTCGTCTTGTACATTGACGCCAGCCATCTCGGCCTTGGTGCCGTGTTAGCCCAGAAACAGCAGGGGAAGGAGAGGGTGATTGCATACGCCAGCCGAAGCTTACATCTGACAGAGAGGAACGATGCTAACTATAGCTCCTTTAAACTCGAGTTGCTGGCCATGAAGTGGGCAATGAGTGAAAAGTTCAAGGACTACCTGTGGGGGACCAATGTTCTGGTGGTAACTGACAACAACCCTCTGGTACATCTTCAGACGGCAAGGCTGGGGGCTGTCGAACAGAGATGGGTGGCACAACTGGCAAATTTCGACTACCAGCTGAAGTACCGACCAGGAAAGGAACATACGAATGCTGATGTACTGTCGAGGTTTCCGGTGGCAAGTCCAGTCGGTCAGGGGCCCAACCCTAGTTGTGAGGAGGAGGAAAGAGCGATGGTGGGGATTGTGGAAGCGCCTGGATCATTGCAGGAAGAGGCCCCCACTGGCTGGGGCTGGGACCCACAGCGTTGGAGGTCGAGACAAGCGGAGGACAAAGGGTTGCGGATGGTACGAGAGTGGGTCCAGACTGGGAGATGGCCAGAGGCCAGGGAATGCCGGGCTCAGACTCAGGCAGTCCAAAGGTTGTTAGGACACTGGGAGAGGCTGGCCTTGAGGGAGGGGGTACTCTGTCGCTCCATCCAGGACTCTAACCTGGGCGAGAAGATCTGGCAAATAGTAGTTCCAGAGGGGCAACATCGGTCCCTCCTACAGACCTATCACACCCAGTTGGGCCATCAGGGCCTGGAGAAGACGATCTCGCTACTTCGGCGCCAGTTCTATTGGCCTGGGATGGAGAGGATTACCAAGTCCTACCTTCAAGGATGCCCCCGGTGCACCCTGTTCAAGACCAGGAAGGAGACCCGAGCCCCATTGGTCCCGATTCAGGCAAAGGCTCCGATGCACATGGTCGCTATGGACTATCTGACGCTGGGAAGGCCGGTGGACCGTATTCAGAACATCTTGGTGGTGACAGACCTATTCACCAAATATGCCTGGGCCATTCCCACCTTGGACCAAACTGCTATTACCACCGCGAATGCCCTGTGGAGGGCTGTGATACAGCCCTTTGGGTGCCCTGAAATACTCCACTCAGACCAGGGGCCGAACTTCGAGTCCAGGGTGGTCCATGAGTTATGCCAACTGTACGGGTGTAGGAAGACCCACACGACACCGTACCATCCCCAAGGGAATGGAGGATGTGAGAGGTTTAACTAAACATTGCTGAGCCTGTTGGGAACGTTGGAGATGGATCAGCAGGCCCATTGGGCGGATTCGCTTCCGGCTCTGATCCAAGCATATAACAACAGCGTGCATAGCACCACCGGGTACGCTCCAACATATCTAATGTTTGGAAGACACGTGCGGCTACCAGCCGACTTAGTGGTGGGGGCTGCTACCCAAGCGGAGGAAGGGAGCTTGTCAGACTGAGTGGCGAGGCACCACCAGCGACTCCATTGGGCGTATGACCAGGTCTCGGACCGGATTAACCAGACGGGGGTAAAAAGTAAGAGGCTGTACGACCGAACGGCTCGAGAAGCCCCATTGCTCCCAGGAGAGAGAGTCTTGGTGAGGGATAACCGTCGCCAAGGGAAGGGTAAGCTGAGTGATCGGTGGGAGCCTCGGCCCTATGTGGTCTTACGAGAACCGCGCCCAGATCAACCCGTGTATCAGGCATATCAGGGGGGAATCTATCAGGCACGAAGGGAGAGCTGGCCCAGAGCGAGTGCTCCACCGGAATCTGATTTGCCCTTGCCCGAGTTACCCGAATCCCAGAGAAGAAGCACCCCCGGTCAAGGCAACGCCAGCACCGTTACTGGTAGGCTGGGGAGTGGTCCCCAGGGGTTTAGGCTTAGCACCGGGACGGGTGAGACCCGAGTCTCCGCCGAGGCGGTCCCAGAGAGAGAACCGGGGTCAACCCCCGGTGAGGTACGGAGACTGGGTGAGCGGAGCCCGTTCTCGGGACTAGAACGGATTGGCGGGGGAGTATGTCACAAGGTGACGAACCAACAGCGGAACTAAATAGTCCACAGAGGAATGTTTCCACCCGGAGCGTTTCCAACTGAACACTCAGCCAGCCTTGTATGCGTCGCTACCATGGTAACAGCAGCCACTGATGACAAAGTGACAGCAGGTGCGGCGCATCAATGGGCTGTTTGATGATTGAGACACACAGCTTTTTGAGACAGATAAAAGCAAAGCTTTGAGAGGCCAAGGGTGTGCGGTGTTAGGCTGTTGTTGTGTCCTGACTTTTGTTCCGTCGAGGTGGGCCGAGCGTTTTCCTGTGGGACAAATCGGCTGGTGAGATCGACCCGCGGAAAGGAATCTACTACGAAGAACTGGGGGAATATAGGACAGAGAGGCAGAGGAGACGTCATCTCGGAAATATCAAGTCCCCTTCCCGGGTGAAGATAAGTACAACATTCTACTGGCCATATTGTATGCGATTTATACACCAAGAGAGTACATATGAAGAGAAGTGATATAGTGAAAAGGAGTCCCGACTCCAGAAACGAGAAGACAGCTGTTGTGATGCATGATTGAGGTCGCTATAAATTCTTCCGTCTTACTGTCCCCGCAGTTCAGAACAAGGAGGTGGGCCGTGGCCTTAAATTTCACAGAGTGGTTGAGAGTGAAGTGTGTGGATGCTGTGCCCCACCGTGTGTGTTTGAAGTGAAGTTGCTGCATGCTTACCATACCGAATTCTGTCACGTGCCTATCGGCCTTGCCTTGTGTTGCAATCTGGAGAACGGAAGAAATCCAGTTATTTGCTATTCTGAGTGACCCTCATCTGAAGCCCGCTGTGGGCTGTCTCATCATCACTGTTGTGGAGAACGGAGGAAATCCAGTTATCTGTTGTTCTGAGTGTTGTACATTTAAAGCCTGCTGCGGTCTGTTTCATCATTGATGCTGCTCTGGAGGACGGAGGAAATCCAGTTATCTGCTATTCTGAGTGATCCTCATCTGAAGCCCGCTGTAGTCTGTTTCATCATCACTGTTGTGGAGAGCGGAGGAAATCCAGTTATCTGTTGTTCTGAGTGTTGTACATTTAAAGCCTGCTGCGGTCTGTTTCATCATTGATGCTGCTCTGGAGGACGGAGGAAATCCAGTTATCTGCTATTCTGAGTGATCCTCATCTGAAGCCCGCTGTAGTCTGTTTCATCATCACTGTTGTGGAGAGCGGAGGAACCCCAGGTATCTGTTGTTCTGAGTGTTGTACATTGAAAGCCTGCTGTGGTCTGTTTCATCATTGATGCTGCTCTGGAGAACGGAGGAAACCCAGTTATCTGTTGTTCTGAGTGTTGTACATTCCAAGCTTGTCGTGTTCCGATTCATCATTGATGCTGCTCTGGAGAACAGAGGAGATCCAGTTGTCTGCTGTTCCGAGTGATCCTCATCTGAAGCCCGCTGTAATCTCCACTGTTGTGGAGAGCGGAGGAACCCCAGGTATCTGTTGTTCTGAGTGTTTTACATTCCAAACCTACTTGCTGTCCAGTCGACGCCCCTTCCACAGCCGTAAGCTTTTCTGTACCCGCTATACTGGGAAGAACCAATCGTACTCGAAATACCCACTTGCTGTCCAGTCGACGCCCTTCTACAGCCGTAAGCTTCTGTTACCTGCTACACTGGGAAGAACCAACCGTACCTGGAGTCCCTGTTTGCTGTCCAGTCGACGCCCCCTTCACAGCCGTAAGCTTCTGTACTTACTGTTCAGTGAAGAACCAACCGTACTTGAAATACCTACTTGCTGTCCAGTCGACGCCTTTCCACAGCCGTGAGCTTCTGTTACCTGCTACACTGGGAGGAACCACCTGGAATACCTACTAGCTGTCCAGTTGACGCCCCCTTCACAGCTGTAAGCTTCTGTACTTACTGTACAGGGAAGAACCAACCGTACTCGAAATACCTACCTGCTGTCCAGTCGGCGCCTTTCCACAGCCGTGAGCTTCTGTTACCTGCTACACTGGGAGGAACCACCATATCTGGAATACCTACTTGCTGTCCAGCCGACGCCCCTTCCACAGCTGTAAGCTTTCTGCACCTGTTAATCAGGGAAGAACCAACCGTACTCGAAATACTCACCTGCTGTCCAGCCGACGCCTCTCCACAGCCGTAAGCTTCTGCTACCTGCTACCCTGGGAGGAACCACCATACCTGGAATACCTACTGGCTGTCCAGTCGACGCCCCTTTCACAGCCGTAAGCTTTCTGCACTCGCTGTACTGGAAGAATCAACCGTACTCGAAATACCCACTTGCTGTCCAGTCGACTCCCCTTTTACAGCCGTAAGCTTCTACACCTGCTATACAGGGAAGAACCAACCGTACCCGCAATACTCACCTGCTGTTCAGTCGACGCCTTGCCCTAGCCGTAAGCTCCTGTACCTGCTGGACTGGGAAGAACTCACCGTACTTGGAGTACCTACATTTCTGTCCAATCCACGTCCGAAGAGTCCGAGAAGGGTTGACTGTACCGAGTACTCACCTGTTGTTCAGTCGACGTCCCCTGCAGCCACTGGATCCTGAAGAGGAAAGAAGAAGCTTTTTAATTAGGATTACAAATTATTTTAAGTTTTACTCTCCCTTGTCTGCTTGGTTTCTGGTCTGCTCCTCAGTGGTACGCTCCAAAGGGAGGGGGTAGACTCCGTCGACCCTCCCGACCTGTGACATAAGCATACTGAAAGAGAGAAGTGTGCGTCCAAATAATCGAACAAGTAAAACGGAGGCTGGATTTGGTATAGTGAGGGCTATTAGATTAAACAGATATAGGGCTAAAAGCATGATATAATTATTATATGGCAAAGATAAAGAAAGGCACAAAATGTCAAAGAATGATAATTATTGTTGACAAAACAAAGACACTGGTCACTCCATCTCTGTAATTTTCTAGAGATAGATTGGAGGGAAAATATATACTCCAAAAGTCCAAAATTATGAAATCACAAACGTTGTCAAATGGGGATAATGAGATGGAAATGTTATTGGCCATGGATCCAAGAATATACAGAGATCTCCAAGTTTATTCTTAAAACAGCTCATGAGCAAAAACAAAAAGAATATGAAAAAAGTACACCAATAAATGACAGAATGCATTTGAGAAATTACAATTGGCTGTCTCACTCTCAATTGCACCATGACTAAAATATTTAATCTATTAGAATTTGTAAAAAGAAGTTAAACTAAACCTAATGATCTTCTCAATAGTGTTTGACATAGGTGTGATGACCTGTTCAGACCTTGTGGCGTTCCACAGCTAAAATTATAGGTTCTGCATTTAGAGGACAAGCAGCTGCAGCAGACACAAGAGTGTATGATGGCCAATGGGGGAGTGACTGAGTATGAGTGGAGTGAGAGATGGTGAAGAGACACTGAGGCAAATCAATTATTTTGCCTATACAGCTGTATTTAAATTTAATATGTGGGCCCACAGGGCATATTCTGCCCAATAAAACAATGACCATGGATGGATTTGGTTAATTTCCTGGTCGAAACTGTAGTGGCAATAAAAAACAGTGCCACATTTGCGCAGCGCATAACACATCTGATTTTCTTTTCAGCATATTATGAAGGAGCTGATTCTTTGTCAAAAGTATGAAATAATGTAACGTTTGTCTTGTTGCAAAGTGGGTTGAGTGTTGTCCAAGATGCCTGATAAATACTGTGTAGATAGTGGAACTCAAAGCAATGAGATAACTTAGTTGAATTGACAAATTGTAAAAAGTATTTGAAGTTTATTGTGAGAAAAATATAAAGAAGTTGCAAATATGATGATAAAAAGTCAAATTTATGAAAAACAAATGGGAGTTTATGGGTTCAAGCCCTGCTGCTAATGAAAGCAGAAAGCCCCAAGGGGACAGAACACCACTCAGCCCACATGACCAGGTGACACCAAGGAGGTCAATGGCCAGATGAGCAGATGATTTAATACATGTTATTGTCACTAACAGAACTAACAGAAATGATGAAGGTTTCATTCACAGATGACAGCAGCTCCAGGAAGCTCCAGAAATTCCAGGAAGGTTTCTGGGGTTCTGACAAAAAGAACCAGTGACTGTGCTTTGTGGTCTCAAACGAGGTTTGAGCATGGATCAGCGAAGTGACATTTGAGTCAATGCCTCTCAACTTATACACCAACCAACTCCAGCAACACCTGACAACAGGAAGTGAGGGATCAAGAACATGCTGACATTAATCTTCTCTTGAACGAGAGAAAAAGGCCCATTGCAACGACTCACAAAGATCAAAACAAGAATTGAAAAAGGAGACAAACTTGACCAGAAACTCAAAGGAAGGAGAAGTGTCAGAAACTCCAAGAAACTCCAACATCAACCAACCTTTCCTAAAATTGAATGTTTAGCCCTTGACTAGATCTGGTAGCAACTTAATAATAACCCCAACAGAACAAAAACTAATTGAAGAGAAAATAAATCAAAGCAACGTAAAAAATATGATAAAGCGAAGTAGGAAAAATAAAATAATAATAAATGATAACAAAAGGAATTCATGAAGGAAAATAAAACTAAAAGACATGTTAAAATAAATCCTAAAGGATACTCGGATGCTATTTGTCAATACAGGGATATATATCTAATTTATTTAAGGATACAATTGAAATTAAAGCAAGTATTAAACACTGGGTATTAACAAATATTTGATTTCAATTTTAATTCATAAGATTATGATTTGATTTAATATGCTACTGACTAAGTAAATATAAAATAGTGCTAATAGAACGACAACCTCAGTTGGGGAAGTTATTAAAATTTAATAACAAACAGGCCCTTATGAACAATTAAAATGGTACCAGAGGAGGGTCAAAAAAGGTATTTGGCATTCATATTAAGGACAAATTGTTGCATCAACAACACTATTGAACACTCAAAAAAATGAACTAGGAAGGTTGTGCACTTTACATAATATATTTATATTTAGTTTACTTATAATAATTGTGTTTTTTTACTTTAAATGTTTTTTTTCTATTAAGGTCAACGTAATTATGTCTCAACTTAACAGTACAAAATCTTAATGTGTTGCCTAAACACAAACCATTTATGTTAAGTCAAAAATTCTTACATCCAGAGGGTGGCAGTAGTGCGAGATATGTTGAAACTGGGTGGTGCTTGTTAGTTCCCAGCATGCTTTGCATATGGTTGAATTAACAGAGAATAAATGTTCAAATGAAGTGTTATTTTATGGGGTTTTTTTGAGAAAATGATAAAAGGGGAAGACTTGATTGCGTGTAATTGTGTTTAATGTTCAATTACATTTGAATTATTAGAACCATTTAAAATACAGTGGGTTACCATTGTGGAGAAGAGTGGAGCATTTTGTTTGGCTGTGGACTGATTTAATTATTTTATCTGTTTGGTAGAATGAGTATGTTAATCTTAGCACTTAAGATGCTAATATGTGCTACTGCTAGCAAAAAGCTAGTCTATCAATTTAAATATGTGTCACTAAAAGAAATGAAATATTAATGGATGAATGAATATAATACCTGAATATAATACCTGAAAATCACTTTGAGACTACTTAAATAGGGTCACTTAAAATGACTTAATTCCATGATGTTGAAGTTACATGAAGAAATTAAGTTTGTTTAACATGAACAAATTATGTTTGTTTAACATGAAAAATTATGTTAGTTTAACATAAACCAATTATGTGGAACCTTTTGACGAAATAAAGTTAATTAAAGCCAACATATAATTTTTTTGAGTGAATATTTTCATTCCAGATGTGCAGTTTCACAATGCGCAAGGAGGGAATAAGGAAAAATGAAAATTAAATGTAAATGAAATGAAAAGAAAAGGAAATTGTAGAAATGTTTAAGCATTTAAGCATTTATTCCAGAGATATTGAAAATTAAAATTAATTGTATGGTAAATTACACACAAGGAAGTTTTAATAATAATTCAGTTATAATGCTTTATGTTTGAAATGGTTGAGATAGAAACTTTTAGATTGTTAGATTTATTTATATATGCAGAGAAATACTGTATACGTGCAATGAATATGTAAGATAGTGTAAAATGTTATTTTTTAGAGTTATATCTTTTCTAATTGTCTAATGAGTTTATTGAATGACTTTTATGAAGTAAATGTAACATTGCTCTTAAAGCTTTCTTAGTTTGAGTGATTACATGTGACATAATTAAGTTTATTTATGATAGTTCATTTAAAAATAAGTAGAAAGGAAGAAAAGGTATTCAGTTAAGGCTTGAACTGAGGAGCTATAATGAGAAGGAGCCGCAACACGTGAGATTAAACATTTTAAAAATGGTATTTATTGTTTATATTTGGTAATAAAGTAGACAGAATTAGAAATTTAAAACTTTATAACGAAGCATATTGAAATTTAATGGATAGAAGGTGCACTATAATGTTATGTTCGTTCATCAACTAAAAAAGACTGACTAAAAGATTGATTTTTGAATTTAAGAATTTATCCAGTCCTATTTTGAATTAAAAGTCATAGGGATCACGTAAGACAAAAACGCAAAAAGAATCAATTACTACTATAATCAGCAGAGATTTATTGTAATGCTTTGCCTGCATTATGAAGAAAACAATTACATGAAAAAGTAGAAAGACTTATGTTTGGAGATCGGTGTTGCACTTTTACCAAATAATACTGTGCAAGGAGGAAAGTTTAGCAAATACGATTGAGTCAAAAAAGCTTGAAAAAGTTAAGGAAAACTTAGTTGCAATATTGAGAGTTGGTTATTATTCTGTTGTGTACTTCGCATATTAAGGTTGCTAATTGTTAAAACCACGATTAAACAAATGGAGGTGCTAAAATGTCAAGAAAATGAAAACTAATTTTAGAGGGCAACCAAATCATATATTATTGGCTTATAAACCAAATTGATATTTACAAACATTGGATGTTGATACAAGTACCTCAAAGGAGGACGAAGAAGAGGATGATGAGCCAGACCCTGGGTGTATGTACTGGCCTGCCCTCTCCCCAGTGGTGACCCTCTACGAAGCGCAAAGCCTCTGGGTCGAAGAAAAAGTCTACACCGCAAGAAAACTTTTAATTTTATTTAAAATAATTTTATATTTAAAAATATAATGGATTTTTATGTTTGACATATTGTACATAACTGTGACATTAACAGACAATGCTAAATCAATTTCATCCTCACACTTGTAACAATGTTTCATTTTTGTTTGATTAGGGAGCAGAGAATCTTTTACTTTTTCCATTGAAAGAAAAGCAAAACAACTGAAAGAAAGTTTGGTTCTCATGCTCCTCCGGAGTATGGTGGCATAATCTAGTCATTGTAAAGGATGGGTGACTTGATTTAGTCACTAGATAGCATAACTGAGGGGGCTGGATTTTGAAACTACACTCTGGAAAAGGATAGTGAATGTGGGGCTTAAATAAGCCCCAGAGGAGGGAATGTTGGAGATTTTATTATTTAGAAATTAAGTAATTTAGCTATAATTTAGACACTATTATATCCTCTCTCTGTGTGTGTCTTTGGGATGACTTTGGAAAAGGAGAAGGCTGAGACAACAGAGAAGTGCTATTTCAGTATGTCACATGGTACAAAAGTATTTCTCAAAATATCTATATGTATGTATGACCTTTTTTTGGAAGGGTTGAAGGTATATGTACGAGGAGCTGAGCACAGATCTGGAGTGGTTCTCCTGCAGGAATCACTCGGCTTTGTTCATTAATAAAGTCTAATATTTCTGGCATCAGGGATCTCTGAGAAGTCATTGTCCCAAAAAGATTGAAACTACAACAAGAAGTAGTTTAGATACTTCTTCCTCGGTTAGTGGAGAGAAGGAGGAGAGAAAGTGTTTGGTTGTGGGAGAGGATGGTCTGAGTTCCTGTGTGTGTGAATCTGAGAACTGACTGCTGATAGTAGTTGTTTTGTTGGTGAAGAAGTTTGCAAAATCATCAGCAGTTAAAGAGGAGGAGGGTGGTGGTGGAGGTGGACAGAGGAGAGAGTTGAATGTCTTGAAAAGTGTTCGTGTGTTAGAGGCGCTGTTGATCTTGTTGTGGAAATATGAAGATTTCACAGCATGAACATCAACAGAAAAGGAAGAGAGCAGGGATTGATACATACTCAGGTCAGATGTGTCTTTTGATTTGCGCCATTTCCTCTCCGCTGCCCTGAGTCTGGTCCGGTGTTCACGAAGAACCTCAGATAACCAGGGGTTGGAGGGAGTAACGCGTGCTGGCCTGGAGGAGAGAGGGCAGATATTGTCTAAAGAAGAAGTTAAAGTGGAGCACAAAGTATCTGTTGCGGTATTCACATCCAGAGATGAGAATTGTGAGGGTGAGGTAAGAGAAGATGACACAGCAGTGGAGAGGGAGAAAGTGAACGTAGGTTTCGTCTGAAAGTAACTGATAGGGGAGTTGGTGGTGCATGGGTAACGAGTTGTAGATTGAAAGAAATGAGGAAATGATCAGAAACATGGAGAGGTTTCACCAAAATGTTGTCTGAGATGCAGTTGCGTGTGTAAACCAGGTCCAGTTGGTTGCCTGATTTGTGAGTACCTGTGGTGATGAGTCGTTTGAGATCGAATGAGGCTAGAGAAGAGAAGAGGCTAATCTTTCACGATCAGATAGCTATCTGATCACAGAAAACGCATGAAGTGGCCAGGTGTAAACAGACTGCAGTGATGCACGTCATGGTGAAAAATGACTTGAATTAATTCAGAAAATAGGTTAAAATGAATGTTAAAGGTGTGCCCCCTAAACGCACACGTGGCCCCTGCCTGGCCCCCCCAGTTACTGTGGTCTAGATCCGCCACTGCTTGTACCATACTATACCAAGGTACTATTCATTTAGATTAGAACTAATTTAGATAATTGATAGTATATAACTTTTTTATTATGTATAATGTTAATATGGTCTCATTAAAATTTTAGAAATATGATGTATGTTATACATAGGTACTAGTATAAACAAAGGCAATTGATTACAATGGGAAATATATTCACAGGAGTTAAAGTGTGAAAAACTGTCTGTTAAATATTCTATACATAAAAATTGACCTGCTGGCTTTCTAGAACTGAATATAATTTTGGAATATTGAATGGGCTTTCACCTGTCTTTGCTCTTTCTCACTCTGTCTTCTAATTTTGTGAAGGCATTGTTTTTTTGTCTACAAAATCTGCCGACAACAGAAAAAATTATTTATTTATTAGTGTTTTGTTTATTTATTAGTGTTATTTAAATAATTTGATTGAACAATAATTAAAATTTGCTTCCAAGAACATGGATGTGTTGCACAAGTTGTTAGCACTATTTGAAGACCAGGAGCAAAACATTACAGACAGAAATACAAAAACAATTTACCAAAATACGAATTTCTTGGATTGTAATTTGTAATGGACCGACATTTCTGTTCTGAAACTGTTGTCTGTGAGTGATGCGGAGCGAGCAGGAAAACACGGAGCGGAGTAGCAGAATCAGTGGATCTTTAGCATTAACTATAATGTGTGCTACACTAATGTCACGTGACCACTGTTACTTGAGGTTGGTTTTGGTGAATGTTGTAGCATTTGCTAAGGACCACAAGCAGGCTGCCTTTTGCATAAAAGGACAGCAACACACCCAGCTCCTCTGTGTGGGTATATACATACATACGCACATATATACAGTGAAGAAAATAAGTATTTGAACACCCTGCTATTTTGCAAGTTCTCCCACTTAGAAATCATGGAGGGGTCTGAAATTGTCGTCGTAGGTGCATGTCCACTGTGAGAGACATAATCTAAAAAAAAAAAATCCAGAAATCACAATGTATGATTTTTTAACTATTTATTTT
Source organism: Semotilus atromaculatus (assembly GCA_031834385.1). Taxonomy (NCBI): domain Eukaryota; kingdom Metazoa; phylum Chordata; class Actinopteri; order Cypriniformes; family Leuciscidae; genus Semotilus; species Semotilus atromaculatus. Next base: position 31,346,971 of record JAULUF010000052.1, read on the forward strand.
TAAGATACAGCTGCCAATAAGTATTTGAACACCTGAGAAAATCAATGTTAATATTTGGTACAGTAGCCTTTGTTTGCAATTACAGAGGTCAAATGTTTTCTGTAGTTTTTCACCAGGTTTGCACACACTGCAGGATAGAGTTGGGCGGTATCCAAATTTTGATACCGTCAAACCTCCTCCCTATTTTAGCGCGGTATACGGTATTACCGCGTGACTAATTAAAAATTATGACATAAGGCTCGACGGCATCACCAAACTGTTGGTGTGTGCAGGGATAAGTCACGATTTTCGAATATTCAATTATTTGATTTTATTATAGAATCTGGAATAGGTTGTGATTGTCTATAAAAAAAATCCCCATGTTTTCCGTTCTGATGCGGTGGTGACACGTTCAACCAGAGGGTGGCGATGCCTAAAAGCTGTCAATCAGCAGAAGAAGATACACTTTGCCTCACACCAGAGAATGTGAGCGGAGTGGTAATATTTCCTCCAGAGCGGAGAGCGCATTTCTGAAGATCACGCGCCGCTCGCTCAGAATGTCCGCAGTGACATGCAGGTTAGAAAATATTTGAAATAAGTAGGGCTGCCCGTGCACGACTAAAGTTTTTTTCTAGTTGAATAGAAGTAGTTCATTTAAGCCATTAGTCTAATCACATATTTATATTGATTAAATTACTTAAATATATATGGGAGAGAATGCTAAACCATAATGAGCGTTTTCCTAATATATTGCCTATTCTGCATCTCATCGCACGCATAATGCTTGCCACAAAGAACCGGCAAAAGTAATTATTATGCATGAAACATTTGAATTGTTTATTAATAAACTAGTGTTTTCTATGTCAGTGGCTGCAAAAAATAAAGTTGACGATGCTGACTCGCATCCTCGCAGTGAACGCGCCTATAGAGCGAAATACACACTTCATAAGAATTAGCCTACATAAGCAGAGAGCAGCCCCTTTCTTGTTGTTTTTAATTGTTTTGTTTAAAAGTAAACATTTCAAGCTTTCTATATATACACTTCTCAGTTATTTAAGTCAAGTATCTTATACGAGTTTCAGTTCATTTATGAGACCCGCTCCAGTTCACGCGCTGGCGCCTCCGTGTCCTGATTATATTGTCTACTATATTTGCTTCTTATTTATTAATTCAGGCAATTCGTTGATGAAACATTGATTAAAATGAAGATACAATTTATACAAAACGAAATTCACTTTAAAGAAAGGCTTTCTACAAAACAAAACGTAATAAGTGGTCAAAATCATGTCTGACCCATTCTAAATGTTTTCCGATATTGGGCATGATCTTACTCATCTTATGCAGTTCCCTTTTCATACAATCAACATAGATGAAATAAAAAAATAACATATTATTAAACATAAATATGAAACGAATAAGTTTTTTTTTTTAACTTATATTTAAGCGTCACACCGCTCCGCTGTGTGGGTGTGTAGCCTATGCATGTCTGCGTGCATGTGGTGGAGGGGTGCGGTTTTCGAATAATAATCGAATAATACCAGGCGATCTTCAAATATTATTTTTGCTTGAAATGCCCATCCCTGCCAAACAGCAGAAGTCGTGTTCTTCTTCGAGACCAGGTCACTCGGTGCGCAACTTGCCATCTTTCCCCCTCGCTCCCCCACTCTTTCTCCTCCACACTCTCACGTGATGACAACCACACATAAGCATTTTTAGGCATTAAATAAATTATATTTAATATTGAATCCTTGTCTCCTATATAAGTGAATTGGACATTTTTTTAAGACGGTATGACGATATTAAAACTGATACCGGTGCTATTTTTAGATCCCGCGGTATACCATATTACCGTATTACCGCCCAAGCCTACTGCAGGAGGGATTTTGGCCCACTCCTCCACACAGATCTTCTCTAGATCAGTCAGGTTTCTGGGCTGTCGCTGAGAAACACGGAGTTTGAGCTCCCTCCAAAGATTCTCTATTGGGTTTAGGTCTGGAGACTGGCTAGCCCACGGCAGAACCTTGAAATGCTTCTTACAGAGCCACTCCTTGGTTATCCTGGCTGTGTGCTTCGGGTCATTGTCATGTTGGAAGACCCAGCCTCGACCCATCTGAGGGAAGGAGGTTGTTCCCAAAAATCTCGCAATACATGGCCCCGGTCATCCTCTCCTTAATACAGTGCAGTTGCTCTCCTTAATACAGTGCAGAAAAACTCCCCCAAAGCATGATGCTACCACCCCCATGCTTCACAGTAGGGATGGTGTTCTTGGGATGGTACTCATCATTCTTCTTCCTCCAAACACAGTTAGTGGAATTATGACCAAAAAGTTCTATTTTGGTGTCATCTGACCACATGACTTTCTTCCATGACTCCTCTGGATCATCCAAATGGTCATTGGCAAACTTAAGACGGGCCTTGACATGTGCTGGTTTAAGCAGGGGAACCTTCCGTGCCATGCATGATTTCAAACCATGACGTCTTATGCCTAGTTCACACTACATGATTTTAAAACGTCGGGCTGAACTGTGCAGTTCACACTACATGACTTGCTCTCTGTGAAATCAGGAGTGTTCAAGTTGTTGAGCTGTTCACACCACACGACACAACGTGATTGATCCGCAACAGGAGGTAACGCACTACACGAGTTGACAACAACTCTGTCACCCAACGATTCTATCTTGTCCACAAACCACGTTTTCTCACGAAAAATCACGCGATAAAATGAACCGAAAATTACGCAAAACAGCACGCGCGCCAATACCCAGGGAAGAAGAACACAACTCGCGTATGGGCGTCAGACAGAAACGTCCCGGGTTACGTATGTAACCCTAGTTCCCCGAAGGGACGGACGCTGCGTGTAATCGCAGTGGGAACGCCCCCCAGCGTAGCGCGTCTGAATATATGAATGAAATCAGTCAATGGAGAGAATGAGCGTACGGCGAGTGACGTCATCGACCAGGAAGCTATAAATATCCCCTGAATACACAAGCCGCCAGCTTCTAAAGTTACTGAAGCAAGCGACCCAAGGGGATGCCGAGAGTATGGCAGGACACACAGCGTCTGTCCCTTCGGGGAACTAGGGTTACATACGTAACCCGGGACGTTCCCCTTCAGGGACTACCGCTGCGTGTAATCGCAGTGGGAACGCAATACCCACATCCCCATACGACCAAATCCCCGTCGTGTGTCATAAGGAGCCACCAACCGACGAGAGAACCTGAGCCCCGGGAGTGGAGCTAAGGTCAAGGGAATAAAACCTGACGAAAGTGTGCGGTGAGGACCAGCCTGCCGCATCACAAACGTCCTGAAGAGAAGCTCCTGAAAGAAGAGCTGTAGAGGCAGCCATACTCCTAGTGGAATGAGCCCTTACAGCCAAAGGTGAAGGCTGATGGGCCGAACCATAAGCGAGCGAGATGGCCTCGACCACCCACTTGCTCATCCTTTGCTTAGATGCAGGACACCCTTTCCTGGGTGACCCAAAACAAACGAACAGTTGTTCCGATTTCCTCCACAGGGCAGCTCTGTGGACATACACATCTAAAGCCCTAACGGGGCACAGCAAATTAAGTTTCTCCTGGTCTGACGTCAGAAAAGGCGGAGGACAGAAAGCCTGCAGAACTATAGGTCTATCAAAAGTAGTTGGTACCTTAGGAACATAACCTGGTCTCGGACAGAGAAAGGCCTTAACCATACCAGGCGCAAATTCCAGGCACGAGGGAGCCACCGAAAGTGCTTGAATATCTCCAATTCTTTTTAGAGATGAGATAGCGAGAAGAAGGATAGTCTTTAGAGTGAGAAACTTTTCCGAAACTTCCTCAATGGGCTCGAAAGGAGCTAGGGAGAGACCCTCTAGGACGATGGCCAGGTCCCAAGCTGGTACCCTCGTGCGAACTGCAGGCCTCAGCCTCAAGGTGCCACGAAGGAAGCGAGATATAAGTGGGTGTCTCCCGAGGGAACCTCCACTTGAAGGGGTGTGGTAAGCAGCTAAGGCCGCCACATACACCTTCAGTGTGGAGTGGGATAACCCTGTGGAGAGACGGTCCTGCAGGAAATCCAGCACTGTACCAACCGGGCAGTTAACTGGGTCCTGCTGGCGCTCTCCACACCAAGAGGTGAAAAGTTTCCACCTCGCGGCATATAACTTCCTCGTGGAAGGAGCTCTGGATTGGAGGATGGTCTCAACGACCTCAGTCGAGAGACCAGAATCTATGAGCTGGGCCCCCATAGTGACATCGGCATAAATACAGTTGATTTTCCTTTTTCCTAAAAGTATTTTAATAAAACCTATGATTACATAGGCGGGGGTGAAGGATCGACCCATTCGCCTGAGAAAGTAGATCTCTCCTGATCGGTATCTCCAGGGGAGAGCCGTCGAGGAGAGACACTAGGTCCGCAAACCATACTCAGGCCGGCCAGAACGGGGCTATTAGCAGGAGACTGAGCCCGTCCCGGCGAACCCTCTCCAGAACTCCCGGGAGCAGAGCAATCGGGGGAAAAGCGTACAGACGTGACCTCGGCCACGGATGTACCATTGCGTCCAACCCCAGTGGGGCTGGCTGGCTGAGAGAGAACCACATTGGACAGTGTGATGTCTCTCGGGATGCAAATAGGTCTACCTCGGCACGACCGAAATGTTCCCATAGGAGCTCCACCACCTCGGGGTGAAGACTCCACTCCCCGGGCCTCGGCCCCTGCCTCGACAGGATGTCTGCCCCCTGATTCAAATACCCCGGGAGATAAATAGCTCTGAGAGAGAGAATTTTCCCCTGGGACCATAGAAGGATCTGACGTGCCAGTTTGTAAAGCGGGCGAGAACGCAGACCCCCTTGATGGTTGATATAAGAGACCACCGATGTGTTGTCTGTCCGGACAAGAACATGGTGGCCCCTTAGGTCTGGGAGGAAATGTTTCAGGGCCTGAAACACTGCCAACATCTCTAGGCAATTTATGTGCCATAGACGGTGATGGTCCCCCCACAGACCCTGAGCTGGGCGACCACTCATGATCGCCCCCCAACCTGTGAGAGAGGCATCTGTCGTTAGCATAACGCGACGACAAGGAGCTCCTAACACAGGGCCTTGGGACAGAAACCAAGGATCTTTCCACATGATCAGGGCGCGATGACACCGTCGCGAACTCACGATCATGCGAAGCGGATTTCCCCTCGGGGAGAATCCCTTGGTTCTGAGCCACCACTGTAACGGTCTCATGTGCAAGAGGCCAAAGGGTATCACGTTGGACGCAGCTGCCATGAGACCTAACAGCCTCTGGAACTGTTTTACAGTGAGTGACTGGCCTAGCTTGACCTGTTCTACTGCGGCGAGAATCGAAGCAATACGAGCAGGTGACAATTGTGCCTGCATCGTCGTCGAATCCCACACTACACCGAGAAAAGTGGTTCTCTGTAATGGAGAAAGGACACTCTTCTTGGCGTTGAGCCTCAACCCCAAACTCTTGATGTGAGCAAGAACGACATCTCGATGCCGAACCGCCTGATGTTCCGATTGAGCTAGAATTAACCAATCGTCTATATAGTTCAGAATACGGATGCCCTGCAGCCTCAGCGGGGCTATGGCTGCATCCATACACTTCGTGAACGTGCGGGGTGATAATGCTAGGCCGAACGGAAGAACCCGATATTGGTATGCTTCGCCCCCGAAAGCGAACCTCAGGAACATCCTGTGTTGAGGGAGGATAGATACATGGAAGTAAGCGTCCTTTAGATCTATCGTGACAAACCAGTCCTCGGATCTGATTTGTGACACGATCTGTTTGAGAGTGAGCATCTTGAACTTGAGCTTGCCTACAGTGCGATTTAAAAGACGCAGATCTAAAATGGGACGCAACCCTCCATCTTTTTTCGGAACGATGAAGTACCAGCTGTAGTATCCTAACTCCCTGCTGGGTGGAGGAACTCGTTCTATAGCTCCCTTCAGTAGCAGAGTTTTTACCTCCTGTTCTAATACCAGAGCCTGCTCGGGGCCCACCAGTGTAGGCAGAACCCCTCTGAAACGAGGTGGACGCGTTCTGAACTGAATAGCGTACCCGTTCTTTATAATATTCAGGACCCACTGAGAAACATTGGGAAGCATTTCCCATTCCACCAGGAACTCTACTAAGGGAACCAGCCTCTCGAGGCTGGCCTCTGGATGAACATCCCGAGTGACAGACACAGCGCCCTGTAACATACTGGCAGGAAACAACTGGTCTGAGCACTCCACAACCCTCCTCGGAGGGGGCGAGCGTCCCTCGGGAAAGCACTCGCCGAGTCTCTCTACGCCCTGTATAGGCAAGGTTAGTAGAACAGACCCCTGAGGGCATCGAGAAAGACAGGGCACCATGTTTTTGTGTGGTGAACTCAAGTCTTTCCCGATGGGGACCACCCTCAGAGTCCTGACGTTCAGCACGTCAGGATTTTTTCGACGCGGCCTTCCTGGCCACAATGACTGTCCTCAGATCAGCCCTGCCCCGGGAAGGCCGCGCCGGAAAGTGCCCCGCCTCGTCCCTCCAGTTTCTCTGCGGGGGGGCACGAGACGCGACACTCTGCTTCTGCTGCGCTCTAGTAGAGAAGGAACTCGGCGGCTGGGACTGCCCTTTTCGTTCAGCAGCCCCAGCGACACGTACTTTGAGGGGAATAAATTTATGAAAAGCAGCCGCCTGTTTTTTCTCTTCCTGGAACCTCTCAGTGACAGAAAGAAGAGCGTCACCAAAGAGACCCGCAGGCGAAACTGGAGCATTTAAAAGAAGAGATTTATCTTTTTCTTTCATAGAAGTTTGACTCAACCATAAATGTCTTTCTGTGGCCACCATGGCTGCCATAGACCGACCAATAGATTTAGCCGTCTCCCTGGTGGCCCGAAGAGTGAGATCAGCGGTCTGCCTCAGCTCATTGATCATATCAGCAGAAATTTCCCCCCCCCTCACAAGCGTCTTTAAGCAGGTCGGCTTGATAAGCCTGCAAAATGGCCATAGTATGCATACATGCAGCCGCCTGACCAGCAGCTGAGTAAGCCTTCCCTACGAGCACAGATGTATTTTTTAAAGGTCTGGATGGAAGAGTCGGTGCTTTAAGTGAGGATGACGAAGCAGGAGAGAGATAGCTAGCGAGCGTCTCCTCCGCCCTCGGCATCGTCACATACCCTGCAGATTTAGCACTAACAATGTTACTATAAGCATTAGACTGGTTAGTGTAAATTCTGCTAGAAACAGGTCTAACCCAGGTTTTTGAAACCTCAGCGTGGAGATCTGGGAAAAATGGTAGGCACCGACGAGCGGGCTGAGGTCGTGCAGACAGAAATCTATCGTCTAGTTTGCTTTTACTTTTAGACTCCTGCCTATCAGCTGGCCACTCGATGCTGAGCTTTTCAACAGCCCGAGATAACACATCCATCAGCCCTTCCTCATTAGCAGTATAATGTGAAAAACTCGTTTCTTCTGATGCAACACTATCGACATCCAGCTCCTCGGAACTGGATAATCTCAATTCAACATCATCATGTGCCTCCACCCGGGCAGAAGTAACCGCCGCAGTGCGTGCTTCCAGAGCCGAGTGAGAGGCACTGGATCCCGCCGGAGATGGCTGAGATAGGGCGGGGCCCGTCTCAGCGTCGCCGGTGAGATCCATCTGCGAACCCCAAGACAAGCGCCGCCACTCTGCCTCAACAGAAGCGGGACCCGAGCCTTGGGGAGCTCGCAGCATACCGCTCTCCTCGAAGAGCGATCGCCGCGAGCGCAGAGTTCTAATAGGAAAACGCTCGCAATGCACACAATCGACCCCCTCGAGAGCTGACTGGGCATGCTGCATTCCTAAACAAGCAACACATAACTCGTGTGAATCCCCACCCGTGATGTATCGAGTACAGGGGGAGCACACTTTCTATACTGCTCGCTCATATTGGTTTTTTTATATATAAATATATATATATAGTGATAAACTCCTGACTAAGACAGACAAACACAATTGAAAGATTCCAGACACACACAGAGCGCTGCTGAAGTAACAGAAGCTGGCGGCTTGTGTATTCAGGGGATATTTATAGCTTCCTGGTCGATGACGTCACTCGCCGTACGCTCATTCTCTCCATTGACTGATTTCATTCATATATTCAGACGCGCTACGCTGGGGGGCGTTCCCACTGCGATTACACGCAGCGGTAGTCCCTGAAGGGGAACTAGTGCTGCAAACTGTTTGTGCGATGATTAGCTCTGAGAAAATATATACACTCTACAACTTCATTTTAAAAAAGAACACCCAGAACATCAACATTGTGACATCGGCATAAATACAGTTGATTTTCCTTTTTCCTAAAAGTATTTTAATAAAACCTATGATTACAAACAGGGATATTCTTCCGAAAAGCATAAGTAATTATATTTTTATGTCTACACATACTTGTATGTTTAATCTGTAGTTGCTCTGATTGGCTGTAGCTCTCGACATCAAGTGAGGTTGAGTCGCGCGACAGCTCTGGATATCTAGCATGCTAGATATTTTTCTGGGCCCGGCGACGTGTCACCCGAAATGGTGGTCCCAGCTCTTTTCAGGTCATTGACCAGCTCCTCCCGTGTAGCTTTGGGCTGATTTCTCACCTTTCTTAGGATCATTGAGACCCCACGAGGTGAGATCTTGCATTGAGCTCCAGTCCGAGGGAGATTGACAGTCATGTTTAGCTTCTTCCATTTTCTAATGATTGCTCCAACATTGGACCTTTTTTCACCAAGCTGCTTGGCAATTTCCCCGTAGCCCTTTCCAGCCTTGTGGAGGTTTACAATTTTGTCTCTAGTGTCTTTGGACAGCTCTTTGGTCTTGGCCATGTTAGTAGTTGGATTCTTACTGATTGTATGGGGTGGACAGGGGTCTTTATGCAGCTAACGACCTCAAACAGGTGCATCTAATTTAAGATAATAAATGGAGTGGAGGTGGACATTTTAAAGGCAGGCTAACAGGTCTTTGAGGGTCAGAATTATAGCTGATAGACAGGTGTTCAAATACTAATTTGCAGCTGTATCATACAAATGAATAGTTAAAAAATCATATATTGTGATTTCTGGATTTTTTTTTTTTTTTGATTATGTCTCTCACGGTGGACGTGCACCTACGATGACAATTTCAGACTCCTCCATGATTTCCAAGTGGGAGAACTTGCAAAATAGCAGGGTGTTCAAATACTTATTTTCCTCACTATATATATATATATATATATACACTCACCGGCCACTTTATTAGGTACCCCATGCTAGTAACGGGTTGGACCCCCTTTTGCCTTCAGAACTGCCTCAATTCTTCGTGGCATAGATTCAACAAGGTGCTGGAAGCATTCCTCAGGGAGTTTGGTCCATATTGACATGATGGCATCACACAGTTGTCGCAGATTTGTCGGCTGCACATCCATGATGCGAATCTCCCGTTCCACCACATCCCAAAGATGCTCTATTGGATTGAGATCTGGTGACTGTGGAGGCCATTTGAGTACAGCGAACTCATTGTCATGTTCAAGAAACCAGTCTGAGATGATTCCAGCTTTATGACATGGCGCATTATCCTGCTGAAAGTAGCCATCAGAAGTTGGGTACATTGTGGTCATAAAGGGATGGACATGGTCAGCAACAATACTCAGGTAGGCTGTGGCGTTGCAACGATGCTCAATTGGTACCAAGGGGCCCAAAGAGTGCCAAGAAAATATTCCCCACACCATGACACCACCACCACCAGCCTGAACCGTTGATACAAGGCAGGATGGATCCATGCTTTCATGTTGTAGACGCCAAATTCTGACCCTACCATCCGAATGTCGCAGCAGAAATCGAGACTCATCAGACCAGGCAACGTTTTTCCAATCTTCTATTGTCCAATTTCGATGAGCTTGTGCAAATTGTAGCCTCAGTTTCCTGTTCTTAGCTGAAAGGAGTGGCACCCGGTGTGGTCTTCTGCTGCTGTAGCCCATCTGCCTCAAAGTTCGACGTACTGTGCGTTCAGAGATGCTCTTCTGCCCACCTTGGTTGTAACGGGTGGTTATTTGAGTCACTGTTGCCCTTCTATCAGCTCGAACCAGTCTGGCCATTCTCCTCTGACCTCTGGCATCAACAAGGCATTTCCGCCCACAGAACTGCCGCTCACTGGATGTTTTTTCTTTTTCGGACCATTCTCTGTAAACCCTAGAGATGGTTGTACGTGAAAATCCCAGTAGATTAGCAGTTTCTGAAATACTCAGACCAGCCCTTCTGGCACCAACAATCATGCCACGTTCAAAGTCACTCAAATCACCTTTCTTCCCCATACTGATGCTCGGTTTGAACTGCAGGAGATTGTCTTGACCATGTCTACATGCCTAAATGCACTGAGTTGCCGCCATGTGATTGGCTGCTTAGAAATTAAGTGTTAAGGAGCAGTTGGACAGGTGTACCTAATAAAGTGGCCGGTGAGTGTATATACACTCACCGGCCACTTTATTAGGTACCCCATGCTAGTAACGGGTTGGACCCCCTTTTGCCTTCAGAACTGCCTCAATTCTTCGTGGCATAGATTCAACAAGGTGCTGGAAGCATTCCTCAGGGAGTTTGGTCCATATTGACATGATGGCATCACACAGTTGCCGCAGATTTGTCGGCTGCACATCCATGATGCGAATCTCCCGTTCCACCACATCCCAAAGATGCTCTATTGGATTGAGATCTGGTGACTGTGGAGGCCATTTGAGTACAGCGAACTCATTGTCATGTTCAAGAAACCAGTCTGAGATGATTCCAGCTTTATGACATGGCGCATTATCCTGCTGAAAGTAGCCATCAGAAGTTGGGTACATTGTGGTCATAAAGGGATGGACATGGTCAGCAACAATACTCAGGTAGGCTGTGGCGTTGCAACGATGCTCAATTGGTTCCAAGGGGCCCAAAGAGTGCCAAGAAAATATTCCCCACACCATGACACCACCACCACCAGCCTGAACCGTTGATACAAGGCAGGATGGATCCATGCTTTCATGTTGTAGACGCCAAATTCTGACCCTACCATCCGAATGTCGCAGCAGAAATCGAGACTCATCAGACCAGGCAACGTTTTTCCAATCTTCTATTGTCCAATTTCGATGAGCTTGTGCAAATTGTAGCCTCAGTTTCCTGTTCTTAGCTGAAAGGAGTGGCACCCGGTGTGGTCTTCTGCTGCTGTAGCCCATCTGCCTCAAAGTTCGACGTACTGTGCGTTCAGAGATGCTCTTCTGCCCACCTTGGTTGTAACAGGTGGTTTTTTGAGTCACTGTTGCCCTTCTATCAGCTCGAACCAGTCTGGCCATTCTCCTCTGACCTCTGGCATCAACAAGGCATTTCCGCCCACAGAACTGCCGCTCACTGGATGTTTTTTCTTTTTCGGACCATTCTCTGTAAACCCTAGAGATGGTTGTGCGTGAAAATCCCAGTAGATTAGCAGTTTCTGAAATACTCAGACCAGCCCTTCTGGCACCAACAATCATGCCACGTTCAAAGTCACTCAAATCACCTTTCTTCCCCATACTGATGCTCGGTTTGAACTGCAGGAGATTGTCTTGACCATGTCTACATGCCTAAATGCACTGAGTTGCCGCCATGTGATTGGGTGCTTAGAAATTAAGTGTTAAGGAGCAGTTGGACAGGTGTACCTAATAAAGTGGCCGGTGAGTGTATATATATATACACGCATGCATAAATACAAGCACAAACACAAACAGTGTTTAGCATAAATAGAAGCACACACACTGCTCTGGCCTGAAGCGTCTGACTCTACTTTCTAGTGAAGAGTTTATCTCCCCATGCTAATCAAACACGGCTCACGAGATGTCCAGGGTTACTCGTAAACCACAGGAATGTGTGTTAGAGCTGAACTCTGCAGAAAGTTAGTTAACTCTGTTATTAATTAAACTGTGTTGAATCACGCAACATTGTTAATACTTAAATGTCCTCATATCAACTTCCTTATCAACATACTTTTTACTCAGGGCTGGAGTATATTTTAGAGAAAATCCTACAGTTGACTCTTGATATGAGAAGCGTATCATCATAATCAGGGAGCAACTGCACAAGTTATAACTAGTTTTTTTTTTTTACCAAATCCCAGCATGCACTGCAGGGACTGGTGCTAAGAACGGGTCCCGTTACATCATCAGTGGTCATTTTGTCCTATTTGACTTACTGTATATTTGTTACAGCAGTTGTAGCCTACTTAAAATCCATTGAATTGCATCATTTTGCATCTTGTGTGGTACTTTTTAAAACATTTTAAAACTGTTCTAACTAACGTTTTGAAAGTATTTAGATAGTCTTGTTATTCTGTCAATCATTACGAATGAATATATAAACAGCTGCTTGCCTCACAGTGCATTCATGTGTTTCAGAGCTCGAGTTATACGATAATAAATGAACATATGAGGATTTCACTGGCAGGAAGATTAAATGTGACGACACTTTATCTTGTCTTACATATCGTCCAATTGGAATTATAAGGTTGTATCTGACATTTTTGTCAAAATTTAGTTATTCACATATTCTTATTCTGTGACAACTTATTTACGTGATGTGTTTTTTTAAGTTGTGTACATTGTGGGACTTTTTATTGAAAAAACAAAAAGGTTCTATCTACAAAGTCGAACTCTAACTTGGCTCTATAAGGTTCTATCTGCGTGAGTATGGAGTTAGAATTGTGTCTTTATTAAATGCAAGAAAATAAATTATCTGAGAGAAAAAAAAAAGTTTGAGAGAAAAAGTTATCACACTGAGAGCAAAAAAGCATTTCATGAGAGAAAAAAGAATATTTGAGAGAAAAAGTTTTCATACCAATAGCAAAAAATTATAATATTTGAGACTAAAAAAAGTTTTGAGAGAAAGTATTTTCTCATAGAACATAAAAATATATAAATCTGAAATTTTTTTAATTATTTCTGTGAAAAAAATATCTCAAAATACTTTGAAAAAAATCTCAAATATATATTTTTTGCTATCAGTGTGAAAAAAAATTCACTCTAAAAAAAAAAGTGTTTCTCTTAAAACGCTTTTCTTTGCTCTCGATGCAATTTCTTGCTCTCGTGTTAGGATTTTGCTTTCGCTGTGAAAATTGTGTCATGGGCGGGGCCACATTCCTATTGGCCAGTCGGGTGAGCATCGTCTTGTCTTGAGTGTCGAACTGAATCATTACACCATTGTTCGGTTCACCTAGATAGATGCCGCCTCTGCCTTGAGCACGGACATGCCAATGTTTGATTAAGATGATGACACACACAACTCCATGCCCATCGAGTTGTGTGTGTGTGTCATCATCTTAGGCCGGTGACACTGGCTGCGTGGCGGCTGCGTCGCGTTTTCTGTGTCTTTGCCATAATGTAGTGAAGTGATCGGGCACACACTAACCGGGGCTAGTTGTCACACACATTTTAACACTTACAACACACGCCAGCATTTATTTTGTATGATTTACAATTACTTATAGACATCTACTAATTGCTATCTTGTTCTTTGGTTGCATTCTGGTGGCATTATTAATATTTGATTAGACATGACAAAATACCTCGCGCACATTCAACCTAGGGACTGGTTTATAGTAGCCTATATTCGTGTTCGAAGGTGTCATGCTCTTCGTACGTTCACGAAAAGTACGACGTTCGAACACACGGCTTTCCATCTTGAGACTCAGTCGGGAGCGCGCTCTGGACTACCTAGACGACTAATGCATTTATAGCACAACATTCTGTGTTCTGCGTCTTTTCAGTAGCGGTGGTTTCAGCTGTCTGCCCTATTATTGTGCTTGTGCACTTCGCTCGTCCCGGCGGTCCCGCGGATTTATTCCGGACGCTGTGATTGTACAACCCACTTGCAGCTTGTTTGATGTTGTATGCACCAACACTTCTTGCTTCACGAAGCAAAGTTTTGTTGCCGAACTTGCCGGCGAAGTTTTGGCACTCTGACAGCTAGATGCATTACTGTTTCAACCAGGTCCGGTACCCGAACTGGGTGAGGCGGGGCATTAGTTCTTTATTGTATTCACCTGCTATGGCGTGTGTAACATTTTCTGTCAACTCTGCATAGGCCTACATCATTCGCGATGGATGGCCTATCGCACGTTTGTCGATGGAGCGGGTTCAGGCCATACTAAATGTTCTGACCGCATTTGTGCAGGACAAGCTCTGAGAACATCAGAAGTTACAGGGACTGATGGCAGCTGTACAAAGTACACATCTTAATTTAAAGAGAGTAAAACAAAGGAAGAGCACCGTACAATCTGAAAGGTAGCATTATTTGATAGAACACCGGCAGAGTACGCGCGGCTAAACAAAGACAGAGTAGGCCTACCATAATAATAATAATAATAATACATTTATTTATAGAGCGCTTTCCATCAAAGTGCTTTACAACAGGAATAAAGATTAAATTGCAAACAATACAGTAAAAATTAAAAATAGTAAGAAGTAAATCCTGCTGTACAGAAACATCAGAAATCACTGAACATTAAGGACTCATACGCAGCAATGAATAAATAGGTCTTAAGCTTAGATTTAAAAACATCAATTGAACTTGCCAGCCTAATATCAGCATAATGTTGGAGCATGAAACGAAAAGGCTCGCTCACCAACCGTTTTCTTCCTAACCTTTGGTACAGTCAGAAGTCCTGTCCCGTGGGAGCGCAGCAACCGCGTAGGCACATAAGAATTTAAAAGATCAGACAGATAGAATGGTGCAAGGCCATTCACTATTTTGTATGTTAACAACAAAACCTTGAAATCTGCTCTAACCTGAACAGGGAGCCAATGCAGTGAGGCCAGCACAGGAGCATGTATTTAGATGATCCAGTCAGAATACGAGCTGCAGCATTTTGGACCATCTGCAGACCTCGCAAACTTTTCTTAGGCAGCCCCGAGAACAATACATTACAATAATCAAGCCTAGATGTAACAAAGGCATGAATAAGGATCTCAGCATCTTTCAGTGTTAATATTGGTCTAATCTTTGCAATTTTTCGGAGATGAAAAAAGGCTACTTTAGTCACCTCTTTAATATGCAAATCAAATGACAGCGACCGATCGAAAACTACCCCGAGATTCTTCACTCTATCCTTGCACTGAATGACCGAATCATCAATGGACAGAGTAAAATTGCCATACAAATGTCCTAATCTAGTTGGTCCAATAGCTATCATCTCAGTTTTTGCTGAATTGAGCAACAAGAAGTTAGCTGATAACCAGCTTCTCACAGCAGCCAAACAATTCGCTAACTTAACCGAATCAGATGCATTTCCTGCAATAACTGGCATATATATTTGTAAATCATCCGCATAGCAATGAAAAGCTATCCCAAAAGAACGAATGATTTGACCCAGTGGCGCTAAGTATAACGAAAACAGTAGCGGACTAAGGACTGAACCCTGTGGAACCCCGTGCTGAAGAGGAAAAGGGTCTGAAAATGTGTTATTATAAAACACACATTGAGATCTCTCTGAGAGGTAAGACCATAACCAGTTAAGCACCTGACCAGAGATGCCAAAGTATTTCTCGATTCTGTCCAAAAGAATACTGTGGTCAACAGTATCAAAAGCTGCGCTAAGGTCTAACAACAAAAGAACTGATGTTAAGTCTGAGTCAGCAGCCAGTAACAAATCATTTACCACCTTTGTGAGTGCTGTTTCTGTCAAATGTTTTGCTCGAAAGGCAGACTGCAGCGGCTCAAAAAGATTATTAGATGACAGATACTTTAAAAGCTGACTTGAGACCACTTTCTCAAATACTTTAGCTAAGAAGGCCAAATTAGAAACAGGCCTATAATTTTCCAATGAGTTTATATCCAGATTTGGTTCCTTCAGTAGTGGTTTAACCACCGCAGATTTAAAACAAGCTGGAAAAACTCCTGTGGAGAGTGAAAGATTTAAAACAGCTAAAACATATAGTCCTAATGTTGGCCATAGTTCATTAACAACCCAAGCAGGCAAAGGATCCAGAGAGCAAGTGGTCCCTCTTGCAGTTACGATAATTTTAGTCAACTCAGCTAAGGAAATCAGCTCAAACTCATGATAGCCCTCTCCAATAGAAGATGGTCCTGTAATAGCGCTATCTAAACCCCCAACCTCAGACTGTGGTATCAACGTACGGATGTCATTAACTTTCTCATCGAAATACATCATAAAATCATGTGCTGACAAATCCATACTATTTACTGGCTGCTGACACTGTGTAAGTCTATTAACAGTTTCAAATAAAAGTCTAGAGTTATGCTTATTATTCATTATCACATTAGAATAAAAGGCTGCCTTAGCAGTAGTCATCATAGTCTGATAGGTGGTCAGACTATCATGCCATGCCCTGTAATAAACTTCAAGCTTAGTATGGCGCCATTGACGTTCAACTTTTCTACAGCATTTTCTGAGAGTCAATAACTCATCATTTAGCCAAGGAGTATGATTTTTTGGAAAACACTTCCGTGTCTTTGCAGGGGCCACCCACTCCAACAAGTCCCGGAGTGCACCATTAAAGTTATCTGTTAGACAGTCCACCGAAAAGGCTTGGCTAAAAACTGGATCCAACACATCTGGTAGTTTCAAATTTAAGTCATGTAAAGCATTAGAGCTAATATAACGAGATAGCCTTGTCTTCTGCACCATTTTCCCCATACTAATTGAATTAGGGATAAACATGTCAAATAATATCAGCGAATGATCTGAAATTGGTATGGCACTGATATTATTAACTGACACAGACAAACCATAGCTTAATACTAAATCTAGTGTATGACCACGCTGATGTGTAGATTCAGACACAAATTGTGTGAAACTAAAAGACTCAATGACATTGAAAAAGTCTTTAACTAATGGCTTATCGTCACAACAAATATTAATATTAAAATCACCAACAATTAAAATCCTCTCATACTGCAAAATGAACCTAGATAAAAAGTCGGCAAACTCAGAAATAAAATTGTCATTATACTTAGGTGGGCGATAAATTACAGCAATCAAAACCACAGAAGGTTTAGTTATAGTAAATAGCTGCGATTCAAAACTAGAATAAGGATCACAGTTTAAAATCTGTTTGCAATTAAAACTGTCCTTAAGAAGTGAGACAATCCCCCCTCCTCTTCTAGAAAGTCTCGGAGTGCTGAAAAAAATGATATTAGGAGGACAGAGTTCAATCAGGGGCGACTCATCACCCTCACGCATCCACGTCTCGGTTATGAACATAAAATCCAGAGCATGGGAGTTACAAAATTCGCGAAGAACGAATGTCTTATTTGACAGTGACCGGACATTCAGAAGACCCATCTGGACCTTTATTTCTCCAACGACCGATGGCATATTGTACTCCAGTACATGACACTGGAAAATCTCTCAGAAGAATCCCAAACATCGAACAGTGCCTGGCGCCCATAAACCAGCGACGATTTAGCGTTACTCACCAGCAGAGACGCTACTAGAAGCAAAATAAGTGGCATAAACAATGAAGATGAGACAAAAACAGGAGCAGAGAGACGGCATGCCATGACAGTCAGCGCCATCTTAAGTCCTGATAACTCAAAATCAGCGTTCCAAAACAAAGCCAAAGAGCGGTAACTGGTGTTACGGTGATCTGCCTTGGTTTCTCATGGGCTTTTGGAAGTTAGCCTACTGTTAAGAAAAAAAACAACAGAATTGACTCAAGATATATCCACAGTATAAAGGAGATATTGAATGGGCCAAAAATATCAAAAACTCATTTACGACCAAACACGAAGTTAAGGTCTTTTGCCTTTGCACGGCAGTATTGACAGGTGCAGTTTTGAAAATCCACAATCATAGGCTATTTTTTATTTTTTAAATGACATTTACATCTGAATTTATGTCAAAACCTTGACTTTCAAACATCAAAATGTAATTTATTAATATGTATTCGTGTACAAAATGACAAACATCTTTTCCTATTCTAATTTACCTGGAAAAAAGCTTGCATGTCGCGTGAAAAATACGCCTCGGTTCTATTTTGCACGTGTTTTCCGCACGGCCGTGCCTGAGATGCGCGACACGCAGGCAGTGTGCAAGCTGTTAACATGGACGCCGAAATAAAAACGGACATGCCACGCAGCTGAGTAGCCTATGCTTACTCCACGCAGCCAGTGTGTCACCAGCCTTACACAAACAAGTGTACGTGCTCAACTAAAGCAGAGGCGGCATCTATCTAGATGAACCGAATAATGATTCAGTTCGACTCCCAAGACAAGACGATGCTCACCCGACTGGCCAATAGTAACGTGGCCCCGCCCATGACACAATTTTCACAGCGAAAGCAAAACCCTGACACGAGAGCAAGAAATTGCATCGAGTGCAAAGAAAAGCGTTTTGAGAGAAACACTTCTTTTTTTTTCACACTGATAGCAAAAAATATATATTTGAGATTTTTTTCAAAGTATTTTGAGAGATTTTTTTCACAGCAAAAAATATATATTTGAGATTTTTTTCAAAGTATTTTGAGAGAGATTTTTTTCACAGAAATAATAAAAAAAAATTCAAATTTATATTTTTTTATGTTCAATGAGAAAATACTTTCAAAACTTTTTTTAGTCTCAAATATTTTTTTTTTTTGCTATTGGTATAAAAACTTTTTCTCTCAAATATTCTTTTTTTCTCTCATGAAATGCTTTTTTGCTATCAGTGTGATAACTTTTCTCTCAAACTTTTTTTTCTCTCAGATAATTTATTTTCTCGCATTTAATAAAGACACAGTTCTAACTCCATACGTGAGCCAATCAGCACTTCGAATGCACAGAAGAGGACCAATCAGAATCAACTTTATATGTCGTGTCGCCGGCTTTTTTCTTGAAGACAGGAAGAAACCCCATAAAGGCATAATGCTATACATTTATATTAATTATTCACTAAATTGTGTAGTGTTATGAAGTGGCTTAACTTTATATTTTGCCATTTTCTTTATAGTGTATATGTTATTATTATTAATTATTAATGAGGTTATTATTAATAACTAGTATTATTATTATCTGAATTATACAAATATGCAGTGAGTAAATTGAATATTTTAGAAAACCATTTAACATGCAAATGTGTGTGTGTGTGTGTGTGTGTGTGTTTGAGTGAGTGAGAGAGAGTGTGTGATTGAAAAATGAGTCTGACATTTTTTGTCCTGCTCAGATGTATTACAGTAGCTGCTTTCTGTCTAAACAAAAGAAAGATTAAAGTAACAATTTCTGCAATAATGTGTTTAATTACCCACCAAATTGGTAACAAAAATTAAGATTCTGCACTGGACAAAATATTTAGACCTACCTTGCTTAATTTGAAATGTCCTAAATACATGGAAGTGCTAAAAAATATTAAATTAATGTCATAGAAAGGATAAAATTTTACTTTCTAACACGTTGAGACATTGTTACAACATTAATTTTATATTTAATGGTCAAATAATGTTTTGGCAGATAGAACCTTATAATTCTAAGCGAAAAGTGTTTTTTTTAGAATTAGAAGGTTCTATCTGCATTAGAGGATTTCGATATTGTATATTTAGAATACATTTAGGGTCCCTGTTATTTTCATGTTTGAAAGAAACTTGTTCCCCATATACATTTTCCTATATGTAATGCAAAAACTTTGAAACTCAATATCTCAAAACTACTCAGAATGCAGATAGAACCTTATAATTCCAAGGGGACAATATTGTAAAAGTCAATTTAAACATACTTTCATTATTAGAAAGAAAACCAGTGTCCAGGGTGCTCAGAGAGTTCAGTCAGATGTCTGAAGGTGCTTTTTGGGGTCGGAATTTAAATAAGTGTAAAAAAGAAAAAATCCAAGGCACTTTATTCAAAATTATTTAAAAAGCCTTTATTTACGGGCTATTTCATAACAGAAAATGAAAAGACATAGGGAGAAGCAACCCACGGGTAGCAGTGCAAACAGTTTCAGAGAGTGCTTTCCAAACAAACAATTCCTATTTTGTGTGTGCTAGTTAGAAACACTGGCAGTGACATGAGTTACCACATGAAGCATGCCAAAATAAAGTAAATAAAGGCTTTTAAAATCATTTTGAAGAAGAGTCCTTGGATTTTTTTTCTTACTTTAATTATTGTATGACTTGTTTAATGGTTAAATACAATTTATTTATCAAATATTACATGCACAAACACAATTTGTTTAGTACAAACAAAACTCTCTCTCTCTCTCTCACACACACACACACACACACAATTATTTCACAATAATTTATCCAATTGACTCTCATATGCAGAAGCAGAAAACATGAAAAAAGCCTTAAAGGGGTCATGACATGTTTTTTTGTTTTGTTTTATTATGTTCCCTTAGGTGCAATTATAGTATTACTTTTTGGACAAAAACTTTTAAAAATGAGTGATTTATGACCTTTTCCCACCCTATTTCTCCTCCTCTTATTCAAACAGTCTGTTTTGGAGGTGTTTCCCCTTTAAGACTTCAGTGTTAAAAACCCACTGTTATGATTGGCTAACGTCAGTGCTCATGCATAAATTATTGTTAATTTTGTATCACATGTAGACTACACAATGCTCCACCACGTGAAACTTCGGTCTTCCGTTCTTTTACATCATGTCAATTCTTTATTGATTTTGATTCATATGCGCGAGGGAGAGAGAGCAAGACAGTTTGAAGGCGCGCGTGGCCGGGGCCGGGGCTCTCTCTCTCTCTCTCTCTCTCTCTCTCTCTCTCTGCTCGTTCTTTCAGTAACATGCGCTCTGTCACACTTACCTACATCACTCACCAATCAAATAAGGCTTTGGTGGGGCAAATAAACTGCATCCAACTGCTTTCCCTGACGTCTGGATCGTTCGGCAGCGTATTCAAACATGTTGTTTGTCCACAGCAGGAACAGCACATCTGCGTGGCATCGCAATCTTCTTGTAACAGACCCACTCGCTGCACGACAACGCATGTGATGATGCGAAATGAGGCGTAGTTGTCTTGTGCTGGAGGCGGTCATATGCAAACGACTGGTACTTCACTTCGTACCGTGACGTCACTTCATACCATGGATCCACAACGAGCTGTATTTAGAGCTTGATTAAATAAATGCTTTGTTTATAATGGGGAGAACATCTTAAGCTATGAAACTTGTAGGAAGTTTTAATGGTACATAGATCTCTTATATACCAATAGATCAAGGCAAATTTGGTTTCTCATGTCATGACTAGGGTGTCCATTACCATAACGCCAAAAAGAAGGACACAGACATCCCAACCTGCAAGAAGTTATTATTACTATATTTTGGTGATCGGTTTTGTTGACGGGGGGGATGGGGGGGTCGTCTCGCACGCAAGGTCTCTCGCTCTCTCCCTCTCTGCCATGCACGCGCTACACGGTTTGGCGCACATACAGTAGGCTATGTTCTGTCTCGCATGCGCAGCTCTAGATTCCAGGAGATTTTAACTAATTTACGGGCATCAGTATGCGGGATTTTTATAGTTTTTTTTTTTTTTTAAATCAATTCACCGCAACTCCAAAAAGGAGGAAAAATGAGTGTCCGGCTTGATGCTGCAGTCCTTTGATTACAGTGTTGTTATTGAAGTATAAATTTGCAAAACTGGATTAATCTAGAAGCAGAATCAGATTTAACTGTGATTTTCTGCAATAATAAACAGTTTAACTGGTAAGATCCTCAGAGGGGAAGTTGTGCAGTAATTATATAAGAATGGAAAGACAGTTTCTGTGAAGGACGTCCTGAATGTGAGTAAATGTGTGTTAGTTACAGGATCAGAGAACGACACTGTTCCTCTGTCATAGTCCATCTTTACTCTCACATGCTGGAGCTTCTGTTTAACACTGAAGACAGTGGCGGGTTGCTCTGGGGATTGTGAGCTGTATTTGCTGTTTATGTACTGTACACACCAGACATTAGACTTAAAGAAAACACGTCCCTTCCGTTGGTTTGATGCTGTGGTTATTCCAAGACTCCAGTATATATTGTCTCCGACCTCCACATCCCAGCAGTGTGTTCCTGAGTTAAAGCCCTCAGATCCCAGGACACATGGATAACAGTCAAACCTCTCTGGATTATCAGGAAGTGTTTTATCTTCATCACTGTACGACACACTGGTCAGATCAGCAGAGAGTGTTAGATGAGGAGCTGCTGTGTTTGGATCCAGAGTCAACGGAGCTGCAAAGAGAATAGCATCAGATTACAGGATGAGATATGATGTATTTAAATGTAAATGTAAGACACATATAAAGACTTTGTTGAAAGATCATAAATCGTGCTATCATAAGAGTGGTCTCTCAGCAGAGGTGGAAAGAGTAATAAAATATTCTACTCAAGTAAAAGTACTACTTCTCAATTACATTTTACTTAGGCACAATTAAGTAAAATTACCAGTCTAAAAATCTACTCAAGTAAAAGTAAAAAGTATCTTATTTAAAATGTACTCAGAGTAAAAGTTACTGAGTTAGTTCTTTACAGCGGGGGTGTGGTGGGGTTCTCTTACGAGAGGTTCTCTCGTACTGCGTAATATCTTACGCTAGGGGAAAATCCCTTTTCCTCGAGATATTGAAGCTAAAAATGATCCTTAATTTTGAATATATGTAACCAGGGCCGGACTTAGGGGGCTGGGGGCCCCTGGGCTTGAGTTTATGTTTGGGCCCTATACGCTAAAACATCATTATGGAGTAGCACAAATTACACAAAAATGTAAATATGCTTTGAGGTTCCTAGAACAATTAATATGCAACATGCCTATAGTCAAAGTTTAGTGGTAGGCTAATATTAAATAGTCATTATAATACAATATAATGCAGGATGTGCTCTCTAGGTTAAGAGAAGATTAAAACTCTTATAATAAAGCCAAGAGAAAACAGTATTTTTTAAATTCATTGTCATAGCTATCTGTCAGATTCTTAAATTTAGTCAACAAATTCAATCAGAATGCAAAGACACGGTGTATGGCTTTATTATGACCAAATAAAAAGAAGTCGGTATCAATAAAATCCATTTTTGGATTGACCAGGCTGTTTAGACATGGCACGTATGGATTTACACAGCAAATTATATAATTGCATAAATTATATTAAGAGATTAATGTTTTAAATGTAACATTTTTAATGTAGAAATATGAAATGATTGAAAAAAATTAACTATAAAACCATTTTAACTATCAAACTAACACCGCCAGTAGGTGGCAGCAAGTCTCCATCTTAATGAGGGAGTTGGATCCTTTATTCAACCGATTCGTTCAAAAATCCTAATTCGTTTAACCTAGCAGACGACTGTATTTATATGAATGGGTAGCCTAATTGAATCATTTACTTGTCTGATTCTGTCAAAAATTAAGATTTTTTGAGGAACAAAACACGTGTTACTCGGAGGCGCAGCGGTTCTGCTGTTTGTTCTGTTTTCTTTGATTTAACTATGTCACATTTGCGATTGTGCAGATGTTCGGAAAATCAGCACTCTTGCTGGTGTGATAACTCACATATCATAGGCTCGTGTTATAAATATATAAAACGGGAACTCGTTAGGCCTAAATGTTTTTTTGTTTGTTTTTTAATCATTTTGATGACATAGGCTTACGTGTTCCTATATTGTGATGGCAGTGGAGAGAGCGCTCAAAATTCTCCAGAGCACATAATTTAGTGAAAAAAATAATAGAAATGATCATTCTCTGTAAAGCAACGAGACGTGAACATATGAGAATTTATCAAGATTTTTCTAAATGTGCGCTCTTTTGGACTAAACGCCTAATTGAAGCTGTTTAAAGTATCGCAATGGAGCAGATGCAGATCAACACGCGTGTTATTCTTTGTGATAAATATCAGGTCGCGCCGTTTGATTATAGCCTCGAAGCTCTCAGTCGGAGGATATTAAGGCACGGGTATTTTATTCCGTGCTCCCCTCCGTCTTTCAAACTATCTCCGTGAGTGCGGAAAGACGCGTTCGGCGCGTGCACTATTGGATTTTGTTTTCAAGCGCTCAAGTCACTACTTTGGGCTGATTATAGCCCTCGCTTGCACATGGCCAGACAGTGGAAATACGGCTAATAATTTCTGGATATCTGGCATAGGCCTATACAAGTTTAACTGAACAAAACAAACGAACGAAAACGGGTAAGGGAGGGGGCCCCCTACTGTGCGGGGCCCATGGGCTGCAGCCCAGTCAAGCCCAATGGTAAGTCCGGCCTTGTATGTAACACGCGTTGCGGTAGCATACAGACATAGGCAAGACGGCTCGCGTGCCTATTGGCTGTCCTTTGGCAACTGCAGCAGCCTATCGAGAGAGGCCTATGGGCCTCTGGGTCATGTCCAATGGGTGCATCTCGCGCCCTCTACATCACGCCAGCGTCTGCCGCCGTTTCCGCCGTTGATGACGACAAGCTGCATCTGTGGTGAAGGCCAGCTGATGGCTAGCTTTACGTTATAAGAAAGCTACCCCGCGCGCATGCGTCACTGGCGAAGTGAGGAAAGAGTGTGCCTTAGTCCCGGCCGGACCAATTTCCCTTTCTCAAACATTTCTCAGCTCCTCTTAGTTCGAGCAGGCTGGAAATGTCAAATACTGCAGCACACAAAACTGTGCTCACTTATCTGCACGCACTAAATTCAGCTTAAGTTGTTTTCCTCCTGTGGCTCAGTGGCAAAACCCAAGGCTTTTGCGCCAGAGACCCGTGTTTGATCCCGGCTCTCGCAGCAGACAAAACTTATGCGGAAATGAGGATAGAGTGTACTTTAGTCCCGCCGCGGCCGGACCAATCTCCATTTCTCAAACATTTCTCAGCTCCTCTTAGTTCGAGCAGGCTGGAAATGTCAATACTGCAGCACACAAAACTGTGCTCTCTTATCTGCACGCGCTAAATTCAGCTTATGTTGTTTTCCCCCTGTGGCTCAGTGGCAAAACCCAAAGCTTTAGCACCAGAGCCCCGTGTTTGATCCCGGCTCTCGCAGCAGATACGTTTTTTGCGGAAATGAGGAAAGAGGGTAGTTTAGTCCCGCCGCGCCCGGACCAATCCCCATTCCTCAAACATTTCTCAGCTCCTCTTAGTCTGAGCGGCTGGAAATGTCAATATTGCAGTAATGAGCCTGTTACATAACACGCACTCCATCAAGCAACCGCCGTCATGCAAAACTGTAATGACGCTCTCTTATCTGCTCGCGCTAATTTAAGCTTAGGTCGTTTCCCACAGTGGCGAAACCCAAAGCTTTCGCGTTAAACACCCGTGTTCGAACCCGGCTCTCGCAGCAGATAAAATTTATGTGGCTGACGACTATCAGCCTTTCTAGCCCTTCTAGGGAAACGACGGTGTTCAGGTCTCGCAGTGGCCAGACTTCCACCGAAACTTTTCGCTCGTTCAGTTCCAGTGAATGTGACTGTTCCAGTGTATTCTGCAGTAAACAAGTCGGTACCACAGCCCGCTTGCCTGCACACAAACACCGTTTTTACGGCAACCCAGATAAATCACATAAAGAGGGTAATTTCTGGTATTCCGGCCACGGCCGACGGTGTTATGAGTGTAATAAAAATGCCCACGACTCAGTGTTCATTCCTACACGTAAACACAGCCCTCCACAATACAGGGCCTGCACAAATAAAATCGACTCATGTCGATTGTGCATTAAATGTAGTGATTGTGCACACAAACCAGTGCTCAGAAACACTACACACAGCATGTCACACGGTTTCCATGGTGATGAAACCAACACACATACAGTCAGCTCACGCAGACAGTTTTTCAGTGGAGTGAATGTGCCCGCTGTCACGCGCCCACATTCACTCACAGACATGTTATGCCCCTCGGGGCTCGCTCCGCTCTCTCTCTCTCTCAGCAAGCTGTCACGAGAAAGATGAGCGCTCAGCGCGCCCCCCGCCTCGAACGTTGCAAACACAACGTTCATGTTACAACATACAGATGCTCTTCGTTCGCCACTATGTCACGGCCAGAGCCCAGATCTCATTCTACCCCTAGCTATCCATGCAAATGCATGGGAAATCTTCCCGGGATATCAGAATGGGTGCTGAACATTATAAAAAGAGGCTATTCGCTACAGTTCGCTCGACGCCCCCACCGTTATACGGCGCGTGTCGAAACTACGGTAAAAACGGAGAAGCTCATTTACTTCGAGCCGAATTAGCGAAACTATTGAGCAAAGGGGCTATAGAGCCTTTATCTCAAGCTCAGAGCGAAGGGGGTCTATACAGCAGATATTTTCTGGTTCCGAAAAAGGACGGGGGTCTCAGACCCATTTTAGATCTGAGACAGCTAAACAGAGCGCAAGCGCAAGTTCAGAATGCTCACAACCAGCAAAATCCTCGTGCAAGTTTGCCAAGGGGACTGGTTTATGTCGATAGATCTAAAGGACGCGTATTTTCAAATACAAATAGCGTCACGTCACAGGCGATTCTTGAGATTCGCCTTTGAGGGCCAGGCATATCAATTCACAGTCCTACCATTCGGCCTGTCCCTAGCATCCGGTACATTTACGATGTGCATGAACACGGCTCTCGCACCCCTGAGACTCCAGGGCATGCGAATTGTGAACTATTTGGACGATTGGCTGATTCTAGCTCGATCACATTCAGAGCTCATAGAACACAGGACCCTTTTACTCGAGTATCTCGAAAATTTGGGCCTCACAGCCAATTGGGCGAAAAGTTCGCTGTGCCCTAGCCGGAAAATATCTTTTCTGGGCACAGAACTGGACTTGCTGTCAATGACAGGGTGCTTGACGCCAGAGCGCAGACGGAACATTCTTCCGCTGCGACACTATAGTCCCGCTCAAAGGGTTTCAGAAGCTGCTGGGTCTTATGGCCTCAGCATCGTCAGTACTCCGGTTGGGCCTGCTACGCATGCGCCCACTGCAGTTCTGGCTAAAAGCGCGAGTGCCATATCGGGCATGGACTTCCGGTCTGTTTCTCCTCAAGGTCGTTCAGAATTGCGTCTCAGCTCTGAAACCTGGGAAAGGACCCGACTGGTATCAGTCAGGTGTAGACCTGGGGACTTCCTCGAGTGTGAAGGTGGTGTCCACGGACGCCTCCACCTCAGGATGGGGAGCGCTGCTCGAGGGCAGACCATTCTTTGGCCAATGGTCAGAACGAGAAAAGCTCCTGCACATAAACTGCCTGGAAATGATGGCAGTCGACAATGCGCTGAGTCGTTTTTGTCCCCAGATAAGAGGTCACCTCGTCTTGGTCCGCTCGGGCAACATGTCAGTGGTGGCCTACATAAATCGCCAGAGTGGCGTCAGGTCCCGAAACCTTTACAGGCTGACGGAACACCTCCTGGTCTGGGCTCTGCACAATCTGCGCTCACTGTGAGCTGCGCATGTGCCTGGTCACCTGAATCTGGGTCCAGACAGACTGTCCAGAAACAATATTCCAGCAGGAGAATGGTCTCTGCATCCGCAGACGGTCCTACTGCTGTGGGAGACTTTCGGCAGAGCGCAAATAGGCCTGTTTGCATCTCAAGAAAACGCTCAATGTCCGAAGTTTTTCTCCAAGAGCAAGGATGCACTGGCCCACGGTTGGCCCCGCTGTCCACTCTATGCTTTTCCCCCCGTCTCACTCCTGCCTCAGGTTTTGGAACGGATCAGGGAAAAAGGATGCCCAGTGCTACTCGTGGCTCCGCTCTGGAAAAACCAACCTTGGTTCCCAGTTCTTATGCAGCTAACGAGCACTCCCCCGTCGCCAATACTGTTGAGAAAGGATCTCCTCTCTCAAGCCAGGGGCTCGATTTGGCATCCTCGCCCGGAGCTATGGTCCCTACATGCGTGGGCCATCAATGGGTACCCGTTAACCTCCCAAAGGGAGTGTTAAACACGATCACGCAGGTGAGAGCCCTGTCCACTAGACGGCTCTACTCCTCAAAATTGTATGTGTTCTCTGGCTGGTGCAAAGCTCGAGGCCCAGACTGTGGGGTTTCAGAAGTTCTTCTATTTCTTCAAGAGCTGTTGGATAAGGGCAGGACCCCATCCACACTCAAAGTCACCATTTGGGACCTTTCCACGGTTCTGGAAGTCATGAAAGGTGCCCCGTTCGAGCCAATCCATTCATTGGACATGAAACACTTGTCATTCAAGGCAGCATTTTTCATGGCTCTCGCTTCAGTGAAGCACATAGGGGATTTACAGGCGCTCTCAGGAAGCGCGACGTGTATGGAGTTTGGGCCAAATAACTCTAAGGTCATACACAAACCAAGACACGGATACGTGCCAAAATCCCTCAGCACACCATTCAGGGCGCAGGTTATCTCCCTGTGTGCCCTGCCGGTTCACAATGAGGAAAAGGACACAAGCTTTCTCTGTCCAGTCAGAGAATTAAAAGCCTATGTGTCTCGCACGTCTGCGTTCAAACAAACTGAACAGCTCTTCGTTTCGTTCAGCGGACGTCCTAAAGGGCTAGCCGCGTCGAAACAGAGCATATCCAGATGGATAGTGGATGCCATAGCGCTGGGCTATACTTCTAAAGGACTACAATGTCCTTTGGGTGTCAGAGCGCACTCCATGAGAGGCGTGGCCTCGTCGTGGGCTTGGTCTAGCGCAGTGGTTCTCAACTCCAGTCCTCGGGACCCACTGCTCTGCAGATTTTGTATGCCTCCCTTATTTAACGCACCTGATTCAGATCATCAGCTGATTAGGAGAGAGCTCCATGAACTGAAATGAGTGTGTCAGATAAGAGACATACAAAATGTGCAGAGCAGTGGGTCCCGAGGACTGGAGTTGAGAACCACTGGTCTAGCGGGATTTCCTTACAAGATATCTGTATGGCGGCAGGCTGGGCCTCCCCGTCTACATTTATAAGGTTTTATAACCTAGAGGTTCCCGCCTTGCAGGCTAGACTGCTTTCTGTCTAATACAGTACTGTCTGCCCCGTTGTCGGCTCAGCGTACTGAAACTGCTTGAGCATCGCTCGCTGACTGAATGCATGTTATATGGGCAATGTTAAGTCCCATACTGTTGCTCAGTACAGGCTGGAAAGATTTCCACCCTGGCTGTGTGGAACACTGTTTATGTGATTAGCTCCTTCGGAGGCTATTTTATTAGGGAATGATGCTTCTAGTCTCTCTTCTCTGGACTCTCTGTGAGTTCCCTGGTGATTATGTACTATATGAGCCCCGGGCATTGCCCTTGGGACTTTGGTGTTAGATCCCAGCACGCACGGCGTTTTACACTGTGTTTCCCTAGTGTAAGATATTACGCAGTACGAGAAAACCTCTCGTAAGAGAACGTATTTGGTTACTAACGTAACCTTGGTTCTCTCTAGAAGAGGGAACGAGTACTGCGTATCTTGCCGTGCCTGCAACATGCTCTGGTTCGCTTCGGCGATGAAAAAACAGATTATATCAGCCCATCGAGCTGTATTTATAGGCCCAGGCCACACCTCTTGTGGCGGGACGTGACGTGCGAGATGCACCCATTGGATATGACGTCACGAGAGGCCTCTCTCGATAGGCTGCTGCAGTTGCCGCAGGACAGCCAATAGGCACGCGAGCCGTCTTGCCTATGTCTGTATGCTGCCGCAACGCGTTTTACATATATTCAAAATTAAGGATAATTTTTGGCTTCAATGTCTCGAGGAAAAGGGATCCCCTAGCGTAAGATATTACGCAGTACTCGTTCCCTCTTCTAGAGAGAACCGAGGTTACATTAGTAACCAAGTAAGTTTTACAGCGGGGGTGTGGTGGGGTTTTACAATAATTAATCAATTATTAAATAAATAAACAGTATTATTAAATGATGTTTTTTTACAACATTCCGTTTAAAATGACAGTTAAAAGGATGAAAAGTTTAGTTTTTTTGGTTGAAGAATTTTTTTTATTATAACAAACTTGTGACCATGTTTGTTTTGTTTATTAAAATATCAATAAACATGTCCAATCAACTAAATTCAATAATTGATAATGAATTAGATTAACAACTTATCTTTTAACATTAATCATTTATTAAAATGTTTAAGAATTATAGAGTCCTACAAAATGTATTTTATTCAGAAAATTATTGTTTATTTTATTATTTAATACAAATATATTATCAAAAACAGTGGTAATCAAATGAAAATTTTAATGTTTATCCTTTTATTTTTTGTGGAAGTGCTGCAAAACAGATTTACTAAATTAAACCATGGACAAAAAATATATTCTTTAAATAATGTTTAAATAAATTGTATTAATATTGTTGTTGTTATTATTATTATTTTGAGAAGTATGTTATATTGTAGGCTTACAATAATATATTTCTGTCATAATTTCTCCTAGTTAAACTTTTATTTTGACAGGTTGTAGTGAAGACCTGTTTCAGAGTGTTTTTGACAATAGTTTTTCTCAAATAAAATGATGAAAATGCTCATTAGGCGTTCTCTCAGAACAGCTCTGGAAATGTTCATTCGTGTCCTCATGTTGTTTGTGAGACGCTGAAAACACCATGAGCGCGTCACGTACAGTAGTAGAAACAGCACAGCTCTACTTTTGGTTTATTCATCCATCCATCCATCAGTTTGCGTGTTTTACGTGACATCTGCGCGTTATGTATTCCATTTTCATGACTGGATACTGAAATTCCCTCTGAATCACGGAAATCATTCGGCCTTAAGTTATAAACGGTAGCCTACATGTGTCATTACTGGATTCGGTAATATTTCAACATGGATTTTTGTTTTTTTAAACTAGCCTACATATGAATCATTTGGTAACACTTTATTTGAAGGGGTGTGCATAAGACTGACATGACACTGTCATAAACATGACATAACACCTGTCATGAACATGAAGGAGTCTTTATGAATGTTTATGACTGTTGTCATTAAGTGTCATTCGGTAAATTATGACACTTTTAATGCAAAGTTGACATTGTTTAAAATGTCTTTGTTATGACAACAATCAACAACTTGTCATAATCAAGACATTTTTGTCTTGGGTAATGTCAAGTTGTCATAACAAAGACGTTTTAAACAATGTCAACTTTGCATTAAAAGTGTCATCATTTACCGAATATATGGATATATGGAACCGATCCAACCGATATAGATATCATTCCACAAAGTTTGTGGAATTTAAATTTAAACACCTTTTATTCTCAACCCCGTCTTTTAAAGAGGATTTTACACAAAACGTGCTATAAAACAAACATCTACTTCTCAGGTGTCCCTAATAACTACAAATGTAACATTTATGATACTTTTCTAATTTTTGGGGGGCTAAAGTTAAAAATAGACAAATTGTGTGTCTGTGGTCTCTTTATTTTTATAAAAAATATTGTAAATTTAGATGTTTAACTAAAACCACAATTGTATTGTGTTAGTCCGTAACATGTCAGTTGGTAAACAGCAAGAAATGCCTTCATTTTTAATTGCCTTCCTCTAGCCGGTTATAACCGGTTTGAAGGGAGACATTTGCTGCGTCCCAATTCGCATACTATCCGTCCGAAATAGTATTCGAAAGTAGAATTAGTACGTCCGAAATCGTAGTATGTTGAAATGAGTGTTCCAGAGATACCCGGATGGTCTACTGTATCCGGTCAGAATCCGAAGTGTAGATTGATGCGCTCTAACGGCTGATATTGCCACAACCCATCGCGCGTTGGACGAGGATTCGATTAGAACTACAAACACGATTGAAAAGTGTTAAAAAACGTCTCGGTTACGTATGTAACCCTCGTTCCCCGAGTAGGGAACGGAGACGTTCCGTCGGATGACGACGATTGGGGTTTCGCTTAGAAGCCTATCACCTTCGAGTATTACAAAACGAGCAAATGGCAAGAAAATGCCATGGGTCTGCGGAATTTGCATAGCGTAGCTCCGCCCCATGTTGTGGGTATATAAGGAAGTACGCTGGCATAACGCAGTCATGTTTTCCTGCTGAGGAGCCGAGACTGAACTCGGGCATTTCCAGCGGAACAGCGGAAGTGGCCATAAGACGGAACGTCTCCGTTCCCTACTCGGGGAACGAGGGTTACATACGTAACCGAGACGTTCCCCATCGTTGTCACTCCGAGTTCCGTCGGATGACGACGATTGGGGTTACCAGTCTAATCCCGCCACCTTCACAGCTGTCTTCCAGTGCCCTGCGTAAATCTGAGAACCCTGCTGTGAAAACTTAGCACGGACGAAGGACTCCTATTTAGCACAGGAATACCAAGGTACACTGGGAAGCATATCTCAGTAGAAATATGCAAACACACTGCCTGCCCGAAGGGAGGACTTACAGAATACACATATGACCCAGAGGGATGCATATGGAAGAACACTGGAGTGTCCAGCCCGCAGGGTGGAATCTTTCAACTCCAGGAGTGGCAAGGTGGCTTGCCGAGGGAAAGACACATGCTCAGAGAGTCTTACAGTGGAAATACACATGTGGGGGTCGCCAGGGGGGAACCATGCACATGGGGCACCTGGCCAACACGAAAGCTGCCAGCGGCATAACTCTGGTGTTGACGTCAACAGCGCTGGAGGAACTCAGGGTTTCTCAGGGAAACTCACCTAAGGAAAATATCGCACTGATCCAATCCGTGGAGTGGAGTGGCGAGCAAGCGAAGACACCTGAGCTGATCCTAGTACTGGCTAGTTGAAGCGAGTACATGGGAGGATACTGGCTCCACTCGGAGATTATAGAATCTTGCGAATGTGTTGGGTGTCGCCCAGCCTGCAGCTCTGCAGATGTCTGCCAGCGAGGCGCCATGCGCTAGAACCCAAGAGGAAGCAACACTCCGTGTGGAGTGTGCCTTCACACCAAGGGGGCACGGTCGACCTTGCTGCTGGTAAGCCAAAGCAATGGTGTCCACTATCCAGTGAGACAGCCTTTGCTCTGAGAGAGCCTTTCCCTTAATCTTCCCACCATAACAGACAAAGAGCTGGTCTGAGGTCCTGAAACACTGCGTCCTGCCTACGTAACCGCGGAGAGCGCGTACTGGACAGAGCAGTGCCAAGGCTGGGTCTGCCTCCTCCGGGGGCAGCGCTTGCAGGTTCACTACCTGATCTCGAAAAGGAGTGGTAGGAACCTTGGGCACATATCCAGGCCGGGGTCTCAGGAACACGTGAGAGTCAGCCGGCCCGAACTCCAGGCACGCTTCGTCTACTGAAAATGCCTGCAGGTCCCCTACCGTCTTTACAGAGGCCAGTGCAATCAGGAGCACTGTCTTCATTGACAGGAACTTAAGCTCCACTGATTGCAAAGGCTCAAAGGGAGCACTCTTCAGGGCAGTTAAGACCACTGAGAGGTCCCAAGAGGGTACGAGAGGAGGGCGAGGAGGATTCAGTCTCCTTGCGCCCCTCAGAAACCTGATGACCAGGTCGTGCTTCCCGATGGACTTACCATCAATAAGAGCATGATGGGCGGCAATGGCGGCCACATAAACTTTCAGAGTGGAGGGAGACAGCCTTCTCTCCAACCCATTTTTAAGGAACGAAAGCACAACACTGATAGGGCAAGTACTGGGGTCTTCTCGGTGAGAAGAGCACCAGGACGAAGAGGTTCCACTTCAACTCGTAGAGGTGTCTCGTGGACAACGCTCGCGAGGAAGTAATGGTAGCCACCACCGCTGGTGGTAGGGTACTCAAACCTGCCTCGTCCCGTCGAGAAGCCACACATGTAGGTTCCATAGATCGGGACGAGGGTGCCAAAGGGTGCCCCGTCTCTGAGAGAGGAATAGGCCAGGGAGGGGCTGAAGCGAGGAGCATGAGGTCTGAAAACCAAGTCCGGGTGGGCCAATGGGGCGCAACCAGAAGGACCTGCTCGTCGTCCTCCCTGATCTTGCACAGGGTCTGTGCGAGAAGGCTCACTGGGGGAAACGCATACTTGCGGAGGCCCCGCGGCCAGCTGTGTGCCAGTGCATCCGTGCCGAGCGTGCCCTCGGACAGGAAGTAAAACAGAGGGCAATGGGAAGAGTCGAGGGAGGCAAACAGATCTACCTGTGCGTCCCGAACTGTTCCCAAATCAGCTGGACCGTCTGGGGATGGAGTCGCCATTCTCCAGAGAGTGGCCGAATCCGTGAGAGCTCGTCGGCTGCACGGTTCAGGTCTCCGGGAATGTGGATAGCACGAAGCGACCTCAGATGCTTCTGACTCCATAGAAGGAGGTGGCGAGCGAGTTGTGACATACGGCGAGAGCGTAGACCACCCTGATGGTTGATGTATGCTACAGTCGCGGTATTGTCCGTACGGACCAGTACATGTTGGTCTTTGAGCATGGCTCGAAAGCGACGCAGAGCCAAATGTACTGCCAACAACTCGAGGCAATTGACATGCCATAGGCGCTGGGGTCCTGACCAGGAGCCCGCGGCAGCATGTCCATTGCACATGGTCCCCCAACCCGTGGCTGAGGCATCCGTTGACACAACAACATGCCTGGAAACTAGAACTAGGGGCACTCCGGCCCGTAGAAAGTTGAGGTCTGACCACGGGGAGAGGGTTTGACGGC
Organism: Semotilus atromaculatus; assembly: GCA_031834385.1. Classification (NCBI taxonomy): domain Eukaryota; kingdom Metazoa; phylum Chordata; class Actinopteri; order Cypriniformes; family Leuciscidae; genus Semotilus; species Semotilus atromaculatus. The sequence goes on from JAULUF010000052.1 coordinate 31,381,291, forward strand.
AGGTCGGGGTAACTGGTACCCGGAGCGTGCCTGAGTGCCATGCCCACCTCGGGACTCGGTCGCGGAGCCAGTGCTGAAGCGGTCTCATATGAAGCAAACCCAGCGGAGTGGTGGCCGCTGCGGATGCCATATGCCCCAGGAGCCTCTGAAATAACTCAGTGGAACCGCATTCTTGCTCTGGACTTGGCGCAGGCAAGTCAGCAGTGACTGCGCGCGCTCGCTCGTAAGCTGCGCGGACATGGCGACCGAGTCTATTTCCATACCGAGAAAAGAGATCCTCTGCGCGGGGCAGAGTTTGCTCTTCTCCCAGTTGACCCGAAGGCCCAGACGAGCTAGGTGCTAGAGCACTAGGTCTCTGTGTTCGCAAACCTGGTCTCGAGAGTGAGCTAGGATAACCCAGTCGTCGAGATAATTCAGGATGCGAACCCCGTGTAACCGGAGCGGCACAAGGGCTGCCTCGACGACCTTCGTAAAGACGCGAGGAGACAGAGCTAGCCCGAAAGGGAGAACCGCGTACTGGTATGCCTGCCCCTCGAAAGCAAACCGAAGAAATGGTCTGTGTCGAGGAAGAATGGAGACATGAAAGTAGGCGTCCTTCAGGTCGATCGCTGCAAACCAATCCTGTGGCCGAATGCATTCGAAAATGCGTTTGGCGGTGAGCATCTTGAACGGAAGCCGTGAAGGGATCGGTTCAATACTCGCAGGTCCAGGATTGGCCGTAACCCACCGGATTTCTTGGGTACAATGAAGTAGGGGCCGTAGAAGCCGGACTTCATTTCGGCTGGAGGGATAATCTCAATCGCACCTTTCGCCAATAAGGAAGCAACTTCCGCTCGCATGATAGGGGCATAACCACCGACCAGCGTGAAGCGGACTCCCCGAAGCGGGGAGGAGATAGTGCGGACTGAGGCATCTGAGCCGGCGGCAGGGACAGCAGCTGGCCGCGGGGTCAGAAAAAGTTTTGAAAGCCACAGTCTGCTTCGGGGCGGCCGAGAACTGTTGGGCAGAGTCCCCGACCGCGCCGCCGAAGAGGCCAGCCCGGGATATGGGGGAGTTTGAGGAAGCGTGTTCACTCAGCCTCGCGCACATCACCAGGTAGGCTAATGTCTGGACACCACCTGACCCAGGGAGCATGTGGTCACCTTCATCTGTCATAGAGCGAGAACGGTGACGGCACGCAGCTCTTAGATGAGCCCTGAATCAGCCCTGCCCTCGTGCATGAGAATGCATTGAGGCGGCAGCCTGCCCCGCAGCTTCTGTAGGAATTGCCTAGACAAAACCTACAGGCATTGGAGGGGTGCTTAGGGTCGCCACGCCAGGTGGAGGCGCTGTGGGGACACAGACGTGTTGCCACAGAACACTCCACGGGGGGAACCCCAGTGTACCCTCGGCCGCGGCCTCTGCGAGAGCAGAGAAGGCGGAAGAGGCAGATGAGCAGTCGCGAAAAGTCATTAAGAGACTCCCACGAACTCATGGCCTCTACATGCACATCCGAGCAGAAAGGAATTGGGGACGCCACCCACAAAACCAATCATCAGCCTGAGCGCTTGGGACAAGGCGGAAGATACCACACAAGCCCGAACTCGCGGCGGCCCGGGAAAGCATAGCTGTCAACTCTGGATCAGATTCGGCAAAGCACAGCGGAACCATCATGTCCAGAGGACTCCAGCTCACCTTGTGATGCAGCGATAGACATGATTTCATCTGCCGGGGCGCCGGATGAGACGTGACTTTTCTTTTTTTTTTTTTTTTTTTGTCAGCGAACTCATCCGGAAACCACACGGGTTGCAATGTGAAGGAGGGGCGTGTGAACCGAGGATAATTTGTCGGATTTGTTACACACCAGCTGCCTCAGGTCACCCTGGCCACCAGCCGAAGTATTCACTCTCGTGGAGAAAATAGATCGGGGTGTGGATGAGGGGACTCTCACTCTAGTGAGATCATCGAGTCTCGACCATAACACTGCGATGATCATGTTCCCAGTGAGAACATGATGCATCCACGAACGCTGTCTGAACGTGATCGAAGCCCAGACACGTCAAAACAGCGTTCGCGCCCATCAGCTGAATCTATCAGACTATCGCACCCAGAAATACACGGACAGAGCGTCTTTAAAAAGACGTGTCACATGCAAGCTCTTTTAGTGAGAGGACGCTCAGCAGCCCGTGCTGAAGCGGCCAGGGAGAAACACACACGCTGGATGCAGACCACTGCACAGATCAGCAGGCAGGAATGTGAAGCTCGCTGGAAAATCGCCTTTGCACCAACACAGACTGAAGAGCTGCTCGTCTCGAAGAATACTCGGTGACACTCAGAGAGAATTCAGGCTGCAGGAGTGAAGAGAACCTCTTGGCTCCGAAGCAAAAACATGACTGCGTTATGCCAGCGTACTTCCTTATATACCCACAACATGGGGCGGAGCTACGCTATGCAAATTCCGCAGACCCATGGCATTTTCTTGCCATTGGCTCGTTTTGTAATACTCGAAGGTGATAGGCTTCTAAGCGAAACCCCAATCGTCGTCATCCGACGGAACTCGGAGTGACAACGATGGGGAACTACAGACATGGAGGACGCGCGAGTCCGGCGGTTATGTAGAGAGGTTTAGATAAAGGGGTTTGAGTGATTAATTACCAGTATCTAACCTGACAAAAATGTATTTATTCAATGTTGTCTACATTATATTGCATCTGCATCAGCATTGTGAACTTTTGTAAAGATACGTTTAACTATTAACTTTTAAATGCATCATTACATTCAAATTGCAAACACATGAGGAGAGTCTCCGCATAAAGACCCACGACGGGCAGAAGAAAGAGCTATTACACTTCTCTCCGAAATGGTAGGAAATTAAATTAGATTGAATGGAGGTTTTAACTGTGACAGGATGATTGACAGGGCAGTTTACGGTGACGGCGCACGCGACAGAGCTGTCCGTTAAAGATGACGGAGTAGTATGTCCCAAAGCTTGCCTACTCTTTTGCTACACACTCAAAAGTATGTACTTTTTCTTCACAAAAAGAGTACATACTTTTAGGGCGTAGTATAAGTAGGCGAATCGGGACGCAGCAATTGTCTTTGTCTGTTTTGTCTGTTTATATATTTGAATTTTTTTTCTTTCTCATATTGTGCCCTTCTTTCTGGATCAACATCTGCATTTCTGAGATAAGATGCTTGTCAGTGTTTAAGTGGACACAAACATCAAATATTCAATTTATAACAGAATTATGAGTTGCCATGAATTTGGTAAGTATATCTTTACTGAAACATGACTATTTTATCAATTTTTTATTCAAATCATCCATAAATTAAGTGAAAAACTCAACCCTGTCACAAATTTTCAACCCCGAATGAGAAATGAGAAATATACAGATATGTGAGGTTGAGGTTTTCAATTTCTGCTCGTCTTGTAGTGTAGGACAGTAGACCATATATGGCAGCAATGAAATTAAAGTGATTATTAAATACATTTCTGTTAATGTTGTGTGTGTTTATATCTGAACTATCTTCTGGTGTAAAATCTGCTGAGACTCACTGTGTTGGACAGTTTCCAGCATCTTCTTGCAGACTCTGAACGGCAGGTTACCCAGATAACGCCACACATGGATCAAAGCTCCAGAACTCATCTGTGGATCCGGCTGTGAGATCTGGACTCTGAGGAACATTCAGGAGTCAGAACTGCAGTGAGTTTGAGTTCAGATGTTGCAGCCCGCTCTCATAAAACTGCGTATCTACACCACAAATTTAATTTCTCGTGCCATTTATAGGCTAAAAATAGTTTTTGCGTATATATGATACGCAGTTTTCGCGTGTAATACGCACGCACTCCACACCTCTAATCCTACCCAAGGGTTTACATGCACGCAAAAAACATTTGGCGTATAAATGGTACGAGAAAATGTATTTGTGGTATAGATACGCACTTTTATGAGATTGTGTTGGACAGCCCCACTGAGAGAAGAGATAAGAGCAGCTCACTTACCTTTCCATTGTGACTTCATAGTTCTGGAAAATATAGAGTTTGAAAACATTTTAATATCTTATCAAACACTCTCACTGTCAATGAGTCTCTATACAAGTTGTTTTCTGCACAGAGAATGAAGCCAGATTGATTTGGCACCTTTAGAAACGAGACGTCATTGTCTTTCATCATCTCCTCCATGTCTCTGAGTGTGTGTGAAAGAGCTGAGATGTGTGTGTTCATCTCCTCCAGCTTCTTCTTCATCCTCTGCTTCTTTTGCTCCTCTTCCTCTCTCAGTGCAGTGATTGTAGCTTCTTCTTCGTCTCTGAGAAACTGATGAAGCTTCTCAAACTCTTCTTTAATCTGTTGCTCTGTGTGCTCAGCTTGAGACTGAAATCAAATCACATTCACTTCAGTCAGCTCTGTTTGAACACACACTCCTAATGTCAATAATAAACTCTGTGTGTGTGAATGTTGAGTATTTAACTCTTTATACATCCTCACCTTGATGTGTTTAATTGTTTCATCACACTTTTTCTTCATTTCTTCTCCATGTTTGAGCTTGTTTTGTAAGGACGTCAGTGCTGTTTTAAATTCCTCCTACAGGTTAAAGTGAAAATCAATGACACTTGTGCAGCTATAAGAGGTTTAAACATTGTATGTTTGAAGGTTTTTATTGTTATTATTATTATTTTATTACATGTTGACTGGGTCATTCTCAGGAAGCATTTGTGCCTGAAATGGCAGGACATATATATTTTAATTTTATAATCTGGAAAGGATGAACATAAATAAATCATGTTTTCATCAAACAAATGTGTTTTAATATAACAATAGCTAGTTCCCCATCGTTATCACTCCGAGTTCCGTCAGATGACGACAATTGGGGTTTCGCTTAGAAGCCTATCATATTCGAGTATTACATAATGAGCCAATGGCAAGAAAATGCCATGGGTCTGCGGAATTTGCATAGCGTAACTCCGCCCCACGCTGTGGGTATATAAGGAAGTACACTGCATCACGCAGTTATGTTTTTGCTTCGGAGCCAAGAGATCCTCTTCACTCCTGTAGCCTGAATTCTCTCTGAGTGTCACCAAGTATTCTTCGAGACGAGCAGCTCTCCAGTCTGTGTTGGTGCAAAGGCGATTCCAGCGAGTTTCACATTCCTGCCTGCTGATCTGTGCAGTGGTCTGCATCCAGCGTGTGTGTTTCTCCCTGGCCGCTTCAGCACAGGTTGCTGAGCGTCCTCTCACTAAAAGAGCTTGCACGTGGCACGTCTTTTTAAAGATGTCTCGCCCGTGTATTTCTGGGTGCGGTCGCTCCGTCTCATCTTATCTGATGGGCACGATCGCTGCTTGGCGTTTTTGGGCTTACAGCACGCTAAGGCAGCTTTCGTGGATGAGTCATGTTCTTTCTGTGGGAACATGACCATCGCTGAGTTGAGATCTAGACTCCGTGACCTCAATAGAGGTAGAGTCCCCTCTGCCACACCCCAATCTGTCCCCTCCACGAGAGGAGACACTTTGGCTGGTGGCCAGGGTGACCTGAGGGTAACGGTGTGGAATACTGCCCTGACGATGCTTCCTCGGGCCACACCCCCCTCTGTTCCTCAGCAACCCGCGAGTTCCTCGAGTGTTTCTGCGGGGCTGTCTTCAAATAGTGACGTGCCCCGTGTTTCATTTGGAGCTTCAGAGGATGATGAGATGTCGATCGCCGCATCACAAGGCGAGCTGGGATCCTCTGAGGATGAAGACTTGGTTGTGCTGCCGCCATCTGGCGTTCCAGCATGTTCCGAGGCTGACCCAGAGAGAGGTTTGCGAACACAGAGACCTAGTGCTTCAGCACCTAGCTCGTCTGGGCCTTCGGGTCAACTGGGAGAAGAGAAAACTCTGCCCCGTGCAGAGGATCTCTTTTCTCGGTATGGAAATCGACTCAGTCGCCATGTCCGCGCAGCTTACGAGCGAGTGCGCGCAGTCACTGCTGACTTGCCTGCCTCGAGTTGTTGGCAGTACATTTGGCTCTGCACCGCTTCCGAGCCATGCTCAAAGACCAACATGTACTGGTCCGTACGAACAATACCACAACCGTAGCGTACATCAACCATCAGGGTTGTCTACGCTCTCGCCCTATGTCACAACTCGCTCGCCACCTCCTCTTATGGAGTCAGAAGCATCTGAGGTCGCTTCGTGCTATCCACATTCCCGGGGACCTGAACCGTGCAGCCGACGAGCTCTCACGGATTCAGCCACTCTCTGGCGAATGGCGACTCCATCCCCAGACGGTCCAGCTGATTTGGGAACAGTTTGGCGACGCACAGGTAGATCTGTTTGCCTCCCACAACTCTTCCCATTGCGCCCTGTTTTACTTCCTGTCCGAGGGCACGCTCGGCACGGACGCACAGCTGGCCGTGGGGCCTCCGCAAGTATGCGTTTCCCCCAGTGAGCCTTCTCGCACAGACTCTGTGCAAGATCAGGGAGGACGACGAGCAGGTCCTTCTGGTTGAGCCCCATTGGCCCACCCAGACTTTTCAGACCTCATGCTCCTCGCCACAGCCCCTCCCTGGCCTATTCCTCTGAGGAAGGACCTCCTTTCTCAGAGACGGGGCACCCTTTGGCACCCTCGTCCCGATCTATGGAACCTACACGTGTGGCTTCTCAACGGGACGAGGCAGGTTTGAGTACCCTACCACCTGCGGTGGTGGCTACCATCACTTCCTCTAGAGCTTTGTCCACGAGACACCTCTATGAGTTGAAGTGGAACCTCTTCGCCTCCTGCTGCTCTTCTCGCCGAGAAGACCCCAGTACTTGCCCTATTGGGGTCGTGCTTTCGTTCCTTCAAGATGGGTTAGAGAGAAGGCTGTCGCACTCCACTCTAAAACTTTACTCCCTGTCCGAGGGCACGCTCGGCACGGACGCACTGGCTCCCTCCACTCTAAGACTCTAAAAGTCTATGTCGCCGCTATTGCCGCACATTATGTTTTAATTGATGGTAAGTCCGTTGGGAAGCAAGACCTGGTCATCAGGTTTCTGAGAGGAGCTAGGAGACTGAATACTCCTCGCCCTCCTCTCGTACCCTCTTGGGACCTCTCAGTGGTCTTAACTGCCCTGAAGAGTGCTCCCTTTGAGCCTCTGCAGTCAGTGGAGCTAAAGTTTCTGTCAATGAAGACAGCACTCCTGATTGCACTGGCCTCCGTTAAGAGGGTAGGGGACCTGCAGGCATTTTCAGTAGACGAAGCGTGCCTGGAATTCGGGCTGGCTAACTCTCACGTAATCCTAAGACCCCGGCCTGGATACATGCCCAAGGTTCCTACCACTCCCTTCCGAGACCAGGTAGTGAACCTGCAAGCGCTGCCCCCGGAGGAGGCAGACCCAGCCTTGGCGCTGCTCTGTCCAGTATGCGCTCTCCGCGCCTACGTAGACAGGACGCAGTGTTTCAGGACCTCAGACAAACTCTTTGTCTGTTATGGTGGGAAGCTGAAGGGAAGGGCTCTCTCAAAGCAAAGGCTGTCCCACTGGATTGTGGACGCCATTGCTTTGGCTTACCAGCAGCAAGGCCGACCGTGCCCCCTTGGTGCAAGGCACACTCCACCTGTAGTGTGGCCTCCTCTTGGGCTCTAGCGCATGGCGCCTCGCTAACAGACATATGCAGAGCTGCAGGCTGGGCGACACCCAACACATTCGCAAGATTCTACAATCTCCGAGTGGAGCCAGTATCCTCCCATGTACTCGCTTCAACTAGCCGGTGCTGGGATCAGCTCAGGTGTCTTCGCTTGCTCGCCATTCCACTCCACGGACTGGAGTCGACGTTGACGTCAACGCCAGAGTTATGCCACCGGCAGCTTTCACGTTGGCCAGGTGCCCCATGTGCATGGTTCCCCTCTGGTGACCCCCACATGTGTATTTCCACTGTAAGACTCCTTGAGCATATGTCTTTCCCTCGTCAAGCCACCTTGCCACCCCTGGAGTTGAAAGATTCCACCCTGCGGGCTGGACACTCCAGTGTTCTTCCATATGCATCCCTCCGGGGTCATATGTGTATTCTGTAAGTCCTCCCTTCGGGCAGGCAGTCTGTTGCATATTTCTACTGAGATATGCTTCCCAGTGTACCTTGGTATTCCTGTGCTACATAGGAGTCCTTCGTCTGTGCTAACTTCACGACAGGGATCTCAGATTTACGCAGGGCACTGGAAGACAGCTGTGAAGGTGGCGTAATTAGACTGGTAACCCCAATCGTCGTCATCCGACATAACTCGGAGTGACAACGATGGGGAACGTATCGGTTACGTATGTAACCCTCGTTCCCCGAGTAGTTCCGTCTTATGGCCACTTCCGCTGTACCGCTGGAAACGCCTGAGTTCAGTCTCGGCTCCTCAGCAGGAAAACATAACTGCATGATGCAGTGTACTTCCTTATATACGCACAGCGCGGGGCGGAGTTACGCTATGCAAATTCCGCAGACCCATGGCATTTTCTTGCCATTGGCTCGTTTTGTAATACTCGAAGGTGATCGTAATACTCGAAACCCCAATCGTCGTCATCCGACGGAACGTCTCCGTTCCCTACTCGGGGAACGAGGGTTACATACGTAACCGAGACGTTCTATTAGTATTATATCCATGCAGTTTTAAATTTGTGGTTGTGCAAACACAATCACAGAAAGTAAAAGTATGTTAGTATCAGTCACTTTTGGTGTGTCTTAAATCAATAAATATTATTGAAAAAATATTAATAACCCATGACGTTTCTATTTTTTGTGCCAATGCTGTTACATGCAAGAAGATTTGAAAAAGTCAAAGCTTAGTGCAGAATTTTAGTCAGAGAGATTTAGTCTGAGCAAAAATAAATACTGGTCTATTGTTTACAATAATACTGTGTCTATGTGTAGCACTGTATTCAGCATGAAATGAGAGCTATTTGTCTTACCTTGTAGGATGAAAGCACTTCACTGATGGGTCTGAATGTGTGATTGGTGTGTTTCTCTGAGTCTCTGCACACGAAACACACAGGCTGTTTGTCCTCCAGACAGAATAGTTTGAGTTTCTCACTGTGTAAACTGCAGATCTGCTCAGATCCTGATGGACATTTCTCATTTCTCTCCTTCATGAACGACTCACACAAGTTTTTTAATGTGAGATTAACTGGTGGATCTTTTTTTGAGGATCTTCTCCTGCAGACAGGACACACCTGCGTTTCCTTAGTTTTCCAGAACTGTTGTAGACACTCTTTACAAATACTGTGACTACAGGACAGAAAAACAGGAGACTTGAAGATTTCATAGCAAACAGGACAAGAAAGCTCTTCCACAGATTTTGAATCCATCTCCTCGTCTTGTAAAATATCCAATGACCTACAATTTACTTTCACTTTCAGAAATTTGGTTTAGAGAGTGAATAACTATTACAACCAAAATATAGGTTCATTCAGAAATACACAAAAACCCAAATATAATGGGTCCTCCTTTGTTCTTCATGACTCTTTTTAGCTTTCAGTAAAAAGTGAAAGGTAGAAATGATTGACTAGTCACTTCATGGTAGGTTTAAGAGGGTGGAGTTTCTGATGACCTTTTGGAGCTTCTAGGACTGGTTACATAAACCGCTGAAACTAGTCTTACAAGTAAGTCATACATTTTTTTTTGCTCATAACTTTTTTAAGTCAGTTCTACCAGAAAGACTCAGGAGATATAATGATGCAACAATCATTAATTTATTGACAGTCTAGCAAGCAATTATTTATAAAGCTCTTTGGCGTAGGCCCCGTCCGTTGTTCATAATCTGAGGGTAGAGGATCTGCATTTACTGCCTGAAGACGAAGGCAGGGGCGCAGCCGACCCCCAAAAGTAGGTGGATTTTGGATCCACCAGAACGGGGCCAGCCTACCCCAAAAAATTGTTAACGAAAGGTATACCCACCGGCCGTGAATCCTGTTGTTCCTGAAAAATAGGAAAGGGAGTTACCATAAAATAGCATGATGTACGTTGGATGTAATACCTCATAGGCCTATAGCTTGATTGGAAGTAGGACTGGGGCGGTATGGATTTTTTCTTACCGCGGTTGAAAAGCAAGAAATTCCCGCGGTATTGCGGTAAACCGCTATTAGCACCATTCCGTGAAAAACTGCGCCCTTCCTCGCACGCGCGCGCCCGCGCAATACATCCCGCGTGCACATAAGCGCACACACAAAAGGTTAGCCTTGTTTATACTCGACCTTTTTACAGTCTATGTACTCGACGCTGTTGACTGCGCGCGTAGCTCCCCAGAAGGACCAGGCGTTTATACTTGACGCGCTCACAGTTGTGCTATTCTGTGAAACGACAGTGGGCGACTGAAGTAATTGTCCTCTTAACCAACATCAACGTGAGAAGAAGAAAGGTCCACACGTGCCAATGTTTATTTTAGTACATCACCACCAATAACACTACAAAAAGAATAGAGTAAAATCCAGTAAACCCTGAGATTATTACCTCAGTGATATTAGAAGAAAATATGTGGATATAAAAACATGTAGGCCTATGTATTTCATACAACTCAATTAACGATCTCTTAAATATTTCTTATTTCACTAAACAATTAAGTTTCATGGACATTTTATAAAACATGGAACTTTATTTTTATTAAAATGGCTTATGTCTGCTATAGGCTCATTTTGTAAATGTAAGAAACTAATTTAAGACGCACAAACTGGGTGCCGGTGCAGTGAGACATACATGCTTGCTCAGCCAGATTCGGCTCGAAGTTGTTCATCTTCGGATGCGGGGCGTGCGCGAAGAGTCTTGCGCACCCAACGCGCGCGACCGCCCACACCGCAATGACGTCATTTTTGCCGCGCGCACCTTCGCGCTCGTGCGGACGCGTCGAGTATAAACAAGGCTTTAGGCAATTGAACTTAATAAGGAACATGTTTATTTAACATTTATTATTTCACATTTAGAACAGAAATGGAATGATGTCTAGACAAAACGTGCACATGTGCAGGCACTTTTTGTTTCTTTTTTCTTTTTTTTTTTTGGTTATGACGGTGACTAGCTCAGACCCGCGGTAGGGGTCACGTGACCGCGGTATTGCGGTAATGCGGTAACCGTCCCAGCCCTAATTGGAAGAAAGCCACTTTAGTTTGAAGAACGTTGACGTGGAACCAATTATTTTATATTGCATTTAGCAGGGTTTTTAATCCAAAATGACTTTTGGACCATACAGAATAGTGCCACATTGGGCCACACAAAGACAGGCCTCATTGGACCACACAGAACAGCGCCACATTGGGCCATACAAAGACAGGCCTCATTGGACCACACAGAACAGCGCCACATTGGGCCATACAAAGACAGGCCTCATTGGACCACGCAGAACAGTGCCGCATTGGGCTGACATAGACAGGCCTCATTAAACCACACAGACAAGGCCACATAGGGTCGGCCTCATTGGACCACACAGACCAGGCCACCTAGGGCCATAAATAGAAGGCCACATTGGACCACACAGATCAGCCTCATTGGACCGCAGACTGGCCACATTGGACCACACGGCCATGATAGACCAAAGAGACAAGGCCTTGATGAGCCACACGGCCTTGATAGACCACAGAGACGAGGCCTCGATGAGCCACGACGGCCGCTAATACCACATAAAGACAAGGTAGTACTAGACAAAACACGTAAGACGAAGTCTAGCCAGATGGGTTTTTTTGTTTGTTTGTTTTTTGTTTGTTTTTAAAGCAATTAATGCTACAAGGCCTTGGTAGACCACACATAACCTATACCCCGAAGGACCACTGGCCAACCATAGGCATCTTTTAACCCTCTGGGGTCCGAGATCACGCCGGCGTGATCTGCTCGCTTTTTTTCTTATCAGTGCAAAGTTTCTTATCAAATAAAGAAAAACAAACATGATGCGAGTTCTGCGTTCTCTCTGTCTGTGAAATCCATTCTGAAACACGTCCTAAGATTAACTGTAACTCCGCGAATACTTGTCACACAGGCACCAGAGATCTTTCTTTATGAAGCTTGAATTCTCTTCTTTTAAATGAAGAATGTAATTGTAATTGTAATTGTAATTGAAATGTAATTTATATAAAAAACAAATACTCTCAGTTTATGTAATCCGTTTGAAACCAAGGAGAGGTCCAGTTTTTTCTTTCTCCCCTCATTATTTTTAATGAGTTGAGGCCGCCACGCCCCCGGCGCTATTCACATGTAAATAGTTTAGGTGATATGCATCGCACACGCCCCCGATCAATACCATAAAAACACAAAGTTTCTTCATGAGATTCGCTGATAGTTCATCGCGTTTTGAGGATGGCACAGCGGGCACGCTACTCCGGTAAAGAGGCCGCCAGATGATTCTGTACAGCGAGGAAGAATTCACCTTTTTTCCTCAGAGGAAGATTATTGCAACTCAAGACGACGAACAGCTGCATTTTGAAGAGAGAATTGATCCCGCCGAGGATACAAGTTCGGAGTAAGTGTTATATTGTTTAGTGTTATATAATTCTTTTTCTGATCATATAGAACTCATGTTTTCAGACTGTATTTTGCTTAGTATTGCCTTACAATATAACATTCGTGTACATGCTCAAGTGTAAACTTTCAATATGATAACGTTACTCTCTAAACATTTGTATATTAAATATATTTCACTCAGTTTTGATTAGCTTATGCGTAATGTAGCTTATTTGCGAATATCTGCTTAGGTGTAGCCTATATATAATGTGATTTAGTGCAAATATATTTCAGCCTCCGGTAAAATACTGTCTAAATACTAGACATTATATTTTTATATATAAATGTTCTGTTTTGGTTAGCCTATGACACTGCTTATCCTGCTAAAATACTGCACAGATGATTGTGAATACAGGTGTAAATGTTTGAAATGCTCTAAATGCGCGCGGTCTATACGTTATGGCCCATCAGCAGATTCTCGCGTGTATGGCCCATAAATAGGTATTTCTCCGTCCTATGGCCCATCAAGAGATATACATTGTGCGTCCATACCCATTAATTGCCAGTTTACTTTGGATTATGTATGCTAACAGTTTTTGTTGTTGTTGTAGGATTGTGTCTGCATCACGCTCTCCTTCTCCAGCACCACAGAGGGGCACGCAGGTATCGTTCAGTTCTCAGTGCGATCGAGAATCATACTGAGTAAGTGCACAGATATAATATTTACAGATGAAATGTAATTGTGTTTACATCATCATAATATACAAGTACCTATTCTTGTGTGAAATTACAAAAACTTTTTGTCTTTTTTTTATCCATGGCCATTAGTGATTGATAATGATAATAATACAGCTTCTTTGATTGTGTTATCAGCAAATATAAATGGATGGGTATGTAGAATTTTATACAGGTATCCATCAAAAGTTTGCAAACTTTTTTTAATGTTTTAGAAGTCTCTGATGCTCATCAAGTCTGCGTATATTTGATTAAAAAAACAAACAAACAAAAAACCCAGTAATATTGTGAAATATCATTACAGTCTAAAATAGCCTAACTGTATATTTTAAAATGTTATTCATTTCTGTGATTCATCATTACTTCAGTCTTCAGTGTCACATGATCCTTCAGAAATCATTCTGATATGATGATTTATTTGAAAAAAATCAATGTTGAAAACAGTTGTGCTGCTTAATATTTTAAAAATATAAAAAATAGTAATGTGTTCTAGGAATTACAATAAAACAGATTGAAAAACCAAACCTTTGCATCTCCTGTAATTCTTTGTTCAGGTTGCCTCACAGCACATTGATGGGGCATTAGCCTTTGGGGGAGTGTCTTTTGTCTCCCCTGGTGTGAATCTCATTAATATTCATGGCCATTGACACTCCAACGCATACAGCAGTGCTGACACAAAAACTGACTTACAAAATTTAAATTGTTATATTGTTGTTTGTGAAAGAGTGGTCAGAATGATTTTCACATCATTTTGTAGTAAAAATTCTAGCCTACAATAATAGTAACTCAAAAGTCTTGTGGACAACTGTTCAGTATGTGTTATATGGCCTTATTGCGGTGACAATTTTTTTCCCAAAACGTACTAACCACGCATAATATTTTTTTTTCTATAAAATGCAAACATGTACATCTATTTTGCTCACATATTATTGTAGCAGAGTTTGTGCTGAATACAGCCAAATTACATGTTGGCCAATGGTATGTTGTAAGTAGCTGAAATAAGCACAAATGTCAGAGCATGTCAAAACACCTCAAAGGCCCCAAAACACCTCAGACCCCAGAGGGTTAAAGAACCAGACCAAGCTGCTAAGGCCACACATAGACAAACCACACAGAGACAATGGCTAAGCCACACTGAACCTATGCCCCGAGGGCCATGCGGCCAACCATAGGCATCTTTTTAAGGACAACTAGGCCTAAAGATCCACACAGAGACAAAGCCCACTGTGCCACAAGGCTGCTAAAAGCCACACAGAGACAGACCACTCATGGACAAGGCCCTAGGCAACATAGAACCAATGCCGTAACTGGCCACAAGAGACCACACAGAACATAGAATGAGGCAGAGAGGGCTGTGATACCATGATCCCACACTGAGACGAGGTCGGACATACTGTAGACTACGGCCACTAGGCCACACAGAACCGGGGCTGTTAAGGGCCACAAGACCACGTAGGCCACACACAGGACAAGGCAGCATTGTGCCACAAGATTGTGCCTTGAGACCCATAAAGAGACAAGGCCTACTGGGCCACAAGGCTGCTAAGCCACATTAATACAAGGCCAACGAGACACAGCCACTAGGCCACACAGAACCAATTCCATTCTTGGCCACAAGACCACGGGACAAGGCCACATTTGTCTATAAAGTACCTACTCTTTTAGCGCTCGTTAAGTAAGTACTTATTGAAATTAAGTACCTATATATATATATTTAGGGCTGCACGATTTGGGGAAAATGTCATATTGCGATTATTGAGGTTAATATTGCGATTGCGATGTGCAATTGCGATATAATAAACAAATGGTTTCATGAGTCAACTTACTTGGTTCTAAAGCTAAATGCACACACAGATTAGATATACTTCTGTGTATTAATGTGTATTTCTCCACTCAAACTAGCAACAACTAAATGATTAATAACACCTTTAATGATCAATAAACCATTGATGTCTGGATAAAAATGACATTAATTATAGCCATCCAACATTACCGTGATTCCGTCATTACAAGTGAAAGCTATCAATTTTTAAAAAACATTTTAGGCTTCAAAAAATATAACAGCTTTTAATTTAAGTAAACTTCAAACAATCCTCACATTAACCCATAATAAATGTCATATTTACCTGTGCCCTTCCTGTCTAACAGGTAGGACATATACAGAAATTGAATAAAATGATCAAACAGTTTGCATAAATTATAAATTATATATAGACTAGGCCCTAATCCTTATTAAAGCTACAAAAGTTATTTAGTCAAGAGCACCGACCGAGTACTTTTCTCTTTTCCCTTTGTTCTTTGACTAACTTTACTGACAGAGCATTGTTGGATGCTGGCACTTTAAGAGCAGCCGCTGTTGACAGATACGCGGATCTCACACGCACCTCATTCTCTCACAATTCTTTACGTCCATCATAAGACTGCTCTTATGTTATGAAGATACTCGACAAAACAATATTTTGGCATACTTGTGTGTGTTATTGTTCGTTCAAGCACGAAAGAGAACTGTATTGTGGCGCGCGGTCTGTGCATACGCATGATACTGGCCGCGCGCGTCTTTCTGTGTGTCAGTCAGGACATTCACAGGCAGCGCGCGGTTTTTTGAAGAATGGTTTTCGCGCGAATAAGAGCGGGATCGTGTAACACTAGTCAAAGGATGACGAAAAATAACAGATGCTGCGTTAATTCGTTAATAGCCCTAATTTATTTCATGTAAAATCGCGGCATTTTGCATCATATAATCGCATAGGCTTGACATCGCGATTGTAATATGATTATCGTGCAGCACTAGTATATTTCGCCTTTAGAACTGCCTTAATTCTACGTGGCATTGATTCAACAAGGTGCTGAAAGCATTCTTAAGAAATGTTGGCCCATATTGAAAGGATAGCATCTTGCAGTTGATGGAGATTTGTGGGATGCACATCCAGGGCACGAAGCTCCCGTTCCACCACATCCCAAAGATGCTCTATTGGGTTGAGATCTGGTGACTGTGGGGGCCATTTTAGTACAGTGAACTCATTGTCATGTTCAAGAAACCAATTTGAAATGATTTGAGCTTTGTGACATGGTGCATTATCCTGCTGGAAGTAGCCATCAGAGGATGGGTACATGGTGGCCATAAAGGGATGGACATGGTCAGAAACAATGCTCAGGTAGGCCGTGGCCTTTAAACGATGCCCAATTGGCACTAAGGGGCCTAAAGGGTGCCGAAAAAACATCCCCCACACAATTACACCACCACCACCAGCCTGCACAGTGGTAACAAGGCATGATGGATCCATGTTCTCATTCGGTTTACGCCAAATTCTGACTCTACCATCTGAATGTCTGAACAGAAATCGAGACTCATCAGACCAGGCATCATTTTTCCAGTCTTCAACTGTCCAATTTTGGTGAGCTCTTGCAAATTGTAGCCTCTTTTTCCTATTTGTAGTGGAGATGAGTGGTACCCGGTGGGGTCGTCTGCTGTTGTAGCCCATCCGCCTCAAGGTTGTGCGTGTTGTGGCTTCACAAATGCTTTGCTGCATACCTGGGTTGTAACGAGTGGTTACCCAGGTGAAAAAAAGTGTACCTGAGTGCACTAAAAAAACTTAAATACAAGAAAGTGTATTTGTAGTACATTCTTACTTTTTGTGCTAAAGAAAACTGTAAAAATTATACACTATAAATACACTAATTAAAAGTATATTTTTACTTAAGTAGTACTTAAGCGTAATTGCGAAAGTATATTAAATACCATTGATATTTTAAATGTATTTTTAGTGAAATTTTTTGCATTTTAATATATTTCTAACAAGTATATTAGAAGTACATTGGTAATAAATATATGCTTAATAACACTTTTAAGAAATATGCTAAACACAAGCATAATTTTAATATATTTCAAACAAATGCACTATAAGTACATTGGTAATAAATATATGCTTAATTATACTTTTAAGAAATATGCTAAACACAAGCATATATTTTTTATATGTTTCTAAAAAGTATACTAAAAGTACATTGGTAATAAATATATGCTTAATTATACTTTTAAGAAATATGCTAAACACAAGCATAATTTTTATATATTTCTAACAAATGCACTATAAGTACATTGGTAATAAATATATGCTTAATTATACTTTTAAGAAATATGCTAAACAAGCATATAATTTTAGTATATTTCTAAAAAAGTATACTAGAAGTACATTGGTAATAAATATATGCTTAATTATACTGTTAAGAAATATGCTAAACACAAGCATAATTTTAATATATTTCTAAAAAGTATGCTACAAGTACTTTGGTAATAAATATATGCTTAGTTAATTTTTTAAGAAATATGCTAAACACAATCATAAAATTTTTGTGAAGTTTTAGTGTATTTAAAGAAAACATACGGTAACACTTTATTTGAAGGGGTGTGCATAAGACTGACATGACACTGTCATAAACATGACATAACACCTGCCATGAACATGAAGGAGTCTTTATGAATGTTTATGACTGTTGTCATTAAGTGTCATTCGGTAAATTATGACACTTTTAATGCAAAGTTGACATTGTTTAAAATGTCTTTGTTATGACAACTTGACATTAACAAAGACAAAAATGTCTTTGTTATGACAACTTGACATTAACAAAGACAAAAAATGTCTTTGTTATGACAACTTGACATTACCCAAGACAAAAATGTCTTGATTATGACAACTTGACATTAACAAAGACAGAAATGTCTTTGTTATAACAACTTGACATTAATCAAGAAATCATAACCTGAAATCATAACCCAAATATGTCATAACAGGTCTAATTATCAAACTTAAAGCATTTTACAGTGTAAGAACCCTTAATGACATCTTTATAACTAGTACAATGTGTTCCACTTTACTTGAGGACAAGTAAAATATTCATGACACAGTTTTAATGGTGTCATGACGGCCAAAGTTGTGACAGGTTGACAGGTTATGATTTCTTGGTTAATGTCAAGTTGTCATAACAAAGACATTTCTGTCTTTGTTAATGTCAAATTGTCATAATCAAGACATTTCTGTCTTGGGTAATGTCAAGTTGTCATAACAAAGACATTTTAAACAATGTCAACTTTGCATTAAAAGTGTCATAATTTACCGAATGACACTTAATGACAACAGTCATAAACATTCATAAAGACTCCTTCATGTTCATGACAGGTGTTATGTCATGTTTATGACGGTGTCATGTCAGTCTTATGCACACCCCTTCAAATAAAGTGTTACCAAACATACTTATGTTGTTCTTTCTGTAAGAACATAGCAAAATGGTTAAGCTTTTAGTATGTTTAAAGTACTTTTTAAACACTTAGACCTACTGCAATATATTTTAATATTTAAATATTTATAATTTTAATATTTTGGGGGGAAAAATTACATTTATAATGTACCAACTTATAATGTATTATAAATATTTGTCACCTATTATTAAGCATTGCAATAAGCCTACTTAAAATGAATTTTGTTCACTTTTACTTGTTTAAAGGCTACTTAAAAGGCTGTTGTCCATTACGATACGTTTGTACTACTGAAATTCCCACAAGGATTTCAACATCATATTATTTGAAATGCATCATAGGTACATTTTCCAAAGCTGTTTAAATCTTTTCATAAAAGATGTTGTACTTGTTTAAATTTGAAAAATGCGCATAACACACGTGACTAGTCCTGATTGGTTCCAGAGCCGTTGAACGGCTGTGATTGGTTCTTATGATTATGAGCTCATTTCACTCAGAGCTTCAGGTCCAAATGACAGTTTCAGTGCAGCTTCAAATGGATATAAACGACAACAGACGATGCATAAGGGTCTTATCTAGCAAAACGATCGGTTATTTCTAAAATAAATAAATAACGAAGTTTTATGCCTTGCTCTGTTCTGTGATCCACGGTCGTGACTCTCCTGTTCGAACTCGTTCATCAAAATGAACTAATCTTTTTTTTTGAGTCATTTCGTTCATTTTGTTCGTTGAATGAATGAAATGACTCAAAAAAAGATTCGTTAATTTTGATGAACGAGTTTGAACAGGAGAACAGAGCAAGCCGAGCATTTGTGCTAATAAAACTGTCACGGCTGTACACGGAGATGAACCCAGACGCAGACAGTATACGATAACCAGGGGCGTGGTACCGGGGGGAAAAAGGGGACAGAGTACCCAGGGCCCGAGGCAGCGGGGGGGGCCCTTAGAAGTCGACGAGCTGAAGTTAAAAGTCCGTCGGAGAAGTCCGTCCGAAATTCCGTCTCCTCGCGCAGTAAGTCCATCCGTCCGTCCCGTTGGAGAAGTCGCGCAGTTCATAGTCCGCCCCCCCCCCCCCGTTGGAGAAGTCGCGCAGTTCATAGTCCGCCCCCCCCCCCCCCCCCCCGTTGGAGAAGTCGCGCAGTTCATAGTCCGCCCCCCCCCCCCCCCCCCCCCGTTGGACTTAGCGGAGGGGGGCCCAGCAAGATGGTTTGTACCCAGGGCCCAAAATTTGGTACTACACCCCTGACGATAACACAAGGTTTATTTGAACAAAAACGGGAAAACAAAACCCACGAGGGGGCAAAACAGATGAAACAAGGGATAAGACTGACAAGACTAGACTAGATAATGACTGAACAAGAAACAAACAACACTTTGTATAATACTAACAATGACTACTAACAAAGACTTTCAATGACAAGACTTTCCACAGAATACTCACAGGTAACATTTGGCAATGAACCAACAAAAGACAGTGAAACACAAGGGGAGACTAGGGAGACTAATCATGACATGACAGGTGACACGGACAAAGCAATAAAGACTAAATCAGGATAACAAGGGGGCGGGGTAAAGAGACGAGACCACACAAGCACATGACCAAAACACAAGGCCATGTGCTTGCACACAGAACATGGGTCTGTCATGATCCTGCCACAACACTAGAAAATCACGGACATGATGGCAGAATCATGACAAAAACTTAAACTTTTTTATTTATTTTAGAAATAACCGATCGTTTTGCTAGATAAGACCCTTATGCATCGTCTGTTGTCGTTTAAATCCATTTGAAGCTGCACCGAAACTGTCATTTGGACCTTGGACGGTTTGGCTACCAGTAAAGTCCATTATATGGAGAAAAATCCTAGAATGTTTTCATCAAAAACCTTAATTTCTTTTCGACTGAAGAAAGAAAGACATGGACATCTTGGATGACATGGGGGTGAGTAAATTATCAGCAAAAGTTTTTTTTAAAAAGTGAACTACTCCTTTAACCCGCAGGAGCTTTTCGACCAAGCAACAATCAGGCAGACCAAAGTCATTATATCTGACAACTCTCATGTGTTGTTTTCAGAGTTTGAGTTACTGAACTCAGGAAAGAGGTACAGAGTTCCTCTGTGCAAATACAATAGGTATAAGCACTCATTTGTTCCTCTTTCAATTTAGCTCATACAGTGAGGAAAATAAGTATTTGAACACTCAGCTATTTTGCAAGTTCTCCCACTTAGAAATCATGGAGGGGTCTGAAATTGTCATCGTAGGTGCATGTCTACTGTGAGAGACATAATCTAAAAAAAAAATCCAGAAATCACATTGTATGATTTTTTAACTATTTATTTGTATGATACAGCTGCAAATAAGTATTTGAACACCTGAGAAAATCAATGTTAATATTTGGTACAGTAGCCTTTGTTTGCAATTACAGAGGTCAAACGTTTCCTGTAGTTTTTCACCAGGTTTGCACACACTGCAGGAGGGATTTTGGCCCACTCCTCCACACAGATCTTCTCTAGATCAGACAGGTTTCTGGGCTGTCACTGAGAAACACAGAGTTTGAGCTCCCTCCAAAGATTCTCTATTGGGTTTAGGTCTGGAGACTGGCTAGGCCACGCCAGAACCTTGATATGCTTCTTACAGAGCCACTCCTTGGTTATCCTGGCTGTGTGCTTCGGGTCATTGTCATGTTGGAAGACCCAGCCTCGACCCATCTTCAATGCTCTAACTGAGGGAAGGAGGTTGTTCCCCAAAATCTCGCAATACATGGCCCCGGTCATCCTCTCCTTAATACAGTGCAGTCGCCCTGTCCCATGTGCAGAAAAACACCCCCAAAGCATGATGCTACCACCCCCATGCTTCATAGGAGGGATGGTGTTCTTGGGATGGTACTCATCATTCTTCTTCCTCCAAACACGGTTAGTGGAATTATGACCAAAAAGTTATATTTTGGTGTCATCTGACCACATGACTTTCTCCCATGACTCCTCTGGATCATCCAAATGGTCATTGGCACACTTAAGACGGGCCTTGACATGTGCTTGTTTAAGCAGAGGAACCTTCCGTGCCATGCATGATTTCAAACCATGACATCTTAGTGTATTACCAAAAGTAACCTTGGAAACGGTGGTCCCAGCTCTTTTCAGGTCATTGACCAGCTCCTCCCGTGTAGTTCTGGGCTGATTTCTCACCTTTCTTAGGATCATTGAGACCCCACGAGGTGAGATATTGCATGGAGCTCCAGTCCGAGGGAGATTGACAGTCATGTTTAGCCTCTTCCATTTTCTAATGATTGCTCCAACAGTGGACCTTTTTTCACCAAGCTGCTTGGCAATTTCCCCGTAGCCCTTTCCAGCCTTGTGGAGGTGTACAATTTTGTCTCTAGTGTCTTTGGACAGCTCTTTGGTCTTGGCCATGTTAGTAGTTGGATTCTTACTGATTGTATGGGGTGGATAGGGGTCTTTATGCAGCTAACAACCTCAAACAGTAGCATCTAATTTAGGATAATAAATGGAGTGGAGGTGGACATTTTAAAGGCAGACTAACAGGTCTTTGAGGGTCAGAATTCTAGCTGATAGACAGGTGTTCAAATACTTATTTGCAGCTGTATCATACAAATAAATTGTTAAAAAATCATATATTGTGATTTCTTTTTTTTTTTTTTTAGATTATGTCTCTCACAATGGACATGCACCTACGATGACAATTTCAGACCCCTCCATGATGCAAGTAGGAGAACTTGCAAAATAGCAGGGTGTTCAAATACTTATTTTCCTCACTGTAAATGATCAGCGATGAACGTGTCACGTTTTGATGTTTTCTGTTTAGTTTTGTGATCTCGTTTCCCCCTGTCTATTGTGTTTTTGGTTTAGTCCTGTTAGTTTTCCCGCTTCTCGTTTGGGTTCAGTTTCATCACCTGTGTTTAGTTAATTATCTTGTTAGCCTCAGTTCTTTTAAGCCCTATGTTTTCCCTCAGTGTTTGTTGGTCGTCGTCTATGTATGGTTGTGTAATTTGAGTTCCCTGAAGTCCTGGCATTTGTTATTTTGGTTCCTGTATGTTTAAAGAAATCTACTTTGTAAATAAATCAACTATATTGAAGCTCCATTCGTCCTCGTCTTCAGCTACCTGCACACAAACCTGACAGAACGACCAACCATAAAAAAGGAAAAAGAAAAGAAAAGGAAAACGAAGATGGGCCGTAGGAGGAGGAAGAAAGAGGTGAAACCCTGCAACATACCCATCCTTTTCCAAGAGGAACGCTCCCTGGAAGAGTATGCAGGACTTTATATGGGCCTATATGATGATGTGAGATGGGATGAGGAGGAATTGACACAAAGTTTCTGGGGTGGATTAAAGGACCCGCTTGCCCAGCTGATTCTGGTGAAGGATCTCAATCTGTCATTTCTGGAGTTCGTTGATCACACGCTATGGGTGTGTGGATCGAACTACGTGGTAGAGGATCTTCCCCTTCAACCTATTTCAAGTCCGGTCTATCCTGAGCCCGTTGTCAATCTGCCAGAACCAGAACCCATAGTCTGCCCATCCGAAGCTGAGTCCGTCACATGTCCGCCAGTGACTGAACACGCAGCACGTGAGTACATCCAAGAAGACACTGCGCTGATGGTGATGTCTGCAGCGATTCTGTGTGTGTGGGCTACACGCGCATCAGTTCCAGCCCATGAACCCAGCCCAGCCGAGCCCTCAACGCAGCTTCACGTCAGCCACGTCCAGCCAGAGCTTCACGTCAGCCACGTCCAGCCGGAGCTTCACGTCAGCCACGTCCAGCCAGAGCTTCACGTCAGCCACGTCCAGGCAGAACTTCTTTCGACGCTGGTCCCGTCCAGCCTAGAGCTTCCTTCGCCACTGGTCCCGTCCAGCCCAAAGCTTCCTTCGCCGCTGGTCCCGTCCAGCCCAGAGTTTCCTTCACCGCTGGTCCCGTCCAGCACGGATCCTTCGCCTTCACCGCTGGTTCCGTCCAGCACAGATCCTGCGCCAGAGCCCGCTGATCCTGCGCCAGAGCCCGCTGATCCTGCGCCAGAGCCCGCTGATCCTGCGCCAGAGCCCGCTGATCCTGCGCCAGAGCCCGCTGATCCTGCGCCAGAGCCCGCTGATCCTGCGCCAGAGCCCGCTGATCCTGCGCCAGAGCCCGCTGACGTCAAGTCTGTCCCTGTCCCTGAGCCTGTGTCGATCCCGGAGATTGTGTTTGTCCCTGAGCCGGAATCTATGTTTGTTTCTGTATTTGTTTCTGTTCTTATGACTGTGTCTGTGTTAATGTCTGTCCCTGAGCCAGTGTCTGTCCCTGTCCCTGTCCCGGAGCCTGTCCTTGACCCGGAGTCGGTGTCGGTCCCAGAGCCTGAGCCTGTGTCTATCCCAGAGTCTGAGCCTGTACCGGTCCCTGAGTCTGAACCGAGGTCTACACCGCCCTGGCCACCCGAAGGGTCTTCACCGCCCTGGTCACCTGAAAGGCCTGATCCGCCCTGGCCGCCCGAGGGGTCTGCTCCGCCCTGGCCACCCGAAGGGTATTCACCGCCCTGGCCACCTGAAAGGCCTGATCCGCCCTGGCCGCCCGAGGGGTCTGCTCCGCCCTGGCCACCCGAAGGGTCTTCACCGCCCTGGCCACCTGAAAGGTCTGATCCACCCAGGCCGCCCGAAGGGTCCTCACCGCCATGGCCACCCGAAGGGTCCTCACCGCCATGGCCGCCCGAAGGGTCACCACCGCCCTGGACGCCCGAGGGTCCGACAGCTCCGCCGTGGCCACGCCCACGTCCTGTTCCGCCCTGGTCACGCCCACGTCCTGCTCCACCCTGGTCACACCCACGTCCTGTTCCGTCCTGGTCACGCCCACGTCCTGCTCCGCCCTGGTCACGCCCTCGTCCTGCTCCACCCTGGTCACGCCCACGTCCTGCTCCGCCCTGGTCACGCCCACGTCCTGCTCCGCCCTGGTTCCCTGACCAGCCTGCTCCGCCTGGACCGTCCTGGAGTCCAGGATGCCCACCCTCCCACCCCTTTGGATGTTATACGGCGCGAGGACGCGCCTTCGGGGAGGGGGGAGGTACTGTCACGTTTTGATGTTTTCTGTTTAGTTTTGTGATCTCGTTTCCCCCTGTCTATTGTGTTTTTGGTTTAGTCCTGTTAGTTTTCCCGCTTCTCGTTTGGGTTCAGTTTCATCACCTGTGTTTAGTTAATTATCTTGTTAGCCTCAGTTCTTTTAAGCCCTATGTTTTCCCTCAGTGTTTGTTGGTCGTCGTCTATGTATGGTTGTGTAATTTGAGTTCCCTGAAGTCCTGGCATTTGTTATTTTGGTTCCTGTATGTTTAAAGAAATCTACTTTGTAAATAAATCAACTATATTGAAGCTCCATTCGTCCTCGTCTTCAGCTACCTGCACACAAACCTGACAGAACGTGTGACCATGAATTTATTAATGTACTGTATATCTGTAATTGAATGTTATGTAGGGACATGATATGATACTACTTTTGTACAAGCAGACTTTAGAAAATGGTGAAATGCAATTTGCGCAGCTTTTTGAGTAGCCTTAATGTTATGTACTTTTTCTCTTTTAACTGTTTTTAACCCTGTACACACTGTATATCTGTGATATCTGTGATTGAATATTTATGTGTGGACATGATATGATATTACTTTTTGCACAAGCAGATTTTAGAAAATGGTGACTTGCTATTTGCACAGCTCTTAGTATAGCCTTAATGTTTTATGTACTTTTGTCTTTTAACTGTTTTAACCCTGTACCTCTGTTCTGTCTTGTAATCTGGTTGTAGCAATCTCTTTATATCCAAAACTAATTTCTCCTCGAGGAGACAAATAAAGATACTTTGACAAATAGGTAACGTACAACAGGATGTGAAATCACCTGATGATGTCATTTTACAACCTTGTCTAAAAAACTCTGAGACCTTGGCTAATGGGATGGGTAAAACATTTATCTTGCAAACAAAGTTCTGAGTTAAATTCTATGCTGACTGAATTTTCTGTTCTCTTTTCAGATACTCCTTCTCGTACACACTTGATTGAACACGATATCGATGTAGGCAATGTTAAACCTGTCCGACAACGATTTTATAGTGTATCATTTGATAAACGTCAGAAATTGGAGGCTGAAGTCAACTACACGCTTGAAAACAACATAGCAAAGCCTTCCTTTTCAGATTCGGCTTCACCTTGTTTGTTAGTGGGAAAATCAGACGGCACTCAGCGTTTTTGGACAGATTATAGTCGAGTAAATATTCTAACTAGACCTGACTCTTATCCATTGCCTAGAATGGAAGACTACGTTGACCAAGTTGGATCAGCTAACTATGTCAGTAAATTTGATCTGCTCAAAGGGTACTGGCAAGTGCCTTTGACTGCTCGAGCACAGGAAATTTCTTCTTTCATTACTCCATTTGGATTATATTCTTAAACCGTAATGAGTTTTGGTCTCAGAAATGCCCCAGCTACATTTCAGCGTCTAATGAACAGAGTGACGCTGGATTAGAGGGTTGTGCCGTATACTTGGATGACATTGTTGTCTATAGTGACACATGGAATCAACATCTTATCCGAATTTGTGCACTGTTCAAGCGTTTGTCTGAAGCCAAACTCACAGTCAACCTGGCAAAGTGTGAGTTCCCTTTCAAAGGGAACTCAACAATACGTCATCGACGCTATGGGGAACGCCTCAGGCGTGACAGGTGTCTGAAATCAAGTATCAACTCACAGCAATCATGTTGACCGGCGACAGCCCGTGCATCATCAGCTCGAATGATGAGCGCGCAACCTGGATGTATAAAAGGGTGCCTTGAAACCGTGACAACATCCTTTTCGTCTTCAGGGACTGTTTGTCTGTTTTGAGTAATCAATAATGAAGCGTGCAGAGAAGGGGAAAAATACTTTCCGCAAGTGTGCCGACCCGTGTCCCAGATATTTGACACCGGAGGATTCACACGATCTGTTCGCTTTCTGCCTGGGAGAAGAACACGCGCGGGGAGTTCTCTGGGAGCTTCCTGCGCAAACTGTGAGCGTTTTTCTCTGAAAACGCTCCGTTCTCGTCTGTCCCACTTCTCAAGGGAAGTGGGCGCGGCATCTGAACCCCGCGGTTTCGGTCCCGCTCGGGCTGAGGCTCAGCGGCACTTGAGCTTGTGGGGCTCTCAGATGGAGCTGGCAGATCAGCTGGAGAGGGGCGTTAACCTCGCGGATGATCTGCCAGCTGACGAGGATGAGTTACAGGTCGATGTAGAGGAGGTTCTTTCTCTTTCTGATGGATCTGTGACTGGTTCTCTTCGGGCCGGGCAGGAGTCGGCTACCGATAATACCGATAATAGAACAGGGAACGAGACAATACGTCTACCTGCCATACCTCGGGGCCTGCTTGCAACAATCCCTTCAGACGAAAAGGATGTTGTCACGGTTTCAAGGCACCCTTTTTATACATCCAGGTTGCGCGCTCATCATTCGAGCTGATGATGCACGGGCTGTCGCCGGTCAACATGATTGCTGTGAGTTCATACTTGATTTCAGACACCTGTCACGCCTGAGGCGTTCCCCATACGATGACGTATTGTCTCGTTCAATTATTCTACCATTAAGAAAGAGGCGTTAGCGTTGATTTGGTCCCTGCAGCACTTTGAGGTGTATTTGTCTTGTGGGACTATGCCAACTGTGGTGTGAAGGATTACAAATTTATTAAAATGTTTAATTTAGGATCCAATACAATAGTATATCAACTGAGAAACGTTCTGTACATTGAATTTAGCATTTAAGGTTAGGATGGTGATTATATCCGGCCAATCCTGTTTTTCTGTAGTTGTCAGATTACTGAAACTCTTAAATGGCTCTTTCCTGGCAGTCCTGTTCTCTCTATTGTAAGTTAAATTAGTCAAATTACTGAGACTCAAACCCTTTGTCTCTATGAAAATGTTAATGTTTGAGCAATCCAGGCTGATGGGATTAGCATTTCAAGGATCTGAATAATGATTATGCTGATGAGATCAGGGCTGGGGAATTTCCGGTAACGAGTGGACTTCCGTACTACATTTGCATGCTTTGTTTCAGAGTGACTCCACCCCTATGTAAAAACTACATGTAAAGTTCCCTTATTTAGACTCAAGACGAGATTTCGTTGACTACAGCTACCAACAGCTCGTGTTCTCAATAAAGAATCCTGCTTAAGATACAGCCCGAGTCTCCTGGTCTTCGCTTCTGAATCTTCTCCACTTTAGAAGAAATAAGTTCACTACAGATGGTGCCGTGAACCGGATAGAATTAACTTCACCTGAATCTTAAACTTCAAACTCAACAAAGCTGAGTTCCAGAACTGAATCTCCACTCAACAAAGACTGAGTTCCAGACTGAATCACCTGAATCCAGATTTGAAACAAAGATCTCATCAAAGAAGGAACATTTCACCTGAATCTAAATTTGAAACAAAGATCTCATCAAAGAAGGAACTTTTCTGACTGAAATCCAGACTGAATCTTGAAACTTCAAAGCTCAACAAAGAATGAACTTCTCTGACTGAGTTCCAGACGGAATCCTTTCTGTATAAACAACGATTTGGTGAGTTTCACTCTATTCAAAGAACCGCTGAATGACCAGTACAAATCTCTGCACTGCCAGAGAAAAGGGTTATCAGCTGACAGCTGTAGTGTTTGGTTAACTAAAGTTATCCTTTAAAAGTTTTCTTCTAAAGATGAAAGTTATCCTCTGTTGTCAGGCAGGGAAGATTAAAATGAATGTGCTATATTAGAGCAATATATATGTTTTCCTTAAAATTTTTATCCACACTAACTTTATTCTAATCAGAATTATAATTTTTTGTATAAAATAATTCTACCATTAAAAAAAAAATTGTGATTTTCTAATTTAATCAATGTAGAATGTGTAACTTAAAAATAAACAAATTAGTGCTCTGTTTGAGGACAAGAAATTAAAACCTATGCAATATGATCAATGTCCAAAAGATGGCACTCACAGACTGTTTTTAAATGGGGTTGGATAATTTTTTTTTTTTGCTTTTAAACTGCATGTGTGTATGTGCGTGTGTGTGTGTGTTACAGTGACAAGAGTTTAACCCTTGTTTCAGTTTAAGGCCTTGTCTTTTTGGATATATATATAAATAAATATATATTTTAAAAAAATTAAAACCCATATGTATTGTTTGCTTTAAATTAAATTAAGATTGTATGTTTGGTAATTGAACCTAAATTAATTTAAAATGAATGTGCTATATTTCAGATCAATATATTTGTTTCCATCATTTTAATCAACACTAACTTTATTCTCATCTGAATTAAAAATAACTTATTTCTGTATAAAATAAAAAATCCCGAATAATCCAGACCAACCAGAGCGCACTATTCCTACAACATCATCATCTGAAGCGGAACTACCAGAGCCGTTCGGCAGATAGTGAGCAGATGCAGCATATGTGTTGTAACAAGGCAGGGTCAGGCCAGGGGAATCCATTTGCAGCTTTTTATTAAGAATGGTCAAGACAGGCAGGGTGAACAATGGCAAACAGGGCACAACAGAAAAGGCAGAGACAAACCAGGTTGACAGGTGCTGCAAAACATATTGACCTATGACATCCTATGACTTAAAAACAATTCTAAATTTAAATTGTCTCATATATGTGGCTATTGTGGTTCCCGATCATAGGCCCTTTCCCAGATGGCACACTTCATATGATTTTTCAGTCTTGTGTACTTATTTCATGTGTCCATTAAATCCATGAGACCGTAGGGTGTCTCATTTATCATTTTAGGTTTCAGAAGGTTGCTCACGCATACTTTGTGGTTGATATGTGCCCTCGATGCGCACTTTTGCAGAGCCCACACTGATGCAAGCTCTACAGCACACTTCTTTTCGACAGTCAAAGCGGGGTTACGTTTTTGCACGTCATGCACAATAACCCTAAAGGCCCCAGGGTGGCGGTGCCACCGGCTTTTTATATATATATATATATATAAATATAGCTGCGAGCAGCGATGAAGGGCCAAAGCCGGCGGTACTGCCACCAGTTACCGGTTACCTAAAGGCACCGGGGTTGCGGTGCCACCGGCTTGGGCCTGCAATCGCTGCTCGCAGCTATATTTTTTAAATGTATTTACTTTCAATATCCATATTACTTATCGCAATATTTAGTGCCTTACAGTTCACAATATAACCTTCGTCACAACGAACAGATCTTTTTTACTGTCCCTAGAGTAAAGAGAGAAATTGGGAGATATGCTTTCTGTGTTAGAGCCGCTCGTGACTGGAACAGCCTTCCTGCATCTATTCGCTCGCTTACGTCTTTTCCTCTTTTCCGAACTGCTCTGTTAATACATCTTCAGAACACTTGTCTATGTTTCTAGCTTTTCAGATGTAGCATTGATATGTGTTATGTATGTGTGTATATGAATGTGCTAATTGTATATTCATGTATACACTCACCGGCCACTTTATTAGGTACACCTGTCCAACTGCTCCTTAACACTTAATTTCTAAGCAGCCAATCACATGGCGGCAACTCAGTGCATTTAGGCATGTAGACATGGTCAAGACAATCTCCTGCAGTTCAAACCGAGCATCAGTATGGGGAAGAAAGGTGATTTGAGTGACTTTGAACGTGGCATGATTGTTGGTGCCAGAAGGGCTGGTCTGAGTATTTCAGAAACTGCTAATCTACTGGGATTTTCACGCACAACCATCTCTAGGGTTTACAGAGAATGGTCCGAAAAAGAAAAAACATCCAGTGAGCGGCAGTTCTGTGGGCGGAAATGCCTTGTTGATGCCAGAGGTCAGAGGAGAATGGCCAGACTGGTTCGAGCTGATAGAAGGGCAACAGTGACTCAAATAACCACCCGTTACAACCAAGGTGGGCAGAAGAGCATCTCTGAACGCACAGTACGTCGAACTTTGAGGCAGATGGGCTACAGCAGCAGAAGACCACACCGGGTGCCACTCCTTTCAGCTAAGAACAGGAAACTGAGGCTACAATTTGCACAAGCTCATCGAAATTGGACAATAGAAGATTGGAAAAACGTTGCCTGGTCTGATGAGTCTCGATTTCTGCTGCGACATTCGGATGGTAGGGTCAGAATTTGGCGTCTACAACATGAAAGCATGGATCCATCCTGCCTTGTATCAACGGTTCAGGCTGGTGGTGGTGGTGTCATGGTGTGGGGAATATTTTCTTGGCACTCTTTGGGCCCCTTGGTACCAATTGAGCATCGTTGCAACGCCAAAGCCTACCTGAGTATTGTTGCTGACCATGTCCATCCCTTTATGACCACAATGTACCCAACTTCTGATGGCTACTTTCAGCAGGATAATGCGCCATGTCATAAAGCTGGAATCATCTCAGACTGGTTTCTTGAACATGACAATGAGTTCGCTGTACTCAAATGGCCTCCACAGTCACCAGATCTCAATCCAATAGAGCATCTTTGGGATGTGGTGGAACGGGAGATTCGCATCATGGATGTGCAGCCGACAAATCTGCGGCAACTGTGTGATGCCATCATGTCAATATGGACCAAACTCCCTGAGGAATGCTTCCAGCACCTTGTTGAATCTATGCCACGAAGAATTGAGGCAGTTCTGAAGGCAAAAGGGGGTCCAACCCGTTACTAGCATGGGGTACCTAATAAAGTGGCCGGTGAGTGTATATTTAGCGATGTCAACTTTGCTAGTTTTCTTTGGGATCATTGTTTTATTTTATATGTGACAACAGCTGTTCTTATACTTCATACACAAAATAGCCTACCCCTGTTAAAACGCTTGTTTTGAATGCAACTTTACGCTGAGTCTTAGATTGAAAAGGTTTTATTTAAAAGTGGTATAAAATAAACTGTGTTTAGTGGTATATATATCACTATGACTTACCTTACTTTATCTGTGATGGGAGTTATAGTGAGAGCTTGGGTGTGTGTGGTGTGTGTGTGAATGAGTGTGAGTGTGTAGTGTTAGAGTGATAGTGTTTTTTTTGTTGTTTTTTTTGTATTTTGTATCTACTCTGTTGTTTTGCTGTTTAATGTTGTTTGGATCTTGAGGACCCCCATGAAAACGAGATGTTTCATCTCATGGGGCTGATCCTCTAATAAACGTTTATAAATATTCTCATAAACTCATCATAGGCCTCATTTACATTGCTCGTATCATACACACCGTCCCAATGTTGTACAAATAAATAATTTTTAAAAGCATTCAAGGTTTCTTTTGATCTTAATCTTTTGAATTTGTTTCATGATTCCTGATGAGACCTACAATCACTATCAAACACTGTAAATACGGGCAAATGATCACTGATGTCACTTGTTAATTTTCCACTTATTGCTTCATTGAAGATTTCATTTGTTAGAATATTATCGATTAGTGTGGCGCTATGTGTCGTTATCCTCGTAGGTCTAGTAATTTTAGGGTACAAATTTAAGCTATAGATTGTATTGATGTCAATTTATGGTTATTTGGATTAAGCATATCTATATTGAAGCCTCCACAAACAATGATTGCTTTAGTAGCTTTTTTGGTATACATTTCCTCCATATAGTCACTATATTTTTCAACACATGAGCCTGGTTTTCTATAAATACAACTTAAAATCACATTCTGCCTATGTTCTCTGTCTAACTCAATTGTTAAACATTCAAATATATTTTCAACAATGAAACTCATATCCTCCACAACCCTAAATCTCAAATTTGTGTCTACAAATAATGCAACACCTCCTCCTACTCCATGTTTTCGGTCCACATGTACAAAATCATATCCATCCAACTCAAAATTTTATTTTATTTCTTTATGCAACCATGTTTCAGATAAAGCAATTATACTGAATGGTTGTGCCAAACCATACAAATAGTTCTTAATATTTTCAAAGTTTGCATAGAGACTTCTACTGTTTATATGTATAACGGAGAGTCTGCCATCTTTGTTAATTTGATTGTGTGTTTCCTCTGTAAAGGAGCCACAGTTTTTGTTTGCACCAGTAAAAAAAGTTCTTGTCCGGATCAATATCATGTTCCGAAACTTATATAATCGGTTAATTCAAATGTTTGTAACTCCAGACTGGTTGTATCTTCTGCTTCAGATGAGTGTCTAAATTGAGTATGTGTATCCATCAGCTTACCTCGTATGTTACCTCGTATGAATGTTTAATAAGATATGGAGAGAAGGTGTAATACCTGTTAGCTGGAAAAGTGCTCTGATATTACCTTTTGGTAAACTGGGTAAAGACCTTGTAAATACAGGAAATTACAGACCAATTGAACTACCTTCTCATTTATGTAAATGTGTAGAAAAGATAATTGTTCGTAGACTGGCATATTATTTAGAGCAAAGAGAATTGTTAAGCCCATGTCAAAGTGGATTTCGCAAAGGAAGATCTACGACAGATGCATTTGTGAAAGTTAGCAATGAAGCAGAAAAAGCAATTAGTGTGAAAGAGGTTATGAATATAATATTTTTTGATATAGGGAAAGCGTATGGTTCTATGTGGAGAGAAGGTTTAATGATTAAAATGCAGAGAATGGGTATTGGTGGAAGACTTTACAACTGGGTTTTAGATTTTCGTTCGGCTCGGCTCACTTATGGCGCATTTCCACTGCATGGAACGGTACGGTACGGCTCGCTTCGGCTCGCTTTAAATGGTACCTGGTCTGTTGAGGTTCCAAGCGTACCGTACCGGTACTAAAATGTGACGTGTAAACACTGTTGATCACTGATTGGTCAGACAGACAGAATCGTCACTACCAGCGTCATTGTATTTGCGACACGAGACACTAAACGCTAGATTTAAATAGCCAGTAAACAACAGCCAACGCTGTAGCGTTGTGTTTTTAAAGTACTCACTTGAAAAAATAAGATGAAAAAATGGATGGCTGAAGCGTGGTCAGTGGACCAGGTGCAGACGTTCCTCTCCTTGGTTGCCGAGGAGTTGCGCACCTATAACGATCAGTCCCACCCTACTAACTACAGTGGAAAAGCAACCGAGCTAAAGCGAACCGAACCGTGCCGTACCGAGTCGAGTCGTACCACGCAGTGGAAAAGCAAAGCGAGCCGAACCGTTCCGTGCCGAGTCGAACCGTACCGAGCCGAACCGAGCCAGACCATGCAGTGGAAAATAGTATACAGAATGCTATATTGAGTATTGAAAGATGGTCGGTCGTATGAATAGGGATTTAAAATGTCAATTGAAAAGTCATGCTTCATGCTTTTTACTAGAAAGAAAAGGACAGATACGGTACAACTGAAATTATATGGTCAAAGCATGGAAAAGTTAACAATGTTCAAATACTTGGGGTTATGGTCTGATAAGAAATGTATATGGAGGAATAAAGCAGCACTATGTAACTTTTTCAACCTTTATAATATTTTTCCAAAACCCTTGAGATGGTACTTTGACTTACAATAGGTTGAATGATAGGTCTGCCATAACCTGACGGTGTCTGTATCGCTTTTACTGGCACTATGTAACTTCAGGTTTTGGGTAGGAACCCGAGCACAAAAAGAACTACAAAATTCGACTGCTTTACGGCATACCTCACTTCCTCAAATTCTGACGTGAGAGCCCAACAAGCGTTTTTTATTTTATTTTTTACCTCTGTATGTTGTCATGGCCGAAGCAGCAAGTAAAACCAAGAAGCCAAAGGTTTTGTCGGTGGACATTAGAAAGAGAAAAAGGGAGAGTGACAAAATAAAAGGCTGGACGAGAATCAATATTGGTCCAGCATTCTCTCGCTGGCGTGAGCTAAAGGAGGAGGAGGGCTCCCAGACAGCATTTACATCTGTGCCAGGTCCGTTTTCGAATCAGCAGATCCGCGCAGCAGTCGCACTCAATATGCAGATCTGCACCAACTCTGTGCCAGACTTGTCTGTAGCTTCGACTGTGACAGTGCGCCCGGCGGGTGCGGCGCCGATCCGGGGCAGCTGCGCAGACCATACGCGCCACAACTGAATTGAGTCCGCCCGGCGGGTGTGGGCCGGATCCGCGCGAGTAGCGTAGACCATACGCGCCACAATTGAATTGAGACCACCCGACGGGTGTGGAACACCATCTTTGCTATTGGTAAGTGAATACAAGTATAATTTAGTAAGTACATTATAAAAGTAAACTGGTGTTGATGTCATGTTAGTCTGTTACATAATTATATTAAAAATAAAAGTTTACAAATGTTTACACTGACATTCTGACAACCTGAGACGTTAATCTGGGTAGTGCTAACGTAGTTAGCCTAGGCGGTTAGCTGGTAGTATAGATTTTTTAAACATCCACAACTAATAGTGAACATAGGCTCTAAGGCTGAATCGGCGATATCTGCTTATTATTCACCAAAATTGCTGAATATCGTGTCCATTGTTTGTTAAAATCGTATAGCCATAACTTACTCGTTACCAGCGGTGACCGCTGCTGCAACAATAACAAATTAATGATTTCCCAGTTCCCACGTCCAAAAATACATTAAACTAGTTCACCGTCAGTATATCAATTCTCACTGTACCGGCTGTAGAGTGCGACATATGTCGATACGTTAGCTATCAAACTACCTTACCTGCAAATTAATGTTGAGCTGTTTGTGAAATAACGTTAGGCTAAAGCGGTTTTTAATTTCCATTGACTGATTATTGCAGTGTTCGGACATATTATTTATAGGCCGTTAATAACTTAATTAGGCCTATACTTCATTGTATAATCGACCTAAATGTTTCAAGATAATTTTCAGCCTAAGCTTAGCCTAATATTATTATACTCGCAGCGTGTCTGTTATGCGCAGTTAAATTATTGCCTGGCAAATTAATTATAATAGCCTATCAATTTAACAATAAAAGAAGGCCTTCCCTATTAATAATAACAATAATAGTAGTAATACAGTCATAATTTAATAGCCTACATAAATTGGAAATGCTAAATCCTCTTAAGGCGATCAAGACACGGCAGGCAAAAACATCGTAAAAAAAATATTTTTCTTCTCAATAGGTTCAAAATTATTTTTCCATGGCATTGCGTTCACATATTAGATGGAGAAATAATTACAGAGGGATTTATGGATATCTTATTATCCTGTAGCTAAATCAGAATATAGGTCTGTCAAAAACCTTAAAGTTTTTTTCGCCATGTTTTTTGGAATAAAATGTTATCAGACTAGGAATAATATATTTACAAATCCCGTTTTCACATTGGAGCTGTGAGTGTAAATGTTCACGTAGCCTACAAGTATGAATATTTATTGTACAAGTTCTCAAATTCACATAGGTGCTCTCGAGTATTGATACTCTTTTACCTAATACCACTCCACACCACTTTAGTCACATTTATTATTTTGTGCAAGCATTTTACTATAATGTCATGTAATAAAGACTTTGAATATTGAATCTAATATTTACTCTGTTTCTTTGCTTTGTGTGTTTTTTGTACGTCTTACAGGAGCAGTGTGAGGAAGAATCGCATGTCTGACAAAGCCATCGACACCGAGATAAACCAGTACACCATCGTCGTGCCCGGTCACACCCAACTAATGAACAATAAATGACATGAGAGTGCAGTGTTCACATTAGGTTTTTTTTTATCTTATTTTATTTTATATTGGTTTGTATTGCCTTTTTAAAATAAAAACGTTGTTTGAAAATTACAAATTGTCTGGGTGTTTGTGCCTTAATTGTCTGATAGCCTAAATATGAATCACAGACCAGGGCCAGATGAGCCCCAGATGTAAAATATGAGTCACGGATCTGGGCCAGATCTGCACCACATGTCATGGCATTAATAACTGTACTGGGCCAGTGCTGGCCCAGATCCGTCTCTGATCCGTAATTCCAACCTGTTCCGGTATTGGGCCGTTGGAAAGTATGAGCCCGGCCCAGGTCCGTTTAGCTGATCTGCGCCAAATGCTAATGAAGACCTGGCCCAAATCTGGCCCAAATACATTTTGCTGTCTGGGCTGCGTGTCCGACCGATGCTGGTCGTCAAAAAATAAATAAATCAGTAGCCTATGTCTAAACGGTGTGTACAAGTTTGGTAGGGGCTACATTCTTGCAAGTAAATAATACATGATTAGACGGACAAAACGCAACGCTGGCAGTCTGGCCAAGACGTGAGAACTCCCTCTGCAGAGTTCGGGGGATCGGCTTGTCACCAAATGCACGCGTGTATCCCCTGGTGTAACCATGACAGATTTTACGACAGTAGTAGAAGACAATACTGTTTCCGAACTGTAGGGGGACCCCGAGAGCAAAATTTCAAAAGTTACATAATGCTGCTTTAATCAGATTGAAACTAAATGTAAAAAGGTAATAAAACTAATGAGTCAATTACTGGATATGAATGGGGAGCAGACAAATGATCACTTATGGATATTTATAGGGCATTAATACGGTCATGTATAGATTATGGGTGTATGGTATATGGAGCAGCAGCTAAAAGTATTTTGGAAAAACTTGATAAAATTCAGTTCAGAGCCTTAAAGGGATAGTTCACCCAAAAATTTAAATTCTGTCAGTAATTACTCGCCCTCATGTTGTTCCAACCCCGTAATACTTTCGTTCATTTTAGGAACACGAATTAAGATATTTGTGATTAAATCTGAGAGCTGGATCACTCCTCCATAGGCTTCTAAGGGATTGAAACTTGTCGGCCCAGAAAAGTTATTGAAGACATCGTCAAAATAGTCCAAGTGACTACAGTGGCTCAAGCTTAAGTTTATCAAGTGACGAGAATACTTTTTGTGTGCAAAAAAAACAAAAATATCGACTTTATTCAACTGTTGTATTGTACATGTACAATTGATGTACAGTTTTGTTGGGTATCTGCTCATGCTGGTGTAGAGGGAAATGAGAAGGCAGATGAGATTGCAAAGAGAGCGTTGAATTTAAACAAGAATGAAATTATGAAAGTTCCATTTGGAAAAGGTGAGGGATTTGTGGCAGAAGAAATGGGACTCAGATAACAAAGGAAGACACTATTATAATATACAAAAATCAATGACGGTGAAAACATTAACATTAGGAAAGTGTAGAAAAGAGGAAGTGGCTCTTGCAAGACTAAGACTTGGACACACTGAATTAAAGTCAACTTTGTATTTAATGGCAATATGCATTTCTGATAAATGTGACAGTTGTAATGTACCAGAAAATGTTGAGCATGTTATTTTATGGTGTAATAAATATAGTGATGAGAGGATCATTTTACGTGACAAAATGTAGGGATTAGAACGTGGATGGAATTTGGAAGGGATTTTAGGAAGGAATGAGAAGATGAGGGATTGTTGGGAGACTCTCTTTCTTTTTCTAAGAAATACAGAATTAGTTAAAGGGCCCCTATTATGGATTTTTGAAAATGACGTGTAGTGTGTAATAAAGCTCTAAGTGAATGAAAACATCCTGCAAAGTTTTATATCTGAAAGTGCACCGTATATAAAGTTAGTGTCTTTCAAAAGTGAGAGTCGACTCTGAGTCTAAGAAATGAATTGTTTTTAAAACGAGTCATCAGCCGTGTCGTAGTGATGTAGACACGAAACATTAGCATATTGGCCGCGCCCAGTTATTGCGCGCGCACTCGCAGGGAAACTTAAACCTCAAACCGGAGCTGATTTCTGAACTGGACAGCATCATGTCGAGAAGACGGCGCTGTGCATGATGTGAAGGTAAAGCCAGTTATTTTTCACTCCCCAAGGATGAGCATGTGAAGAATCAGTGGTTAAAATTCATCTTTACCAAGATATCACAGCAGTCTAATCCTAAACTTTTGCTGTGCTCCCTTTATTTTACTGATGACTGCTTCTCAAATCTCGGGAGTTTAATGCAGGATTCACAAACCGCTTGCTCTTGAAAGATGGTGTTCAAAATACTTAGTTTTGAGTTTTATATTGTGTAGGTCTCCTGCTAACTGGCTAACTCTCATTATCACTGTCTAACTGAAATACTTCTGCTGATCAGCTGTGGGCCACTATTATCGAGTCGTCCTTGCGATGAAGGTTGAATAACTAGTTCTTCTAATATTTCATCACCGAACTCGCGCTCGCATTAAAATGGTAAAATCGACGTCATTGTTCGTTACTGTGTTTAGTTTACAGTGTAGGAAGCCTCAGGACAAGCAGAGCTTTCGGTGTTATGCAATGTGCGTTTTTGTTCTCGATGCACTGTCACGCTCAGGCTCTGGAGACACGCTGTACACGGGTAGGCCAATCACAACAGACTGAGCTGTCTGACCAATCAGAGCAGATAAACTCGCTGAAAGGAGGGATTTAGAGAGATTGATTTGACGAGCCGTTTTGAGAATCATGGAAAATGTGATGATGTGCAAATGTATATTGTGAGGAAATTAAAATTTTTTTTTACATTTGATGCGTGTAAACATGTTGTAGGAGACTCTACAACAACATTAGGAAACTTTAAAATACCATGATAGGGGCACTTTAACATTATATAGGTTAGGAATAGTTATTTTGAGTTAGTTTCTTTTGCATATTTGTGTGATTATGTATATCTGTATGTATAGGTGTCTGTGTGTGTGTGTGTGTGTGTGTGTATGTATGTATGTGTGTGTGTATGTATATGTATGTATGTGTGTGTATATGTATATATGTGTGTGCGTTTGACCTGTTGATCTGAGAACGCAGTGTGCGAGCCACTCTGTGTTTGGGTTCGCCTACGTGCAAATGTGTTTTAGAATTATTCTGTGCTGATGACCTGTTGATCTGAGAACACTGTGTGCATGCAACTTTGCGGTTGAGTTCGCCACTGGATGATCACTTGTGTCTATACTCGGCCGAGTTACGAGTGCCCGTGCAATTTTTGCGGACATTTGTACAGAACAGATTACAATGTTACAACCCTCTTCTGCCTTTCATTGAGACTTATGAACCATAGCGTATTGAGGACGTGAGTATTTCACGTTGTTTTAAGTATAGAATGTTGATTCTTGCGTGTAATAAAAAGTGTGAATTGGTTTTAATTACAGGTTTCGAAACCTCCTTTGGGCGGTAGCCATCGTTTTCCCACTGAAATCGTGAGATTGGTTTGGTTTGTTTATCTTTCGTTAATTTGATAATTAGGCCATCTTCTTTTTTTTTTTTTATGGTATTTATTTTGTGAAATCTTTCTGTCTTATTTATTGGTGTAACACTGTATGGGAGGTCTTATAGTTTTGTGTGTTTTACATATGGTTTGATTGGTTTATATCTTTATTTGGTTTGGATTTTTGTTTCCTCCCATGTGGTGTGTCCTACAGTTTATGATTCTAGTTTGATTTGTTTAATGTTGATGTTGTTTGAGTCTTTTTTCTAATTTAATTTAAATGATAATTTGCTAGCTCAATTAATTTGTTTTCTTTAATTATATTTCTTTAATGAATGAATTCTGATTTGTTTGGAGCATTGTTTTTTTTTATGTTTTTTTTTTTTAAAACATTTTCTCAAATTGAGTGATTGTTGTGAGATGGTTTTGGTCCTTTTGGGGTTTTGGTTTGTTTTATTTTCTTAATTTGTGAGATTTCCTCTAAACAGCATTGCTACCAATCAGGTTATTATTTCAACCACCATATCTGTGAAGGATCTAGCATCTGTCATTTTTAATAAATTATCAACTTTTGTACTCTGCCTCCTAGTTCATTTATCTGAACCGCCTGTGCTAAAATTATCATTGTTAGGGTCCCCATCCCAGAAAAGTGGGGGTGGCGTAGTCAATTTGGTCGACATTTTGGTCTAACAGCCATATTGTCAAGGTCACAATTGGTTAAAAAAGAAAAGAGCTACTTAATAATAAAAGGGTTGACATTACTTTTTACAAGCTTACCCAGGAGTAACTGCGGCTGAAGCGTATTAAAAGCTGAACTGAAATCTACAAAGAGCAATTGTGCATAAGCATTAGAGGTTTCTAGATGTTGAAGAGTCAAATGAGTGACAGTGTTAACAGCATCAACAGTCCCTCTCCCCTCCCCATGGGGTTCTACATTGAATTACACTCTGGGCGAGACCCCCTTCGAGCGCCAGCCTGGTTCGCCCTTGCGAAAAAACGCTACTGCCCCTCCCTATAAGCAAACTGAAATTGATCTAATAATGAATTTACATCACATTTCAGTCTGGACACCACATACATCTCCAGGTATTTTATAATTACAGATGTGATAGCAATTGGTCTGAAATCATTATTAACAGTTTAACAAGTTTTTTTAGGAACAGGTATAATAGTTTTTCCATAACAAGGGGACCGTATAACTGTCTAGCGATTGCTGGAAAATTGGGTCAACAAATAATCTAATGACCGTTTCACATTCAACAGTTTGTAAAACTTTTCACATTCCTTAAGAGGATCATCATTATCAAACCTAATAAAAAAAGTAATTCAACTCATTTGCTTTATTAAAATCATAAGTTGTAATGAGTATGTTGTTCAAGGATAAAACAGACATTCTTAGATAAATCACCACGGAAACAGACACTAGGAAAAAGCATGCATCATACTATTACTTTCTTTTACTTTGGTTAAATGCTGATTTACATACTTGGTGCATATCACCACCTATTTGGTGGTTGTGCAATCATTTCAATATTTTCATTAATAATCTTTAATCAGTGTGAATAAGAACTATATAGTTTGTTTGATGCCATTTATATAAAAGAAAGGTTATGTTCAAAGAGTAGATTGCTACTTGCATACCCTGAAAGTTGTCTCCATCTTTGAAAACGAAAATTGAGGTTATCCGCTTACCCGCTTACCCATAGTTCGAATTACGGGGGGTATTGGGGGGGTCCGACCCCCCTAGATGAGACTTGGACCCTCCCAAAAGAGATGAAAATAATAGTTTGGGGGGTACTGAAAAAATGTAATAAGTAGTAATTGTGTAGGCTACACAAATTCGTGTTCACTTTAGTTTTGTTATAATCAGATTCAGCGCGTTCTTCATCTTCAATCCACGTGCAGCGCTGAGCAGAGCGCACGTCAGAAACAGAGGGCAGGGTGTGTGTGTGTGTGTGTGTGTGTGTGTGTTAATCTGAGCCTCATTGGTCTGTCACTGCTCGTCAATGTCAGAATATTTGAGATGACCAATCAAATCAAAGTAGGCGGGCTTTATGTTCAGACGCTGCTGAGCGCGAATTTTAGCAGAGCAACTCGACGCTTCAGTTTACAGTCAAGTGCGAGATAATGTAAGTTGCTAAACTAAACATTTCATAATTGCCCGTCGAATGACAAAAATAATCAGGCAAACTAATAAACTTGTCTAATTTTGCCATTTTGAACTGAAAATAGGCCTATGTAACGTGACTCATAATGTAGCCTATAGTTTACTGTCATTGTGAGGGGACAAGACACATTAACAACGCCGTTTTCATCATGTTAGGCACAAGATTAATAATGAATGTGTACATATTGAGAAATAATATAATACAATTTGTAGCCTTCAGTAAATTAAAAAAGCTCAGCTTTAGGAGGGGAAGAGACAGGGCAAGATGAGGAGACTGAGAGAAAAGAAAGGGTGATGGAGAGAGGAGGTATTGACAAATAATCTACTGCCCGCTGACATGGTTTTAAAGCTATTTCTTATCTTTTTTGGCCTTCAAACGTCTTGAAATGCACATATCAGAGAAATAAACAATTTGAACCCCCAATTGGAGAGTGACGTCACCAGTCGCAATAGCTGTACCCCCCGAAGCTCACGGTATAATTCGAACACTGCGCTTACCCTTAAACCGAAGTAGTCCACCATTGTTGTTTAGTTGTAAATAGGGATGGCTGACGCGAAACAGTTGTTCCGAAGCTTTGCGAGATCCCGAAGCGCAGATGTTTCGAAACACTGATTCGAAGCGTGATTCAAAACACCCATGTCACGTGACTATGGCCAAACGAAGCCTCGAAGTTTGATTGCGTTTGATTGACACGGTCGGAAACAGACCACACAATCGCACATCTGTATAAAAGTGAAATCAACGCATATTGACCTCGTGGGTTTTTGTGAGAGGAGTTTGATTTTGAGATAGCGGATTTTTGGTGATATAGTGACATTTATAGTGCGATTTGTTTAGTTATATTTAGGCTTACATTTAAATTTACACAACACATTGACTGATAGGCTAGAGACACAGAGTATACATATAGTGACACATTAATAGATACATAGATATAAATATATATAGACAGCTATATTAATAGATAGATAGATAGATAGATAGATTAAAGATAGGCTACATATACAAATACATAGATTATAGATATAGATTATAGATACATATCTAAATACATAGATAGATTATAGATACATATTATATATACATATCTAAATACATAGATAGATTGTAGATACATATAGGCCTATCTAATTACATAGATAGATTAGAGATACATATCTAGATAGATTTGGATAGATAGATAAAATGGAGGTTCCTCAGAAGAGATGCCGTACATCTGTACATACAGTGCAAAAGTGTTAGGCTTGTTAGATTCTTCAACAAAAAAGTGATATATTTTGCTTTAGTGTGCCAGCTGTTTTATAGACAAGGGGGTGATCATACCAAAGTTCCCATAAACTGTCCTGTGTTTTATGGATGATGTATTGTTGCAGTAGGCGAGCTGCCGATCACAATACACACATTTCACTTTATTTGGGGTTTCTAAATGGAAATGCTATATCTAAAACCATGTAACGTTGACATTTGGTAATCTTTCCTCATTTGTATGTCCTAGCTAAAAAATATCTTTGCATGCCAGCAATAAGTGTCCCTTGTGAGAGGATTTTTTCAAAGGCTGGAGAAATTATCTTTAAAAAAAGAAGTAGGCTAAGTCCTTCGACAGCAGAGAAATAAATATTTTGGAAAAAAATCTAAGAAAGTGAGACATTGTGGCTTGATTTCTTTTATTAATATTCATTTTTAATGACCAAAATAACATTATGCACTGTGAGGAGCCTACAGGTTACAAGCTTCACATATTAGAAAAATACAATAATAAAAAACAAAAAAAAATTTTAATGGCTCGTTGTCAAGGTTGTTTCAGATCAACACCTGCAAGTGACCACTAGGTGTCACCGTGGAGACGGGTGTCAGATTGATTCGAAACAATATGGCACAAATGCTTCAACTGTTTCATTGCTTCACGAAGCCTCGATCTGCCCACCACTAGTTGTAAAGTACTCATGCATGAGTCTGAACACATAACATACAACAGTATATTAAAGCCACGCACATCAGTTTTCACAAACTTACCTTTAGTCCCCCTTTAAAATATATAAATTTTAATTCACCCTAAGAATAGAGATTAAGGTATACAAAAGTAAACTTGGTCATGTAAAGTGGCATGAATCCACTTTAAAATATGATTTGCATAACATGTTCTAAAGCAGATTAACAAAATAAACACTGAGAAAGAACTGGTTTTATTGACTAAAAACAAGATCAGAAAGTGGCATATTTAGATGTCCACCAGATCTGTTTGAGACTTTAGAGCATATGCACACTGTCATCTTCCCATCAAACTCATCGGGGACATGGCAGAACTCAGGCAACTTCCCGTCAATCTCAGTGGGGACATGGCTGGACTCTTTAGCTGGGACAGGGCTGGACTCCGTCAACTTCCCATCAACCTCAACGGGGATATGGCAGAACTCAGGCAACTTTCCGTCAATCTCAGTGGGGATATGGCTGGACTCCGTCAACTTCCCATCAACCTCAGCAGGGATATGGCTGGACTCAGGCAACTTCCCATCAATCTCAGTGGTGACATGACTGGACTCTTTGGCGAGGAAAGGGCTGGACTCCAACTTCCCATCCACCTCAGTAGGCATATGGCTGGACTCCGTCAACTTCCCATC
This sequence comes from Semotilus atromaculatus, assembly GCA_031834385.1. Classification (NCBI taxonomy): domain Eukaryota; kingdom Metazoa; phylum Chordata; class Actinopteri; order Cypriniformes; family Leuciscidae; genus Semotilus; species Semotilus atromaculatus. The sequence goes on from JAULUF010000052.1 coordinate 31,425,448, forward strand.
TACCTCAGTTAGGATATGTCTGGACTCCGTCATCTTCCCATCAACCTCAGCAGGGATATGGCTGGACTCAGGCAACTTCCCATCAATCTCAGTGGGGACATGACTGGACTCTTTGGCGAGGAAAGGGCTGGACTCCAACTTCCCATCAACCTCAGCAGGGATATGGCTGGACTCAGGCAACTTCCCATCAATCTCAGTGGGGACATGACTAGACTCTTTGGCGAGGAAAGGGCTGGACTCCAACTTCCCATCAACCTCAGCAGGGATATGGCTGGACTCAGGCAACTTCCCATCAACCTCAGCAGGGATACGGCTGGACTCCGTCAACCTCAGCAGGGATATGGCAGAACTCAGGCAACTTCCCATCAATCTCAGTGGGGACATGCCTGGACTCTTTGGCGAGGAAAGGGCTGGACTCCAACTTCCCATTAACCTCAGCAGGGATATGGCTGGACTCAGGCAACTTCCCATCAACCTCAGTGGGGACATGGCTGCACTCTTTAGCTGGGACAGGGCTGGTATCCGTCAACTTCCCATCAACCTCAGCAGGGATATGGCTGGACTCAGGCAACTTCCCATCAACCTCAGCGGGGATATGGCTGGACTCAGGCAACTTCCCATCAACCTCAGCAGGGATACGGCTGGACTCCGTCAACTTCCCATCAACCTCAGCGGGGATATGGCCAGACTCCGTCAACTTCCCATCAACCTCAGCAGGGATATGGCTGGACTCAGGCAACTTCCCATCAACCTCAGCAGGGATATGGCTGGACTCAGGCAACTTCCCATCAACCTCAGTGGGGATATGGCTGGACTCAGGCAACTTCCCATCAACCTCAGTGGGGATATGGCTGGACTCAGGCAACTTCCCATCAACCTCAGTGGGGATATGGCTGGACTCAGGCAACTTCCCATCAACCTCAGCGCCATCAACCTCAGTGGGGATATGGCTGGACTCAGGCAACTTCCCATCAACCTCAGTTGGGATATGGCTGGACTCTTTAGCTTGGACAGGACTGGATTCCGTCAACTTCCCATCAACCTTGGTGGTGGAGAGGGAGCTGGATTCTGGTAACTTCTTATCAATGCCTAAAGAAAATTGGTGCAAAAATAAAAAGAATTGTAGTTATCTTCCCTCATGGTCAAGGCAACCTCATAGCATTAGCACAAAAGTCACCATTTTGGACAGTTAGCCCAGATGCATTCTGCAAAGAAAGCACAACCGCCATATCAGACTTCGCTACCACTGGCCATGTTGGATTTTTTTTTGATCACACAAGGAAAAGACAAGGGGCCACCTGGAAAACAAAAGGCATTTTTAACTTTAATACCAGAAGACATCAGGCCTCAAAGTACACAGTGCAAACAAAAAGGCATAAATGTTAACAACCACATACAAATTACAAACCTTTGCTCTTCAAACATAATTGCTTAATACCAGGCTGGTATAAATGACGCCCAACTGGAGAAGCAAAACCTGAAAACAAGATGTAAGGTTAAAATATAAAACTTTTGAAACATTACACTAAGGTGAAAAACAAAATTTTTACCATTGAGCACCAGTTGGTGACACATAAATACTAAAAATATAAAGTTTGAAACTGACATCTTGATTACAGATTAATCAATCACCATTGCTTTCTAAAACAGGCCTCAAGCCAGGGCTTATAAAATAAAAAAAGATTTTCATCACCTGAGGCCTGTTTCCTAAGAAAAGCACGTATTAAACTCCAACACCTGACTTGAATGAACCAACCAAATAAGTTGGGGCTAAAGTGGTTTCATAAAAGGTAATTGAGGCCCTGTTTACACGAGAACGATTCCGAGTGAAAACGTACAAATATTTTATCGGATGTGCCTTTCGTTTACACGGTGACGCCGTTTTTATGGCTTAAAAACGCAAAAAAGTGAAACCACCCTCCAGAGTGGAAAACTTAAAAACGCTCCACCGTCGCGTTCCCGTGTAAAGGGTAAAAACCGGTAAAAACGCAAAACTGCCCTCGATCACGTGCGCGTTTACGTCACAGGCATTCGCCAGTACAGGAAAATAATAACTAACATGTCGGATTATTTCCATACGTCAGACCTTCAAGTTGCCACAGCAGCTCTGATAAACATACAAGAGTCTTTTCAGCAGTTGCACAAAATATTCTCAGATAATGGTGTTGTTGTGTGGCAGTGCTTCGTTGCCACCTAGCCGCCTAGAGTGCACACTACATCGAATTTCACACACTTTTGCGTCACCATATGCACGCAGATTTCCCCTTCATAACGCTCGTCTAAACGCAGAATAAAAAGTGAAAACGCAACGCCACTTTTGCGTTTTCTCTTCTGATCGTTTCCGTGTAAACATAGCCTGAAGTTCATGCAATCCCACTAATTTGATCCAGGTTTATCTAGTCTGGATAATTGCATGTGCACTAGTTTCTTAAGCTGCCCTAGAGGTCATCAATGATTAAATTGGTCCATCACATCAAATAGCATATTTTGTGCTGTTTTATGTGTTTGAGACATGGGCTGCGTTCGAAACCGCATACTCACTGAGTAGGTACTTCATTTCAATAAGTACTTAACGAGCGCTGAAAGAGTAGGTATTTTATAGCCTGATCTCGTTGAGTATGAATGCGGGGATATCTGCCATGTTGACGTTATCATGACCTACGATGCATTAGTGCAACAACTTAAAAGAAATGAGCGTCAGGTTTAATTAATCTCTGTAAATATCTTGATATTGATGAAACTTGTTTATTTTGTGGTCTTGGCCCATCAACAGCCCATTTATTTTGTGATTGTAGTATAACCAATACATTTAAGGTTTATTTAAGTTCTTATATTTTTAACCCTTCTAATGTGACCCACAGTTTTATCCTTAAAGATATGTTTTTTTTCATTACAAAAAAACCCAAATCGTCATATCTTGAATATGTTGTTGATTTCTTTATTTTATATAAAAAATTTTCACCCACAAGCAAACAGCCCTTTTGGGCCCCCAATGGCTGACGTATCATGTATCATCCCTCAGGCTTATAAATAACAACAACAAAAAATCAGTTTGTATGACTTCTACGTCATGCATCCTTCAGCAGGCTCGATATAAATTAAAGTCAATGGTTCTTTATTTGAGTATTGTTTGAGCATTTTCGGTCTCAGCACCACATCTATGGAATGCCCTACCATTGGGAATTAGAGACTCTCCAACATTGGACTGTTTTAAGAATTCTTTAAAGACACACCTCTTTAGAGTTGCTTATTGTAAATGATTGTATTTGTATTATTGTTTCTTATTGTTATTCTATTTTTGTATATTGTTGCGCTTTGAGTCTAAGAAAAGCGTGTTAGAAATAAAATGCATTATTATTATTATTATTATTATTATTATTATATGAGCGACAGGTGCACTTACACCTCATAACATCAGTAACCCGACAGCCGTACCTAGAACGGTTTTCCTCAGCATTTGTAATGTCTGCACATTGCACACAGCACACAGCTGTGCAGCTGCTCAAAGATCTCACCTTTGAAGAAGACTTTTATTTTTTTATTTTTTAGACTTTATTTTTATACTTGAAAAATGTAAGTATCATTTCTTAAAAAACAAGATTACCCCAGAATGAATTGCATCACTAGCCCACCCCAAAACTTACACACAATAATAATGATAAATTCTGACCAAAACTTTTTTTACTGAAAAGTATACATTTTAGTAAAACAAGCAAAATGTAATTTTTGTCATATGACATAGATATGCATGAATAGACACTAGATAAATGCAGTGAATAGTTATAGTCAAGCAATGAATTAAAGCATAAATGTATTAAATCATTGTATTTTATTTACTGACAACAATAAGAAACATGAATAAATAAGTAAAATAATGAATAAAAGTAACCATCACAATAAACAAATGCATATACAAGTCAACAACCCAAGAAACAAGGCTTTATTCAAACTAGAATCATGTATTTACAGGCGATGGACCCCACATCCTACTGCCATCTCAACACAGCGGTTCCCATTCTGTGGCTTTATTCTGATGAATTAGCTGACCAGCAGAGCTGAGCTGTGCCTTCGTGTCGGAGGTTGTTCTGAGGCAATAAGGGCAGGTGGAGGGATGGAGGGTCTCATAACGGCAGGTGGAGAGATGGAGGGTCTCATAAGGGCAGGTGGAGGGATGGAGGGTCTCAAAAGGGCAGGTGGAGGGATGGAGGGTCTCATAAGTGCAGGTGGAGAGATGGAGGGTCTCATAAAGGCAGGTGGAGGGATGGAGGGTCTCATAAGGGCAAGTGGAGGGATGGAGGGTCTCATAAGTGCAGGTGGAGAGATGGAGGGTCTCATAAGGGCAGGTGGAGGGATGGAGGGTCTCATAAGTGCAGGTGGAGAGATGGAGGGTCTCATAAGGGCAGGTGGAGAGATGAAGGGTCTCATAAAGGCAGGTGGAGGTATGGAGGGTCTCATAAGGGCAAGTGGAGGGATGGAGGGTATCATAAGGGCAGGTGGAGGGATGGAGGGTGTCATAAGTGCAGGTGGAGAGATGGAGGGTCTCATAAGGGCAGGTGGAGGGATGGAGGGTCTCATAAGGGCAGGTGGAGGGATGGAGGGTCTCATAAGGGCAGGTGGAGAGATGGAGGGTCTCATAAGGGCCGGTGGAGAGATGGAGGGTCTCATAAGGTCAGGTGGAGAGATGGAGGGTCTCATAAGGGCAGGTGGAGGGATGGAGGGTCTCATAAGTGCAGGTGGAGAGATGGAGGGTCTCATAAGGGCAGGTGGAGAGATGAAGGGTCTCATAAGGGCAAGTGGAGGGATGGAGGGTATCATAAGGGCAGGTGGAGGGATGGAGGGTGTCATAAGTGCAGGTGGAGAGATGGAGGGTCTCATAAGGGCAGGTGGAGGGATGGAGGGTCTCATAAGGGCAGGTGGAGGGATGGAGGGTCTCATAAGGGCAGGTGGAGAGATGGAGGGTCTCATAAGGGCCGGTGGAGAGATGGAGGGTCTCATAAGGTCAGGTGGAGAGATGGAGGGTCTCATAAGGACAGATGGAGAGATGGAGGGTCTCATAAGGTCAGGTGGAGAGATGGAGGGTCTCATAAGGACAGATGGAGAGATGGAGGGTCTCATAAGGGCAGGTGGAGAGATGGAGGGTCTCATAAGGGCAGGTGGAGAGATGGAGGGTCTCATAAGGTCAGGTGGAGAGATGGAGGGTCTCATAAGGGCAGGTGGAGAGATGGAGGGTCTCATAAGGGCAGGTGGAGAGATGGAGGGTCTCTTAAGTGCAGGTGGAGAGATGGAGGGTCTCATAAGGGCCTATGAATTGATGCGTTAACCCTAACACAAGCTTACTGAGACAACTCCGTCGAACTGATTCCTGATCCTTGATTTTCTTCTTTCACATTTAGTTATAAACCTGCATTTTCCAATTTTACAAACGTCTGAACATATCGCCTGTAAGGACTGGGCGGAATGACAGATCATCTGAATAAATAAATGCATCCTTGCTAAAGTCCAAAGCCTCCAGAGAGACTAGAAGCCTGAAAGTAAATTTTCTCCCAGCTGATTGGTGCATTCACGCCAGGAGAGGCGTGAACCGAAATGTCTTCAAAGAGATGCGCCGAGCTCCAACTCGTGCCTCTGACCTCCTTGCCTACGTCTGCCTTAATCATGTAGTCTCTGATACGATTTCCCCTAGGGAAATCCTTTCTTTCTTTTGTTTGTTTAAAAGTTTTGTTTTCTTTAAGTTTCCAACCTAACTCATCTCACAGGAGAGGAGATGAATTCAGCCGAATTTGGTAGTGTTAAAGACTTTAAATTTCAAAGACTTTAAATTTCTGTGCAAAGCGCGCGCGCCGAACGCCACGTGACGCGCGCACACGGAACAAAGAAGATCCGCTCCTGCACGCGGCCGGGACAGGCCGTTTTAGGAACACAGAGAGACCAAGAAACTTTGCAAGTATCTTTCAGCTTCTAGGAAGCATTAAGATGATGTTTTTCGTATTGTTTCAGAGAGGTTACTGTCTGGGTGAAGTTTACCAATGCGCTCTCTCTCTCTCTCCCCCTCTCTTTCTCTCTCTCTTGTCTTACTCTCTTACTCTTGCCAGAATGTGATTCCTTCGTGAGTTCCCTTTTGGGGATCTCTTTCTTTTGTTTTGTTTCTAGTTTAGTTTATGTTTTTCAGTCTTAGATAAGTCTCCGTGTTTAATTCCAATCGACGATTGAAAAGAACATCGCGTGACATGTCTCTTTAGCAAATCCATCTACAAGGGACCTTTAAACGAGCGCGCACTCGCTTTGAAGGAGAAACGCGCGCATGTGACCGCATGACGCGCAGGACCGAGAGACACACACATGCTTCTTCACCAGCCATGCAAAGAGTTTACCTACCTGTGCAAGTATCCGTGTTTGATCACGCTTTTAAGATGTGTTGAAATCTTGTTGTCTCTCAAAGTCCCGTGTCTATGCGAATTTGCTATTTAGTAAGATCCTCTGGTCTTTATAAAACTCCCTCGTGCATAACTGCAACTTTCTAAAAATTCTCTCTCTCTCTGTCTCTATGCATTTCTCGTTCATCGATGCCTTATTGTGTTTTGTTGTTATTATGTTTGTAACGTTTGTGTGTTTCGTTGTTTATTATGTTTGTAAATAAATATATCCCATGTAATTTTAGTAAATGCATAGGCTAGTTATTTCTTATTAAATTTCATAATACTCATTTGATGGATTGACTGTATCTGCTCATACTTCGGGTCCCTGAAATGCCTAGATCAAAAGCTACGAGCTTTACAAATTAAAGATACTTTAAAGAGTATTTGTTTATAGGGCGGGAAGACTAATTCTTGTGGCCACAGAATTAATTTTCCTAAACTCTATAAATTAATTGAGCGAATTAATTTTACCTGTTTGTGAAATGTGGTACGTGTAAATAATTGCAATCAACTTGTGGTTGATCGCAAGGATTCACATGCATGCAGGTAACAGGACATATCATCCCTTATCGGGAGATGTATTAACATGTAAGACTGATCTGATACAAACCTGTATGAATAATTATTAATTATTAATTATTAATTATGATATGCAAATTCCCCGTAATCAGATCCACCCCTGAGTCTTTACACGCCGATACTATTCTTTATAAAAAACAATCAGATTGCTTTGATATCGCTACTTATATCCAACTTTCCGAACTTCTGCTACTAGCCTTAGCCCGCTAGCACTGCACGCATGGTCTCTCGCCTATCGATCGTCTTATTTACACCCGTATAACTGAAAGCTATAATTCGCCACTAAAGCACATCTGCTATAATGGCGAATATATCGGATGCGTGTCTAACGTTACCTTTGAGTGCAGGTGAAGACACCTTCGAGCTCCATTCGGTGCAGTTGGAGCTCGAATCCGTCGAGAGGCAGATCCGCAAGCTGCTGGAGAGACAGGCCGAGCTGCGAGATCAACGGTCCGCGCTTGAAACATCACGCGCAGATGCTCACAGGTCAGTGGTTAATAATTTTTTGACTCCGACCTCGTCTACTCCGTGTGTTTCTCTGCACAGGTCCCGAGCAACCAGGACGCGATCATCCCTGGCTTCATTCACTCTGGCACCGACACAGCACCACGGACCCTGGGTGATTCCACGGCAGAAGACGCGAGCCAGGACCAGACCAAGGACCTCCCCGCCCCTCCCGGCCTTCGAGATCTCCACCCGGAACCGCTTCTCCCCTCTTCGCGAGTCGGAACGCGACGACGCCGTGATCATCGGCAGTTCCATCGTCCGTCATGTCCGCGCTACCTCGGGTAAAGGTAAGGTGCGCACTCACTGCTTTCCTGGTGCTCGTGTTCTCGATGTCGCTGCGCAGGTTCCCGAGATCCTGACCGGTGACGAGCGCGTCGTAGCTGTCGTGCTGCACGTGGGAACGAACGACATCAGGCTGCGGCAGACAGAGGTTCTGAAGGAGGACTACAGGAGCCTGATCGGGACGGTACGCAGCACATCGCCTAAAGCAACGATCGTCGTGTCTGGACCGCTTCCAACGTACCGACTAGGACAAGAAAGGTTCAGTAGATTATTTGCTCTAAATGAATGGTTAATGTCATGGTGTAATGAACAGAGACTGCTCTTTGTAAATAATTGGAATCTGTTCTGGGAGCGACCTAGGCTCTTCCGTGCTGATGGCCTTCACCCCAGCAGAGTCGGAGCGGCTGTTCTGTCGGACAACATCTCCAAGACGCTACACACCATAGGACTAGTAAGTCAAAGTACAAATCACAGTCTTTGCTGTCCCAACTTAATTGATATAAGTACCAATGTAGAACATTATTTAGAAACTGTGTCTATTCCTCGTTTAGTAAGGCCAAATAATATATATAATGTAGAATCTAGGAAAAATTTAATTGTAATTAAACCAGAAAATCTCAATATCAGTGATAAACAATTTCTAAAGCTAGGTCTTCTAAACATTAGATCGCTCACACCTAAGGCGGTTATTGTAAATGAAATGGTCACAGATAATAGTTTCGATGTACTTTGCCTTACTGAAACCTGGCTTAAACCAAATGATTATTTCGGTATAAATGAATCTACTCCGCCAGGATACTGTTACAAGCATGAGCCCTGTCTGATTGGTTGTGGCGGCGGTGTTGCAACAATCTATAGAGATATTCTTAATGTTACTCAGAAAACAGGTCACAGGTTTAATTCGTTTGAAGTACTTGTGCTAAATGTTACGCTCTTAGATTTAAGAAAGAAATCCCTATTATCTCTAGCCTTGGCTACTGTATATAGACCTCCAGGGCCTTACGTCGATTTCCTAAAAGAGTTTGCAGACTTTCTATCAAATCTATTGGTCAATGTCGATAAAGCATTAATTGTTGGAGATTTTAACATACACGTAGATAACACAAATAATGCGTTAGGGGCTGCGTTTACAGATTTATTAAACTCCTTCGGGGTCACGCAAAACGTCAGTGGTCCAACTCATCGTCTAAATCATACACTAGATTTAATTATATCATATGGGACCAATCCAACCGATATAGATATTATACCGCAAAGCGATGATGTAACTGATCATTACATGGTAACTTGCATGTTACGTACTGCTAAAATTTGTCATGTTGCGCCACGTTATCGACCAGGCAGAACAATCCTTCCAAACACTATAGATAGATTCTCAAATAGCTTACCTGATCTATGCTGCTCAGTGAGCCCAAACAATCAGATGAACTAGAGGAAATGACTAGCAGTTTGAGCACCATTTTCTCTAGTACATTAGAAATTGTTGCACCAATTAGATTAACCCTCTGGGGTCTGAGGTGTTTTTAAGGCCTTTGAGGTGTTTTGACATGCTCTGACATTTGTGCTTATTTCAGCTACTTACAACATACCATTGGCCAACATGTAATTTGGCTGTATTCAGCACAAACTCTGCTACAATAATATGTGAGCGAAATAGATGTACATGTTTGCATTTTATAGAAAAAAAATTTTATGCGTGGTTAGTAAGTTTCGGGGAAAAAATTGTCACCGCAATAAGGCCATATAACACATACTGAACAGTTGTCCACAAGACTTTTGAGTTACTATTCTTGTAGGCTAGAATTTTTACTACAAAATGATGTGAAAATCATTCTTACCACTCTTTCACAAACAACAATATAACAATTAAAATTTTGTAAGTCAGTTTTTGTGTCAGCACTGCTGTATGCGTGGGAGTGTCAATGGCCATGAATATTAATGAGATTCACACCAGGGGAGACAAAAGACACTCCCCCAAAGGCTAATGCCCCATCAATGTGCTGTGAGGCAACCTGAACAAAGAATGACAGGAGATGCAAAGGTTTGGTTTTTCAATCTGTTTTATTGTAATTCCTAGAACACATTACTATTTTTTATATTTTTTAAAATATTAAGCAGCACAACTGTTTTCAACATTGATTTTTTTTAAATAAATCATCATATCAGAATGATTTCTGAAGGATCATGTGACACTGAAGACTGAAGTAATGATGAATCACAGAACAACAGAACAACATTTTAAAATATACAGTTAGGCTATTTTAGACTGTAATACTATTTCACAATATTACTGGGTTTTTTGTTTGTTTGTTTTTTAATCAAATATACGCAGACGTGATGAGCATCAGAGACTTCTAAAACATTAAAAAAGTTTGCAAACTTTTGATGGATACCTGTATAAAATTCTACATATACCCATCCATTTATATTTGCTGATAACACAATCAAAGAAGCTGTATTATTATCATTATCAATCACTAATGGCCATGGATAAAAAAAAAGACAAAAAGTTTTTGTAATTTCACACAAGAATGGGTACTTGTATATTATGACGATGTAAACACAATTACATTTCATCTGTAAATATTATGTCTGTGCACTTACTCAGTATGATTCTCGATCGCACTGAGAACTGAATGACACGCGTGCTCCTCTGCGGTGCTGGAGAAGGAGAGCGTGATGCAGACACAATCCTACAACAACAACAAAAACTGTTAGCATACATTATCCAAAGTAAACTGTGGGCAATTAATGGGTATGGACGAACAATGTATATCTATTGATGGGCCATAGGACGGAGAAATATCTATTTATGGGCCATACACCGCGAGAATCTGCTGATGGGCCATAACGTATAGACCGCGCGCATTTAGAGCATTTCAAACATTTACACCTGTATTCACAATCATCTGTGCAGTATTTTAGCAGGATAAGCAGTGTCATAGGCTAACCAAAACAGAACATTTATATATAAAAATATAATGTCTAGTATTTAGACAGTATTTTACCGGAAGCTGAAATATATTTGCACTAAATCACATTATATTTAGGCTACACCTAAGCAGATATTCGCAAATAAGCTACATTACGCATAAGCTAATCAAAACTGAGTGAAATATATTTAATATACAAATGTTTAGAGAGTAACGTTATCATATTGAAAGTTTACACTTGAGCATGTACACGAATGTTCCCTATCGGTCAGTCACTACAACGTAGGTCATGACTGACCAATAGGAATCTCGCTAGAGAGGCCATCTACTTCGAGTGAAACTAAACAAGCCAATGCACATTGGCATGCAATCATTTGTATCAGCTGCGCGACCTCGTTAGCACGGGTATATAATGAGCAGCTGGTGATTGCACTGTAGCTTTTTGCTTCGGAGCCAAGCACTTCGTATGCTGACTACACAGAGTGAATCTGCAAGCCTCTTCAGGATCTCTCCACTTTGGTGCGGGCGTGACAGCAAAGCAGCGCGAGCGGTCTTTTCTTCTCTCTCTCTCTTTTTTGTTTTTTGTTTAAAAACAAAAAAAACTGAGCAAAAACAAAAAAGCTGTTTTCACAGCTGGTAAGGTGCGCGTGAGAGCGCTCAACAGCTGTTTTCACGGCTGGTAAGGTGCGCGTGAGAGCGCTCAATAGCCGTTTTCACGGCTGGTAAGACCAGCGAGAGAGAACAGCGCACAGACAGGTGCACATTCCTGTCTGTGTTCGCGGTGACCGTTCCCCTGCGTGCTTCAGCACCAATGAGAGCAGTCTCTAAAAGAGCTAGATAGTTCGCGTCTTTTTCAAGATGACGTTCTATCTGTGTGTTTCTGGATGTGGTCGTTACCTGGGGTCACGGGATGGTCACGATCGCTGCCTCGTGTGTCTGGGCCTCGTACACGCTGAGGCAGCGTTCGTGGATGTGTCATGTACCCATTGTGGGAAGATGACCATCTCGGAGCTGCGGTCGAGACTCTCGTTCCTGCAAAGGGGCGGAGTCCCCGTGCATCTGCCCTCGGGCAGTAACATGGGTGACCTGAGGATCACGATGAGCGCGCTTCCTTCGGGGAACCAACCCCCTAGGAACCCTCATGCCTCTCACGCTCCGCAGCCAGTTGAGTTACCAATCGAACGTGCTGGTCCATCCTTGAGGTGCGTACCAGTCGTTTCTTTTTGGTGCTCCCCGCGATGAACAGATGTCGATCGCTGCATTGGAGGGTGGGTCAGACTTCTCCGCGGACGACGACTCGGCCGAGTCGGACCCAGAGAATGATGGCCATGCTTTCCCGGGCCGCCAACAGGATCGGGCTCGAGTGGAACCTCCATCGTGTCCCGAGCCCTCGAGGCTGGATGATTGGTATCTCGGGGTGGTGCGCGCTGGTTCTCAGCAACCCACCCCAGAGCCTTTCTTCCCGGAAGTGCACGAGGAGCTCACAGGGATGTGGATGGCACCTTTTACTGCCAGAAACCGTCTCGGTGGCTCCTCCTCCCTCACCACCCTTGATGGCGGGGCAGCTAAGGGATACACGCGCATCCCGCCAGTGGAGCGGGCCGCTGCAATGCAGCTGTGCCCTAACTCCACTTGGTGCGAGGAACCGTGTCTTCCTTCCCAGGCCTGTAGGTTCTCGTCGGACCTTTTTTCGACGAGGCTTACAAAGCCTGTGGGGAAGCTGCCTCTGCCATGCACGCCATGACGTTGCTGCAGGTCCATCAGGCCAAAGCACTGAAGGACCTGCACGAGGGTGGTCATGATCCACAAGTTCTCCAAGAACTCATGCCGCAGCGGGCCTCGCGCTTCGTGCGAAGAAGGTAACCGTGTGGTCAGTGGGTCGTGCGATGTCCACCTTGGTGGTCCGGAACGCCATCTCAGGCTGTGTCTGGCCGACATGAGGGAGACCGACAAGCTCCGGTTCCTTAACTCCCCCGTGTCCCAGACTGGCCTCTTCGGCGACGCGGTCGAGAACTTCGCCCAGTAGTTCTCGGCTGTACAAAAGCAGACAGAGGCTATCAAACACATTTTGCCGCGGCGGTCAGCTGCTGCCTCTAACCCACCGTCCGCGGCTCCTCAGTCTGCTCGTCGCCGGGGGCGTTTCCTGTTCTGCCCTTGTTCCCGTGCCGCAGCAGCCTCTACCCAACGGCGCCGTGGGGCCAGTGGCAGGCAGGCCGCCCCGCCCGTCCAGGCCCACGCCATGAAGGGCGGAAAAGCCATAGGTGAGTGGCCCCAGGACGGGCAAACCAGGGATGATTGGAACTGCTCTCCAGGAGACGGTGACCTCACTGCTCCCTTCCCCGGAATAGGGCCGGGTGGAAACATTTTCTGTTTGTGTTCCGCCGCTGGCCTCAAAACCAGCGGTACCCAAATTCTCAATAATAGAGCAGTTTCCTTCATCTCTGGGTTTGAAGAGGGCCCGGAGAGTAGTGGGAGTAAAGAATCTTCACCACTCTCATCCACCTCTTCTATCACCAGCGGGCAGCTGAGTGCGGTCCGAGAACGCCACCGAGCCGCCTCCTGCACCTCCTGCCCTGTGGAACCAGGTAAGTGTTGCACAACACACTCTGACCCTGCTACGGGCCGCCTCCCAGAGAGAGCCTCCCGAGCCGCGTCCCTGTGTTCCACCTCGCTGCCCCACCCCGGGTACGCCTACGGTTCCTTTGGTCCCGCTCGTATGGTCTTGCGAGCCCGCTGGCTCATTCGAACCGTCAGGCTCGGCTATGCGATTCAGTTCGCCCGGCATCCCCCCAAGTTTTGGGCCATCCACTCCACTACAGTGTGAGCAGCCGATGCCCATGTCTTGTGCGCGGAGATCGCAGTCCTACTGGTGAAGGACGCGATAGAGCCGGTCCCTCCAGCCGATATGAGGTCAGGGCACTACAGTCCCTACTTCATTGTACCCAAGAAAGGTGGTGGGTTACGACCGATCTTGGACCTGCGTGTTTTGAATCGGAGCCTCCACAGGCTACCGTTCAAAATGCTCACGCAGAAATGCATTTTTTCGGATGCATCCGTCCCCGAGATTGGTTTGCAGCGATTGACCTGAAGGACGCGTACTTTCATGTCTCGATTCATCCTCGACACAGGCCATTCTGCGCTTTGCGTTCGAGGGTCGAACATATCAGTACAAAGTCCTACCCTTCGGGCTGTCCCTGTTCCCCCGTGTCTTCATGAGACTCACGGAGGGGGCCCTTGTTCCCATGAGAGAACAGGGCGTTCGCATCCTTAACTATCTCGACGACTGGCTCATACTAGCACACTCTCGAGATCAGCTCCGCGAACACAGGGACCTCGTGCTCAGGCACCTCAGCCAGTTGGGTCTTCAGGTCAACTGGGAAAAGAGCGTCTCCGTGCAGAGGATCTCTTTTCTCGGTATGGAGTTGGACTCGGTCACACAGACAGCGCGCCTCACAGAGCAGCGCGCTCAGTCGGTGCTGAACTGCTTGAACACGTTCAAGGGCAGGACGGCGGTCCCACTGAAATTTTTTCAGAGGCTCCTGGGGCATATGGCAGCGGCAGTAGCGGTTACCCTGCTCGGCTTGCTTCATATGAGACCGCTTCAGCACTGGCTTCACGGCCGAGTCCCGAGATGGGCGTGGCATCACGGCACTCACCGGGTGGCGATCACACCGGCCTGCCACCAGACCTCCAGCCCGTGGTCAGACCCCTCGTTCCTTCGGGCAGGAGTCCCCTTGGAACAGGTGTCCAGCATGCTGTGGTGTTCACAGATGCCTCTGCCACCGGCTGGGGTGCCACGTACAACGGGCATGCAGTGTCAGGGGTGTGGACGGACCCCCATCTGCATTGGCACATCAATTGCCTCGAGTTGCTAGCAGTACATCTCGCTCTGCGCCGCTTGAAAAGGCCGCTACAGGGCAGGGACGTGCTGGTCTGCACGGACAACACTGCGACCGTTGCGTACATCAACCAACAAGGTGGTCTACGCTCCCGTCGCATGTCGCAACTCGCCCGCCATCTCCTCCTCTGGAGTCAGAAGCATCTGAGGTCGCTTCGAGCCATGTATGTCCCCGGCGTGCTCAACCGTGTGGCCGACGAGCTATCACGAGCCGTGCTCCCAGGACAATGACAGTCCCTCCCTGGCCCATTCCTCTGAGGAAGGATCTTCTGACTCAGAGACGGGGCACCCTGTGGCACCCGCGTCCAGACCTCTGGAAACTCTATGTCTGGTCCCTAGATGGGACGCGGAGGTTCTAGGTGACTTACCCCCTGAGGTACTTAACACCATCACTTCAGCCGGGCGCCGTCCACGAGACGTGTTTACGCCCTGAAGTGGAACCTGTTCGTCGAGTGGTGTTCTTCTCGCCGAGAAGACCCCCAAAGATGTTCGATAGGGTCTGTGCTTTCCTTCTTGCAGCAAGGGTTTGAGTGAAGACTGTCTCCCTCCACCCTCAAAGTACACGCTGCCGCTATTTCAGCTTATCACGACCACATAGATGGCAAAACAGTTGGAAAGCACGACCTGGTCGTCAGGTTTCTTAGGGGGGCGAGACGATTAAATCCTCCTCGACCCCCCTCCATACCCTCTTGGGATCTTTCCCTGGTGCTTCGAGCACTTCAGGATGTTCCCTTTGAGCCTCTGCAATCAGTAGACTTTAAGCTTCTTTCCATGAAGACTTTGCTGCTGGTTGCACTGGCCCCTGTCAAGAGGGTAGGAGACCTGCACGCATTTTCGGTCGACGAATCGTGCCTAGAGTACGGACCGGGTGACAACCATGTGGTATTAAGACCCCGGCCTGGCTATGTGCCCAAGGTTCCTACCACTCCCTTCAAAGACCAGGTAGTGAACCTGCAAGCGCTGCCTTTGGAGGAGGCAGACCCAGCCCTGGCTTTGCTCTGTCTCGTTCGCGCTCTGCGTATGTACGTGGACAGAACTCAAAGCATCAGGACCTCAGACCAGCTCTTTGTCTGTTACGGAGGCCAGCAGAAGGGAAAGGCTGTCTCCAAGCAGAGGATGGCCCACTGGATAGTGGATGCCATTGCCTTGGCTTACCAAGCTCAAGGCATGCCCTGCCCGCACAGGTTGCATGCACACTCCACGAGAGGCGTTGCATCCTCCTGGGCGCTGGCACGTGGCTCCTCGCTAACAGATATCTGTAGAGCTGCGGGCTGGGCGACACCTAACACGTTCGCTAGATATTATAGCCTACGTGTAGAGCCGGTCTCCTCCCGTGTTCTCACCCTAGACGGTAGAAGCACAGTGAGACCCAGCTCTGTCGGCTTGCTGCACCCTACTGTGCAACCGTATTACTCCAGAGTAAAACCTGTTGAGTCCTCCAAAACCCCTCGGCCTGGACATGGCGGAGCGTCCGGCGCCAGGCCTTTATCCGCTGAATCCTTGAGAGCCGGATCTGGGCTGGGTTCCATATGTGTGACCCTGCGTGGATCCCATATGTGTATATTCTCCACGGCTGCTCCTAAGACGGAAGCCCGTGTCTTTCCCTTGGGCTAAGTCACCCATTATTCATATGCAGTACAACCTTCGGGTTAGTCCATATGTATTTTCCACATAACTCTTTGAAGAAGTGGCTTCCGCAGCGTTTCCCTTCCTAAATAGTAAGGGCACGCTTTCCCAGTGTTATCCAATATCTCACTGTATGGGTTAATCACGGAACAACAGTGTCAGACTCACTCTGTGTAAGCCTCCTCCTTTCGTCCTTCCAGGCAAGAAGGTGTAGAGGCTTGCATGGGGCGCTGGATGGGGTGCAGCGGCTGTGGCGCTTTGGTAGGGATTCCTATTGGTCAGTCATGACCTACGTTGTAGTGACTGACCGATAGGGAACGTCTCGGTTACATATGGTAACCCTCGTTCCCTGAGGGAGGGAACGGAGACGTAGGTCCCGTCGCCACATCTGCTGCCGCCCGCCGGGGCGGCCAGCTTTTTCAGGCTTGGCTCCTCAGCAAAAAACTACAGTGCAATCACCAGCTGCTCATTATATACCCGTGCTAACGAGGTCGCGCAGCTGATACAAATGATTGCATGCCAATGTGCATTGGCTTGTTTAGTTTCACTCGAAGTAGATGGCCTCTCTAGCGAGATTCCTATTGGTCAGTCATGACCTACGTCTCCGTTCCCTCCCTGAGGGAACGAGGGTTACCATATGTAACCGAGACGTTATATTGTAAGGCAATACTAAGCAAAATATAGTCTGAAAACATGAGTTCTATATGATCAGAAAAATAATTATATAACACTAAACAATATAACACTTACTCCGAACTTGTATCCACGGCGGGATCAATTCTCTCTTCAAAATGCAGCCGTTCGTCGTCTTGAGTTGCAATAATCTTCCTCTGAGGAAAAAAGGTGAATTCTTCCTCGCTGTACAGAATCATCTGGCGGCCTCTTTACCGGAGTAGCGTGCCCGCTGTGCCATCCTCAAAACGCGATGAACTATCAGCGAATCTCATGAAGAAATTGTGTGTTTTTATGGCATTGATCGGGGGCGTGTGCGATGCATATAGATCACCTAAACTATTTACATGTGAATAGCGCCGGGGGCGTGGCGGCCTCAACTCATTAAAAATAATGAGGGGAGAAAGAAAAAACTGGACCTCTCCTTGGTTTCAAACGGATTACATAAACTGTGAGTATTTGTTTTTTATATAAATTACTTCATTTAAAAGAAGAGAATTCAAGCTTCATAAAGAAAAATCTCTCGTGCCTGTGTGACAAGTATTCGCGGAGTTACAGTTAATCTTAGGACGTGTTTCAGAATGGACTTCACAGACAGAGAGAACGCAGAACTCGCATCATGTTCGTTTTTCTTTATTTGGCGAAAAGCACAACACTTTGTTTTTATTGCGAGTATCCACAAAAAAAAATAGACACTTAACAGGATCTAATGATGTATAACACTTATATGTAAGATCAAAATCAACAGAGTATTTTGAGTCTCTTTTGCACTGATAAGAAAAAAAGCGAGCAAATCACGCCGGCGTGATTTCAGACCCCAGAGGGTTAAAAAAGGTTAGAGAGAAAACTAGAGCACCATGGTACAACAATGCTACGCATGCTATCAAGAGAGAAACTCGTAACTTAGAGCGTAAATGGAAACAAACAAATTTAGAGGTCTTTAGAATCGCGTGGAAAGATACTATGTCACGTTACAAAAAGGCTCTTAAATCAGCCAGGGCTGAGCATCTCCGCAGACTAATAGAAAATAACCAAAATAATCCAAGGTTCTTATTTAACACAGTGGCTAGACTAACAAATAAACAGGCATCACCCGAGCAAAATATTCCATTACAATGTAGTAGTAATGATTTTATGAATTTCTTCACTGAGAAAATAGAAAACATCAGAAACACAATTGTAAATATACAATCTTTTATGGTGTCTTATGATTCAGCCTCAATTATCACCCCTCAAGAACAACTACACCACTTTACAACTATAGGACAGGAAGAGCTAAATAAACTTATTATTGCATCTAAACCAACAACATGTTTATTAGATCCAATACCCACTAAACTACTTAAAGAAGTGTTACCTGTAGTGGAAGAGCCTCTTCTCTATATTTTTAATTTATCTTTATTTTTAGGTTACGTTCCAAGAATATTCAAGCTGGCAGTAATAAAACCTCTTATTCAAGCTGCTTCCTGCTCTGCTACTGTTCGGACGCTCCTGCTCACTGCTCCGCGCTTTGCTCTATCGCTTTAATATTTTTTGCTCTATCACTTTTATATTTTTATATTTGATCTCCTTTTATCACCTAATTTTAACTTCAGCAAATCGGCACAGTGCTCAAACGCTTGGATTACAACAAAAAAGCTGAATTATTTTATCCGACCAGCCTCCCACTGAAAGCTTACATTCCGGGGAAGAGAAAACACAACAGCCTGCATTCAATAGGATAAGAGAAAATGCCTCTTCTGGAATCTACTTGCTGCACTAACTGCCACAGACTTTTACAAAGGATTGTAGTTCTTGAAACAAAGTTATTTGTTGGACCACCAAACCAGACGGAACACACAACAGAGCTTCATCATGGACCTCAGCATACAGCCGGTGAGTCCCCTGAATCTAGTTCTCCTCGACAGGCCATACTGTGTGTAGAGAAACAAACCGATCGACTTACACTTCGGTGGCACAAACAGGGAGCGAGACCCAAAGGCACTCGAGACATCAGATTGTCACGAGTATCACATATTGCCGCAATAGCAGCCTCTACCCCAGATACGGCTATGACAAGGATTGCAAACACTGATCTCCTACCACCGCCTATACATCTTGAGAACAGATTTGAAGTATTAATGAATGTAAATGAGGAATTCCCAAATGTGATGAATGTGATCGAACACAGACTGAATCAGCCAGTAGCTAACACTGATGCTAACGGGCGCTCAAGGTCGAGCAGACAGCGGCTCTCAGCTCAGAGTGCAGCCGAGCTCAGGACTCTGATAGTGGGAGACTCCATAATCAGAAACATTAGCAGCAGGGATACAACTACATGCTGCCTTCCACAAGCAACAACTTCTGATGTAAACAGGGAACTTGAGAACATTCTGATGAAACATAAGACTGCAAATCGACTCATCATTCATGTGGGGAAGAATGATATTCATAAAGAGCAGTCAGAACTCCTTAAGAAGGATTTCAATGAACTTTTTGAAACACTTAAAAGACTGAAAGTTCAAACATTCATCAGCGGACCACTCCCAGCAAGAGGAACAAACAGGTTTTCACGGTTGCTTGGGCTAAATACATGGCTCCAAAAAACCTGCAATATAAAAGGAGTAAACTTCATTGACAACTTTAATCTTTTCTGGAGTCAGAGGCAACTGTTTCAACAGGATGGCTATCACCCAACAAACTTGGTTCAAGAGTGCTAAAGGACAATATCCACTTCTCCCTCAATCATCCTTCTGCAGTGTGTGCCAATCCACTCAACCTGAATGGCACACACACACCTGGTATGAATGACCACAGGACTTCACTTCAGCACCTGGATGGACATGCGGTTGACACATCACACAAGGACAATGATAACACCACTCAGCCACAACAACTCCTGCTCACGGACACAATCTCAGCTGAGCCCTGCCCACAGAGCTCACCACAGACAGATTGTGACATACTAGAACCGCTCCAAGATTCAGCACCCAAGGACGACTTTCTGGAAAACCAAGACAGCACATTACAGCCTCTGATAACACCAGAGAAACAGCCCCTCTCACCAGACACGCTTTCCCTATCTCCAGCATCTCCACAACATCTTCTGTGCTTCTCAGAGAAAATGGAAAAACTAGTGTTTGCTGGAACCAAACTATCTGCAAGCCCGCAGATATCAACCAAAAAACGTCAGGCCCCAAAACCACCAAAGCCTGCGGGCCCAGCTCGCCCTCCTCCTGTGAGAGCTCTTCGGCCTCTGCCACAGCGCCAGGGCCCACACCCTCCTCCATCGGCTCGAGGTCAACCAAAAACAACTGATGCCAGCTCTCAGTGATATGTGTCGGGTCCCCGCTATGATAACAGTAGGGTTGGGTTCCGACGTAAACGGTAGTAACCAGACCGAATAAGAACGACAATTTCGGTGCCTGATTTCGGTGCCTGTAAAACATCTTGCGGCACGAATGATCCAATACATATAAATAAAACATCTCTAGTTAACCAGCAGAGCATTCATTTCGTTCGTTTGTTAAATAAGAGGCGATCTAGCACTGAAATGTGTTTTTTAAATCAAGTGATCAAAGTGCTCTTTGCCTCTGCGATCAGTGGCGCGGATGGCTCGCGCACCCAGCATTGTCTTCACTCGGACGCGCGCTTCAATCGAGACTCTCTATTCGTTCCAGTGAACTCACAAAATATAATTCACAAAAACGTGTCCCTGCTTGATATACAACCACTGATGAGCATAATTGGTTTTGATGAGAACAACAAAAAAAAGAAAAAAACTGTACGAATGCGGATTACAACTCAGATCCTCTGACACGCTTGACGAAAGTTCAAGTTCAGCAGCTGCCAGTGTCTCTATAGCACGCAGTGTGTTTATCGTGCAATTTATATGCGAAAATTAGATTTTATGTGCATATGATAGGCTACGAGGTTTTCGCGTGCATTTGATGCGCACTTCATTGCGTGTAATACACACGCATCCCACACCACTAATTCTACCCAAAGCCAAATGTATTATACACACGCACCCCACACCACTACTAAACATATAACCAACCCATGCGTATCCTATGCACGTAAAAACTAATTTTCGCGTATAAATTACACGATAAACACACTGCGTGCTTAAAGGAACACTCCACCGTTTTTTGAAATAGGGCTTATTCACATTCTTTCCTACATTTAGATAGGTGTGCAAATGCATTTTTGTCTCAGTGCATGCATTGTTTTAGTTTGACAGGGTCGGCGTTAGCTTAGCTTAGCACAATGAATGGAATCCTTTGTTGCCAGTTAGCATGTCCTGAGTAAAAGTGATTAAAAAAACAAACAAAAAAACACGTAATTACTTCTTGTGGCCTGCGTATTCACAACGAGTACAAATAGCGATGCAGATTAACACTAGGCGATTTCCTATGCAGATATTGACTTGGGACTATATTAGGGGGAAGCACAGGCGAAGCACTGCTGCTTAGGCGAAGCACTGCTACTTGGGCGCAGAGATATCACGCAACACATGAAATCCCACGACTTCCCTAGTAAACATACCGGCGTGAATAGTAGCTGCCTGACTATTTTCCTTACAGTACATGACTGGCGATGAACATGGCTGATTTTGTGAGAGACGAAGAGGATGACTTCTCAGACAGTCAAGAGCCAGAGCCATACCTATTTGAACCAGAGTTTACAGAAGAGGAGCTGCGTGCTTTAGAAATAGACCGACAGGAGGAGGAGGTTGCGATCGCTCAACAGCCTGAGGACATGAGGATGAGAGCCAACACGAACTGGTGGTGTGAATGTGGGGGAATATGCCAACCTATGCCGACTGAAATAGAGTGTCTGTGCTGTGGAGAGTGGTCACGCCGGTATGTTCTTCTTCTTCTTTTGTTTTTTTTTATGTAAAAAACTTTTGTATGTTTATGGAAGTCGTGGGATTTCATGTGTTGCGTGATATCTCTGTGCCCAAGTAGCAGTGCTTCGCCTAAGTAGCAGTGCTTTGCCTGTGCTTCCCCCTAATATAGTCCCAAGTCAATATCTGCATAGGAAATCGCCTAGTGTTAATCTGCATCGCTATTTGTACTCGTTGTGAATACGCAGGCCACAAGAAGTAATTACGTGTTTTTTTTTTGTTTTTTTCATCACTTTTACTCAGGACATGCTAACTGGCAACAAAGGATTCCATTCATTGTGCTAAGCTAAGCTAACGCCGACCCTGTCAAACTAAAACAATGCATGCACTGAGACAAAAATGCATTTGCACACCTATCTAAATGTAGGAAAGAATGTGAATAAGCCCTATTTCAAAAAACGGTGGAGTGTTCCTTTAAGAGACGATCTAGTAGTGTGATCGGGTTGCGACATCACAAACGATGATAACAGCAGCCGTTCCTCTTCGGACAAGTCTATTAGGCCTATTTTAATGCCAACTGCAAACCTTGCATATCAAGTAGGCTAGCAAACACAGTTGCCATTAAACAGCGAGTGTGACAACGTGTGCAAAATGTTTTAACAAAGTTCCAACACTTCTTTATACGAGGCTATAGGCTACTGTGTGTGTTAAATATTTCTGCTCAGTGTCAGATATTTCTCTGCTTGAAGTAGTCATAATATGTGAAGACAAAATGTTGATCTTAACTTAAGTATTTTACATCAGTAGCCTATTAAACGGCGCAATTTTTCATTTAATCTGAAAATCTTTAAATAGCCTATTTAAGTTAATATTGTGTCCAGTTTGGCCCTGTAAATAAAAGGGTATTATTTTTTGACAAAGTGTGTGCGGTTTCGTTTTCTTAAGTATCGGAACAAGAACCGTTTAAGCACCGGAACCGTTTAAAAAATACCGAGTAGGTACTGGTATCGGATAAAACCCAACCGATACCCAACCCTAGATAACAGTAACTTTCTCAAATGTTTACAGAACAAGCGGGAACCCAGTGTGCCTGTATCTTTCTCCATTGCTGTTTGATTACATGATAGAAAGTCTAAGGCCTTCAAAAGCCGTACAGCAAACCCATCTAATCTGGTGCCTATTACACGCCAAACTAAGACTGCTGTGGGGACAGAAAGTAAGACTGTTAAGTTAGCACTTTTAAACATCCGCTCACTTAAAAACAAATCACTTCTAGTCAACGACTTAATAACCACATACAACCTGGATTTTATGTTTCTAAATAAAACTTGGCTAGAAGACAGCTGCAGTGCAACAATCCTCAATGAAACATCCCCTCCTAACTTTACTTTCATGAGTGTCTGCAGAGCGGGTAGGAAAGGAGGGGGTGTAGCTGCTCTCTTTAAAGATGTCTATCAATGTAAGCAATTATCATTTGGTAATTACCCGTCTTTCGAATATCTGGGTATTGTGTTAAAAGGTGCTCCACGCATTTTACTAATCATTGTTTACAGGCCTCCAAAATACTCTTCAGCCTTTGTTGAGGACTTTACAGAACTGCTATCAACAATTTCCTCAGAGTTTGACTGTTTTGCTATTGCTGGAGATTTTAAAGTAACAACAGGTTACTTTTGCTCTCGGGGGTCCCCCTACAGTTGGGAAACAGTATTGTCCTCTACTACTGTCGTAAACTCTGTCATTCTACATGCACGTGCATTTGTTGACAACCATGATAGCCCTGAACACTGTAGGAGGAGGTCACATGCAGGTGTTCTGCTTGCGTCGCGTGTGAAATGTCTTCATCCCAGGTACAGTGGCATATATTTCAGCATGTCATATGAATATAATTTCATGGGTTTTATTTTTTTCTAACGACAAATGATCGCGATGCTCACGTTTACAAGCCAGCGTCATTATAGTAGCCTAGTCTCTTGGTTACCGTTTTACTGAATCTATATGATACTTCAATGCAATGTTTGAGTGGTAGATAATAACCATATATAGTCTATATTATAATATCAAGCTACCATAAATTAATCTGCAAATTTTACAAATCGATTTGCATTATAGCTTGGCAAGTAAAATATTCTAAAAAGCAACACATTTGAGTTCGACTTTTGTTGAGGTAAGTTAGTCATGCACTGAACACAACAACCCTTCATGTTTGTAGAATCTAATCACACGGAAGTATTGCACAAGAACAACATGAGGGTGCAAATTCGTCATCCGAAAAAATTGCGACAAGAATCCCGTTTGCCTCTGTAGCTATCAATAAATCAAAAATCGGAAATTACACAATCAAGTAACTTTACACATGTAACAAATGAGAAGCTATGAACACAATGATAATATTAATAATCTTCCTCCTTTCTTTATACATGTTGAGTAAACTACACTTTTTAGGTCAAACATTTGCTATTTGCATTTCATCAATTGAAAAGTTCAAATCAGAACGAAAATGCTAGCGATAGGTAACCATCAAAAACTAGAATATCGTTTACTAGCAACCAGATTGATAATTCGCTGCTCTACTATCATTACTTGATTCATGAAGATAAACGGAGGATAAGATAGCTTCCGTAACATAGTCAGGCAGACCAAAAAACAAAGAGATAGTATGCAAACAATATAACTTACTTACTAGTCCAAAAGCATGACAGCCAAGTCCGCATTGGTCGGGCACCCCTCCTCCTCCTTCAGTTTACGCCAGTGAGAAAACGCTGGCCCAATGGCCCAATGTTGATCCTCGTTCTGCCTTTAACGCGATCACTTTCTCTTTTTCTCTTTTTGCTTTGCTCCGATAAAACCTTTGCTTTCTTGTTTTTCTGTGCTGCTTCGGCCATGACTATAACATTTGGCTCGCACGTCCGATTTTAAGGAAGTGGGGGTGGTGGTGGAAGTGACGTATATGGCGTAAAGCAGTCGAATTTTGTAGTTCTCTTTGTTCGCCGGTTACTACCAGAAACCCGAAGTTTAAAAGTACGATTAAAAACGCTATAGACCCCGTCAGGCTATGGCAGACCTGTCATTCAACCTATTGTAAGTCGATGTACCATCACAAGAGACTTGGAAATATATTATGAAGATTGAAAAGTTACCTGTTGTTACTTTAACATTCACATAGATAATGCAGAAACCAGTATGGCAAAAGAAATCAAAACTGTTTTAAAAACTTTTGATCTGTTTCAGCATGTACAGTACATGGACCGACACACAATCATGGACACACTCTAGATTTACTTATCAGTAAGGGTCTAAACATTTCATCAATTGTTATTAAGGATATAGCACTGTCTGATCATTTCTGTATTTTCTTTGATATATTGATCTCTCCTGCAATTGAAGCTAGGTCTGTGTCTGTCAAGAAGAGATGCTTAAATGAGAACACCAGTGTGCTATTTATGAAGGCTATATCTTTAACACCAAGCATATCTGCTGACTCTGTTGATTTTCTCCTTGATTCTTTTAACTCAAAAGTTAAAGGTGTAATTGATGACATTGCTCCTGTGAAAGTCAGGAAGAGTGGTAGACAAAAAGTACCTTGGAGAAACTCAACAGCAGTGCAAAATATGAAAAGAAAATGCATAAAAACAGAGCGCATGTGGCGGAAGACAAAACTTGTAGTCCATTATAACATCTACAAAGACAGCATTCATGCTTTCAATATGGAACTAGGCAAAGCAAGACAGACTTTCTTCTTAAATATTATAAACAGCAACTTAAACAACACACATACTCTTTTTGCTACTGTAGAGAGACTGACAAACCCCCCATTCCAGATTCCCAGTGAAATGCTCTCGGACAGCAAGTGCAGGGAGTTTGCTTGCTTCTTCTCTGAGAAAATTAATAATATCAGAAAGGTGATCAGCACATCCTTGAGTTGCGCTGGGGTCAGACAGATCAGACCACAACCTTGGAAAGTAGTTACTATGTCTGATTTTAAAGAAATTGATTGCAAAATTTTAGAAGAAACCGTACAGCACCTTAAATCATCAACCTGTGCCCTTGATGCACTTCCCACATCTTTCTTCAAAAGTGTGTTAAACAGCTTAAAAGCAGATCTTCTAGAAGTGTTTAATGCCTCACTTCTCTCTGGGACTTTTCAAAACTCCCTGAAAACTGCAGTTGTCAAACCCCTCCTGAAAAAGCGCAATCTGGATAAGACTATACTAAGCAACTATAGACCGATCTCAAATCTTCCTTTCATAGGCAAGATCATTGAAAAAGTTGTCTTCAATCAGCTGAACAAATTTTTAAGCTCGAATGGATACTTTGACAATTTTCAATCTGGTTTCCGATTGCATCACAGCACAGAGACAGCGCTCATAAAGATAATAAACGATATTCGCTTAAATACTGATAAAGGCAAATTATCAGTGCTGGTACTACTCGACCTCAGTGCTGCATTTGACACTGTCGATCACAACATACTTCTTGACAGACTGGAAAACTGGGTGGGGCTTTCTGGGATAGTCCTAAAATGGTTCAGGTCATACTTAGAAGGGAGAGGTTACTATGTGAGTATAGGAGACCATAAGTCTGAGTGGACGTCCATGACATGTGGAGTCCCTCAAGGCTCAATTCTTGCGCCACTCCTATTCAACCTGTACATGCTCCCACTGAGCCAAATAATGAAAAAGAACCAAATCTCTTACCACAGCTATGCAGATGACACACAGCTTTACTTAGCCCTATCTCCTAACGACTACAGCCCCATTGACTCCCTGTGCCAATGCATTGATGAAGTAAACAATTGGATGTGCCAACATTTTCTCCAGTTAAACAAAGACAAAACTAAAGTCATTGCGTTTGGAAACAAAGATGAAGTTCTCAAGGTGAATGCATACCTTCACTCTAGGGGTCTAACAACTAAAAATCAAGTCAGGAATCTTGGTGTGTCTCTAGAATCAGACCTTAGTTTCAGTAGTCATGTCAAAGCAATAACTAAATCAGCATATTATCATCAGAAAAATATTGCAAGAATTAGATGCTTTGTTTCCAGTCAAGACTTAGAGAAACTAGTGCATGCTTTCATCACCAGCAGGGTGGATTACTGTAATGGACTCCTCACTGGCCTTCCTAAAAAGACCATAAGACAGTTGCAGCTCATACAGAACGCTGCCGCCAGGATTCTGAGCAGAACAAGAAAATATGAACACATCACACCAGTCCTCAGGTCTTTACACTGGCTCCCAGTTACATTTAGGATTGATTTAAAAGTATTATTACTGGTATATAAATCATTCAATGGCCTAGGACCTCAATATATTGCAGATATGCTCACTGAATATAAACCCAACAGATCACTCAGATCATTAGGATCACGTCAGCTAGAAATACCAAGGGTTAACTCTAAACAAGGGGAGTCCGCTTTTAGCTACTATGCCAGCCGCAGATGGAACCAGCTTCCAGAAGAGATCAGATGTGCTCCTACAGTAGTCACATTCAAATCCAGACTGAAAACACATCTGTTTAGCTATGCATTTACTGAATGAGCACTGTGCCACTGTATGTGTATTTTATTTAATTTTTATGTTTTATTCTAAACTGTTTTAATTATTCATATTTCTTTTGATTATTTTAAATTTCTTCTATGTAAAGCACTTTGAATTACCACTGTGTATGAAATGTGCTATATAAATAAACTTGCCTTGCCTTGCCTTATTAAGAAACCACAATTAGATCCAAATAACCTAGCTAATTACAGACCCATTTCAAATCTTCCATTTATGTCTAAAATACTAGAAAAAGTTGTGTCCGCTCAATTGTGCTCTTTCTTGCAAGAAAATGATATCTATGAAAAATTTCAGTCAGGATTCAGACCGTATCATAGCACAGACACTGCGCTAGTTAAAATTACAAATGATTTACTTTTAGCTTCTGACCAAGGCTGCATCTCAATACTAGTTCTACTCGATCTTAGCGCTGCATTTGATACTATAGATCAGGGGTCCCCAAACTTTTTTCTGCGAGGGCCACATCATTTTTATTTTCTATAATGGAGGGCCGTAGTCTAACAGAAAATGACATGGGCCGGACTCAGTGATTTATTATTGTGGAGATTTTATTATGATTTTATTTACAGTATTATGGCTCCTAATGGCAGATTAATTAATTATTTATGCACCGTACATATCAAGTGATATATAGCCTAATAAAAGAGCATTATTACTATCGTAATTAAATTTTTTCATTGCTTTTGAAATCAAAACATTTACTTGCTTATGCGTTTTGGGCTAAGTGTGAACTATGGGCTTGTTTCTGTCTGGTCAGCCAGTCTCAAAGACTGATGCAAATGTTCATCAGTGAGTCTTGATCTCATCGGATTTTTCATCAGTTTCATGCATGAAATGTTTGCTCACAGATATACGTGCTGCCAAAAAGTATGGACATCTTCATTGCATTCCTTTTGATGTTTGGGTAGGTCTCGTTAGGGAGGGCAGTATAGAATTCAATGAGACTGTTGGGCTTAAACGCGTTTTTAAGAACATCGCAGTTCTGTAACTCAGCCAACTCAAACTGTAAGAAGGCTGGGCTTCGTCAATGTCAGCAGCAGTGGGGTTCTGAAAAAGGCGGATTTCTTTAGCGCGGACATGTAGCTCACGGAAGCGCACGTCAAACTCCGCCTTCAGCATTTCCAGCGCTTCCACTGACTGGAATGATCATGCGCGAGGGCTTGTATTGCGTGCAGAGATGTCATGAGCGCGTGCAGAATGAGCTTGCGAGTTCCCGTTTCCTCGCGTGCAGATGTTATCCTCTCGCGAAAGTCATTTACCGCGTGCGCCAGCATCAGTTGTGCGCTCGGTTCTTATTGATATTGATTTGCCGCCATAAATATGTATTATCAAATACAGATATGATATGATTAAAACATATATTTAAAATGAAATTTTTGTTCAGAGGGCCGGTTCAAATGTGGGGGCGGGCCGTACTCGGCCCGCGGGCCGTAGTTTGGGGACCCCTGCTATAGATCATAAAATACTCCTGGATCGACTACAAAACTACACTGGTGTTCAGGGACAGGCATTAAGCTGGTTTAGATCGTACTTATCAGACCGTTACCACTTTGTCTGTTTAAATGAGGAAAGATCGAAGATAACGTCAGTAGACTATGGAGTGCCGCAAGGATCTGTGTTAGGCCCTCTACTATTCTCAATATATATGCTGCCACTTGGTAATATTATAAGAAAACATGGAATTAATTTCCACTGTTATGCTGATGACACTCAATTATATATTTCATCACGGCCAGATGAAAACACTAACTTATCTAACTTGACAGAATGTCTTAAAGATATAAAATGCTGGATGACGTGTAATTTCCTGCTATTAAATTCAGTCTAAAATACTAGAAAAAGTTGTGTCCGATCAATTGTGCTCTTTCTTGCAAGAAAATGATATCTATGAAAAATTTCAGTCAGGATTCAGACCGTATCATAGCACAGACTAGCTAGTTAAAATTACAAATGATTTACTTTTAGCTTCTGACCAAGGCTGCATCTCAATACTAGTTCTACTCGATCTTAGCGCTGCATTTGATACTATAGATCAGGGGTCCCCAAACTTTTTTCTGCGAGGGCCACATCATTTTTATTTTCTATAATGGAGGGCCGTAGTCTAACAGAAAATGACATGGGCCGGACTCAGTGATTTATTATTGTGGAGATTTTATTATGATTTTATTTACAGTATTATGGCTCCTAATGGCTTAAATTCAGATAAAACAGAGGTATTACTTATATAAAAAACTACCCACAAAATCCCTTACAATACAACTTTAATTTTGAAGGATGTCCTGTTACTTTATCCACTACAGTAAAAGACCTGGGTGTCATACTTGACCGCAACTTGACTTTCGAAAATCATATTTCATATGTTACAAGAACAGCCTTTTTCCACCTTAGAAACATTGCTTAGCTACGTAACATGCTATCCGTTTCTGATGCAGAAAAGTTAGTTCATGCATTCATGACCTCGAGACTAGATTACTGTAATGCTTTATTAGCTGGTTGTCCTGCATCTTCAATAAACAAGCTACAGTTAGTGCAAAATGCAGCCGCTAGAGTTCTAGGTCAAGAAAATATGATCATATAACACCAATTTTATCATCTCTACATTGGTTACCTATTAAGTTCCGTATCAATTACAAGGTATTGCTACTGACCTATAAAGCCCTAAGTGGTTTAGCTCCAGTCTATTTAACAGATCTTCTATGACCCTACAATCCGTCGCGCTCTTTAAGATCACTAAATTCGAGGCTTCTGGTCATTCCTAGGATATCTAAGTCCACTAAAGGAGGGAGGGCGTTCTCACATTTAGCTCCTAAACTCTGGAATAGCTTCCTGATATTGTTTGAGGCTCAGACTCGCTGTCCCAGTTTAAAACTTGATTAAAGACGCATCTCTTTAACCAAGCATTCACATAATGCTTACCTTTTATACTACTGCCGAATCAGATCGAATGCATTAATATTATGAACATCAGCTATGCTAATTATTTCTCATCTGCCTTTCTGCTGTCATCTCGGGAAGCAAGTCCCGAGGTAAATAGCGTTCGTCAGCTCCAGTTTGTATCCAGCCTCTCACGGAGACTTCAGATGCCCCAACACCTGTGATGAGACGACAAAACGCCTGTGATGAGACGACTAAACGCCTGTGGAGAGACGACTCGACGCCTGTGAAGAGACGACTCAACACCGGCGATATGTTATTCCCTAAATTAATACATGATTAACTAACTGTACTTTTCTATGTACATTTCTAATGCACTTTCTGTAAAGCTGCTTTGAAACAATGTGTATTGTGAAAAGCGCTATACAAATAAATTTGAATTGAATTGAATTGAATAAGGGCAGGTGGAGAGATGGAGGGACTCATAAGGTCAGGTGGGGAGATGGAGGGACTCATAAGGTCAGGTGGGGAGATGGAGGGACTCATAAGGGCAGGTGGAGAGATGGAGGGTCTCATAAGGGCAGGTGGAGAGATGGAGGGTCTCATAAGGTCAGGTGGAGGGATGGAGGGTCTCATAAGGGCAGGTGGAGAGATGGAGGGTCTCATAAGGGCAGGTGGAGGGATGGAGAGTCTCATAAGGGCAGGTGGAGAGATGGAGGGTCTCATAAGGGCAGGTGGAGAGATGGAGTGTCTCATAAGGGCAGGTGGAGAGATGGAGGGACTCATAAGGGCAGGTGGAGAGATGGGGGGTCTCATAAGGTCAGGTGGAGAGATGGAGGGTCTCATAAGGGCAGGTGGAGAGATAGAGGGTCTCATAAGGGCAGGTGAAGAGATGGAGGGACTCATAAGGGCAGGTGGAGAGATGGAGGGTCTCATAAGGGCAGGTGGAGAGATGGAGGGTCTCATAAAGGCAGGTGGAGAGATGTCTCATCCATGGTACCATTTCCAGGATTCAGCTCCAGCCTCTCCATTCTCAGTGCTCACACCAGTCTGCAGACATTTCAGATCCGAATCAGAAAAGTGCTGTAATAACTCTGTAAGATTTAAATAGATTTTGTTATTCATTTCTTTAGTATAGCTTACTCATTCAAAGCCTTTGATGCAGCATTCAGCTTCATGAGGCACTCTCCTCTCCCCCAAATGTTGAGAAGGGGGTAGCTGCAGCTTGGAGTAATGGGCATGTCGAAAGGTTTTTCATTGGCGAAATGAGTTTCCTCCTGGCAACTGCGTTGGCCAATCAGCAGTAACCATTGTTATACAAGACTACCATAGTAGCACAAGACTGGTTGCCCACTGAGGCTAAGCAGGGCTGAGCCTGGTTAGTACGTGGATGGGAGACCTCATGAGAAAACCAGGTTGCTGCTGGAAGGCCAGCAGGGGGTGGTCTCCCTGTGGTCTGTGTGGGTCCTAACGTATAGTGATGGGGACCCTATACTGTCAAAGAGCACCATCCTTCGGATGAGACGTTAAACTGAGGTCCTGACTCTCTGTTGTCATTAAAAATCCCAGGATGTCTTTCGAAAGAGTAGGGGTGTAACCCCGGCATCCTGGCCAAATCTGCCCCTTGGCCTCTGTCCATCATGGCCTCCTAATCATTCCCATATACTGATTGGCTTCATCACTCTGTCTCCTCTCCTCCAGTAAGCTGGTGTGTGGTGGGCGTACTGGCGCAATATGGCTGCCGTCGCATCATCCAGGTGGATGCTGCACATTGGTGGTGGTTGAGGAGATTCCCCCCTTTCTTGTAAAGCGCTTTGAGGTCCCAGATAAAGCGCTATATAAATGTAACGAATTATTTTTAATTATTATGATTATTATTATTATACGTTATTTCCTTTAGCTAAAAAAAAATCGTCATTTCCTTTAGACCGAAAGAAGGTGGCGGAGGTAATGCTTGTCTGCAACTTGTTGTTCTCTTTGCTTTACATCTTTCAGCTTTGGTAATTATTTAATTGTTGTTGACAGACACATGTTACAGTGAAACGAATTAATGACTGCATTCACATTGACGTCAGAGTCGGCAATTTGTATCAATGTCCGTTTTGTGCAATCTCAGTGTTTTTTTTAAGCTCACCAGATGTGATGCCTGTGGATTCCTCTACAAAAACACCACTGATACTGCGGAAGTGGAAAGAAGGGGGTCTTCACTGCGTTTTATTCAGATATAGAGTTTGATGGCTTCTGTTCTATGGACTGCTACTACAGTATGAATGAGTGAATTAATGAGTTTTGACTTTGAACACAAGCCTTTGATGACAAATTCTATTGACGTTTAAAAAAATTATAACTGAATAAAAATGACAACTGAACAAATGTTTTGTAGATACAACGGTGTTTGTTTTGCCTAATTGATTAATGTCACTTAAAAGAAGGTTATTAAACAGTTTTTACTCCTATTTTAGAATTATATGGTGAGTGTTTAATCAAACATATTTGTACAGCCTTTATACAGCAAAAACATTTGCTGTAAAATTATAATAAAAAATAACATTACTTTAGTTCAAATGTACTTTAAATGAAAGTACAAAACTAGTGTCACTTTAACAGTGTCAGGAGACATTTTTATCTTTAAAATAATCATTTAATTAGTTTTTAATGATAGATCCAATATAAGGTCAAAAAAAAAAAAAAATTGCGGTGGTGATGACGTTTTGAAACCCGTGCCATAAAGGAGGATTTAGAAGGTAACGTACTTTTGAATGTATTCTCAATATCCTTATTGCTGTTTTTACACGGAAAGAAAGGTATTTGGTCTTGTATAATTATTTGTTGGCCAATAGTGATTAAGTTTATGGCTCGCTTTTATGCGGATCAGAAAGCTTTTGGTCCAATTGTAAAGACCTTATGGCACACCCCATCCCTTTTGGCACGCCCCATTCCTTTCCGACCTTATGGCAGGCCCATTGCTCCAGTCTGCAAGTCTCCAGACTTGCAAATGTTCCTCAATTTATCAACAGCTAAAAAAAAATTAGATAACTTATGTTTAGTTACTTTATAGATCTGTTTGTTTACTTTACTTAAGGCACATTTATCTAATGTAAACAGTGTTGCCACAACAGTAAATACTAAAATAGCACACATACGTCAGATGTCTATTTCATGTTGTTATGTGCTCATCTGTAATACTTATAGAAGATTTTCCTGTCAGATGTAAATAGACATTTAAAATAAGCATCTTTAAGATGTATATGGTTTGTACATCCACTTTGGAGATGTGTGATTACTGGAGCTCCCCTGATACATAATAGAACGTGTTTTTACAGCAAAATCACAACTATGCTAAACTGTCTAACATCTTTGCACCTTCAACAATTCAACAGTTTACTCAAGTCTACTGTATTTCAACACATTATAACACAAGGAACCGGGTTTAACCGGGCTCACATTTGAAAACACCCTGATCTCGCTGATCTCCGTGATGTTCGATTATGACGTATGCTCTCCCGTGGCCTCCTGGGATAGAAAAGTATCTCAAAAAGAGAGTAATTTCTAATTACAGCTCACGCCGCTGGTGTTTTAAGTGTAGACAATGTGCCCACGTCTCTGTGTTCACCCCTTCACACAAGCACTGTAAACTCTGTGTCTCTCACAGAGCCCACTCTCATAAAGCTGGCAGATTCTGCTCGAGTGTCAAAAGTAGAGAACGTGCCCACAACACTGTGCTGACTTCTGTCTGCCCGCTCTGTCACACGGCCAAAACAGACTGTGAGTTTAGATCACGTGCCCGCTCACGAGCGCTCATGCTCACTGACAGTCATATCGCCTCCGGCGCCGCTCGCGCATTACAAACTCATTACAAAACGCCCCCCGCCCAAGGTGGCCGGGACGTCATATACAAGACAGCCTATTGCTGTCAGCGAGCCGCGGTGCCAGTGCGTTCAATTAGGTCCGCTTATGAATGTAAGTCACGTGCCCGCCCATGAGCGCACACACTTACTGATGAGCATTTCGCCCCAGGCGCCGCTCGCGCATCACAACACTGTTG
This sequence comes from Semotilus atromaculatus, assembly GCA_031834385.1. Lineage (NCBI taxonomy): Eukaryota > Metazoa > Chordata > Actinopteri > Cypriniformes > Leuciscidae > Semotilus > Semotilus atromaculatus. The sequence goes on from JAULUF010000052.1 coordinate 31,459,663, forward strand.
TAAAACGCTCCCCATTCAAAGTAATCGGGGCGCCACACGTGAAGCAAACAGCCACTGCTGTCAGCGAGCCGCTATATTTAAGCACCGAAGGTCTTTCGATACAGTCTTTCGAGCACACAGAGTGCGATTGAAAGCCGGAGGCCATTCTCCCCCTAGCTATGCATGTAGAAGCATGGGAAGCGATTCCAGGGGTGTCAGGGTGGGTGCTAAGCACAATAAAGCAGGGCTATTCACTACAATTCGCTTGTCTCCCCCCGCGTTTTCGGGCTCGGATCGAGGCGAAAGTGAGTACGGAAGTAGCACATCTACTCCGTGCAAAAATAGCCAAATTGCTGTGCAAAGGGGCCATAGAGACAGTACCGCCTTCTCTGAGCGAGTCAGGCTTTTACAGACGTTATTTTCTCGTACCCAATGATAGATGTTGTATTTTCAGTTACAGATTAATTTTACATTGTGAATATGTATCAGATGTATTCCACTCTGTTTGTGTCTGCAAAGGTGTGTGTGCCAAATGGCCCAAACAGATGTATGGCCCATTCAGATGTATGGCCCAGAGAAACTGATTGGTGTGAATGACAAAGAATTAGCATTGCTCAGAGTGGATTAGCAAGTTAGATCGATCTCCTGTGGGAGGTCCTAACAGGTTTCTATTGTTTGTAGCCTATAGGCTTTGTCTTCATGTATAAAGTTCTGTCTCACAGACAGAACTTTGGGTTAAGATATTTGAAGGGCGACATGCTAACATCGCTGCTGAAGGACTGCTACACTACAACCTTTATTAAATTCTTCTCCCCACAAGAACTCTGGTCAAGTTTACTTATTTTATGTATTGGAGAAATCTAATACATTGGCGAGCCACCCAAACCACTGCTCGGCCGAATACAGCAAAATCTAACAATTTGGCGAGCCAGCCAGGAGAGACTGACAAGAAGAGAACTCACCAACTTTTACAAGAAGTAAACCAAGAACTCACCAACTGCAACAAGAAGTCAGAAAAGTCTTGGAGTATCTACTGTTAAGCTGAAGTTCAAAAGACTGCATCTGTGGATACAATTTATTTGAATCAACTGGATCCGGTCTCAAATATCTTAAATTGGTGAGTGAAACTTATCAGCTCTCTAAAAGAACATCTTCTGAAAAGAATAATAGTAGACCAGTAAAGATTTGTAGTGTAGTCACACATACTGTGTGTATTGTTGAAAATTTTAGGCTTGGGCGTTTTTCATGAGTCTGTAGGAACATTTTAAATGATTTAGTTAATTCTCCTGAAACTGTAGGAGCTATAGAAATAAGTTTTATAGCTTGGCCCTGTTCTCTTGAGTCTCTAAGAATCATTTAAGAAAGAGGTTTGGTCCGTTCTCATGGGATTGTAGGAGCCATTGAAATATAGCATACGGTTTGGTCCTTTCTCTGGAGTCTGTAGGAATTGTTAAAGAAACATTTTAGTCCGTTCGTCCAGAAATTGTAGAAACTGTATAATGTTTGGGACTGATGTTGCTGCAAGAATTGGATTGGGAATTCTTGACTGGGTGCTAATTCAGTAGCCAATATAAGATTAATTTTAGGCTTGGGCCTTTTTCATGAGTCTGTAGTAACCTTTTAAATGATTTAGTTAATTCTCCTGAAACTGTAGGAGCTATAGAAATAAGTTTTATAGCTTGGCCCTGTTCTCTTGAGTCTCTAAGAATCATTTAAGAAAGAGGTTTGGTCCGTTCTCATGAGACTGTAGGAGCCTTTGAAATAAAGTATAAGTTTGGTCCTTTCTCTGGAGTATGCAGTTCGTCCAGAGAATGCAGAAACTGTATAAGTTTTGGGACTGATGTTGCTGCAAGAATTGTTAATTCTTGACTGGGTGCTAATTCAGTAACCAATATTTTAGTTTTGAATTAAACATTGTAATTGTGTTAGAAACTAGAATTTTATTTGCTTTCTGATGAAAGATGCAGAAAGATTGAAAGTCTAATGTCTAAGGAACAAATTTAAACCAATTCAGGTTAGAACTCAGAAAGAATTGAACAAGTCTTATCAATCAGGAGTTTTCTTTTGTTTTGAATGTAGGATTGAAAAAATGCTGAGATTTCAAATCTGAAAAAGTACCTTAAAGACTTTAACACCTTTGTTCTGCATTTCCACATTTGAGGGGATACATCTGCTGTACTGCCATGGCTGAGTCTACACAAATCAAAGATAATGGCCAGGCAAAAAGGCCAACCACAGAAAAGCATGGAACAGAACCCCCAAATGTAACCATTGATGAAATGAAAGACAACCTGTTTGAATATTTGGACAAAAGGCTGGGACTGAAGAAGTGCCATGATGACATGTGTAAGAAATATGGCATTAAAAATTCAGAAGATGGATTATGGGACTTGCAGGATATTAAAAGGATTTACGGAAAGACACATCGCTTAAGGACAAACACTAAGAGAGATGGATTATCGGTTATTCTGGGCAAACAAATTCGGCAACATTTGCAGAAGTGTAAGACTGACAAACTACATCGAGAGATCAATGCAGAAAAGGCAAAAGTTCGAGCACTTGCTGAACAACTGCAAAATGAAAAGAAGGAAAAAGAAAGACTCTTGAATGATAATGACAAGCTGTTAAAGTTGATTTCTGGACAAAAAACTCCCATAAAATCTAGCAGCAAGATAGAGAAAGAGTCACTCTACCCATTTAAAGACCTCAAGAAGATTGAAGATCAACAACGTCATTATCTGCTAGGAGAAAGTGACAGCAGCTCGACTGAGAGCCCTGATGACAGTGATGTTGAACCTGAGACACATGTTCATGCCCCCAAGAAGAACAAGAAGATTAGACTTGCTCCTGTAATTGTCAAGAACAGAAGGACTGAAATTGAAGTTGACAATGAGGAGGAGTATGAGGAGGAAGGCGAAAGACTAACCCGCATCGTAAAAAAAACTATTAAGAAATACGTTCCCTGTAGGACATACCAGCCAGCTTCACCAGAGCAAGTAGACAAGTGGTCTAAGGAATTACCAGATGTGTACAAACAACCACGAAAAGTATGGCAAATTCTTCAGCAGTTGCAGAAAATCTATACCTTACACCCACTAGATGGAACAATGATACTTAATATCAACCTGAGAGACAATGATCAAAAAAGACTCACTGGAAGTGTTGAATCCAGGGTAGGTGAGTCTCAGGAGAACATTGAGGCAGGATGGGAAGCTGTAAAAACCTTCCTGTTCGAACTGAAACCTGCAGAGATTAATTGGGCTAAAATTACCTCATGCATGCAGAAAACAGGAGAAACTGTTACAGAGTTTGAAGAACGCTTCATACAAACCTGGTTGGAACACTCCGGTGTAAATGACAGTGAGGATCTAGACAAGGATACTAGCATGCCTCTGAAGACTGCATTTGTGAATGGCCTGAAACCTGAAATCTCAAAAGCCCTCAAAATCCGATATGACGACTGGGACAGTGTTGGAACAGCCTTTAATCAGATTGTTGAATGGTCAGCAAAAATTGAAAGGACACATGAGGTCAAACTAAGAACTCTGCAATCTGGATCTTTAACACACAGCACAAGGAACATGGGGATTGATGTTGAAGAAAAAGGAGGTTGGAGATATACACACACAAAACCACAACGACAAGGAAAGTGCAAATATTGCAACAAAGAAGGACACTGGTTTCGTGAATGCAAGAAGAGAATGAGGGATGAGAACAAAAATGGGAATGATCTCACCAAGAGGTTTGAGCAGCTTACTGAAGAACAAAAACATTCTCTTCTAAATGCTGTTGAGCCACAGGGAAACTGAAACACCCCTCTCTGCAACACCTGCTAGCGGCAGTCCATCAAAAAACTGATGGACTTTATGTGTGTGCAAAAATAAATGACTCTGATGTCCAATTTTTACTGGATACTGGAGCCGAGCTAACGCTCATACCTACATCATTGGCTGACAAGATTGAACTTTCACTAAGTCATGAACACATCACCGCAAATGGAGCAGGGGGGGGGGGGGGGGGGGGATATTACTCTGAGAAAGACAAGTCCAATTACTATGGGTATTGGGCCTCACGAAGTGGAAACAAACGTTTGGGTAGGGAAAACTACACAACCTTTATTAGGACTTGATGTTTTGCTAAAATTCAACTCATCTCTAACTTTTGAAGATGGCAAAGCAACATGGAATTTGAGGAGACTTGAAAAGACTGACTTGCAGCAGCACAGTATCTGGTCAGAAGATAAAGATGACTGTGGATTGCTACAAATGACCCCAGTATCATTCACAGGGAGAACACCACCGAGCACAAAACAATACCCTGTCAGCAAAGAATCTATCCAAGGCATTCTACCAATTGTTCAACAGCTAGAGAACCGTGGTATTTTGAAGAAAACTCAAAGTGCATCCAACAGCCCAACTTGGCCTGTAAAAAAAGCTAATGGCACGTGGAGACTGACAATAGACTACAGAGAAGCCAACAAATATGTGGATAAATTGACACCTCTAGTAGCTAACCCTGCTACCATTTTTAACACCTTGAAACCAGAGCATGAATGGTTTACTGTCATTGACATGGCTAATGGCTTTTGGTCAGTGCCCCTGGCAGCCGAGTCTCAGGCCTGGCTTGCTTTTACTGTTGCTGGCCAGCAATATCAATGGACACGTCTTCCACAAGGCTTCCACAACAGCCCTACTGTCTACCACCAAGCTCTCAGAACACATTTAAAGTCTCCAGAGATGCCACCTGTAACGTCAGAAATCATACAGTATGTGGATGATGTTCTTATTGCCTCAGAAACTGCACAAGAACATGAGAAGGATGTCAGAGCCCTGCTGAATTACCTGAGCTCCAAGGGTCACATAGCAAGTTTAGAAAAGGCGCAGATCATGCAGAAAGAGGTGATCTATTTAGGACAGAAGATATCCAAAGGTGAAAGAACAATAACCCAAGACAGAACTAAAGCAATCAGAGAGACCCCTGAACCTAAAACAGTCCAAGAACTAAGGAAGTTTTTGGGACTCTGTAACTATAACAGATCTTGGGTAGACTCATACACTGAAATTGCTCAGCCCCTTTATGACCTACTAAAAAGAAACCCACCTTCCAAAGAAAACATCACACTTAATGAAGAAGCATGTACAGCATTTCAGAAACTGAAAAAGGCTTTAAGTGAAGCACCTGCCATTGGAATACCTGACACAGGGAGACCCTTTACCATGTTTGTGAATGAAAAAGATGGATAGATGACAGCCATGTTAACACAAGAACACGGGGGTGAACAGAGACCAGTGGGTTACTACTCAACAAAATTAGATAACGTGGCTTTAGGTTTCAGTCCCTGTCTGAGAGCAGTGCAAGCAGTTTATCTGGCAGTTAGACTTGTTTCCAGTCTGACACTTGATCAAAAGTTGATTGTCAAATGCCCACATACAGTACACGCTCTGTTAACAATGCACAGAGCTTCTCAAGTGACCGCAAGCCGATGGGGAAATTGGCTGGCAGTACTAGAAGCAAGTAATATTGTTATTGAGAAAGCTACGGTCTCTAATCCTTCCACCATGATGATGGCTGCAGAGGCAGATGAAGAGGATCACAAGTGTGAGGAGATTGTCACCACTTTGGAAACTGACCAGCATATCAAAGAAACTCCCTTACAAAATCCTGACTTGGTCCTCTTTACTGATGGATCATCAACTTGTGATATGGGGATAAGGAAAGCTGGATGGGCTGTCACATCAGACACAGAGGTCTTGGCAAAAGGATCAATGTCTCCAGGTACTTCAGCTCAACAAGCAGAACTCAAGGCCCTGATTGAAGCATGTAAACTAGCCCAATATAAAACAGCAAACATATACACAGATTCAAGATATGGGTTTGGAATTGTCCATGATTTTGGACAACTGTGGCAACAAAGAGGATTTATGACCGCAGCTGGTACTCCCGTTAAGAATGGACAATTGGTCAAGGAACTTCTAGAAGCACTTCAGCTACCAAATGAAGTAACCGTCCTAAAAATAAAAGCACACTCCAAAGAAGCAACAAGTGAAGCCAAAGGAAATACATTAGCAGATGTTGCTGCCAAACAAGCTGCAAAGAATGAATGTGTGGAAACGGCAAAATTAAGACAATTGGAAAAGGATGGACAATCAATTTCTGACATTAAAAAGATGCAGAATGATGCATCAAAAGAAGAGATATGGTCATGGATGGAAAATGGAGCAAAACTACATGATGACAATATCTGGCGATATGGTTCTCGAACTGTTGCTCCTAAGTGTCTTCTCCCTTATTTGGCCACACAAATTCATTTGTTGGGCCATGTAGGTGAAGATAAAATGATCCAAAGATTCAGTCAAGTATGGTGGCATCCCAAGTTCCGCATACAAGCCCACCATGTTTTCCATAATTGTGTAACATGTGAAAAAAACAATCCTGGAGCTAGAATCAAGACACCAGCTGTGAGAGCTCCAGCCCCACCTGGCCCATTCAGACATCTTCAAATGGACTACATAACACTGCCTAAATGTGGGAGGTTTCAGGATGTTCTTGTCATAATAGACAAATTCTCAAGATGGGTAGAAGCATTCCCAACCAAACATGGCACAGCAGCACACACAGCCAAAATACTGGTCAAAGACATTATTCCTAGATGGGGTCTACCAGAAGGCATAGACTCAGACCAGGGAACACATTTCACAGGTGCAGTATGTAAAGAGGTATGTCGAATGATGAACATCCAGTGGTCATTACATTGTCCATACAGACCACAAGCCTCAGGACAAACAGAGAGGATGAACAGAATCATAAAGGAACGGTTGTCAAAACATCATCAGGAAGGAATTGCTTGGCCAGACGCTCTACCCACTGTGCTCTGCAGCATCCGGGCAACACACAACAAGAAAACTGGACTAAGCCCTTTTGAAATCATCACAGGTCGTCCCATGTCTTTACCTGGAACCATAGATTTAAGGAGGGCCAATGTGCACCTAACATCTGACAGTCTGATCCAATACTGTGAAAGACTCAGCCTGGCAGTACAGAGTGCAGAGAAACAAGTTCGAGATGCATGGGAGCCTCCTCCAGAAGGGGGACATTGTCTAATTCCCGGTCAATGGGTAATGATTCACAAACCTCAGAGAATACCATTGGAATCAAAGTGGGAAGGTCCATTTCAGGTTATTTTAGTAACTAATGCAGCAGTTAAAGTATCTGGAAAGAATAAGTGGATTCATGTGAGTCATTGCAAATTAGCTAATATGCCTAGAGACGAGGGATAGATGGCAGTAGTGTTTATCAGAGTCCAGATATGGCGGGACTAGGGTTTTTAGGCTCTAGCTTGTCGCCTGAGGACGAAGACATAAACCTACAGCCACTGATAAACACAGTAGTGTCCTGCCAATATTAAATAGGGACAGTTTTTCAGGCAGTTATGACCTATGTTTAAAATATTTTCCTTGGCAAAGATTCGTTCCCCGCTTCTCTTTTATGTGATTGCAGGTGTTCCAGCATTCCAGAAAATGAAGATTCCAGAGGATGAGCAAAGACATCCAACGTTTAGACTGCACTGGCCACCTAGATGAAAACTCATGAATATACACAGAACACAACACTATCTGCCATTTCCAAAAGATCACAACTCCAAAATAAAAGCTTCCAGAGGATTCAAGCATTCAAGAGGATGCAAAGTTTCACCATGAACTCTTATACTGTAATTTTAAGAAGGAACCTGTATACAGCATGTGTACATGATATATTTTTTTTGTTTTATGTTCTTTATTCATGATTTATTGTAACTTTTATTGCAAGAAGGAACCTGCATACAGCAAGTGTACATGATATCTATTTGTTTTATGTTCTTTATTTTTTATGTGATCAAATATGATCAAAGGAGGGATTGATAGATGTTGTATTTTCAGTTACAGATTAATTTTACATTGTGAATATGTATCAGATGTATTCCACTCTGTTTGTGTCTGCAAAGGTGTGTGTGCCAAATGGCCCAAACAGATGTATGGCCCATTCAGATGTATGGCCCAGAGAAACTGATTGGTGTGAATGACAAAGAATTAGCATTGCTCAGAGTGGATTAGCAAGTTAGATCGATCTCCTGTGGGAGGTCCTAACAGGTTTCTATTGTTTGTAGCCTATAGGCTTTGTCTTCATGTATAAAGTTCTGTCTCACAGACAGAACTTTGGGTTAAGATATTTGAAGGGCGACATGCTAACATCGCTGCTGAAGGACTGCTACACTACAACCTTCATTAAATTCTTCTCCCCACAAGAACTCTGGTCAAGTTTACTTATTTTATGTATTGGAGAAATCTAATACATTGGCGAGCCACCCAAACCACTGCTCGGCCGAATACAGCAAAATCTAACACCAAGAAGGACGGGGCGTTGAGACCTATTTTAGACCTGAGAGATTTGAACAAGGCTCTTATGAGGAGACCGTTCAAAATGCTTACAACCAGACAGATTCTTGCGCTAATTCGCCCGAGGGACTGGTTTATCTCTCTCGATCTGAAAGACGCCTACTTTCAGATTCAGATAATACCCCGTCACAGGCCATTCTTGAGATTCGCCTTCGACGGTCAGGTTTATCCTGCCGTTCGGCCTGTCCTTAGCACCCTGTACATTCACGAAGTGCATGGACGCCGCGCTCGCCTCTCGAGAATTCAAGGCATGCGAATACTGAACTATCTGGACGATTGGCTGATTTTGGCACACTCAGAGATATAACTTTTATCTCACAAAGCTGTGCTTCTCAGTCATCTGGAAAGCTTGGGTCTCATGGTCAACTGGACCAACAGCTCATTAGTGCCCAGTCAGTCAGTTTCTTTTCTGGGAATAGAACTGGACTCTGTGGCCATGACGGCGCATTTGTCGACACAGCGCCCGCGCTGCCTCTTTCCAGAAAGGCGAAATTGTTTCTCTTAAGACGTTCCAGAGGATGATGGGTTGCATGGCGTCAGCTGCAGTAGTGCTTCAGCTGGGCTTGTTGCGTATGCGCCCGCTGCAACGCTGGCTGAACGCTCGAGTGCCTCACCGAGCGTGGGTTTCCGGCTGCAGGAAAATCAGAGTGACTCAGAGCTGTGTGTCAGCTCTGCAGCCCTGGTTAGTGGCCGATTGGTACCAGCGTGGAGTGATGATGGGCGCTGTCTCGTACCGAAAGGTCATATCGACGGACGCGTCAAACTCAGGGTGGGGCGCGCTCTTCGAGGGCAGACAGGCTTTTGGCCCGTGGTCAGTCCAAGAGCAGTGTCTTCACATAAACTGTCTAGAAATGCTAGTGGTCGAGAACGTGTTGAAACATTTTCTCCCGTTCATACAGGGTCACCACGTACTAGTTTGTTCAGACAACATGTCAGTGGTATCCTATGTGAACTGTTAGGGCGGTGTCAGATCCAGGAACCTCTGCGATCTGACAGACCGCATCCTAGTCTGGTCTCAGCACCATTTGCGCTCGCTGAGAGCTGCGCATGTGCCAGGCCATCTGAACGACGGACCAGACAGCCTGTCCAGAGACAACGTTCACCCCGGGGAATGGTCTCTGCATCCTCAGACAGTCCAGTTGCTATGGTGCCTCTTCGGCAGAGCGGAAGTAGACCTTTTTGTGTCGAAAGAACACGCTCATTGCCCAATGTTCTTCTCGAAGAACAACGAAGCGCTGGCCCAAATCTGGCCCACTATATGCTTTCCCTCCGGTCTCAATGTTACCACAGGTAATCAAGAGAATTAAGGAATACTGCCTTTTCTAGTATCTTTGACAGAAAAGGTAGATCAGATCAGCCTGTAATTGACTAGTGTGTATCACACTCACAGGTGTCTAGCATTCAATACAGAAATGTTTCTGGAACTTTACTAAATACATAATTTATTATTAATGGTAATGCAAAGTAATTGTTTTCTTTTAACCATTAGTTTAAACAGTAGCTTTCAAACTTTGGTAACACTTTATTTTGATGGTCCCGTTTGAATGTACTATTGACTATAAGTAACTTTGCAACTATATGTCAACTAACTCTCATTATCAGTATTAGTAGACTGTCTGCTTAATATCTGCTAATACTTTATTGTGATGGTCCTCCAACAGACACTTTACTGACTATAAGTAATTTTGCAACTACATGTCAACTTAATCTAACCCTAACAGTTTATTAATACTCTACTAACACTCTAATGAGAGTTAGTAGACATGAAGGAGCAACGTTACTTATAGTCAACAGAATGTGTTAAAGGGACCATCAAAATAAAGTGAAACCCAAACTTTTCTTTTTGTTGCATTTGTGGGTTAATAAAATGTAACTAATAGTTAAAACTAGAGCCCGACCGATATATCGGCAGGCCGATATTATCGGCCGATATGCCGATATTAGGCATTTTCCTAACTATCGGTATCGGCATTTATAATGGCCGATAAATGAATATTTTAAAAAATGCGGGTGCGGTGATTCATGTAAGGGTGGCGCTGCCAATAAAGCACCTAAAAGCTGTCACAAAGAACTGGCAAAAGTAATGATTATGAATACATCAAATATAGCAAGGAGACATTTTAATTACATTTTAATTGTTTATTAATAACAAGTGTTTTCAGTCAGTGTCGGCAGATGAAGTTGACGACGCTGACTCGCGATCTTCAGTGAACACGACAGAGAGAAATGCACATTTCATACGGATTAGGCTACATAAGCAGAGAGCAATCCCAGCAAGCAATTTTGCGTCTAAAAGACGTCTAATAGCCGACAAAACACAGCCCAGACGCCTAGGCTAAATCAAGGCTAAATTTGGGCTGTCAGTGAAAATCTAATAGACGTCTAACCATAGCCCAAGAATAAGACGTCTAACCATAGCCCAAGAATAGACTAGTCATCAATTAGACGGCTATTGAACGACTACATATATACGTCTAATAGACAGTGCATATGGGTCTAGGCTAAAACAAGGCTGAATTTGGGCTGTCAGTGAAAATCTAATAGACGTCTAACCAGAGCCCAAGAATAGACTAGCCATCAATTAGACGGCTATTAAACGACTACATATAGTCTACATGTAATAGACAACAAAATTATGGCTAAAGGATTCTTTCACTCAAATATAGCAGGTTCTCATAAATGACAATCCATCCAAACAAATTAAATATGAAGTTTTATTTAGAAAAAGAACATTAACAAATTACAAAAAAAATCAAAACATAAAAGTGACCAAATGAAATATTAAAAATACAATATAAAATTATTTTGAAAAAATATGGAATATCAACATTATGGACGCATCTTAAGATAATAAAATATAAAACTCTGTTGCTGCTGGGAAGTTAGTCATCACAGCATCTGCCAAATAAAAAAATAATAATTTGCACAAGAAAAGCATTGTTGACAGTTTAACCTCAAGTGTGCATGGACTAATACATTCACCTGTACTGTTTGTGTGTGTGTGTTCTGTTTAGGTTTTAATGCACATCTGAGCTATTTGCATTATTGATATACTGCTGGACACTTTTATAATGGCTAATTTTATATAGCCAATCATTTGTATTTTTATGCTGTATTAAAAAATTTATTTGAAAGTTTCAAACTTTAAATGAATGAAGGCATTTTGAATGAAAATTAATCTTATTGTGCTTAAATGACATATTATTCTACTCTATTAGCTTATGCTCTCTCTGTATGTAACAAGCCATTGTTCAGACAAATTCAATATTATAATAATTTCAAATCAATGGACTTTTTCAATGAGAGCTTTAGTGAGGAAATGCTATTTTCATACCATAATGATCTAAAGAAAAGAATAAAATATATTTGTGGCTTTCATAACACTTAATAATAGGTTTCACATGTTTCCTATTTAACGTTACACCTTTGGATTCAGATAATTCGAGTTTAAGTGCACATGGAAACATGGGGTTACAGTACACGTGCATGATGTACCATGATACACTGTTACCCGCTAAAATGTCACGATTCCAACAACATAACAAATAATTTAGCTAAAAATGAGCAGGTCAAAACGGAAACACAGATACTTACAAGACAAAAGTAGGAATGTATTTGAATTTGACCTGTTCTCCTCGACCGACAGCTGAATGCAATGCTCTGGCTCGTTTAAAATGTTTCAAAATGGTGGAAATGTTTATTGCGCGATCGCGAGAACGATGATCTCTACCATGATCTCTACTACTAACTATCAAGTCTCGCGTTGCCAGTAGTCATGTCTTTGTGGGGCTTGCCATCTAGCGGTTTAGAAATGTAATTGCATTTTATTTTAATTTAAAATTAGAGACATTCAAATAATATCGTAGATTTGTTTTATGAATGTGTGACGGCAAACATGCAGCTGCGTGGGCGAAAAACATGTAAACAATTTTAAGACTGTTTTGCCTATACTAGTCGCTGTCTAAATCAGGGCTATAGCCAAAACATTAAACCTAGACCACTGATTGCCTCGATCTCGCCGGGTGGGCTAAAAGCAGACTGCACATAGCCCATCCAATTCAGAGCTAAATCGTGACTACAGATCTACCATGTCATGAAATTGACACTGGCACCTTGTAGATATTATTACCAATGCGAACATTATGGGATATCAACCATCTCATGCGTTTCCTGCCCAACAATTAATTAAAACGATAATTAATCAGTTTCGACTATAAGTGGGCTACAAATAGCCGGGCTGACTACGAGCTAGATCGTGTCTACGCACAGCCTACATAGAACATGTCAAATAAATGAAACCAAAAACCCTGTAACCACAGGTGATTTTGCTTACATGATGCAATATCATACATTTTGCAAGTTATTTTGGAAAAAAATTACATGTAGCCAGATTCAATGTTATTTTGGCTAAAAGTAGCCGGTCTATATGGGGTCTATATTTAACCGAGACGTTGAAATGACGGCTATTGCTTGCTGGGATCTGTCTTTCGTTTTGAATTGTTCTGTTTAAAAGTAGACATTTCAATATAGATATATTTCTCAATTTCTATACGCTGAGTTTCGGTTCATTTATGAGACGAGTTGCAGTTCACCCGCCGGCGCATCCGTGTCGAGATTATCTATTGTCCGCTCCGCTATAGCCTATTTACTTCTTATTTATTAAATCCAGGCAATTGGTTGATGAAACATAGATTAAAATTAAGATACAATTAATACAAAACAAAATTCACCTTAATGAAAGGCTTTGTGCTTTCTGTTTGAGGTCTGTTTGAGGAAAGTTTTAAAGCACTTTACTGCCGCTTTCAGAGCTCGTGCACGTCCGTAACATTGTTTTTTCCTCATAAATGCGAACACGAAAAATAAAATGAATATTTTATGTTCTGTTGAGAGCCAACCCTTCTTCATCCGGTGGGTACTGTATTAGCCTATTACTTTTGATTTGCGCAGTGTAATTCACAGAATTGATTTCTCTGCTACCAGCCTCTGTCACGTATTGTGTGAGCTTGCGGCTAAATTGCAAGCGCGCAGCTGAGAAGTCCTGATTATATTGTCTGCTATATTTACTTCTTATTTATTAAATCCAGGCAATTGGTTGATTAAAACATTGATTAAAATGGGTGGCGCGAGCGACAAATCTCCGACAGTAAACTGATGCCCCATTCTGCTCTGTAACGGCGCTGTGCCGCGTCTCCGGTAAACAGCTGTTGCGATGCGAGCAATAACGGCCGCGTCCGGTGTAGACACAGTGTTAAAGCTCATTCTGCCTATAACGCTATGTTACAACATCAAGCAATATTCCAATAATTTATATAATTGTAACACTTTATATAGGGCCATTTTGCATAAGAGTAGCCTAGTTTCACGTTTAGTAGCCTACATCATTTTGCTTATACTTATTTAAAATAGTATAAAAGTAGGCTACTACTGTACATATGTAATTAAAAACGTTTTCATTATGATATTATTCATTTTACTTTAGTAAAAAGATCTGAGTTATTCCTCCACTGGCAGAGATTCGAGGAATTAAGACTAAAACTAGAAGATAATAAGGTTTTGTCAGTGACACTTTATTAGTACAAGTTATGTTTTATATAACGTGACTAAATTAAAAGACAAAGTCGTTAGTGAAGATTATGCAACAGTATTTAGAATAATATAACATGCAATGCAAACTAGTTTGGTTACAGCTCAAATGTATCATTCACCCCGCCTCCATTACAGATCTTTGTCACAGAAGTGTTTGACCACCACATTTGAGTGATCATTGCAAAAACATTGTTTATATATTTATTCTGTTTATACTGTGTATTCTATATACAGTACCCATCAAAAGTTTGTACACACCAATAGGAAAGTGTGTCCAAACATTTGACTGGTACTGTAATATAATACACAAGTAATATTGCTACTGTTGTGACAAAAGAAACAAGTTTCTTTTTAAAATGCATTATCATATTATTTTAGTTAAAACTCATAAATAACAAATAACTAATGTTAGGGAAATCTGTTAATGTTTTGTTTCGCGTTTCTGAAAAATATATATATATATAAATTAAAAAAAATTAAAAATATATATATCGGCCGATATATCGGAATATCGGATTTTAAAACCAACAAATATTTGTATCGGTATCGGCCTTCAAAATCCTTTATCGGTCGGGCTCTAGTTAAAACAAACAAAAAAATTGTTTAGTTACTAGTGTTAAATAGGCATATAATATCTTAATATTTAGGCCACTGAATCTAATAAAAAAAAATCACATCGATCGTATCACGTGATCAGCTGGTTGCTAAGCGCAGTGGTTGCAAATGGTTGCAAACTGGTTGCAAATCCCACTGACTTAAATGTGAACCTTGACATGTTTTTCTTCCCATTTTAGTCAACCCAATATTATTACTATGCTGACTGCAATCATTACACATATGACTGGCAGTATTCTGTAATAAAGGAAGGCAGGGAATTTGTGTTCCTATTTTTAATATAAAAAATAAATCAAATTACAAACAAGACAAATACAATAGAAAAATAAATAAGCTTTGTCAGGTAGCCTAGGTTTATTTAACATGCTCTAGTAAGAAATACTACAGAAATGTAAAAATACAACACTGTATAGTCTTCACTGAATTAATTAAATATAAATTGATTCATATTAAAGTTACAAAAGTGATGTCAAAAGCAGTGTGTAAGTTCATTAAACAGACAGCGGCAGTATATGAGGCTACTGTCCGTTTAAGAGTGAATACATGGATCTAATATACTGTTACACATCCTATTCTCTCCTAACGGTTTATGACAGCGTAAGACATAACAGGCGTTTTACATGAACACTCCCAATGTCCCTTTGTGAAGAAATACTACATGCCTGCACACATGAACAATACTTTTACTGCATCTTATTTAATATTGATTTCAAAGTTCACAAATACATTATTAAAATCAGAGGTTTTATTTGTTAACATCACATTAGTTAATGCACTGTTAACTAACATGAAAAGCTGGATATTTATTAACTAACATTAACAAAGATTACCTAAAAAATACATTTGTTACTGTATTTATTAATGCACCAACTAATGTTAATTAATTAACCTTACTGTAAAGTGTTGCAGTTTTTTTTTTTTTTTTTTTTTAAGCTGCACTTTCCAGAAAGATAACTGGTTTTATTGACTCAAAATTAGATCTGAAAGTGGCAGATGTAAAGACATCCAGATCTACTATAATTCTTTAGAGCACAAGCATTCAGTTCAATTTCCATCAACCTCAGTTGGGACATGGAACTCTTCACCTGGGACATGGCTGGATTCTGTCAACTTCCAATCCAACTCAGCAGGGACTTGGCTGGACTGTTCACCTGGGACATGGCTGGATTCTGTCAACTTCCAATCCAACTCAGCAGAGACTTGGCTGGACTGCTCACCTGGGACATGACTGGATTCTGTCAACTTCCAGTCCAAGTCAGCAGGGACTTGGCTGGACTGTTCGCCTGGGACATGACTGGATTCTGTCAACTTCCAATCCAACTCAGCAGGGACTTGGCTGGACTCTTCCACTGGGACATGGCGGGTCTCAGTTAATTTACCATCAACCTCAGCGGGGACAGGGCTGGATTCTTTCAACTTCCCATCAACCTCAGCTAGGACTTGACTGGATTCGGTCCAATTTCCATCTACCACAGCAAGGACATGGCTAGATTCTATCAACTTCCAATCCAACTCAGTGGGGACTTGGCTGGACTTTTCAGATGGGACAGGGCTAGATTCTTTCAACTTCCCATCAATCTCAGATGGGACAGGGCTGGATTCTTTCAACTTCCCGTCAACCTCAATGGGGACTTGACTGGATTCTGTCCAATTTCCATTAACCACAGCAGGTACATGGCTAGATTCTGTCAACTTCCAATCCAACTCAGCAGGGACTTGGCTGGACTCTTCAGATGGGACATGGCTGGATTCTTTCAACTTCCCTTCAACCTCAGCAGGGACATGGCTGGACTCTTCAGATGGGACAGGGCTGGAATCTTTCAACTTCCCATCAATCTCAGCTGGGACAGGGCTAGATTCTTTCAATTTCCCATCAACCTCAATGGGGACTTGGCTGGACTTTTCAACTGGGACAGGGCTGGACTGCTCACCTGGGACATGGCTGGATTCTTTCAACTTCCCATCAACCTCAGCTGGATCTTTGCTGGATTTTGTCAACTTCCCATCATCCTTAGAGGGGAAAGGTCTAGACTCTTCAGATGGGACATGGCTGGATTCTTTCAACTTCCCATCAACCTCAGCTGGGACATGGCTGGATTCTTTCAACTTCCCATCAACCTCAGCTGGGACTTGACTGGATTTTGTCCAATTTCCATCTACCACAGCAGGGACATGGCTAGATCCTGTCAACTTCCCATCAACCTCAGCAGGGACATTGCTGGACTTTTCAGATGGGACAGGGCTGGATTCTTTCAACTTCCCATCAAGCTCAGCTGGATCTTTGCTGGATTCGGTCCAATTTTCATCTACCACAGCAGGGACATGGCTGGATTCTTTCAACTTGCCCCGTACACGGCAGGGCTCTTCGGCGCGGACACGGCAGCGCTCTTCTGCACGGACTCGGCAGCGCTCTTCGGCGCGGACAGGGCTGGATTCTGTCAACTTCCCATCAACCTCAGTTGGGACATGGAAGGACTCTTCAGCTGGGACATGTAGGGACTTCCCATCAACCTCAGGGGGGAGACAGTGGGGCTCTTCAGCAGGGACACGGCAGGGCTCTTCGCCTAAAGAAAATGTAAAAAAAAAAACTGGAAATGGTCAATATCAGCCTTACAGTGTCAGTAGTTAAAAAAAAAAAAAAATTACAACAAAAAAACATCACCTTTTTGGACAGTTTGCCCTGATGCATTCAGCAAAGACATCAGAACAGCCCTATTACACTTCACAACCACTGGCCATGTATGATTTTGTTTGTTCACACGAAGAAAACACAAGGGGCCATCTGGAAACCAAAAGGTATAATTAAGTTTAATACAAGAAGTCATCATGCCTTGTTAAAAGTTAACTGTACAGAGTGTAAAGAAAAGCATTATATTAACCACTCTATAAGGGTTACAAACCTTTGCTCAATGAATGATGCCCAACTGGAAAAGCAAATCCTGAAAAAAAAAATATGTAGGTTAAAAAAAGAAAAAAAGTTACATACATAATTAGCACATTTGAAACATTGCATTGAGGCGAAAACAACATTACCATTGAGAACCAGTTGGTGACACATAAATACTAAAAAAATAAAGTTTGAAATTGCCATCTTGATTACAGATGAAACCATCTTCAATCTATCTATGCTTTCTAAAACAGTCTTCAAGCCAGGGCTTTTAAAATAAATGATTTTCATCACCTGGGTTTCTTGTTACAGTGAAATTAGTGACAGAGGACCTGCTCGTTAACATTCCTGTGCACTCATTGGTTGGTTGTGATTTTCAAAATGTTCAAAGAGGTTTTGACTTTATTTAGTATCAACAAGAACAAGGGGCAGTATCTTAAAAAACATATCAGATTATATGATTTTTCCATTAAACCAGACAAGTATTTATCACAAAAACAAATTAGATGAAGAAGGGTATTTTCACACTGGGCACATTTGGTGAGGTCTGATTCCAGTTGAAAAATCACTGTTGTTATTTTCAAAATGTTTTAATAGTTTTTGAATTTATTTAGTTTCTTCAAGAAAAAGGGGTAGTATATTTATAGAACACATCAGATTATAACATTTTCCATTAAACCAGATTAGTATTTATCAGACACTAAAATAAAGAAGTTTTCACACTGGGCACATTTGGTTCTGTTAAAATCAAATCAAAAGCAAGCTATGATCGTCAGTCTTCCTTTTGTTGAAAATGACGAAAATGAGTGTAAAAAAGTCATTAGCCATCCCACTACCTAGCCTCTATGTAGCTTTCAGAATGCCGCTAAATTAAGTCAAGAGAAAACTGCACTTTTTTTCAAGGATATTCCATTCATGCCCTGCACTGGAACACAGTCATGGATCACGAGAGGAAATGGACACGAGATGCACAGCACTTGGACCGGTATGTGAATAAGACTATTACTTATCTGCTTGCTGCTTGTCTGTTGGAGACACTATGATTGGTTGTGCTTGATGTGGAGTGTGGATCTGTTTGTTTCGATAAACTATGGTGGACTTGAAGTGCAGAGTTTCTGTAATATGTGTTATGCAGCACTGGGATTTGCACTATCTTTGTGTGTTATTAAAACACACATTTAAAAGTTGTATGTACCGCTGAGGTTGATTGATGAGAGAAAATGGATGAAGACGAGGCTGATGCATTTATGGAGAGCAAAAGTGTGAACAGAGTAATGAATTTCATCTCCTTCTGCAATCGATGGAATACAGACAATGACAATGGCTGGTCTGGGGCAATCTCCTTTAAATTATCCATTGCCTGCTGCTGTTCCCTCTGATATAAATGCAAATGTACAAAAGACTCTGAATCAAGGTAAGGAATGTAATGCATTGACTTGTGAGCATTTCATTAATGAGATCAAACCAACCGATAGTATATAAAAAAATCAAGTAAAAAGAGCACTTCATCTGGTTCACGAGCCAAGGCCTTACTTAAGGAACATTTTGGAAACAAACTCAAAATGTCTTCAGTATACATGGACAAAGTTCTCTCTTGGAAGTCCATAAAGCCTGAGGATATAAAGGATATACAATATTATAATCTTTTTCTTAAAGGGGTCATATAATGGTACATGCACTTTTACAAGTTGATTGTACTGAAATGTGTGTTGGCAGTGTCTGTACACAACCATCATATAATGATAAAAATCCATCCAGTGGTTTTGTTTTAATCTCCTTATATGTTTTCCCCTGCCTCAAATCGAGCCGTTCGAGCCTATGACGTCACAAGCTCGCACGCCCCTCCCACGATTGTTGATTGACAGCAGCGTTTCAACACAGACCCGCCCTCACTTGTAAGTGAGTTGTCAATCATGCACGCGCGGACCGGTGTTGTGCCGAAATGTACACTGGAGCACTGTCACTGAGCAGAATGGAGTCTAAGCGATTGTGGTGTTCTGTTCTTGGGTGCAATAAGGAACACAACAGTCATTTAATGTTCCTAAATCCGAACCGCTGAAGACGCAGTGGCTGAGTTTGTTTTCGAAGGGAATATTCCCCACGATCAACGTCAATGCTTTCATGTTTGCGCGAGTCATTTCACACTGCTTTCGAGGAGGTATAAAGCTGGTTTTGCTAAGAAGCTGCTCCTGAAAAAAGGAATCGATACCAACTATTCGTGTTCCTGCACCTCGAGAAGAACTGAAGTGAGTGTAATGTTTTATTAACCTTTATTTATATGAATCTTTGCAAATCGCTAGCTTCACAATAAATGCGGCTAATGTTTACACTCAGAGTACATTATGGCATGTTTTCTATGTACGACGTTCTGAATATAATTCATAATCCCACGTTTATAATGAACAACGCGTTATGGTTATTGTGTTACAAACATGTACGCACAGAACAGAGCATAGACTGTGGAACAGAGGGGCGGGGTGATCAAAGCTCATTATCATTTAAAGGCACATGCACTGAAACGGCGTGCTGAAAACAGAGCTGTATTTGACCAGGTAAAATAAGTGTTTTCTTACAATACTAATGAGAATTTTTAATTAAAGTATATTACAAACTTTTACTTTAGACCCTAAAGAATTATATTAGCTTCTACGAAAATGGCATTATATGACCCCTTTAAGGTGATGATACACGGGGCAACTTATTTGAGCAATCTTGCTTGGGCACTTTCCCATTGAGAATGGGCAACACATTTCTATACTTTAGATCGGTCATGGGCCCTGTGTCTCACCTGGTTGCCCGTTGGCGACAACATCGCCTAGCCACATTGCTCAAAAAGTTTTTCTGTGTATCATCACCTTAAGAGCTTGCTGTAATGCCATGGAGGATGTTTGTTATATGCAAGAGTTAAACCTGGCTACTAACATGCAAATTATTCTTTCAAAGTTGCCTTTTAGGCTCAGAGACAAATTGAGAGCAGCGGTGTGTGATTTGCAGGAAAACCGTAAGCAGTAGAATTTAAAGACATTGTTGATTTTGTAGAGTAGCAAGTAAAAATTGCAACAGATCCTGTGTTTGGACACATTTTAGAGGCTCCATTTTAGTGGAGGTCGAAGAATTATTCGTTCTAAAACTAAGACTGTAACAGGTACTGTATGGAAGAGTGAAAACTAATAAAAGAAGAGTGTCCTGTTTTTGTTGTGGCGAAGAACATTTCGTCAATTCCTGTACTGTGCTTGCCAAAAAAGAAAAGATGGGTTTTCTGAGGAAGAAAGGAATCTGTATTGACTGTATAGCAAGCAGTAGTGCTCTCTGATCTCTGTTCAGTCCAGTTGTCGTACTGGGGCTGGTGAAGATGTAGGGCCCTATAAAATCCGTTTTATTTTTTCCCAAATTCCGTTTTATTTTTTCCTAAATTACGTTTTTTCCGTTTTAATTTTTGCAAATTCCGTTTTTTCCGTTTTAATTTTGGGGAATTAAATTTTTAGTCGTTATTTTAGTCAAAAAGAGTGTGCTTTTAATGTTAATAATTAAAATGTACACAAATAAAATAGGAATGACCTTAAATTTGAAGTAATGACATTTACTCTTACTTTTCAGCACAAATGCTGCATGATGCAATAACACTGCACTCTAAGTAGTTTCAAATAACAACAAAATATGGTTATGAGCTTTAAACTGTCCAGTAAAACAAATTATATTAGTTTAAATAAAAGTCACACTCTCTGTTTCTCTGTCGAGCGCGCTCTCGGACACACTCGGTCTCTCTCGCGCACTATCGAGCGCGCTCTCGGAAACACTCGGTCTCTCTCGCGCACTATCGAGTGCGCTCTCGGAAACACTCGGTCTCTCTCACGCACTATCGAGCGCGCTCTCGGAAACACTCATGGTCTCTCTCGCGCACTATCGAGCGCTGTGTCGCTTCGCTTTTGTCCAGTCCGGCGCCTCATAGACAGACGCGGTGTGCACGGAGGGGATGGGGGGTGTGTGTTTATGTGTGTGGGTGTGTGTGAGAGAGAGAGAGAGAGAGACGTGAGAGACAGAAACGGAGGGAGAGCAGGGAAAGGAAATGTAACTGAATGCGTTAAAATAAATGAACGAAACGCAATAGCCTATGTGGCGGCCGGTGTTGTTTCTAGATAGAATTAGTCTATGTGTGGGAAACAATTGCGAGTCACGTGCGAACTGCTCGGCTCGGTACTGATACTGATGGCTTAACGTCGAGTTTCTTAACTTTTTCGCCGACGAAAGCAGCTGTGGAGAGCCAGATTTGCTTCCCCTGGTATGCATTTTCCCCAGATATACGTTCTTCTTCCACACAAAAACAGAATTTCATTCCAAATATGTACAATTCCGCGAAATTCCGCGTTAACACTAGATTCCGCGTTAATTGGCCAATTCCGCGATTCCGTCCGCGATTCCGTGATCGCGGAAATTATAGGGCCCTAAAGATGCTTGTGGCTTGTCCATTCTTCTAGTATGTTAAATCTAAGAATGGAAACAAGATTTTTCAGCTACCTTCTGTACAGAACGTCTTATAAATAAGCTTAATCTTTCTGGCGAAAGAAATATTCAATATTCTGCTCAAAACCATGAATCAAGACAAATTGGTTTCCAGTTATGTTCTTAAGGATCTAGAAGTTGCTGGATTTGATCAGACACATTATTTTTTTACTTGCTGAAGTATATACCCAGAAAAGTATGCCAGTATCTAAATCTACAGTAATATTCCCATGCAGAGCGATCTTGTTTGATGGCCTTGTTTCAATCACATACACTTGTGAATTCAGTCTCTGTGAAAGTTTTAAAGTCGCTCTCAGAACGGTCATGTCTGTAACACTTTCGCGTCCGTAACAGGGTTTTTTTCGGTAACACTTTATTTCGATAGTCCACTTTAGACATTCTACTAACTATAAGTAACTTTTCAACTACATGTCAACTAACTCTCATTAGAGTATTAGTAGACTCTCAGCTTAATATCTGCTAACACTTTATTGTGTTGGTCCCCCAACAGACATTCAACTGACTATAAGTAACTTGGCGACTACAAGTCAACTTATTCTCCTAACCCGAACCCTAACACCTAACCATAACCATAACAGTCTACTGACAGTCTACTATAATATACTAATACTCTAATGAGAGTTAGTTGACATGTAGTTGAAAAGTTACTTATAATTAGTAGAACGTCTAAAGTGACTATCGAAATAAAGTATAACCTTTTTTTTCCTCATAAATGTGAACACGGAAAATAAAATAAAAATTAAAGCTGCAAGCAGCATTGAAAGGGCCCTCGCACATGTGCCATCGCCACCCGGTGGCTTTAGGAAGACAGAGCACGGTGGGCAATGTGCATTTAAGTAGATAAATATAGTGGGAGTATGTCAAAGTCAGTTACAAAAATGTCCTTTATTGTGGGGATAATAGCATGCGTTATCACTCAGATAAGTGTTGCTAGCATGTTTTTAGCATGTTTAGAACTCAATGGCATATTTACTATGTTGCTAGTACTGCATCACAGTGTCAAATATGTCACTTCCTTTTGACAGTAGGTGGCGCTATTACTTTAACTTAAAATTGTAATGCGGATTTGTTCAGGCCATGACTCTTATCAAACGTGTGAAGTTTGGGGCAGATTTGACATTCCATGCCTCAGTTACAGCAAATTCCTATTTAATTGCAGTAATAGCATGCATTGGCACTTAGTTAAGTGTTTGCTAGAATGTTTCTAGTATGTTGCTAGCATGTTTAACACTTGCTGGCACTTTTTTATATATTATTAGAAGTCCACAACAGTGTTAAACATGTCACTTCCTGTTGCCAGCAGGTGGCGCTATGACTGTAACTGAATATGAGCATGCACATGTGTTCAGGACAGAACTCTTATTAAACTTGTGAAGTTTTGGGCAGATTGGACATTGCCGCCTTAAGTAAAAACAACTTCCTGTTTCATAGCATTAGCATGCTTTAGCACTTAGCTAAGAATTGCTAGCATGTTTATAACTCAATGGCATATTTACTATGTTGCCAGTACTGCATCACACTGTTAAACATGTCACTTCCTGTTGCCAGTAGGTGGCGCTATTACTATAGCTGAAAATTGTCACGTAGATGTGTTCAGGGCAGGACTCTTATCAAATGTGTGAAGTTTGGGGCAGATTGGACATTGCCTTCTTAAGTAACAACAACTTCCTGTTTCATTGCATTAGCATGCTTTAGCACTTAGCTAAGAATTGCTAGCATGTTTTAACATGTTTCTAACATGTGTATAACTCAATGGCATATTTACTATGTTGCTAGTACTGCATCACAGTGTAAAACGTGCACGGAGGGGAATGTGCATTTATGTAGGTAAATATAGGAGGAGTATGTCAATGTCAGTTACAAAAATGTCCTTTATTATGGGGATTATACAATGTGTTTTCACTCAGATAAGTGTTGCTAGCATGTTTTAGCATGTTTCTAGCATGCTTGGAACTCAATGGTATATCTAAATTTGTTGCTAGTACTGCATCACATTGTAGATGTCACTTCCTGTTGACAGTAGGTGGCGCTATTACTATAAGTGAAAATTGTCATGTAGATGTGTTCAGGGCAGGACTTTTATCAAAAGTGTGACGTTTGGGGCAGATTGGACATTCCTTGCCTGAGTTAAAACAACTTCCTGTTTCATGGCATTAATAGCATGATTTAACACTTAACTAAGTATTGCTAGCATGCTTTAGCATGTTTCTAACATGTTTAACACTCAATGGCATATTTTACTATGTTGCTAGTACTGCATCACAGTGTAAAACATGTCACTTCCTGTTGACAGTAGGTGGCGCTAATACTATAACAGAAAATTAACAGAAAATTATCATGTAGATGTGTTCAGGCCATGACTCTTATCAAACATGTGAAGTTTGGGGCAGATTGGACATTGCCTTCTTGAGTAACAACAACTTCCTCTTTCATTGCATTAGCATGCCTTAGCACTTAACTAAGAATTGTTAGCATCTTTTAACATGTTTCTAACATGTTGAACACTCAATGGCATATTTTACTATGTTGCTAGTACTGCATCACAGTGTAAAACATGTCACTTCCTGTTGACAGTAGGTGGCGCTATTACTATAACAGAAAATTAACAGAAAATTATCATGTAGATGTGTTCAGGCCATGACTCTTATCAAACGTGTGAAGTTTGGGGCAGATTGGACATTGCCTTCTTGAGTAACAACAACTTCCTCTTTCATTGCATTGGCATGCTTTAGCACTTAGCTAAGTGTTTGCTAGCATGTTTTAGCATGTTTCTAGTATGTTGCTAGCATGTTTAGCACTTGCTGGCACTTTTTTATATGTTATTAGTAGTCCACAACAGTGTTAAACATGTCACTTCCTGTTGCCAGCAGGTGGCGCTATGACTGTAACTGAATATGAGCATGGACATGTGTTCAGGACAGAACTCTTATCAAACGTGTGAAGTTTGGGGCAGATTGGACATTGTTTGCCTGAGTTACAGCAACTTCCTGTTTCATTGTATTAGCATGCTTTAGCACTTAGCTAAGAATTGCTAGCATGTTTTAACATGTTTCTAACATGTTTATAACTCATTGGCATAATTAATATGTTGCTAGTACTGCATCACAGTGTTAAACATGTCACTTCCTGTTGCCAGTAGGTGGCGCTATTACTATAACTGAATATTCTCATGTAGATGTGTTCAGGCCATGACTCTTATCAAACGTGTGAAGTTTGGGGCAGATTGGACATTCCATACCTGAGTTACAGCAAATTCCTATTGAATTGCAGTAATAGCATGCTTTAGCACTTAGCTAAGTGCTTGCTAGCATGTTTTAGCATGTTTCAAGTATGTTGTTAGCATGTTTAACACTTGCTGGCACTTTTTTATATGTTATCAGGAGTCCACAACAGTGTTAAACATGTCACTTCCTGTTGCCAGCAGGTGGCGCTATGACTGTAACTGAATATGAGCATGGACATGTGTTCAGGACAGAACTCTTATCAAACGTGTGAAGTTTGGGGCAGATTGGACATTGTTTGCCTGAGTTACAGCAACTTCCTGTTTCATGGCGAAACATCAAAATTTGTCAGGCCGCCGAGGACACGCCCTTCGACGAAAACTCAAGATCTTCGCAATTTAACGTCGCAAAGGCCTTAAGATTAGACTCACCAAATTTGAAGATGATCAGATTAAAACTGTAGGAGGAGTTCGTTAAAGTACGAGGCCTGAAAATGGCAAAAACTGCACAAAAATCTGAGAGGAAGTTCAAAATGGCTGACTTCCTGTTGTGTTTAGGGCTACGCTCCAAGAGACTTTTTTGTAGTTATTGGGCCATTACAGGTATGTACCGAATTTCGTACACGTACGTGAAACGTAACGCGAGGCGCACTCCGTTGAACCTTTATAGGTGGCGCTATCGAGCCATTTTGCCCCGCCCAATTTTGAAACGCATATCAGATGTAAATTTTCGCCAGTTCTGACGCGTGTGCAAATTTTCGTGAGTTTTCGTGCATGTTTAGGCCCTCAAAAATGCGATTCATTGCGGAGAAGAAGAAGAAGAATAATAAATATAGCTGCGAGCAGCGATTACGGGCCCAAGCCGGTGGCACCGCAACCCCGGTGCCTTTAGTACCTAAAGGCACCGGGGTGGCGGTTCCGCCAGCTTTGGCCCTTCATCGCTGCTCGCAGCTATATTTATATATATATATATATATATATATATATATATATATATATATAAACGGCCCGGTGGCACCGCCACCCCGGTGCCTTTGGGGTTATTGTGCACGACGTGCAAAAACGTAACCCCGCTTTGACTGTCGAAAAGAAGTGTGCTGTAGAGCTTGCATCAGTGTGGGCTCTGCAAAAGTGCGCATCGAGGGCACATATCAACCAAAAAGTATGCGTGAGCAACCTTCTGAAACCTAAAATGTAAAATGAGACACCCTACGGTCTCATGGATTTAACGGACACATGAAATAAGTACACAAGACCGAAAATTCATATGAAGTGTGCCATTTGGGACAGGGCCTATGATCGTGAACCACAATAGCCACATATATGAGATAATTTAAATTTAGAATCATTTTTAATGTCATAGGATGTCATATGTCCAGTGTTGGGAAAGTTCACTTTCTACATGAACTAGTTCAAAGTTCAGTTCACACATTTTCAAATGAACTAGTTCAGTTCATAGTTCACAATTAAAAAAATGAACTAGTTCATAGTTCTTTTTTTTCCATAAATTTGTTGCGAGCTATTTTTTTTTATTATTGCCACAGCCCACAACAACAGACAGCAATTATTTTATCGGCGGGCAAAGTTTGCTCAGAAATGTAAGATTTTTCCCATCCTCACCGACCTTGTCATAAAACTCGTTTAAATGATCATACTGTAACGAGTGGAAATAAGGTGTGGCCCCTTTAAGAGCTGCGCGCGCGCCCTGTTAAACTGTCTACTCTATCTGTATGGTATTGTACCTTTGCCTCGATGTATGCGGGTAATGGTGCGCATTTTATTTGATCTGTTTATGTTTTGTTTGGTAACGCTGTGGACGGAGCGTGGGACAAACAGTTTCCCCAAGTTTGATTGGGGAAATAAAGAGCGAGCTGTTGTGATATGGCAATCACCTCCGTGAGTTTGTCTGGCCTAGTGGCTTAATTCGGCTGTGAGCTATCCCGGCGTTACAATACGACGCATCCAGTCCTCGCTGCTTTGTCGACTACATTCTGCTTTTTGTTTTGATGACGCATGCGGCGGTGCAACACTGGTGGCTGGTGTTGCCAGATTGGGTGTTTTTTTCGCTACATATTAAGGCCTGTTTATGGTGTGTTTTAGCCGGGTTTTGCCTGGAAGGCTTTATAGAAATATGGCACCCAATTGAACGAAGTTAAACTGAGAGAGCGTTCGTTCACAGACACCAGAATGAACGAGTTCACAGTAACGTTCATCAGGCATTAATACAGTACGTTCAGTTCACGTTCGCCTAAAATATGAACGAGTTCATGAACTATCGTTCAATGAACGCGTTCAGGCACAACACTGCATATGTCAATATGTTTTGTAGCACTTAAATGTGTAAATCCAGAAGCCTAGTATTTATCTGGAGGTCTTTGTCCATTGCCTGTCAACCTGGTTTGTCTCTGCCTTTTCTGTTCTGCCCTGTTTGCCATTGTTCACCCTGCCTGTCTTGACCATTCTTAATAAAAAGCTGCAAATGGATTCAAAAAGACAAGGCCTTAAACTTAAACTTGAACAAGGATTAAACTCTTGTAACTGTAACAGACACCAAGGCACAATCACACACATGCACGCACGCACGCACACAGTTTAAAAACAAAAAAATATTTATCCAACCCCATTTAAAAACAGTCTGTGATTCCTTTACTTTATTAATAAAACTTATTTAAAAAATACAAGGCTTAAGACATTTATTTTCCTTTTTAATGCAGGCCAAACCACACAGCAGTGAAATGGTTAATCTAGCCCTCCTCCCCCTACACACACACACACACACACACACACAGACAGGCACAGACACAGAGACGTAGGCTTATGGCAAGCCGTTTTAACATTTAATCATTTAAACCCACTAGTCTCTATTTTCATGCTACTAGTACTTATTTTTTAGATACTAGTATTTTTAGATACTAATATAGTATCTAATGAATAAGTACTAGTATCTTTTAAAAGGTACTAGTCCCTAAGGAATAAGCACTAGTACCTAAAGAATAAGCACTAGTCGCTAATGAATAAGTACTAGTACTTAATGGAATAGATACTAGTATCTAAAAAATAAGTACTAGTAGCATGAAAATAGAGACTAGTAGGTTAAAATGATTAAATGTTAAGACGGCTTGCCATATTGGCTCAGAGAGAGAGAGAGAGAAAATGACCATAATCAAACCAAAATATCTGACTTTCTGTTGTTCGGAGCTAATAACTGTAAATTAGAAAGTTGTTCGGCTTGAGGAGAAGAATATACACGCTGAGTTTTGTAACTGTAGGTAAAACTAACTAAGTTATAACACACTTTATATGTCCTTATTAAGCCATGAAAATTAATTTCCTCGCCACGGCCAAACCGTTCGAGATATCAAAAGTCCGTCCGCAATTTAGCATCCTCAAAGTCTTGACATCATGCACACCGAGTTTGGCGATGATTGAATGAATTGCCTAAGACAGCGGTTTTCAATAGGTGAGGCGCGCCTCCCTAGGGGGGCGCCAAAGAGCCACAGGGGAGGCGCGACATGCAAAGAAAAATTAACATACACTGCTGGTTGGTAACTTCAGACTGTTAACGTTAGCTAAATATTTAATGTAGAACATTCTGTGTAGCTTACTTAAAAACATTCTGTGTAGCTTTCTAAAAAACATTCTGTGTAGCTTACTTAAAAACATTCTGTGTAGCTTTCTAAAAAACATTCTGTGTAGGCCTACCATGAAAACGAGTCCACTTTAAACCGCAGCATTTTTCTGTCAGTAATGTATGACAAGTAGTGCTGTCGACGCTAACGCATGCGATTCATTTTTGCCCAGCTTTAACGTGTTAAAGTATTTAATGCAGCATTCGTTCTTTCTGTCATCCTTTAGCTATGGTTATATGATCACGCTCTTATTCACGCAAATGCTCTTAAACCATTCATACACGACAAGACAAAAGAGAACGCGCTGTCAGTGAATGTCCTCCTGACACAGAGACACATACACGACGCACAGAAAGACGCGCGCCAGTATTGAGTTCTCTTTCGCGCATGAACGAACAATAACACACACATTTATGCCAAAATGTCCTCTTTGTCGAGTATCCTCACAAGAGCAGTCTTAAATGAGTTAAATGAAATCTTAAATGGAAGTAAAGAGTAGTGAGAGAATGAGATGTGAGATCCTGTCAGCAGATCTTAAAGTGACAGCAGCCACAATTCTCTCTGTCAGTAAAGTTAACCAAAGAGCAAAGGGAAATGAGAAAATTACTCCCTGCTCTTGACTAAAGAACGCTTGTATCTTTAATAAGGATTAATCTATATTTCATTTATAATTTATGCAGTGCGGACTGTTTTATTTCTGTATATTTTTATTTACCTTCAATTTCTGTATATTTCATACCTGTTAGACAGGAAAGGTACAGGTAAATATGACATTTATTATGGGTTTAAGTGAGGATTGTTTTAAGTTAACTTAAATTAAAAATTGTTATATTTTTTTAAGCGTAATAAATGTTTAAAATTTGGGGAAAAAGCATTTTCATGGAGACATCAGTAGCTATATTAATATCAGTGATACTGGCCTTCATTCATAAAAAGATGGCATTAACATACTTAATTTAATAATTCGTTACATTTATATGTAGCGCTTTTTTATGACATTATACAGCCATAATACTTGAAAATAAATGGTTCCACTGAAGATAAGTCCGTCTGTGCAGTTCCAGCCGTCGGGTGTCGTTAGCTTTGGCGCCGATTACACATGTAGTTAAGCATGTTTTGTTAACTTGTGGTTAGGCCTACTGATGTTCAATGTTCAATTTTAAAAGTAGCCTCAATTAGGTCAATTAGGCATGAAGTTGGAAATGATTTGCTGTTGCAAAGAATAGTTTATGAATGCACTTTTTAAAAAGTTGTGGAAATAAAATGTCTTCAAATACAATATTAAAAAATATTTACATTTTTATCAGTTTTTATTGAAACTCATCATTGCTTGGAACACACAAAAGATTGCATTTACTGCAGAGGCGTGTGTGGGTTAGGGCCGGCGGACAGGATTTTGGGGAAGTGGGGCTCGGCTGTCCTTACCTACTGTAAGGGGAGGCTCACATTCACCCAATTTGAAAACCCCTGGCCTAGGAGTAGTACTTCAAATTCCACAGCAAGCGTTTTCCAAACAACCCATAATAGCCGACTTCCTGTTGGGCTGGCGTAAAACTTGACCGGGGGTAAGATGTTCGGCCCGATGAGATCTATATGTGTACTGAGTTTCATATTAATTCATGCAAGCGTGTTGGATATATGGACCAAATTGTCGGACCCCGTTCAAGAGGGCGCTGTTGAGCCCCCCTGCCACGCCCGGGTACCAGCTTCAGCCCGGCCCTGATGGCCGTGGGTTCTGACCTGTGTGCAAAATTTCAAAGTTTTTGAGCACGTTAAGAGCCCCAAAAGCCCCTGAAACCTTGAAATCCATTAAAAGCAATAGACAAATCCCTCACACACAGAGACAGAGAGAGAGGGAGAGAAAATTCTCAGATACATCCACATTCAAACTTAAATATCTGACTTGCTGTTGTTTGGAGCTAATGACAGTTAATTAGAAAGTTGTCCGGCTTGATCTGAACAATATGCGTACCGAGTTTTATGATTGTAGGTAAAACTATATAACTAACACCCCCACTTTTGTCAAAAGGTGGCGCTACTGAGCCCCTGCACCACGCCCGTTTCTGAAACTTTGCACGTCTACTGGCTAATAAATGTGATCTGTCTGTCGAGTTTCATGCAATTTTAAGCAATTTCAGGCATGCTAAGAGTCTCAAAAGCATCCAAAAAGAATATTAAACTTTGATGCGTTTGATGCGTTGTCACGGCAACAGTATCTTAGATATCAATAATCCTTTCACAAGTCTACTTCTGGCGTGTGTTTACATTATACACATAAAGTTTGAAGCAAATCGGGTAAAAATAAGAGGGTGATTTAAAAGCATTTTGAAAGTGACACACTTCCTGCTGCCAGTTGGTGGCGCTATAACATTGACTCACAATAGTCACATCCATGTGATCGGACTCTTACAACGAACACACTGCTGAAGTTTCATCAAGATCAGTTAATGTATGCAGAAGTTATAACACACTTCCTGTTTCCATTATTCGCCATAAATTCGTTTCCTCGCCACGGCCAAACCGTTCGAGATATCAAAAATCCCCTGGCAACTTTTCATCGTCAATATCTTGACTTCATGCTGACCGAGTTTCGTGGCGATTGGTTGAATTCTCTAGGAGGAGTATATCGAATTCCATTGCATGCGTTTTCCAAACAAGCCTTAATAGCCGACTTCCTGTTGGGCTGGGGTAAAAAGTAAAAGTACAAAGGATATATGAACCGATGAGATCTATATGTGTACCGAGTTTCATATTATTACATGCAAGCGTGTTTGATTTATGAACCAAGTTTTTGGACCCCGTTCCAGGGGGCGCTGTCAAACCCCCCTGCCACGCCCGGGTACCAGCTTCAGCCCGGCCCTGATGGCCGCCGGTTCTGACCCGTGTGCAAAGTTTCAAGAGTTTTTGAGCACGTTAAGGGGCCCAAAAGTGCGCTGAGAGTCTCAAAAGCATCCAAAAAGAATATTAAAGTTTGATGCATTGTCACGGCAACAGCATCTAAGATATCAACAATCCTTTCACAGGTCTACATCTGGCGTGTGTCTACATTATACACATCAAGTTTGAAGCAAATCGGGTAAAGCCTGTTTGATTTATGGACCAAGTTTTCGGACCCCGTTCCAGGGGGCGCTGTCGAGCCCCCCTGCCACGCCCGGGTACCAGCTTCAGCCCGGCCCTGATGGCCGCGGTTTCTGACCCGTGTGCAAAGTTTCAAGAGTTTTTGAGCATGTTAAGGGCCCCAAAAGTGCGCTAAGAATCTCAAAAGTATCCAAAAAGAATATTAAAGTTTGATGCGTTGTCACGGCAACAGCATCTAAGATATCAACAATCCTTTCACAGGTCTACATCTGGCTTGTGTCTACATTATACACATCAAGTTTGAAGCAAATAGGGTAAAGCGTGTTGGATATATGGACCAAATTGTCGGACCCATTCAAGGGGGCGCTGTCGAGCCCCCCTGCCACGCCCGGGTACCAGCTTCAGCCTGGCCCTGATGGCCGTGGGTTTTGTCCCGTGTGCAAAGTTTCAAGAGTTTTCGAGCACGTTAAGAACCCCAAAAGTGCCCGAAAGCATAAAAAAGCATGAAAAAGCTTAAAAAAAGGAATATTAATGTTTGATGCATTGCCATGGCAACAGTATCTAAGATATCAATAATCCTTTCACAGGTCTACATCTGGCGTGTGTCTACATTATGCACATGAAGTTTGAAGCAAATCGGGTAGAAATAAGAGGGTGATTTAAAAGCATTTTGAAAGTGACACACTTCCTGCTGCCAGTTGGTGGCGCTATAACTTTGACTCACAATAGTCACATCCATGTGATCGGGCTCTTACAACGAACACACTGCTGAAGTTTCATCAAGATTAGTTAATGTATGCAGTAGTTATAACACACTTCCTGTTTCACGTTTCTCGCCATAATTTTGTTTCCTCGCCACGGCCAAACCGTTCGAGATATCAAAAATCCCCTGGCAACTTTTCATCCTCAGTGTCTTGACTTCATGCTGACCGAGTTTCGTGCCGTGTGTTTGAATTCTCTAGGAGGAGTATTTCACATTCCATTGCATGCGTTTTCCAAACAACCCTTAATAGCCGACTTCCTGTTGGGCTGGGGTAAAAAGTAAGAGCATGAAGTATATATGAACCGATGAGATCTATATGTGTACTGAGTTTCATATTATTACATGCAAGCGTGTTTGATTTATGGACCAAGTGTTCAAACCCCGTTCCAGGGGGCGCTGTTGAGCCCCCCTGCCACGCCCGGGTACCAGCTTCAGCCCAGCCCTGATGGCCGCGGGTTCTGAGATGTGTGCAAAGTTTCAAGAGTTTTCGAGCACGTTAAGGCCCCCAAAAGTGCCCAAAAGGTAGTAAAATAATAATAATAATAATAAATATAGCTGCGAGCAGCGATTACGGGCCCAAGCCGGTGGCACCGCAACCCCGGTGCCTTTAGTACCTAAAGGCACCGGGGTGGCGGTTCCACCGGGTTTGGCCCTTCATCGCTGCTCGCAGCTATATTTATATATATATATATAAACAGCCCGGTGGCACCGCCACCCCGGTGCCTTTGGGGTTATTGTGCACAACGTGCAAAAACGTAACCCCGCTTTGACTGTCGAAAAGAAGTGTGCTGTAGAGCTTGCATCAGTGTGGGCTCTGCAAAAGTCCGCATCGAGGGCACATATCAACCACAAAGTATGCGTGAGCAACCTTCTGAAACCTAAAATGAAAAATGAGACACCCTACGGTCTCATGGATTTAACAGACACATGAAATAAGTACACAAGACCGAAAATTCATATGAAGTGTGCCATTTGGGACAGGGCCTATGATTGTGAACCACAATAGCCACATATATGAGATAATTTAAATTTAGAATATTTTTTAATGTCATAGGATGTCATATGTCAATATGTTTTGTAGCACTTAAATGTGTAAATCCAGAAGCCTAGTATTTATCAGGAAGTCTTTGTCCTTTGCCTGTCAACCTGATTTGTCTCTGCCTTTTCTGTTCTGCCCTGTTTGCCATTGTTCACCCTGCCTGTCTTGACCATTCTTAATAAAAAGCTGCAAATGGATTCAAAAAGACAAGGCCTTAAACTTGAACAAGGATTAAACTCTTGTAACTGTAACAGACACCAAGGCACAATCACACACACACACACACACACACACACACACACACACACACACGCACGCAGTTTAAAAACAAAAAAATATTTATCCAACCTCATTTAAAAACAGTCTGTGAGTGCCATCTTTTGGACATTCATCATATTGCATTGGTTTTCATTTCTTGTCCTCAAACAGAGCACTAATCTGTTTATTTTTAAGTTAAACATTCTACATTTATTAAAAAAGAAACATCAAATGTGTTTTGAGTCATAGTATTATTTTATACAGAAATAAATTATTTGTAATTCAGATGAGAATAAAGTTAGTGTTTTACAATTTTAAGGAAAACAAATATATTGTTCTGAAATATAGCACATTCATTTTAAATTCATTCAGCTTCAATTACCAATACAATCTTAATTGTATTTAAAGCAAACTATACATTTAAAAGATCTGGGTTCTATGCATATTTTGTAATTTATAAAAATACAAAATTGTTATGCAAAAAGACAAGGCCTTAGAGATTTCTTTATCCTTTAATATAGGAAAAATCACACAGCAATGAAAGGCTTAATCTCTTGTCACTGTAACAGACAGCCAGCCACACACACACACACACACATAAACACAGACACCAGCCCTCCCTCCCCCTCCCTCCCCACACAGACAGCCACACACACACACACACACACACACACACACACACACACACACACACACACAGAACATAGGCTACTCCGTCATTTTGTTCATAGAGGACATAATTCAAACTGCAAAGTGTTTAATTATATTTGTGGACACTCGCAACAAAGCACAACATTGTGCTTTTGTAAAGTAAATTCAAGCAATCCGCCTCCGAAATTTAAAATTAAACGAAAATGCTCACCTCTGCACGGGCATACCTAATATATTTATATATAAATACAATTGGCTTACCTGATTTTGAACACAAGAGGGCAGTATAGCCCTATGTATTACTTGATGTATTTATTTTTTGACTGAATAGCGCATTCTGGCTGTTTTAAAACTTGTACATTATTTTTAAATTGAAAACAAGAATAAAATGGGTTTAGTTTAGTGTTTCCTTTTTTGACATGATTTTTAATCCCTCGCCATAGCAAAACAATTTGAGATATTCAATTTCCGTTCACAATATAGCATCTTTAATGTATTTTCATCATGTTGAAAAAGTCTGGTGGGAATTAAATAAACCACTTAAAAGGAGTAAGTACAAATGTAGAGGCTGGATTTGCAAAACATCATTCATCATATTGCATTGGTTTTAATTTATTGTCCTCAAACAGAACACTAATCTATTTATAAAAGTTACACATTCTACATTGATTAAAAAAGAAACATCAAATATGTTTTTAGTCATAGTATTTTTTTATACAGAAATAAATTATTTGTAATTCAGATGAGAATAAAGTTAGTGTTTTACATTTTTAAGGAAAACAAATATATTGTTCTGAAATATAGCACATTCATTTAAAATTCATTCAGCTTCAATTACCAATACAGCCTTAATTGTATTTAAAGCAAACTATACATTTAAAAGATCTGGGTTCTATGCATATTTTGTCATTTAAAAAAATACAAAATTGTTATGCAAAAAGACAAGGCCTTAGAGATTTA
Source organism: Semotilus atromaculatus (assembly GCA_031834385.1). Classification (NCBI taxonomy): domain Eukaryota; kingdom Metazoa; phylum Chordata; class Actinopteri; order Cypriniformes; family Leuciscidae; genus Semotilus; species Semotilus atromaculatus. Next base: position 31,495,281 of record JAULUF010000052.1, read on the forward strand.
TTTATCCTTTAATGCAGGAAAAATCACACAGCAATGAAAGGCTTAATCTCTTGTCACTGTACAGACAGCCAGCCACACACACACACACACACACACACACACACACACACACACACACATAAACACAGACACCAGCCCTCCCTCCCCCTCCCTCCCTCCCTCCCTCCCTCCCCACACAGACAGCCACACACACACACACACACAGAATGGGGAGGGGGCCCTCTCTCTGTCAGAGAGAGACAGAGAGATACCATTTCAAGAAATCCACATTCAAACCACAATATCTGACGTTCTGAGGGTCGGAGATAATGACTTTAAATTAGAAAGTTGTTCGGCTTGAAAAGAAGAATATACACGCTGAGTTTTGTAACTGTAGGTAAAACTAACTAAGTTATAACACACTTTATATGTCCTTTTTTAGTCATGAAAATTCATTTCCTCGCCACGGCCAAACCGTTCGAGATATCAAAAATCCGTCCGCAATTTAGCATCCTCAATGTCTTGACTTCACGCACACCGAGTTTGGCGATGATTGAATGAATTGCCTAGGAGTAGTACTTCACATTCCACAGCAAGCGTTTTCCAAACAACCTATAATAGCCGACTTCCTGTTGGGCTGGCGTAAAACTTGACCGGGGTTAAGATGTTCGGCCCGATGAGATCTATATGTGTACTGAGTTTCATATTAATTCATGCAAGCGTGTTGGATATATGGACCAAATTGTCGGACCCCGTTCAAGGGGGCGCTGTTGAGCCCCCCTGCCACGCCCGGGTACCAGCTTCAGCCCGGCCCTGATGGCCGTGGGTTCTGACCTGTGTGCAAAATTTCAAGCGTTTTTGAGCACGTTAAGAGCCCCAAAAGCCCTTGAAACCTTGAAATCCATTAAAAGCAATAGACAAATCCCTCACACACAGAGACAGAGAGAGAGGGAGAGAAAATTCTCAGAAACATCCATATCAATAATCCTTTCACAAGTCTACATCTGGCGTGTGTTTACATTATACACATAAAGTTTGAAGCAAATCGGGTAAAAATAAGAGGGTGATTTCAAAGCATTTTGAAAGTGACACACTTCCTGCTGCCAGTTGGTGGCGCTATAACATTGACTCACAATAGTCACATCCATGTGATTGGACTCTTACAACGAACACACTGCTGAAGTTTCATCAAGATCAGTTAATGTATGCAGAAGTTATAACACACTTCCTGTTTCCATTATTCGCCATAAATTCGTTTCCTCGCCACGGCCAAACCGTTCGAGATATCAAAAATCCCCTCGCAACTTTTCATCGTCAATCTCTTGACTTCATGCTGACCGAGTTTCGTGGCGATTGGTTGAATTCTCTAGGAGGAGTATATCGAATTCCATTGCATGCGTTTTCCAAACAACCCTTAATAGACGACTTCCTGTTGGGCTGGGGTAAAAAGTAAAAGTACAAAGGATATATGAACCGATGAGATCTATATGTGTACCGAGTTTCATATTATTACATGCAAGCGTGTTTGATTTATGGACCAAGTTTTCGGACCCCGTTCCAGGGGGCGCTGTCGAGCCCCCCTGCCACGCCCAGGTACCAGCTTCAGCCCAGCCCTGATAACCGCGGGTTCTGACCCATGTGCAAAGTTTCAAGAGTTTTTGAGCACGTTAAGGGCCCCAAAATTGCCCAAATAGTCGTAAGAAAAATATAGAAAATGACTTTCCAAACCCATAATAACCGACTTCCTGTTGGGCTGACGTAAAACTTAGAGTGCGAAAGTTGTTCGGCCCGATGAGATCTATAAGTGTACCGAGTTTCAGATTATTACATGCAAGCGTGTTTGATATATGGACAAGTGTTCAAATCCCGTTCCAGGGGGCGCTGTCGAGCCCCCCTGCCACGCCCGGGTACCAGCTTCAGTCCGGCCCTGATGGCCGCGGGTTCTGATCTGTGTGCAAAGTTTCCAGAGTTTTCGAGCACGTTAAGGGCCCCAAAAGTGCCAAAAAGGTAGTAAAATAATAAGAAGAATAATAATAAAAAGAATAATAAATATAGCTGCGAGCAGCGATTACGGGCCCAAGCCGGTGGCACCGCAACCCCGGTGCCTTTAGTACCTAAAGGCACCGGGGTGGCGGTTCCACCGGCTTTGGCCCTTCATCGCTGCTCGCAGCTATATTTATATATATATATATATAAACAGCCCGGTGGCACCGCCACCCCGGTGCCTTTGGGGTTATTGTGCACAACGTGCAAAAACGTAACCCCGCTTTGACTGTCGAAAAGAAGTGTGCTGTAGAGCTTGCATCAGTGTGGGCTCTGCAAAAGTCCGCATCGAGGGCACATATCAACCACAAAGTATGCGTGAGCAACCTTCTGAAACCTAAAATGGAAAATGAGACACCCTACGGTCTCATGGATTTAACAGACACATGAAATAAGTACACAAGACCGAAAATTCATATGAAGTGTGCCATTTGGGACAGGGCCTATGATTGTGAACCACAATAGCCACATATATGAGATAATTTAAATTTAGAATAATTTTTACAGTTTTTCTCAATTGCTAAAACACTAAACCCTATTGTCTGAACCAAATGCTCAGTTGCCTGAACCCACTGATTGAATCAATCACTCTTTTGGCAAAACCATAAGCACTTTTCACCTGTTTAGACACAACTTGTCAACACATTTTCATTGTGATGCACACGTGCTGCATAATGGTGAGCACAGGTGACAAAAGTCAAACACAATTAAAGCACAGGCGTCACCACTTGAACACAACAACTCAAAATTGATCACACTTGTGGCTAATGATGTGAGGGAACATATACAGTAAGCCAGTTCAGAGAGCACTGGTTTGGGCTTACTGTACACAAGTGGCAAACGCATTAGATTTCTGTTTGTTTTTACAAGTGCTACGTGTAAATGCACAAGATTTCTGTTTTGTCTAAATGTACAAGTGCTAAATGCACAGGTTTTTTTTGTTTTGCAACATGCATTTAGCCTACAGTGAACAATAAACATTTATTTCTCAAGCTTCATGTCCTGAGCATTGTGTTTTCTATTTTTCTACGTAGTGTTTAGTGACTGTTCAGTAGTGTTTTTAATTTTGATTGACTCGGGGCACGATTTGACAACATAGTTCAGTTTTGAGCACAGATTGAACTGTTTTGAGGTGAAAGTTTGGTTTTGCAAGTAGAGTCTGAGGTTTTGTGAATGTAGCTTGAAAATTGGGTTTTGTGTTCACAGTTTAGAGAAAAGGAGAGCAGCTTTCAAGAAATGTGTCTTAGCAATCGAGAAAAACTGTAATGTCATAGGATGTCATATGTTAATATGTTTTGTAGCACTTAAATGTGTAAATCCAGAAGCCTAGTATTTATCTGGAGGTCTTTGTCCTTTGCCTGTCAACCTGATTTGTCTCTGCCTTTTCTGTTCTGCCCTGTTTGCCATTGTTCACCCTGCCTGTCTTGACCATTCTTAATAAAAAGCTGCAAATGGATTCAAAAAGACAAGGCCTTAAACTTGAACAAGGATTAAACTCTTGTAACTGTAACAGACACCAAGACACACACACACACACACACACACACACACACACACACACACGCACGCAGTTTAAAAACAAAAAAATATTTATCCAACCTCATTTAAAAACAGTCTGTGAGTGCCATCTTTTGGACATTCATCATATTGCATTGGTTTTCATTTCTTGTCCTCAAACAGAGCACTAATCTGTTTATTTTTAAGTTAAACATTCTACATTTATTAAAAAAGAAACATCAAATGTGTTTTGAGTCATAGTATTATTTTATACAGAAATAAATTATTTGTAATTCAGATGAGAATAAAGTTAGTGTTTTACAATTTTAAGGAAAACAAATCTATTGTTCTGAAATATAGCACATTCATTTTAAATTCATACAGCTTCAATTACCAATACAATCTTAATTTTATTTAAAGCAAACTATACATTTAAAAGATCTGAGTTCTATGCATATTTTGTAATTTATAAAAATATAAAATTGTTATGCAAAAAGACAAGGCCTTAGAGATTTATTTATCCTTTAATGCAGGAAAAATCACACAGCAATGAAAGGCTTAATCTCTTGTCACTGTAACAGACAGACAGCCACACACATACACACACACATAAACACAGACACCACCCCTCCCTCCCCCTCCCTCCCTCCCTCCCTCCCTCCCTCCCTCCCTCCCTCCCTCCCCACACAGACAGCCACACACACACACACACACACACAGAATGGGAGGAGGCCCTCTCTCTGTCAGAGAGAGACAGAGAGAGATACCATTTCAAGAAATCCACATTCAAACCACAATATCTGACTTTCTGAGGGTCGGAGATAATGACTTTAAATTAGAAAGTTGTTTGGCTTGAAGAGAAGAATATACACGCTGAGTTTTGTAACTGTAGGTGAAACTAACTAAGTTATAACACACTTTATATGTCCTTTTTTAGTCATGAAAATTCATTTCCTCGCCACGGCCAAACCGTTCGAGATATCAAAAATCCGTCCGCAATTTAGCATCCTCAATGTCTTGACTTCATGCACACCGAGTTTGGCGATGATTGAATGAATTGCCTAGGAGTAGTACTTCACATTCCACAGCAAGCGTTTTCCAAACAACCCATAATAGCCGACTTCCTGTTGGACTGGCGTAAAACTTGACCGGGGGTAAGATGTTCAACCCGATGACATCTATATGTGTACTGAGTTTCATATTAATTCATGCAAGCGTGTTGGATATATGGACCAAATTGTCGGACCCCGTTCAAGGGGGCGCTGTTGAGCCCCCCTGCCACGCCCGGGTACCAGCTTCAGCCCGGCCCTGATGGCCGTGGGTTCTGACCTGTGTGCAAAATTTCAAGCGTTTTTGAGCACGTTAAGAGCCCCAAAAGCCCTTGAAACCTTGAAATCCATTAAAAGCAATAGACAAATCCCTCACACACAGAGACAGAGAGAGAGGGAGAGAAAATTCTCAGAAACATCCATATCAATAATCCTTTCACAAGTCTACATCTGGCGTGTGTTTACATTATACACATAAAGTTTGAAGCAAATCGGGTAAAAATAAGAGGGTGATTTCAAAGCATTTTGAAAGTGACACACTTCCTGCTGCCAGTTGGTGGCGCTATAACATTGACTCACAATAGTCACATCCATGTGATCGGACTCTTACAACAAACACACTGCTGAAGTTTCATCAAGATCAGTTAATGTATGCAGAAGTTATAACACACTTCCTGTTTCCATTATTCGCCATAAATTCGTTTCCTCGCCACGGCCAAACCGTTCGAGATATCAAAAATCCCCTCGCAACTTTTCATCGTCAATCTCTTGACTTCATGCTGACCGAGTTTCGTGGCGATTGGTTGAATTCTCTAGGAGGAGTATATCGAATTCCATTACATGCGTTTTCCAAACAACCCTTAATAGACGACTTCCTGTTGGGCTGGGGTAAAAAGTAAAAGTACAAAGGATATATGAACCGATGAGATCTATATGTGTACCGAGTTTCATATTATTACATGCAAGCGTGTTTGATTTATGGACCAAGTTTTCGGACCCCGTTCCAGGGGGCGCTGTCGAGCCCCCCTGCCACGCCCAGGTACCAGCTTCAGCCCAGCCCTGATGGCCACGGGTTCTGACCCATGTGCAAAGTTTCAAGAGTTTTTGAGCATGTTAAGGGCCCCAAAATTGCCCAAATAGTCGTAAGAAAAATATAGAAAATGACTTTCCAAACCCATAATAACCGACTTCCTGTTGGGCTGACGTAAAACTTAGAGTGCGAAAGTTGTTCGGCCCGATGAGATCTATAAGTGTACCGAGTTTCAGATTATTACATGCAAGCGTGTTTGATATATGGACAAGTGTTCAAAACCCGTTCCAGGGGGCGCTGTCGAGCCCCCCTGCCACGCCCGGGTACCAGCTTCAGCCCGGCCCTGATGGCCGCGGGTTCTGATCTGTGTGCAAAGTTTCCAGAGTTTTCGAGCACGTTAAGGGCCCCAAAAGTGCCAAAAAGGTAGTAAAATAATAAGAAGAATAATAATAAATATAGCTGCGAGCAGCGATTGCGGGCCCAAGCCGGTGGCACCGCAACCCCGTTCCTTTAGTTACCTAAAGGCACCGGGGTGGCGGTACCGCCGGCTTTGGCCCTTCATCGCTGCTCGCAGCTATATTTATATATATATATATATATATATATATATAAAGCCGGTGGCACCGCCACCCTGGTGCCTTTAGGGTTATTGTGCATGACGTGCAAAAACGTAACTCCGCTTTGACTGTCGAAAAGAAGTGTACTGTAGAGCTTGCATCAGTGTGGGCTCTGCAAAAGTGTGCATCGAGGGCACATATCAACCACAAAGTATGCGTGAGCAACCTTCTGAAAACTAAAATGAAAAATGAGATACCCTACGGTCTCATGGATTTAACGGACACATGAAATAAGTACACAAGACCGAAAATTCATATGAAGTGTGCCATTTGGGACAGGGCCTATGATCGTGAACCACAATAGCCACATATATGAGATAATTTAAATTTAGAATCATTTTTAATGTCATAGGATGTCATATGTCAATATGTTTTGTAGCACTTAAATGTGTAAATCCAGAAGCCTAGTATTTATCTGGAGGTCTTTGTCCTTTGCCTGTCAACCTGGTTTGTCTCTGCCTTTTCTGTTCTGCCCTGTTTGCCATTGTTCACCCTGCCTGTCTTGACCATTCTTAATAAAAAGCTGCAAATGGATTCAAAAAGACAAGGCCTTAAACTTAAACTTGAACAAGGATTAAACTCTTGTAACTGTAACAGACACCAAGGCACAATCACACACATGCACGCACGCACGCACACACAGTTTAAAAACAAAAAAATATTTATCCAACCCCATTTAAAAACAGTCTGTGATTCCTTTACTTTATTAATAAAACTTATTTAAAAAATACAAGGCTTAAGACATTTATTTTCCTTTTTAATGCAGGCCAAACCACACAGCAGTGAAATGGTTAATCTAGCCCTCCTCCCCCTACACACACACACACACACACACACACAGACAGGCACAGACACAGAGACGTAGGCTTATGGCAAGCCGTTTTAACATTTAATCATTTAAACCCACTAGTCTCTATTTTCATGCTACTAGTACTTATTTTTTAGATACTAGTATTTTTAGATACTAATATAGTATCTAATGAATAAGTACTAGTATCTTTTAAAAGGTACTAGTCCCTAAGGAATAAGCACTAGTATCTAAAGAATAGGCACTAGTACCTAAAGAATAAGCACTAGTCGCTAATGAATAAGTACTAGTACTTAATGGAATAGATACTAGTATCTAAAAAATAAGTACTAGTAGCATGAAAATAGAGACTAGTAGGTTAAAATGATTAAATGTTAAGACGGCTTGCCATATTGGCTCAGAGAGAGAGAGAGAGAGAGAAAATGACCATATTCAAACCAAAATATCTGACTTTCTGTTGTTCGGAGCTAATAACTGTAAATTAGAAAGTTGTTCGGCTTGAGGAGAAGAATATACACGCTGAGTTTTGTAACTGTAGGTAAAACTAACTAAGTTATAACACACTTTATATGTCCTTATTAAGCCATGAAAATTCATTTCCTCGCCACGGCCAAACCGTTCGAGATATCAAAAGTCCGTCCGCAATTTAGCATCCTCAAAGTACTGACATCATGCACACCGAGTTTGGCGATGATTGAATGAATTGCCTAGGAGTAGTACTTCAAATTCCACAGCAAGCGTTTTCCAAACAACCCATAATAGCCGACTTCCTGTTGGGCTGGCGTAAAACTTGACCGGGGGTAAGATGTTCGGCCCGATGAGATCTATATGTGTACTGAGTTTCATATTAATTCATGCAAGCATGTTGGATATATGGACCAAATTGTCGGACCCCGTTCAAGAGGGCGCTGTTGAGCCCCCCTGCCACGCCCGGGTACCAGCTTCAGCCCGGCCCTGATGGCCGTGGGTTCTGACCTGTGTGCAAAATTTCAAGAGTTTTTGAGCATGTTAAGAGCCCCAAAAGCCCCTGAAACCTTGAAATCCATTAAAAGCAATAGACAAATCCCTCACACACAGAGACAGAGAGAGAGGGAGAGAAAATTCTCAGATACATCCACATTCAAACTTAAATATCTGACTTGCTGTTGTTTGGAGCTAATGACACTTAACTAGAAAGTTGTCCGGCTTGATCTGAACAATATGCGTACCGAGTTTTATGATTGTAGGTAAAACTATATAACTAACACCCCCACTTTTGTCAAAAGGTGGCGCTACTGAGCCCCTGCACCATGCCCATTTCTGAAACTTTGCACATGTCTACTGGCTAATAAATGTGATCTGTCTGTCGAGTTTCATGCAATTTTAAGCAATTTCAGGCATGCTAAGAGTCTCAAAAGCATCCAAAAAGAATATTAAAGTTTGATGCGTTTGATGCGTTGTCACGGCAACAGTATCTTAGATATCAATAATCCTTTCACAAGTCTACATCTGGCGTGTGTTTACATTATACACATAAAGTTTGAAGCAAATCGGGTAAAAATAAGAGGGTGATTTCAAAGCATTTTGAAAGTGACACACTTCCTGCTGCCAGTTGGTGGCGCTATAACATTGACTCACAATAGTCACATCCATGTGATCGGACTCTTACAACGAACACACTGCTGAAGTTTCATCAAGATCAGTTAATGTATGCAGAAGTTATAACACACTTCCTGTTTCCATTATTCGCCATAAATTCGTTTCCTCGCCACGGCCAAACCGTTCGAGATATCAAAAATCCCCTGGCAACTTTTCATCGCCAATCTCTTGACTTCATGCTGACCGAGTTTCGTGGCGATTGGTTGAATTCTCTAGGAGGAGTATATCGAATTCCATTGCATGCGTTTTCCAAACAAGCCTTAATAGCCGACTTCCTGTTGGGCTGGGGTAAAAAGTAAAAGTACAAAGGATATATGAACCGATGAGATCTATATGTGTACCGAGTTTCATATTATTACATGCAAGCGTGTTTGATTTATGAACCAAGTTTTTGGACCCCGTTCCAGGGGGCGCTGTCAAACCCCCCTGCCACGCCCGGGTACCAGCTTCAGCCCGGCCCTGATGGCCGCCGGTTCTGACCCGTGTGCAAAGTTTCAAGAGTTTTTGAGCATGTTAAGGGCCCCAAAAGTGCGCTAAGAATCTCAAAAGTATCCAAAAAGAATATTAAAGTTTGATGCGTTGTCACGGCAACAGCATCTAAGATATCAACAATCCTTTCACAGGTCTACATCTGGCTTGAGTCTACATTATACACATCAAGTTTGAAGCAAATAGGGTAAAGCGTGTTGGATATATGGACCAAATTGTCGGACCCATTCAAGGGGGCGCTGTCGAGCCCCCCTGCCACGCCCGGGTACCAGCTTCAGCCTGGCCCTGATGGCCGTGGGTTTTGTCCCGTGTGCAAAGTTTCAAGAGTTTTCGAGCACGTTAAGAACCCCAAAAGTGCCCGAAAGCATAAAAAAGCATGAAAAAGCTTAAAAAAAGGAATATTAATGTTTGATGCATTGCCATGGCAACAGTATCAAAGATATCAATAATCCTTTCACAGGTCTACATCTGGCGTGTGTCTACATTATGCACATGAAGTTTGAAGCAAATCGGGTAAAAATAAGAGGGTGATTTCAAAGCATTTTGAAAGTGACACACTTCCTGCTGCCAGTTGGTGGCGCTATAACTTTGACTCACAATAGTCACATCCATGTGATCGGGCTCTTACAACGAACACACTTCTGAAGTTTCATCAAGATCAGTTAATGTATGCTGAAGTTATAAGACACTTCCTGTTTCACGTTTCTCGCCATAAATTTGTTTCTTCGCCACGGCCAAACCGTTAGAGATATCAAAAATCCCCTCGCAATTTTTCATCCTCAATGTCTTGACTTCAGGCTGACCGAGTTTCGTTGTATGTTGATGAATGCTCTAGGAGGAGTATATTAAATTCCATTGCGTGCGTTTTAAAAACATCCGCAAATATCTGACTTCCTGTTGGGCTGGGGTAAAAAGTAAGAGTGTGAGGTATAGATGAAACGATGAGATCGACATGTGTACCGAGTTTCATATTATTACACACAAGCGTGTTTGAGTTATGGACCAAGTGTTCAGACCACGTTCCAGGGGGCGCTGACGAGCCCCCCTGCCACGCCCGGGTACCAGCTTCAGCCCGGCCCTGATGGCCGCGGGTTCTGACCCGTGTGCAAAGTTTCAAGAGTTTTCGAGCATGTTAAGGGCCCCAAAAGTGCCCGAATAGTCGTTAGAAAAAAAAAAAAAAAAAAATAAATAATCCTAAGGAAAACAATAGGGCTCTTCGCCCTTTCAGGGCTTGGGCCCTAATAAATAATCCTTAGGAAAACAATAGGGCCTTCGCCTTTTCAGGCTTGGGCCCTAATAATCCTTAGGAAAACAATAGGGCCTTCGCCTTTTCAGGCTTGGGCCCTAATAAATAATCCTAAGGAAAACAATAGGGCCTTCGCCTTTTCAAGGCTTGGGCCCTAATAAATAATAATCCTTAGGAAAACAATAGGGCCTTCGCCTTTTCAAGGCTTGGGCCCTAATAATAATCCTAAATAATAATCCTTAGGAAAACAATAGGGCCTTCGCCTTTTCAGGCTTGGGCCCTAATAATAATAATCCTAAATAATAATCCTTAGGAAAACAATAGGGCCTTCGCCTTTTCAGGCTTGGGCCCTAATAAACAGAGCAATTCCAAGAGGGTCCTCACACCATCGGTGCTCGGGCCCTAATAATATTTTATGTTCTGTGGAGGCCGACCCTTCTGCATCCGGTTAGTATTACTTTTGTTTTGCGCAGTGTAATTCATAGAATTACTAAAAAAATATTTTGCCACCTAAAAGTTAAAGATTTGTTGTGTCATGTCACATGTGTATTTCGCTCATATTAAATATAAAACGCATGTGTAGACTGATATTTTTCTAATCAATCGACTAGAGTGCTAGCATTCTATGTAAACAAACACTTCAAACGGAAGTAGAAAACCGTTTAGTCAGTTGAACCCGCTATGAATCATGGGAAATGAAGAAAAAGGTGGATATACCTCATCATGGGGTTTTCAAAAAAGAAAAAACATCAGGGTTGTTTTCAACTTAGTGGCTCCCTTTCAGGGAGCATCATTGAATGGACAATTACTTAAGGGACTAGACCCAACAAGAACTTTAATAAGTTTTCTTAAAGGATTCAGAATGGAGTCTGTCACCTTAATGGCTGACATTGAATCCACGTTCTATCAAGATTAAGATTAAGAAAGAAAAAACATCAGGGTTGTTTTCGACTTAGTGGCTCCCTTTCAGGGAGTATCATTGAATGGACAATTACTTAAGGGACCAGACCCAACAAGAACTTTAATAAGTTTTCTTACAGGATTCAGAATGGAGTCCATCGCCTTAATGGCTGACATTGAATCCACGTTCTATCAAGATTCTGACCTTTCACGATATTTGTGGTGGTCAAAGGGCAACTTGAGTAAAGACTTGGAGGAATTCAGAATGGTTGCACATCTGTTAGGACCTTCTTTATACCCAAGTTGTTCTAATTATGCACTCAGGAAATGTGCAGAGGACCATGAAGATTTGATTAATTGTAGGACAGCAGAGGTCATCCGGAATGACTTCTATGTAGATGATTGCCTTACTTTTGTGGTCACAGAATTTGGAGCCAGATCAGCCTAAAAAATAATACATTTACAAAACAAAATATATGAATGCACAGCGCAACGAAATTAGTACAATCAAAACACAATTCATAAATACACAAGTAAAAGCATAAATATTTCCCCAAATGCTCACACAAATGTGTCTTACCTAAATAAAATTTAAATATTTAAACTGTAACGAATGTACATCAATAATAATATACATAAAATGTATTTAAGGGGGGCCGGAAGGCCAATTTAGCTCAAAAGGAATGCAATGATTTGCAACGATTTGCAATGAATCTTGACCGAATCACTATGGAACCGAGCAAATGACTCGTTTAGAGTTCATTTGAACGGGCCGTAATTATAACCTTGGCACAGATATAAATATCCAATCTATAGTGAAACACTATGTATTAGCAAGGTAACTTTAGATCGACAGTACAAGACATTAAATGTGCAAGCACAACACAAGGCAAATATCTTTTCAAATATAACAAGACTTTATTGATTATCCTAAAACATAAAACTAATATCTAACACAAACACACGCACACGCATTCATACAAGTTGCAGAAAGAAAGAGAGTGAGGAAAGAATGAGTTTTAAGAGTGAGATAGTGAAATCCCAAGTTTCTATATGCACTTATAAGACATGACCTGAACGAACCATCAATCATTAATTTAAGCCTTCTATCGTTTCTCAGGCAGGTTATTAGATATTACATTAATGCACCAGTTCAGTTAAGAGTCTGGAGTGTTACTTGCATGTCCTTGCGTTGCTTGGCTGGCTGTGCCTGGAGACGTCTTGGGGCGGCCAATCACGTGGCGTGTTGGCGCGAATGAATGAAGTCTTTGAAGTTGAAGCAGGCTTTGCAGTTGAAACGTTAAAATGAAACTTTGCAGCAAAACTTAACTTAGAACCGAGACTCACAACGGAAAATAAAGGAAAACTTAGGAAAGAAAGAAAGTGAGACGAGTTAGATGGCTTGAATGAGCTGTTTTAACCCCGATCTTGGTGGGTTATTTGTCTGCTGGTCTAATTTGGTCTGGTCGATGTTTAAGCGTGCAAACACGCTCTTTGTTGTTTTCAGAGAGAAGCATGAACGGGAACACTCTCTTGTCTGTTGATAGAGAGAGGCGCAAACTTAATTCAACACCGAACCGAACTCAAAACCGAACTCCCTGGATGGAAGTTTCTGAACTCCCGAACGAACTGTCTGTAACTCCTCGGTTCGGGTCTTTAGCTGAAAAGTTGGCCCAACCTCTTTTGGAGAATTCTGACCAATGAGACAATGGCATCATTTTAGGGGGTGGATTGAGTTCCTACTCATCGTTATCTGGGATCTGCTGGGTTCCAGCACTTAGCAGAGAACAAGAGACCACAGTTTAAACATTATAGATTATTATAATCATACAAAACATTTTACACAGATTTCAATCAAGCCATCGTCTGAATTAAGAACATGTTATCGTATACGATCCTGCTGACAGGAATCATGACACACTTTCATTCACACACCTAATATTTATAACAATTACATGACTTAGATGTGATCTAAGCAGAATAGACACATACAGGGGTTGTAACACGATACATAATCATGTTATGTTATATATTTTGATTATAGGTCCACTGAGCATTGTTCTGTGTGAGTTTTAATGGGTTTGATATGTAAAGTCTGTGTAAGTCTCTCTGTTCCATGAAAGCGTGGTCTGTTTTACATCTCTGTCCTGCTCAGCAGTGGTGCTGCAGGAGGGAGGTCAAAGGTGGTCAGACCCCTTGGTGGTCAGGCCTCGTTTCACCATTTCTGAACAGATCTGTCTTGCCAAAATGTAAAACATTGACAACGTTCTTCCTACTTCGGCTTATCTTTTGGGTGCCTGCAAGGCCATAAAAGTCTTCTCTGGGGGGTTTTCTAGACAATTTGGAGCCGTCTTGTGACTTTGGAATGTGGTGTTCAGATCCGGAATGCTGAATCACATTTGAATGAATCCCATGAGAGATTAATTTGATTAATTTGTGTTTGGTTCATCCTTAAAATCTCTACAAAACAAATATGTATATATCAAGTTCTTGAACTAATTTCCATCCGACATTTATGAATGATGTTACATGTATTTATAGATTGTTGGATCTGCATTTGCAAATCATCACACATGCATGGACTACTTTGAATTTATAATTCATAAGATTCATAAATATCTTTTTTGGAGGATGTTCTGTTTAATCCACCAATCAAAACACTCCTTGAAAATATAGATTGTTTCAAAGCAGCTTTACATTGATAATAGGAAATTAAAGTAACAAAGATTGTTTTGGCTTTACAGCAGCTCTAGAATAAAGTTATTGTCCAGCTAAAGTTAGTTTTGATTGATTCGTTTCTGTTGCAAAGATCATTAGTTATTAACTTAGGGGCCGCTAACACGACATCGTTCTAACAGAAAACCCTTAACACACTCAGGCCCGCTCATTCGCACAACAGTGCCTGGTGGCTTGAGAATGCAAATCTCATACCTGCCAACTCTCACGCTTTGGCCGTGAGACACACGCATTTGAGTGGTTTCACACGCTCACACGGGCGAGTTCTCACGCGTAAGTGTCAACCCGGTCGGTCAAATGCTGCGTGCATGCGAGAGAAAGACTGTGTTCCAAACTGCGTCGCGCGCATGCGCCCGCCCACCCTCCCTCCCGGCTGGAGAGGTTTTATTATGAGCTTTATTTACTTACGCCCCCCCCCCAAGAAGTCTCACGCAAAGCTAAACGCAAAAGTTGGCAGGTATGAAATCTTGAATAGGTTTCAAGGTGCAAGCCTTGAATAATTTTGAAAAAAAGTTTATCTCTGCGCAAACTTCAAAAACACAAACCTGTGAAAACGCTGACATGCGTTTTACGTGTTTAGTCTATAGGTATGCGCGTTTGAATATATATGTGCACAGGCGTGTAGTCATCCTTTACAAATTGACTTCAACTAATTTCTTGTCTTGCCTTAAAAATGTATAATACAGATTTATTTATTTATTTTCGCTTCCATGTAGCTATGTGAACTGGAATTTTACATTTCATTTGAGATAAAAGGAAAGGAGAGACTAGTTGACACTTCAAGACTGCGTTGTCGTCGTGTCCAGGCGCAGGTCGTTCATCAGATCTGGATACGGCCTGGATCCGGCGGACTGCGGTAAACCTCAGGATAAAAAAGAGACTACTATTAGCGTAGACGCTATTCTTATGATGTAATGAGTGCATCAGGATTTATGGTAAGTGTTCCCGGTTCCGGCTGACCTAATCTATGCAGCCTAACATTGAATTATAGAAATTGATCATGTTCTATGTGTATGCTAGGTCAAAGAGATGTGTGATTTTAGTCTAGATTTAAACTGACAGAGTGTGTCTGCTTGTCGGACAATGTTAGGAAGACTAAATGTTAGGTGCTAGAGGGGAAAAGGATCTACCGCCAGCAGTCAATTTTGATATTCTAGGTATTATTAACTGGCTGGAATTTTGAGATCGTAATAGAAGTGAAGGACTATAATGTGTTAAGAGCTCGCTCAAGTACTGGGGAGCTAAACCATTTAGTGCTTCGTAAGTAATCAGCAATATTTTTAAATTTATAGCTACAATGTTTAATAGGGAGCCAATGTAGTGTTGACAGAACCAGGCTAATATGGTCATGCTGCGTTTTGGACCAGCTGTAGTTTGTTTTGTCGTAATTTGTATAAATGAACAGACAACGGCATGTCTTTAGCCTGCATGACAACACACTGATACATTTCTACGGCCCCAGGTACGGGGCGTCCCGAGGGTCATACTACATCTCCCCTTCCCCCAAAGTAGTGATAAAACCTTAAATAAATGTTCACACTGGCAGAACTGCCTTAACTGTAGGTCACCTAGTCTGTTGGAAATACCTGAACCAAAGATATCAGACAGTTTAACCTAAACATAGCACTGTCTATTATGCTTAATTCTAGGTGCTGAATACTATGTTACAAAGTCTTTAAGCCACTCTGGGGCTTTCACCTCTCTCCTTAGGTGGGCCCTCTGTATCCTCCCCCCCTCCCCTTCCCCTTCTTCTGGCCCTGCTGCCTGTTCCGTGTCCTCCACGGCTGGTGGTGGTGCTTGTCTCTCTGGGACGGGTCTGAGGTGTACTTTGTTTCTCCTCACCTCTTCTGAGTTCGTTTCCACTACATATGAGCGGGGAGTGTCTGCTTTTCTAATCACTGTGGCTGATTCTTTTGTATTTGTGATCCAGACTCGCTGACCTGCTTTTAGCTCCAGTCTCACAGTAACTTTGTGTCTGTGATTAAAGTCAACTGTCTGTGTGTGTTTCAGTTGTTTGTCTTTGTCTGCAAAGGCCTTCCTGTTTGGCCATTTAGGTTTGAGTTGAACCGGTGAGACTGGCAATGGTGAGCGCAGTCTCCCGCCCATCAGGAGTTCTGCTGGCGATGGTCCGTGATGCAGCGGTGTGACTCTGTAGGCCAACAGAGCCCTGTATGGGTCAGCATTTTTCTTCAATAGGCCCTTGACAGTCTTCACAGCCCTCTCTGCCTCTCCATTGCTCTGTACAAAGTATGGGCTGCTGGTCACATGTCTGAAATCATAGTCCATGGCAAATGAGGAGAAAGTGCCTGAAGAAAACTGAGGGCCATTATCCGTTATTAGTACTTCAGGAACCCCATGTCTAGCAAAAATGGATTTAAAGCCATTGATAACTCCTGCTGATGTGGTTACTGGGGTTTTAATTACTTCAATGTATCGAGAATAGTAGTCTACTAACAATAAGTAAGAGTCATTTTCCCAATAAAACATATCAGCTCCTACTTTCTGCCAGGGCCGCTGTGGCAGCTCTGAGGGTATCATTGGTTCTGGGTGAAGTGGTTGGTTTTTGCACACACCTCACACTGGGCCACCATTCTTGTGATTTGAGCACCCAGTCCCAGCCACCACACTGACTGCCGGGCCCTCAGCCTGCATTTGGTTGTCCCCATATGTCCCTCGTGTAGTCTGGACAGCATTTCCTTCTGTAATGTCTCTGGTATAACAATCCGTTGCCCTTTCATCAGAAGGTCACCATTCATGTGTAGCTCACCGTGGTGGACCCAATAGGGTTTCAGTTGCTGGGACAGCTCTTCTTGCCGTGGCCAACCTCTTTTGCACTGTGACATCAGCTGGCTACAGATAGAATCCCGCTGTTGGTGCTCAGCTATCTGTTGAAGTTTAGACTGGGATGCAGGTAAGTTTTCGCGTATCATATTGATGAAGACCTGCACTTCCCCTTCCAGTTGTGCCTCTTCTTCGGTCAGTGGCCATCTCACCGGAGCCCTGGAGGGTGCGTCTGCTGTGATGAGAGCCTTCCCTGGCACGTAAATTATCTTGTACGTGAACCTCAGCAGTCTGAGACGGAATCGCTGAATTCTGGGAGGTAAGTCATCCAACGCTTTTGTCCCCAACAAGGCCAGTAGTGGTTTATGGTCTGTCTCTATCGTGAATGGTAGGCCTATGAGTTATGAACTCAACCTTTCACATGCCCAGGTGACGGCCAATGCCTCCTTTTCAACCTGGGCATAACGTTGCTCTGTTTCAGAAAGGCTTCGAGAGATGTAAGCGATTGGGCGCCACTCCATGTCATCCTGTCTCTGCATAAAGACAGCCCCCAGGCCAAAGGATGATGCGTCTGCAGACACTTTTGTTTTGGCTTGTGGTCTGTACTGAGCCAACACTCTCTGTGATGCCAGCTCCTTTTGAGGTTTTCAAATGATGTCTGTTGCATGTGGCCCCAAGACCACTCATTGTTCTTTGACAGCAAATCTCTGAGTGGTTTGGTGATGTCTGCAAACTGAGGGATAAACTTAGCTATGTATGTGACCATCCCCAAAAAACGCCTAACATCTGCTGTATTCTGTGGGATGGGCATGTCTGTGATAGCTCTGATTTTCCCTGGGTCAGGTTCAATGGCTCCCGCCCTGATTTTGTGCCCAACAAACAGGATTTCAGGCTGTGCAAAGGTGCACTTTTCATTTAGTGTTAGACCCGCCTCCTGGAGACGTGTCAAAACAACTGTGAGCCGTTCATCATGTTGCGCCCTATTCTCTCCACATATGAGGATATCATCTGCATGGCATATCACTCCACTTAGCCCCTCTAAGAGCTGGGACATGCGTCTCTGGAAATGTTCTGGCCCTGAGTTAATTCCGAAAGGCAGAACATTAAAACAAAATCGGCCAAAGGGGGTGATGAATGTTGTGAGCTCCCTGCTCTCCTGTGCTAAGGGTATCTGCCAAAACCCACAACGTGCATCCAGCTTTGTGAACACCAGTGCACCATTCAGCTGGGCTAATGATTGGTCCACTGAGGGTAATATGTGTCTTTCTCTGCACACTTCATTGAGTTTGGTCAGGTCAACGCAGATTCTTATCTTACCATTGGGTTTTGGGACCACTACTATTCCTGCACACCAATCAGTGGGTTTCTCTTTCTTTGAGATGACCCCCATCTCCTCCATTCTTTCCAGCTCTTCCTTGACTTTGTCCATTAAGGGGATTGGTACGCGGTGAGGGGTGGTCAGAGCATAAGGGATGGCGTCCTCGTTCAGGCGGATTTGGTAATCACCTTCAAGTCTCCCTAATCCACTGAACACCTTTGGAAACCTCTTTTTGAAGACCTCCCCTGAATCTGCTTTCTCTCCCTGTTCTTCAACTGCATCCAATCGCAAAATGAGGTGCAGTTCTGTAAGTGCTGGTAAGCCCAGCAGTGGCCTGGCTAGGTTATCAATGACAAATACAGACTGAGTGGCCTTTTTATCTTTACTTTCTAGGCTACTATGTATCTGTCCTACCACAGGCAGTATCTTGTTATTTGGGCCATACAGTCTTTTACAGAGGTGTGAAGTAGAGGACCATCTCTACTACACTTATATAATTTTGTGGGTATCGCGGTCTCTGCTGCTCCTGTGTCTAATTTAAAAGAAACAACTTCCCCATTAATTTTTATGTCTGAGTACCAACCAGCACAGTCTGCCTTCACCTCACCCAGGAAAAGGCTGTCCTGGTAGAGTTGCTCCTCGTCATCTGCCATCTCATGCACAGGCTGCTTGGATTTGCAGACAGCAGCAAAGTGTCCTCTTCTGTGACATTTCCTGCATTCAGCCTCCTTGGCCAGGCAATCTTTCCAACTATGAAATGACACTCTCCCACATTTATGGCACATCCCTGATGTTCCAGTAGCATTATGTTTTGCTCTTCGTTCGGAATTCCACTCTTTCCTTCGAGCAGACGAAAGCGCGTGCACTTCATCACTGGGCCCGCTATGTGCGTGATTTCCCGCGCCGCAGCAGCACCACTTGCTGCTGTTTTACAGTTTCACTTTGTCTTACTAAGTTCGTAGCTTTAGACAGAGTTAGATTTGAATCTAACTGTAGCTTTTTGGAAAGTCTGATGTCTCTTATGCCCACTACTATGCGATCACATATCAGTTCATCTTTGAGAGTCCCAAACTTGCAATATTCCGCCAATTTGTGAACTGCAGTAACAAAGCACTCAGCCGTTTCCCCCGGCTCTTGTTTTCTCATGTTAAACCTGGCCCTCTCAAAAATGACGTTGTGTTCTCCAATGAAATGTTTATCGAAACAGTCTTTTACTTTCTCGTAGATTACTTTGTCCGTTTCTTGTATCGCCGACGCATGTAAGATATCCTCTGCTTCATCCTCTGCTTCATTCACCTCGAAAGCTTCATCCTTTTTATCCAAACCCGACGCTACTCTGTACCTTTTCAAATCGTCTAATCCATTTGGGCCAATTTTGGATGTCTCTGCAGTCAAACTTCTCTGGAGGGCTAATGCGAAATGCATCTCCGACGGCGTAAGCTGCAGAGGGTGGTCCCGCGCGTTCTCTCTCTTCTCTGGACATCTTACTTGAGCTGGCGCGGTGATTTCCCTGAAAAGTTACTTATACTGTCGACTATACTGTCATGTCGAAGGCTGAGTTGGTTTTAACATTAAACACTTCTGACACCATGTCGTAATTTGTACTATAAATGAACACAGACAACGGCATGTCTTTAGCCTGCTGGCATATTTATGATGTTTTATTAACGTAGTTCGGGAGGAACACGTCAAATGAGCTACTCTAGTGCCACCTGCTGTCTACAATCAGTAATCACAAATACTCTAGTATCATCAGCTGTCTACAATCAATAATCAACAAATACTCTAGTATCACCAGATGTCTACAATCAGTAATCAACATATCTACCCAATCAGCACGAAGTCAAACCATATATAAGCACAGTCAAACTCACCTAAGGATGTTCTACAGCATGGGTCGGCAACAGGCGGCCCGCGGGCCAAAACTGGCCCGCCAGCAATGTTTTCTGGCCCGCCGGATTATTTTGGAAGTCCGTTTTTTTTTTTTTTATCAGCCTATTATTATTATTATTATTATTATTATATTTTTTTACTATAATGGTTTACAAATAGTATCATTCGTTGAATCGTTTTTTCAAATTAAAACCAAAAAAGAAAAACGACTTGTTTTTGAGATTCTGAAAACGAGGTCTAAATTTTGCGGACCCGTCAGGTCAGGAAATAAAGCGGGTGGTTGCTGAATAGAACCTTGAGCGGGATTAAAAAAAAAAAAAAAAACAGTCCCGCGCAGACCTCCTTAAACCTTAGGTGTGTATGTGTTATGTCCCGAATAAATAATAATAAAAAAAAGGAATAAAGTTCAAAAGTCGGACTGTAAGCGAATGATTAAAATGGCTGTAATATGTTACCACAATAGTTCTTGATCTGTTTAAAATGATTTCATTGATATATGCCTAAGGTGTTAAATTAAAAATCAAAATTAAAATTTGTCTAATCCAGTAATTAATTTTTTCTATTTTTGATCTGAGCACAACATCAGATTTTTTTTCATTTTAGTTGGAAAAACAAGTCGTTTTTCATTTTTTTTATTTTTGTTTTTAATTTGAAAAAGTGAAACGAATGAAAAATGAACGAATGATACACGGACATTCATTATTCTATTTCGGAATGAAGATGAAATTTAAAAAAGGGTGCAGCTTGTTTTTTTTGTTTAAAAGAAAAAAAGCAGAAAGGGCTGTTTTTTGTTTATCAAATGTATTGCTGTCATCAAATAATAGTATTAGAAAATTGGACGACATTTCCGATCGTTTTTTAATCTGTGAGGCAAGTAGGCTACCTTATGTGCTGAGTTTTGGTTAATTTATGAGACAAGCGTGAGTTCACGCGCCGGCGCCTCCGTGTCGACAAAAAAAAAAATTTGACAAACGAACAAATTGAATGGTCTGATAGTTAACTGGAGATGTTTTATTAATTTGTATTGGTACATCCATGCCGCGAAGATGTTTTTAAAAGTGGTGGGGAGAATATGAACATGGCAAAAAAAGTGGTGACGTGCGTTAGTGTGAACACCCCCTCATCAGCGCTCGGCTGGCGCCGGCTCTGAGTCAAACGAAATACAATAAACGTACAAATAAATATTACAAATTAAAAAACGATCGGAAATGTCGTCCAATTTTCTAATAGCCTACTATTATTTGATGACAACAATAGGCTACATTTGGAAAACAAAATACAGCCATTTCTGCTTTTTTTCTTTTAAACAAAAAACCAAGCTGCACCCTTTTTTAAATTTCATCTTTCATTCCGAAATAGAATAGCTAATGAATGAACGAAAAAGTACACGGACCATGGACCCATCATATTCCACGATTATGGGCCTACTGCGGGCGCAAACAGACAAAGAAACACCAGAACAACCATTTTTGTAGCAATTTTTAATGTCGTCTTTCGTCTTTTAAATCGGAAATAAAGACAATGTGGCTTGACAAAAGATTGAATAGCCTATACTAGGCTAATTCAAAAGAGGGGGTAATTGTTGGACGAATAAGAAACGTAAGTGTGGCAACAGCAGCTCAACAGTAGCACATATTTTGGCCACGGCCAAGTTAAAAAACTTAAACATAGGCTACGTTTCATATTTATGTTTAAATAATATTTAATGTTATTTTTTAAATTTCATCTATGTTGATTATATGAAAAGGGAACCGCATGAGATCATAAAATGACCAATATATTGGAAAAATTTGGAATGGGTCAGACATGATTTTGACCACTTAAGTTTGACCACTTAAGTTTTGTTTTGTAGAAAGCCTTTCTTTAAATTTTATTTAGTTTTGTATAAATTGTATATTCATTTTAATCAATGTTTCATCAACAAATTTTCCTGGATTAATAAATAAAAAGCAAATATAGTGGACAATATACTCAGGCGCCGGCGCGTGAACTGGAGCGTGATATGACCTGTGCTTCCGTAACACCATTCACAGGCCTACTCCGTGTAGCTGGCCCGCCATCTACTGGATAAAAAAAATATTGGCCCGCGGCCAAAGTTACTTGCCGACCCCTGTTCTACAGTCTTCAGAATAGGTTTGCCTAAACAGCCGCCATGTCATAGATTGAACTCTTCCCACCTCAGCTTTCTCTCTCCTTCCCGGTTGCTTTCCAAGCTCCAGGGGCCGTTGCAAACGCAAGACCACCTCCGTTTTCCACGTCGGCCCCGGATTGTCTCCCCCAAAACATGCTTCCTCAGGCAAAATCACCATTTTCTCTGTTTACAGCAACTCAGATGCCCATACCTCCAAACGCCATCGCTTTGGAACCGCCCCCTGTCGCCAGCAACATCAGAGGCGACAAACGCATAAAACGCATGTGTAGACTGATATTTTTCTAATCAATCGACTAGAGTGCTAGCATTCTATGTAAACAAACACTTCAAACGGAAGTAGAAAACCTATCCGATCCTATCAGATATTCAGACAGCTGGCTCCAGAAGCAGACCCCAACCCAACGCCAGTACCTCCCTATTCAGAATTTATCTTTCCATAAACCACTCCTTGAGACCACTGCTCGACGCCTCTCTTGATTCTATTTTCCAAGCCTTTTCCCCCTTGGAGATGTTTTAAAACCTTTCATTTAATTTTTGACCTACCCTTCCCGGATTTCTCTCTGCTCACAATTACATCGTTTGTCTCCTACCTCAACATAGCAAAAAAACTCCAAGTTGGTTCCATTAAAGGCTATTTAAGTGGAATCCATTTTTTCCACAAATTAATTTTCGGCTCACCCTCTCCTGCTTTAACAAACTCACAGACATCACTGCTTATTAAAGGCATCCAAAAGACCCATCCTACCCACCCAGATGCCAGACAACCCCTAACGCTGGACCTGCTTGCCAAATGCATCCGTACCCTCCATCTAGGCTACCATTCTATTAACACAGCTCGCACACTGGACGCAATGTTCATTTTGGCTTTTTTCGGGTTTCTCAGATGCTCCGAACTTGCTATTACCTCTAGTTTTAACCCAAAAATTCATCCCACCATTTCAGACTCATCCTTAGTAGATGACGAAACTATCTCCTACTTTATCCAACAGAGCAAGACAGACCAGTCCAAAAAAGGCCATTTCATTTATATTTTCAACCTTCATTCACCCATTCAACCTTACCAAACCCTCCAAACCTACCTTAATTTCAGAAATTCAACAAGACCCTTCAGACCCACTTTTTATAAATGATTCAAACCAACCAGTCACGCGCTTTTGGTTTCAAAAACACCTAAAATTAACACAATCTGGCATCCCAGCCAGGTGCCGCAACCACAGCCGCCTAAAAAGGACTCTCACAGCAACAGATTCAAGCTCTTGGTCGTTGGTCATCCGAAGCTTTCAAAAGCTACATTAGATCTAACCGCTTCCACATCAAAAAAGCGCACTAAACCCTTCTCAGCTAAACCAACTCTAACTCGTTCGATTGCCGGCGGGCTTACCCATTCGATCGCAGTGAGTATTGAACTCCCGTCGGATGGTCCGGGAGCCCTCCCAATCGGTAATAGCTAAACATCTTCATGTCTACATCAGTAGGGGCTTACCTGTCCGATCGCAGTGAGTATTGAACTCCCGTCGATCGCCGCAAAAGCCCTCCCAATATAAATTGTCCACCTCTTTACCAGCGGAGGCTTACCCGTCTGATCGCAGTGAGTATTGAACTCCCGTCGGACGCCGCAAAAGCCCTCCCAATATAAATGATCCACCTCATTACTAGCGGAGGCTATCCTGCTCCTGGCAATCGACAGTCCTGCACAGTTCATCTCCAAACCTAATCAAACACACCTGAAGCAACCAATTAAGGTCTTCAGAGCACGTCAGGATCACTTGAAAATTAAAGGCAGGTGTGTTTGATTAGGGTTGGAGATGAACTGTGCAGGACAGTCGATCGCCAGGAGCAGGATTGGGCACCCCTGCTCTAGTATCACCAGATGTCTACAATCAGTAATCAACATATCTACCCAATCAGCACGAAGGCAAACCATATATAAGCACAGTCAAACTCACCTAAGGATGTTCTACAGTCTTCAGAATCCCTCCACCACCCTGTCTCCTCACACTCACCAGGTCACTTCCTAAACCCGGGGGGGAATACTCTGCATTCGTACGGGGCGTCCCAAGGGTCATACTACAATTTATTAACTGCTTCCTGTTCTGGTCCTTCTACCTCCAGCTACGAGGTATCGACAGCAAGCGCTGAGGGCGATCTGGGGGCTTCAATGGCAGTGCTTTTGCCTGGTGAATGTTGCAGAAGTCCAGCCAGTTCCCTGCTGAGGTTGATGGGAAGTTGAAAGAATCCAGCCTCGTCCCAGCCGAAAAGTCCAGCCAAGTCCCCGCTGAGGTTGATGGGAAGTTGACTGAGACCCGCCATGTCCCAGGTGAAGAATCCCACCATGTCCCCACTGAGGTTAATGGGAAGTTGACTTAATGCTTGTGCTCTCATAGTAGATCTGTCCGTCTCAACATCTGGCACTTTCAGATCTAATTTTTAGTCAATAAAATCAGTTATCTTTGTGGAAAAGTGCTGCTTAAAAAAAAAAATTATAATAAAAAAATAGTCAACACTTTACAATACAACAATAATGCACCTTATAAGTTCACAGTGCATTAACTAATGTTAACAAATAAAACCTCTGATTTTAATAATGTATTAGTACATTTTGAAATCAATATTAAAAAAGATTAATAAATGCTGTAGAAGTATTGTTCATTCTTAGTTCATGTTAACTAAGGTAGTAATGTTAACTAATTAACCTTCTTGTAAAATGTTACCAAATATTCTTCTGCTTTTACATAATGTGTCCTAATCATCTGTTCAAAACAATTCCAAAAAGGTTATTTCATGCCGTTAAAAATTTTGAAGTTGACTTTTGTAGTCCTTGTAATTCTAGAAGCCAGCAGCCATATCATCCTGTAGCCCAAGACTGGTTGCCCACTGAAGCTAAGCAGGGCTGAGCCTGGTTAGTACCTGGATGGGAGACCTTCTGAGAAAACCAGGTTTTTGCTGGAAGAGGTGTTAGTGAGGCCAGCAGCTGGTGTGTGGTGTGTGTGTGTGTGGTGGGGGTTCTGGCGCAATATGGCTGCCGTCGCATTATCCAGGTGGATGCTGCACATTGGTGGTGGATGAGGAGATTGCCCCCTTCCATATGTAAAGCGCTATATAAATGTAATGAATTATTAATTATATTCTAAGGGGGGATTTTACATGACGGTTTCCATCAAAAAAAGGGAAACTTGAGTATCTGGGCTGTTTATCTTACATGCCAATGATGTTCAGGGGGCCTGAAAACTGTTTAAAAGTGCATTTTTTGGAGGAAAAAGAAACGTTATTAACTACATAAATGCAAATTTGTAAAAAATGGTGACCTTTAAGTTTATTACCGCTTCTCCATCAAAGTGTAGATTTATTGCACCACTACTGCAACCAATGGAGATACATTTAGTGTGTAGAAAAATGTATATGTTCAGGCATGTAGTATTTCTTCACAAAGTGACATCGGGAGTATTCATTCATGTAAAGTATTGATGTAAAACGCCTGTTATGTCTTACGCTGACATAAACCGTTAGGAGAGAATAGGATGTGTAATAGTATATCAGATCTGTGTATTCACTCTTAAAGCATTTAAGAGCGTCTTAAAACATTCTGAGAACGTCCCGCTGGTGTCAAGGACGTCGCCTGGTAATGTTCCCACAACGTTCCCAGACAGTCACGATGTTGAGTTCTTTAAAGGGTTTGGGGCATAGTTGCCATGTCCGCTTATAATACGCGACTTTGGGCTTTTTTTTTTTTGTACGTCGCGTTAAAAAAGCACGAGTTGCGGGTTGCGTTTTTTTGGGGCTTATTAAAAAAATATGGTTGCTTGTTAGGAAAATCTGACAAGCAACTTTGTTTTCTTTACATCTATGGTCACGGTTGCCGTTTTCTCAATCTCCAATATATTGATTGACACTGTCTGCTCACAGCCATAGCCAATCAGTGCAATTGTATAAGTGCTGTGGCGTAATTCGTCAAAAAATTCCGCCGAATCCACCCCCTTATAGCAGAAAAATCCTTTTCAACGTTCAGGCAGCCGTGCGCGCGACGCTGTAATCCAATGATAGACGTTGGGGAGATGATGGACAGTGCAGGGGAGAAGAGGGATGACCTTCTTTTGTAAGGTAAATTTGTAATTTTTACAATGTTTTTGTAATATTAATTATCACAGGCTTTAATAAAAAAAAAAAAAACTAGTCTATACTAACATAAGATACATATGGGTCAAATTAATTTGATTAATATATATATATAATTTCCATTACACGAGAGTAGATGTTAAAACTTCATGCTGATTTGTACTCGGCTTTCGCCAAGATAAGCAACACTAAGACGTAGCTTTACAGTAAACTATGCTTCTCCATCCATTTACGCTTCTTTCCATATGAGGGTGTGACTCCCCTTCTGTCCGGCGTTAACGGCTGCAGTGTACTTGGCGCGTCAGCACACACGACGGCTGCAACTACAGTGTGGT
This sequence comes from Semotilus atromaculatus, assembly GCA_031834385.1. Taxonomy (NCBI): domain Eukaryota; kingdom Metazoa; phylum Chordata; class Actinopteri; order Cypriniformes; family Leuciscidae; genus Semotilus; species Semotilus atromaculatus. Next base: position 31,521,905 of record JAULUF010000052.1, read on the forward strand.
CTCCCTAGTGGACCAACACGACAACCGTCTGGATTGAGCCGAGTAGGGGACATCTCTAGGGTCTTCAAGTGGGCACCTTCCGTCCTCAGTGTTTCGTCGACTAGCCCACGACACCTCAAGAGGGCTCGACAGTGACTCTGGCGTCCCAGAGTCACCCCCCTCCGTCCCCCACTCAACTCAGCCCAGCTTACTGACCTCTACATCCCTCCTGCTGCTGAGACCTAACCACAATCTCACTATCTCTCCGCAACCCAACCATACGCGCCAACCCGATTGACTAAGGCTGTCGAGCCCCACTGGTGCGTTAAAGCAGTTACAGTGGCAACGGTTCCGTATGGCATACCACCTACCGCAAAACACAATATCTGCCCAACCACCCGTCATTCTATACTATACAACCTATACAAATTGTATAGTATACTATACAACCTATACTATACAACCTATACAAATAAACCAACAGACTCTTCAAGTTTTTCAAGAATTCTACGAAACCGTAGCGTGGCGGCCTGTACCTTGCCAGCTAGAATCTTTCCGTCTCAACCACAGCCAGTTGCTGCTCCTTTCTGCTGCTTCAGATAAGTTCTTTACTGTGCGACGCAACTCTTGGCCGCTGAATCCGACGTCTCTGAGGAACCGGGTTGTAGAGTGTGCCACAAAACCTCGACAACCCACTTCCACTGGATAAACCTGGACTCTCCATCCTCGCTGTTCTGCTTCAGTGGCCAAATGAGCATACCGCAGTTTCTTCCTCTCATATGCCTCATCTACAGCATCCTCCCATGGCACTGTCAACTCTATCAGTTGAACAATGCGTGCTGATCCAGACCACAAAACAATGTCTGGTCGTAGGTTAGTGGTGGCAATCTCAGGTGGAAAAATAAGCCGTTGATCAAGATCAGCCAGCATCTTCCAGTCCCTAGCAGCTTCCAGTTGTCCTGGCCGAGAATTGGTGTTAACACCTTTTCTTGGTGGTTGCTCGCCTGGGCGGAGGAATGTTGTCTTCTGCGTGTAATGTTTTGCTAGAACATGCGGCAACTTATTGGTCATACTACGCTTGCCTTCCAATGCTAAAGCCAAACATCTCAGTACTTGGTCATGGCGCCAAGTAAACCGACCTTGGCTAAGAGCCACCTTACATCCTGTCAAAATGTGCCTTAATGTGGCAGGTGATGAACACAAAGGACAAGAGGGATCCTCTCCTACCCAGAGGTTTAGGTTCTGCGGTGATGGGAGAACATCATATGTTGACCTAATAAGGAAACTGATCCTACTCTCTTCCATTGACCAAAGGTCTTGCCAGCCCATTTTGCGTTGTTCCACACTCTCCCATCTCATCCACTCTCCCTGCTTGGCCTGGGAAATGGCCTTTATACTCCTCATCCTCTCCTCCTGCTTTCGCACCTCGTTGACTACCAGCTTCCTCCTTTGAGCTGGGCCTGCCTTGTGCCATTTAGGAGGAGCTAAACTGAGCCCAAAACCCCCTCTTCCATGCTGTACCTGTCCCACGATATCCCCTATTTGAAGGTCAGCCTTTGCCTCTACTACTGATTTCTTTGCTGACCACTTTCTACCAGTTTTTAACACAGGGGCTGCCTCCCTTACACATTTGTCACGTGACTCTACTAATGTCATTTCCAGTCTGACCTTGGCACACTTAAACTCCTCGGTTAAAGCAGAGACTGGCAGCTGCAATATTCCTTTACTATAAAGTCCCACTCTGCTGAGGCAGCGTGGAACTCCCAACCATTTCCTGATGTATGAACTTATTAACGCTTCCAGCTTATCCACTGTTGTCAAAGGAACCTCGTACACAGTCAGTGGCCACAGCAACCTCGGCAGTAGACCAAACTGAAAGCACCAGAGTTTTAGTTTGCCTGGTAGAGCACAGCTGTTTATGCTCTTCAACCCTTCCACTGCTTGTCGTCTAACTTCTCCCACTCGAACTGTGTCCTTTAGATCTCCATCGTACCATCTCCCAAGACTTTTCACTGGCTTCTCAGAAACTGTTGGTATTGCCTCACCATTAATGAAGAATGTTTTATCTACTACCTTTCCTTTAACTATGGAGATGCTCCTTGATTTAGAGGGCTTAAATTGCATTCGTGCCCATTCAATATTATCTGTTAACTTCCCCAATAACCGATTAGTGCAGGCTACTGTTGTAGTCATGGTTGTCATGTCATCCATGTATGCTCTGATTGGTGGTAGTCGCAACCCAGAAGCCAAGCGCTCTCCTCCTACTACCCATCTTGATGCCCTAATGATTACTTCCATTGCCATGGTAAAAGCCAGTGGAGAAATTGTGCATCCTGCCATTATTCCAACCTCTAAGCATTGCCATGCAGTGCTGAATTTTGGAGTTGAGAAACTAAATTGCAAATCTCCAAAATAGGCTTTCACTAAATTTGTTATTGACATTGGTACTCTGAAAAAATCAAATGCTGCCCAAAGAAGCTCATGTGGCACTGAACCATATGCATTGGCCAAATCCAGGAATGTCACATGGAGCTCCTTCCTCTCCTTTTTTGCTGACTGAATTCGTTGCCAGATAACATTGATGTGTTCTAAGCATCCTGAGAACCCTGGAATGCCCGCTTTTTGAACTGAAGTGTCAATGAAGCCATTCTTTAATAGGTAGGTGGACAATCTCTGGGCAATAATGCTGAAGAAAATCTTACCTTCAACGTTTAATAGTGAAATAGGACGAAACTGACTGATGCTTGTAGCATCTTTTTCTTTAGGTATAAAGACTCCACCTGCTCTGCGCCATGCTCTAGGTACAACCTGTTTTTCCCATGCCACTTTTAACAATTTCCACAGAATTCGCAGAACTCCTGAAGCACTCTTGTACACTCTGTACGGAACTCCATTAGGCCCTGGAGATGATGAAGCCCTTGCCTTTCTCACAGCCTGCTCTACCTCTTTCCACTTAGGTGCACAGACCTCCATTTGGTATTCTGGTGGGTTGATAGGTGGTATGTCTGATGGAATTGACATATGCTCATGCCTTTTTGCATCTGTATGCGTTTCCTCCAAATATCTCTCTAGCTCAACTCTAGATGCTTTTAAAGTGCCATTCTTCTCACTGGTGAATAACTTATTTACGAATTTGAATGGGTCTTTATAGAAATTAGCCCTCGCACGTTCCTTCTTTTTGTAGCGTTTCCGTAGACGCTCAGCTCTGCGTAATGTTGCCAGCTTATCTTTTATGTCCCTTTGTAAGAGATTGAGTCCCTCCTTCTGACTTTGTTCTGCTCTTTTCCATTGCTTCCTCAGCTGTCTCCTTTCTCTAACTAACCCTTCAATTTTCTGCTGCCGTCTAGACATTCCAGGAGCAGTTTGTACTTTTTCCTTCCTTTTTTCCACACCAAACCTCTCACTTCCATATGCGTAAATGATGTCCCCAAATTTATCCAGCTTCTTTTCAACTGTACCAGTTAATCTTTCCAATGCAAAGCATAGATCTGTGTTTACCGTATCCCATGCAGTTTTCTCACAAGCTCTTGGCCATCTAACTCAAGGCCTATGCCCGTTGAGGTTCTTTTCTCTCTTATGCTGGTTAGTCTGACCGGTTTCACAAGTCTGAATATGTTCATCACTAACTGTGCAAGCCCTCCTCTCCTCTATGACAGGGGTGCTGATATCCTGCGAGCTGTGGTTTGCTTCCTGTCGCTGGATTTCATTCGACTGACTTGACTGACTTCGTAAGAAGTACTGATCAATGCGAGGCCCTTGTCCCTTCTCCCTCAAGCATTTCATTTTCCCTTGATGAACCTTCAAACCCCTGACCGTTGTCGCCTTGCTCCAGCCACAGACACAAACCTGGAGGTCAATGACTTTACTAACTGCAGATCTTGAACTAGTCTTACTCTCCATACTCATATCCGTTTCCATTCCTAAGTCGTTAACCATGTTGTCCAACATCGAGTCATCTTCCGCCCCCGCTCTCGCAGACTCTAGGGGTATTTTTCTCTTTAATTTCTTAGAAGCCTTGGGCGGGTGTCTCCAGCATCCTGTAAACACGAAGCTGGATACTGCCGACAAGGGTAGCTAACCCTTACCAGCCCCATTGGGGTCTATTTCCTCCTGTCAGCTGTCTCTCCAGGCTGTCACAAGGTCTTTCCCTTGTTGCCAGCAGCACTATTCACCGCAGTCACTGGACGTATCCAGATCTTCATGATTTCCATTACACGAGAGTAGATGTTAAAACTTCATGCTGATTTGTACTCGGCTTTCGCCAAGATAAGCAACACTAAGACGTAGCTTTACAGTAAACTATGCTTCTCCATCCATTTACGCTTCTTTCCATATGAGGGTGTGACTCCCCTTCTGTCCGGCGTTAACGGCTGCAGTGTACTTGGCGCGTCAGCACACACGACGGCTGCAACTACAGTGTGGTCTCCCTAGTGGACCAACACGACAACCGTCTGGATTGAGCCGAGTAGGGGACATCTCTAGGGTCTTCAAGTGGGCACCTTCCGTCCTCAGTGTTTCGTCGACTAGCCCACGACACCTCAAGAGGGCTCGACAGTGACTCTGGCGTCCCAGAGTCACCCCCCTCCGTCCCCCACTCAACTCAGCCCAGCTTACTGACCTCTACATCCCTCCTGCTGCTGAGACCTAACCACAATCTCACTATCTCTCCGCAACCCAACCATACGCGCCAACCCGATTGACTAAGGCTGTCGAGCCCCACTGGTGCGTTAAAGCAGTTACAGTGGCAACGGTTCCGTATGGCATACCACCTACCGCAAAACACAATATCTGCCCAACCACCCGTCATTCTATACTATACAACCTATACAAATTGTATAGTATACTATACAACCTATACTATACAACCTATACAAATAAACCAACAGACTCTTCAAGTTTTTCAAGAATTCTACGAAACCGTAGCGTGGCGGCCTGTACCTTGCCAGCTAGAATCTTTCCGTCTCAACCACAGCCAGTTGCTGCTCCTTTCTGCTGCTTCAGATAAGTTCTTTACTGTGCGACGCAACTCTTGGCCGCTGAATCCGACGTCTCTGAGGAACCGGGTTGTAGAGTGTGCCACAAAACCTCGACAACCCACTTCCACTGGATAAACCTGGACTCTCCATCCTCGCTGTTCTGCTTCAGTGGCCAAATGAGCATACCGCAGTTTCTTCCTCTCATATGCCTCATCTACAGCATCCTCCCATGGCACTGTCAACTCTATCAGTTGAACAATGCGTGCTGATCCAGACCACAAAACAATGTCTGGTCGTAGGTTAGTGGTGGCAATCTCAGGTGGAAAAATAAGCCGTTGATCAAGATCAGCCAGCATCTTCCAGTCCCTAGCAGCTTCCAGTTGTCCTGGCCGAGAATTGGTGTTAACACCTTTTCTTGGTGGTTGCTCGCCTGGGCGGAGGAATGTTGTCTTCTGCGTGTAATGTTTTGCTAGAACATGCGGCAACTTATTGGTCATACTACGCTTGCCTTCCAATGCTAAAGCCAAACATCTCAGTACTTGGTCATGGCGCCAAGTAAACCGACCTTGGCTAAGAGCCACCTTACATCCTGTCAAAATGTGCCTTAATGTGGCAGGTGATGAACACAAAGGACAAGAGGGATCCTCTCCTACCCAGAGGTTTAGGTTCTGCGGTGATGGGAGAACATCATATGTTGACCTAATAAGGAAACTGATCCTACTCTCTTCCATTGACCAAAGGTCTTGCCAGCCCATTTTGCGTTGTTCCACACTCTCCCATCTCATCCACTCTCCCTGCTTGGCCTGGGAAATGGCCTTTATACTCCTCATCCTCTCCTCCTGCTTTCGCACCTCGTTGACTACCAGCTTCCTCCTTTGAGCTGGGCCTGCCTTGTGCCATTTAGGAGGAGCTAAACTGAGCCCAAAACCCCCTCTTCCATGCTGTACCTGTCCCACGATATCCCCTATTTGAAGGTCAGCCTTTGCCTCTACTACTGATTTCTTTGCTGACCACTTTCTACCAGTTTTTAACACAGGGGCTGCCTCCCTTACACATTTGTCACGTGACTCTACTAATGTCATTTCCAGTCTGACCTTGGCACACTTAAACTCCTCGGTTAAAGCAGAGACTGGCAGCTGCAATATTCCTTTACTATAAAGTCCCACTCTGCTGAGGCAGTGTGGAACTCCCAACCATTTCCTGATGTATGAACTTATTAACGCTTCCAGCTTATCCACTGTTGTCAAAGAAACCTCGTACACAGTCAGTGGCCACAGCAACCTCGGCAGTAGACCAAACTGAAAGCACCAGAGTTTTAGTTTGCCTGGTAGAGCACAGCTGTTTATGCTCTTCAACCCTTCCACTGCTTGTCGTCTAACTTCTCCCACTCGAACTGTGTCCTTTAGATCTCCATCGTACCATCTCCCAAGACTTTTCACTGGCTTCTCAGAAACTGTTGGTATTGCCTCACCATTAATGAAGAATGTTTTATCTACTACCTTTCCTTTAACTATGGAGATGCTCCTTGATTTAGAGGGCTTAAATTGCATTCGTGCCCATTCAATATTATCTGTTAACTTCCCCAATAACCGATTAGTGCAGGCTACTGTTGTAGTCATGGTTGTCATGTCATCCATGTATGCTCTGATTGGTGGTAGTCGCAACCCAGAAGCCAAGCGCTCTCCTCCTACTACCCATCTTGATGCCCTAATGATTACTTCCATTGCCATGGTAAAAGCCAGTGGAGAAATTGTGCATCCTGCCATTATTCCAACCTCTAAGCATTGCCATGCAGTGCTGAATTTTGGAGTTGAGAAACTAAATTGCAAATCTCCAAAATAGGCTTTCACTAAATTTGTTATTGACATTGGTACTCTGAAAAAATCAAATGCTGCCCAAAGAAGCTCATGTGGCACTGAACCATATGCATTGGCCAAATCCAGGAATGTCACATGGAGCTCCTTCCTCTCCTTTTTTGCTGACTGAATTCGTTGCCAGATAACATTGATGTGTTCTAAGCATCCTGAGAACCCTGGAATGCCCGCTTTTTGAACTGAAGTGTCAATGAAGCCATTCTTTAATAGGTAGGTGGACAATCTCTGGGCAATAATGCTGAAGAAAATCTTACCTTCAACGTTTAATAGTGAAATAGGACGAAACTGACTGATGCTTGTAGCATCTTTTTCTTTAGGTATAAAGACTCCACCTGCTCTGCGCCATGCTCTAGGTACAACCTGTTTTTCCCATGCCACTTTTAACAATTTCCACAGAATTCGCAGAACTCCTGAAGCACTCTTGTACACTCTGTACGGAACTCCATTAGGCCCTGGAGATGATGAAGCCCTTGCCTTTCTCACAGCCTGCTCTACCTCTTTCCACTTAGGTGCACAGACCTCCATTTGGTATTCTGGTGGGTTGATAGGTGGTATGTCTGATGGAATTGACATATGCTCATGCCTTTTTGCATCTGTATGCGTTTCCTCCAAATATCTCTCTAGCTCAACTCTAGATGCTTTTAAAGTGCCATTCTTCTCACTGGTGAATAACTTCTTTACGAATTTGAATGGGTCTTTATAGAAATTAGCCCTCGCACGTTCCTTCTTTTTGTAGCGTTTCCGTAGACGCTCAGCTCTGCGTAATGTTGCCAGCTTATCTTTTATGTCCCTTTGTAAGAGATTGAGTCCCTCCTTCTGACTTTGTTCTGCTCTTTTCCATTGCTTCCTCAGCTGTCTCCTTTCTCTAACTAACCCTTCAATTTTCTGCTGCCGTCTAGACATTCCAGGAGCAGTTTGTACTTTTTCCTTCCTTTTTTCCACACCAAACCTCTCACTTCCATATGCGTAAATGATGTCCCCAAATTTATCCAGCTTCTTTTCAACTGTACCAGTTAATCTTTCCAATGCAAAGCATAGATCTGTGTTTACCGTATCCCATGCAGTTTTCTCACAAGCTCTTGGCCATCTAACTCCAGGCCTATGCCCGTTGAGGTTCTTTTCTCTCTTATGCTGGTTAGTCTGACCGGTTTCACAAGTCTGAATATGTTCATCACTAACTGTGCAAGCCCTCCTCTCCTCTATGACAGGGGTGCTGATATCCTGCGAGCTGTGGTTTGCTTCCTGTCGCTGGATTTCATTCGACTGACTTGACTGACTTCGTAAGAAGTACTGATCAATGCGAGGCCCTTGTCCCTTCTCCCTCAAGCATTTCATTTTCCCTTGATGAACCTTCAAACCCCTGACCGTTGTCGCCTTGCTCCAGCCACAGACACAAACCTGGAGGTCAATGACTTTACTAACTGCAGATCTTGAACTAGTCTTACTCTCCATACTCATATCCGTTTCCATTCCTAAGTCGTTAACCATGTTGTCCAACATCGAGTCATCTTCCGCCCCCGCTCTCGCAGACTCTAGGGGTATTTTTCTCTTTAATTTCTTAGAAGCCTTGGGCGGGTGTCTCCAGCATCCTGTAAACACGAAGCTGGATACTGCCGACAAGGGTAGCTAACCCTTACCAGCCCCATTGGGGTCTATTTCCTCCTGTCAGCTGTCTCTCCAGGCTGTCACAAGGTCTTTCCCTTGTTGCCAGCAGCACTATTCACCGCAGTCACTGGACGTATCCAGATCTTCATGATTTCCATTACACGAGAGTAGATGTTAAAACTTCATGCTGATTTGTACTCGGCTTTCGCCAAGATAAGCAACACTAAGACGTAGCTTTACAGTAAACTATGCTTCTCCATCCATTTACGCTTCTTTCCATATGAGGGTGTGACTCCCCTTCTGTCCGGCGTTAACGGCTGCAGTGTACTTGGCGCGTCAGCACACACGACGGCTGCAACTACAGTGTGGTCTCCCTAGTGGACCAACACGACAACCGTCTGGATTGAGCCGAGTAGGGGACATCTCTAGGGTCTTCAAGTGGGCACCTTCCGTCCTCAGTGTTTCGTCGACTAGCCCACGACACCTCAAGAGGGCTCGACAGTGACTATTATATATAATGTGTGTGTGTGTGTGTGTGTGTGTGTGTTACATATCCCCGTCTTTTCCTGATTGTCTTTTTGTCCTTTTCCATCTCTCCAAACCAAAATCCTTTTTTTCCTAATCCGTTTATCCTTTTCTAATAAAGGAGTGGTTTCAGTTTAATACGTTGCAGGCTCATTTATTGGTAATAAAAAATAAATGATAATGCTGAAACTAAATAATCTAATAATATTGGGCTTGTTTTGGGCTTGTTTTTGAAGCTACAGTTGCTTATTTGTCTCGCGAGAGTTGGCAACTGTGGTTTGGGGACGTTATTTGGAGGACCTTCAGGGAACATTCAGGATGTTCTGGGAACGTTTAGAGGACAATATTTAATTCAGAAATCCAATGTTTCCAAAACATTCTGAGAACGTCCCGCTGGTGTCAGGAAGGTCGCCTGGTAATGTTCCCACAACGTTCCCAGACAGTCACGATGTGGAGTTCTTTAAAGGGTTTGGGGACGTTATTTGGAGGACCTTCAGGGAACATTCAGGGCGTTCTGGGAACGTTTAGAGGACAATATTTAATTCAGAAATCCAATGTTTCCAAAACATTCTGAAAACATCCCCACCGGTGTCAGGAACGTCGCTTGGTAATGTTCCCACAACGTTCCCAGACGGGATTCATAAATTTTGGGGCATCTCGCCCGGGGGGCGTGGTTACGTCCTGCGTCACATCTCTCGTGCGGGTTCTCGTCGACCAGGGTCAGCGCGCATAACTCATGACATTTAAAAATACTACTGTTATTGTGTCACGAAATGCCGTTTTAATAGTTTTTCAGTCGACAATGTAGTTGTTTAAAGGTCAAATCTGTGGTTTATTTATAAAGATAGCGCCTATTTAAAAAATGTATCTGACGTTTTCGGAGTTGTGATACAGCGCTCATGTACCCCGCCGAGAACAGCTGTAAGTTACCTCGGCCAGTGCGTCTGAAGTTTGCCGCTGGCTCGGATGTCTCTAGTCTAGTGGTCAAACATGAGATATAATTCGTCTTGTGTATAGCCTATAACGGGCGATCTTTGGTCTCATTAATCTATCATTTGTTCCCTGGCAAATCGTTTTGGCTGAGGGCAAAGGGAAGTTTAATTTATATTTTGGCTATTTTAACGTTGTATCCTGCTGTATGTTTGTCTGAATCGTTTACTTTATTTCTTGTCTTGTATAACTTCTTATACCTTTTAGGCTACTTATACTGTTATAGTGTCTATTACTGATCAATAAAACTAAAATTTAACAAAAATAGACAGGGTTGTGTCATTTTATTTTATATAGGCCTAGCCTATATTTTATATAGCCTTTTCATTACAATTTTATTTGCTGTATACTGTTTGTTTATTTTATTAACTACGTCTGGTGACAGCGGGGAAACTTTTACCTCGATAAAGTTAGGCCTACTTATTGTATTGCAGAAAAGTAAACTTCCAGTAAACTCCAGTTAACCAGTTCATGTTTCTTCTTTAGGTGATTCAAGCAGTAACGACTAATTAGACTCAATACTGCTATTACAGGTGGAATTATGAAATAGAAACAGGCCTTAATGCAAGATTTTAATCATGTCAATACTCAATACACAATATATATATATATATATATATATATATATATATAATGCAATGTTTTCAACAGGGAAATATATACATCATTTGTCAAATTTCCTCTTAACTACACCACCCCCCCCACCCCACCCCACCCCACCCCACCCCATCACCAACAATACATGGATCAGCATTAGTCAGCAGAGTACAAATACATGGGTGAAGTAATCATACAAAATACACACATATAAAAAAGAAAAAGAAACACCTATTTACAAAGCAACTCTTGTGTGTATTGCCAGAGATGGGTGAAGCCCTAGCATGTGGTCATGTGGATCTCCACAGGAAGGAGAGGTATGTTAGTGGTGGGGTGTGTGAGAGACACCCCTGTGCACCCAGCGCATGGACAGGCCTCCTGAAGCGTAGTCAGACATAGTGAAGCAGTGTGGCTGTGCTGATCCTTCAGTACAGGTCCTATTCACCAGGCTTCTTGACCCAGGCGTTGCTTGTGTTGCCCAAGAGGGAAGCATGAGGGACTTGTCTGTCTGTCAGGAGACCTGGGCCCGTATGTATAAAGTCACTCAGAGTAAAATTTTAGTCTCAAGTCTGTCAAAATTCTAAGAATTACATAATTTTACTCTTATTCCTAAACTTAAGAGTAAGTGTGATTCATAAAGGTTCCTAAGTGTTAAGACTTGGTCTCAGCTCCTAAATTATTTAAGAGAGCTGGAGAGGTCTCTAAAAAAAGTTGAATCATCAAGATATTCTTTTTGTAACTTACCTTTAAAAAAGTTTTATAGCAATGAAATTAAAGTATTATTTATATTTTTGGCGACTGGAATTCAGCAGTGCACCTGTGATGACTCGGGCCCTTCAGTCCACAGTTAGTAGGCTCTTGAATAGCACTATTGTGACACTGACCACACCAAATATACAGTGGTGGCCAAAAGTGATGTGCAGAGTTTTTTTTTTTTTTTTTTAAATGACCCTACAAGTTTGCTTAAACCATCAAATTATGTTGAAAATATTTTTATATTTATATTTTTTTAATATTTTAAAATATGAGGGAAGAACAAAACACTAAACTTAGTGAAAGTATTTATCTAACAAAATTATTTCAAGTCACCTTTATTTCTACGGTGCTTTTTACAATACAGATTGTTTCAAAGCAGCTTTACAGAGATTACAGGAAAATAATCTGCAAAAAGATGTACACAGGTGCAGGCCGGTAACGTAATACAGACGAGTCCAGAGACGGTTGGGGAAACGGTTGGAAATCTTCGACCGGTGCGCGCTATGACCCTTGTCGACGAGAACCCGCACGAGAGATGTGACGCAGGACGTAACCCCGCCCCCCGGGCGAGATGCCCCAAAATTTATGAATCCCGTTCCCAGACAGTCACGATGTGGAGTTCTTTAAAGGGTTTGGGGACGTTATTTGGAAGACCTTCAGGGAACATTCAGGACGTTCTGGGAACGTTTTGAGGACAATATTTAATTCAGAAATCCAATGTTTCCAAAACATTCTGAGAACGTCCCGCTGGTGTCAGGAACGTCGCTTGGTAATGTTCCCACAATGTTCCCAGACAGTCACGATGTGGAGTTCTTTAAAGGGTTTGGGGACGTTATTTGTAGGACCTTCAGGGAACATTCAGGACGTTCTGGGAACGTTTAGAAGACCATATTTAATTCAGAAATCCAATGTTTCCAAAACATTCTGAGAACGTCCTGCAGAACTTTTAGGGACCAACTTAGAATTTATTTATTTTTTGTCCTATTAAGGTCTTTCCATCATGTTTACTTTACATTTTCAGAACCTTTACTAACATTACAGGAACCTTTAGGGGAATTAGAATCTAGAATGTTAAAGTAACATTTATTAACATTACTGGAACTTTGTAGAATCTTTAAGGGACCTAGAATGTTCTTTTTTGGTCCATTTTTAGGCTATTATTATTATTAGGCATTGAACTTTATGCCGCTTAGATTTCGTGAGGAGACACTGCAGGCTATGTAAACAAGAGTTAAAATAAGCAAATTGGAATAGGCCTAGCGCTTACGTTAGCTTGTTTATCTAAAAAAAAGCCAATATAGCCTGACCATCTACGCGAGAATGGTTCATTAAAATAACTTTACATGATAATCACATTGGCAGAACTATACTCACTGCAGCTTGCTGCTGGCTCGCTGTCGGTGAAGAAAACAGGAAAAATACCTCTGTATATGAGAATGTTCTCATTAAGTTAGTCACAAAACGTTCTCATGTGGTCAACAGAGAACCATATGGGAACGTCCTTATGTCCTCTTTGTAATGTTGCTATGTGACCATAAAATAACCAATATTAAACGTTCCCCTAAAGTCACATAAAGAACGTCATTGTATGACCAACTTAGACCCATATGAGAACGTTTTGACTGAAGGAAAACAAATTTATTAAATGTTACATAAAGGTTTAACAGTATTTTTAACTGAGAAAGTGCACACTATGACTATAACCTTTGATCACTTCTCTGAGTACAGCTGGGCCCTTTGTCTCTATGATAGTGGTAATGTTAGAGTGATCTGATCAGGCTGATTGGATCACCATCATCAGGCCTGACACTGTCATCCTGATGAACTCAGTCAGACGATGTTGGTATGACTACAGCGACGAGCAATAAAAGAACTTCTGCTTGGAAAACTTCCTCCGTCTCCTGGTTTTGAGCTTCTAACTTTTCTACAAGGAAAAACTTTACTACAATTACATCCTATTTGTAACGTTGTTATGTGACCATAAGATTGCCATTACGGAACGTCCCCCTAAAGTTATATAAGGAACGTTATAATATGACCAACTTAGAACCATATGAGAACGTTTCGATTACGTCCTCTTTGTAACGTTGTTATGTGACCATAAGATTACCATTACGGAACCCATGGTCGCGGGAACGTCACCTTCTACCTGGGCTGTGTAAAGGTGGGATATGTGATTCTCTTTTTTGTATATTTTTTCAAAATCACTTGAAATCCTATTCATAACCCACTCACAGCCACTGAGTTAGAAGCACTGAAATGAGAATTAAGCAACTTAATAATGTAGAAAAGGGAGGACTTGAAAAACTCCAGCCAATCATTTCCAAGACCACCTAGAATCATTGGACAGTAAGTCCGTAAATCAAACGGTCGTACCATACCCCCCTCCCCCCATCCCCCTCACGTGAATCAGGCCCAGCGTTGAAGGAAAGAAGGCCATTTGAGTTTTTTTCAAAGAAGCAAATGAGTATTTTCAAAATCTGTCGGCCGTTTTGCAAATCCCATACCCAACCTTTAATGGATGTTAAAAAAAATCACACACTGCTTTTGACATCACTTTTGTAACTTTAATATATATCAATTTATATTTAATTCATACAGTGAAGACTATACAGTGTTTTATTTTTACATTTCATTGTTAAATTTCGGAGTATTTCTTATTACAGCATGTTAAATAAACCTAGGCTACCTGACAATTCAGTGGGATTTTTTTCTTCAAGACCCACCCATTGCGCTTAGCAACCAGCCGATCACGTGATACGATCGATGTGATTTTGATTAGATTCAGTTGCCTGAATATTAAGATATTATGTTTGATTTAAAGGCCATCCAAACATCATGTAGGTTGCCCTGTTTACAATGAGCCCAAAGTGTGTCAGACCACATCTGGTGATATGAAATAGTTCCACCATAAGGACAAATGTGCCATTTTTGACAATGGCAACATGTGATACCTTTCATTTGCAGTTACATGATTGTTTCAGGTCTGTGGTTGAGATGTACTTTTTACATAATGATGAATAAAATAAGATGATATGGAGCTCAGTTGGGAGATGTCAATTATGAAATAGTTGTCTATTATTGTTTGCTTAAACACAGTACTTCTGTCAAACATTTACAGTGAATGTCATGGTAACCTTTTCCGTCCAAACTGCAATTCTGTTTTTTTTTTTTTTTTGGGCCATGAGTGGGTGCTCACATTCAGTCATTTGATCCAGTAGAACAACTTGTGATTATTAAATTTGTCAACGTATGTAAGCACGTAAGAACATGTAAAGATCAATGGCTTCCTCTGGAGAGGTTGGTGGATGAAGACTGTTTTCTGCCATGGCAAGGCAACAAATGTCAAACACTGTATTATCACAGGGATGTGGTCCTCTCTCACGACATTACTCCCTACAAGCCTGTATCTTCTGTTGGGATGCCTCTTTAAGGTACTCCCTATAGCACCAAAAAGTTGGGGTAGGTTGTACATCATCACTGGACGTCCACCTGGAGACACAGCATTTCTGGATGGGGGATTCTGTGAGTGTTCCAGAATCCTGCAGTTCTCTCTAAATATAAAGAAAAAGAGTGGGAAAGTAAGAAAATTAGTCCACACAGTTGCAATACCACCTGCAGGCAAAATAAATGCTTATGGTCCAGTATGATACAGTAGAGCCGTTTCTCAAACAGTTTCATGCATGTTATCTTTTATATTTGAAAACAATAAACTCTGTATGTAAGATTTGTGTTATATGTTCAGGGTCAGATAAGTCATGCCTCTCTCACATACTGTGTCCTGCTAATGCAGAGAACAATTTTCTTTCACCAAAATGTACATGCAAGTACCAGAATTAAATGAATAAATGTAGGCTACTCATAGTGAGGTAAATTTTCCTTGTCAGTGTTTTACTATTATGATGTTTTTGGGTTAATATTAGATAGCAGTTTGTGCAACATCCATATAACAGGATTAATATTACAGCTGCATTATAGTTTGTGTTGCATTTTATTGTTGTAGATGTAGGCTGCTGCTAATTCTAACTGTACTGAGATCCACTTATCTCTTAAAGGGATAGTTCACCCAAAAATGAAAATTCTGTCAGTAATTACTCACCCTCATGTTGTTCCAACCCCGTAAGACTTTCGTTCATCTTCGGAACACGAATTAAGATATTTTTGATTAAATCTGAGAGCTGGATCACTCCTCCATAGGCTTCTAAGGGACTGAAACTTGTTCCCCCAAAAAGTTATTAAAGACATCGTTAAAATAGTCCAAGTGACTACAGTGGCTCAATCTTCAGTTTATTAAGCGACGAGAATACTTTTTGTGCGCAAAAACTAACAAAAATAACGACTTTATTTCAACTATTTATTTCCTTCTCTGTGGGCCTCGTCAGTTAACGTAGTGTGAAAGCGTAGGGCTACGTCAGGGACCCTATTGGCCGACGCTGGTCGTGTGTGATGCGTGTGACGTCCACTCACTCGAGGCCCACAGAGAAGGAAATTAATAGTTGAATAAAGTAGATATTTTAGTTTTTTTGGTGCACAAAAAGTATTCTCGTCGCTTAATAAACTGAAGATTGAGCCACTATCACTTGGATTATTTTATGGATGTCTTTAATAGCTTTTCAGGGGAACTAGTTTCAGTCCCTTAGAAGCCTATGGAGGAGTGATCCAGCTCTCAGATTTAATCAAAAATATGAATGAAAGTCTTACGGGGTTGGAACAACATGAGGGTGAGTAATTACTGACAGAATTTTCATTTTTGGGTGAACTAACCCTAAAAAGTCAACTATATGTAGGAAAAATTGTGATCTACAAATGAATTTAATAATCTAATTAAATAACTAATGGTTATCGCCCATTTGCTTCTGTTATGGAACAGTTGTTAGACCTATGAAATTAAATAATTATGCTGCATGTCACAACATTTTGGCGTATGGACAAAATCTATAGCTGAAAACATTTCACAATTTACATGTCTAAAGCACATTTCTTACCTCTATTATTTCAAGACATGTGAACTGTATTAGACTTTTGTCTAGGAAGTCACCGGAGAAGTAGTCAGAATCTTTTAGATCTTGAAATAGGTTGATCCAGAACTGTGCATGCTGCTTTCTCAAAAATCCCCACCAATGCTCTTTCCGTTGGTTATGATTGCTTGAGCCATACAAATAGCAATTTCTCGAAAAGTCGTCCGTATGATCATGTCTCATGAACATCTGCATCTGTTCCATGTAACAGTTCTCTGTCCCTAAGTCTGAGCGAATTCGGGTGGCTGTCCCATTCCTTGATAACACCGCATCAATAAAGTATCCGGCGATGACCTTAGGATCACTACTTGTAGAGTATGCATGTAGCCATATCACCATTCGTGAAAACCCGTCAATTGCACCATTGATGCAGATCCCATATGATTTGAGTTTATCATATGAATCAACATGCCATAAAAAGTTTGGGCCTGGATTATGATACAAACGTCGCCGAAGACGATTCCGGCACCTCAGTTGCACTCCATGGGGATCCAGTATTTTCAACAATTGCCTGATTGTCTCTTGTGTCACCACATAGCCAGCCTGAATGCGTTTCAGATGCATCATCTCATATCCGTGAAGCATACCATATCTGTACCAACTGATCCTGGAGAAACACAGCAATGTCAAGCAGATCAGAATGTTCTTTTCGCCTGAACAGGCGCAAAGTCTTGAGGTGTCTGCGCAAAGTTGACACACTAATAACAATACCATTTATATTACTCAAAGACAGCAATATCTCCCAATGTCTAAAACCCAAAGTAAAATAAAACCGGATTTTGAGGGATCTCTTTAAAGGTGGGGCTTGAAAATTCCCCCTTGTCCAAAGTGGGGAATGACCAAAAAAGTTTGAGAACCACTGCCTTACACTGACCTAATCTATGCAGTCTAATAATCATTTAACTGATTTGAATAATAGAAATGTATAATGTTCTATATGAATGCCATGTAAAAGAGATTTTAGCCTTGATATTTGCTACAATCTGCCATGTTAATAAAAAATAAAAGTACCTAATTGACACAAAATGCTGTTTTTTTTTTATTTGTGTAAAACCCAAATAGAGGCATCAAAGATAAGACCAGGCAGATAGAGGACTAAAAAACAATATTAATAAAATTAATAATATTAATAAACTTATCTTAATGAAAGTAGATATTGTTGAAAATTACATTTATAACACTATTAAGGTCCTTTATAACACTTTCAAAACATGGTTCTTTATTGAATCTTATAAAAAGGGTTCTGCTATTGTTATAAACCAAAGAACCCTAATTTGGTACTGTTTAGACCCATTTCTCTTAAGAGCGAGATAACCTTGGCCTTCTGGAATACACCCCAGAAGTATTTAGTCGTGTGGAGTATTCATGTAAAGTTTATGTCCTATGCAAGTGTAAACCGTTAGGAGAGAATAGGATGTGTAACAGTATATTAGATCCATGTATTCACTTCTGGGTCTTTTTAACCTGCAAATGACTTTTGCTGAATTTTTAAAAAATGTTCTATTTGTCCAAATGGCATGAAACTGTACGGCTCTCAACCCTTTCTAGATCTACAAAAAAAAAAAAAAAATTGTAATGATATCTGTTTTTATGTTAGCGTGGAAAAAAAGAGTCACACTCGTGGTCTTCGGGGTCTCTGGAGAACCTGCATAGAAAATGGACAAAATTCATCATCAAAACCAGAAACAACACAGAACACAAATAGACAAAAATGGCACACTTCTAACAGTGCTAAAACCATTCACAATGCAAAATTATCATGTTCTCTCACACACACACACACACAGGAATAAATTTGTGAGACTATAAAAACTGCTCTTATAATTTGTCACATAAAATAGTTAAAAATGCAGAACCACCACAAAATAAATTTGGAGACACTGACACATTGACAATGTGAACACTCACATTTGTGACAAGTTACTGCTTTATTTGCTCATTTGTTATGCTGTTCAGTTCATTGCATTTTGATGTTCATGTCATGATTTCCATTACACGAGAGTAGATGTTAAAACTTCATGCTGATTTGTACTCGGCTTTCGCCAAGATAAGCAACACTAAGACGTAGCTTTACAGTAAACTATGCTTCTCCATCCATTTACGCTTCTTTCCATATGAGGGTGTGACTCCCCTTCTGTCCGGCGTTAACGGCTGCAGTGTACTTGGCGCGTCAGCACACACGACGGCTGCAACTACAGTGTGGTCTCCCTAGTGGACCAACACGACAACCGTCTGGATTGAGCCGAGTAGGGGACATCTCTAGGGTCTTCAAGTGGGCACCTTCCGTCCTCAGTGTTTCGTCGACTAGCCCACGACACCTCAAGAGGGCTCGACAGTGACTCTGGCGTCCCAGAGTCACCCCCCTCCGTCCCCCACTCAACTCAGCCCAGCTTACTGACCTCTACATCCCTCCTGCTGCTGAGACCTAACCACAATCTCACAATCTCTCCGCAACCCAACCATACGCGCCAACCCGTTTGACTAAGGCTGTCGAGCCCCACTGGTGCGTTAAAGCAGTTACAGTGGCAACGGTTCCGTATGGCATACCACCTACCGCAAAACACAATATCTGCCCAACCACCCGTCATTCACGCAATATACACAGGAACGTAATGACTGTAAATACTATACAACCTATACAAATAAACCAACAGACTCTTCAAGTTTTTCAAGAATTCTACGAAACCGTAGCGTGGCGGCCTGTACACAGCCAGCTAGAATCTTTCTGTCTCAACCACAGCCAGTTGCTGCTCCTTTCTGCTGCTTCAGATAAGTTCTTTACTGTGCGACGCAACTCTTGGCCGCTGAATCCGACGTCTCTGAGGAACCGGGTTGTAGAGTGTGCCACAAAACCTTGACAACCCACTTCCACTGGATAAACCTGGACTCTCCATCCTCGCTGTTCTGCTTCAGTGGCCAAATGAGCATACCGCAGTTTCTTCCTCTCATATGCCTCATCTACAGCATCCTCCCATGGCACTGTCAACTCTATCAGTTGAACAATGCGTGCTGATCCAGACCACAAAACAATGTCTGGTCGTAGGTTAGTGGTGGCAATCTCAGGTGGAAAAATAAGCCGTTGATCAAGTCAGCCAGCATCTTCCAGTCCCTAGCAGCTTCCAGTTGTCCTGAGCGAGAATTGGTGTTAACACCTTTTCTTGGTGGTTGCTCGCCTGGGCGGAGGAATATTGTCTTCTGCGTGTAATGTTTTGCTAGAACAGGCGGCAACTTATTGGTCATACTACGCTTGCCCTCCAATGCTAAAGCCAAACATCGCAGTACTTGGTCATGGCGCCAAGTAAACCGACCTTGGCTAAGAGCCACCTTACATCCTGTCAAAATGTGCCTTAATGTGGCAGGTGATGAACACAAAGGACAAGAGGGATCCTCTCCTACCCTCTCCCACCTACAATAAGCTAAGTATTTATTGAATACTTCATTGATACATTTAGTATTTTTTTTTAGTATTTTTTTTTAGTTTATTGAGAATTCGTTCTTTTGGGGAATTTAATATTTTATTTATTCACTAAACTCTTTCTATTTAACATTTAAATAACTGACTCCTGAGTATTTATTCAGTGTTAGATATCATTGGGTAATAGATTGAATATGTAAATGATATTTCATGTGAATATGGTTTAAGTCAGTTACACACAAGTATACAGGGTTGGGTTTAAAAGTTTATTAGTCATTCAAAGCACATGTAAATTTACACAAACAGACATTTAAACAGGAGGTCAGCAAAGATTATATATATCATATACAGTTTACTGGGATTAAATAAAGAGCCCAGGCACGCCCTTTAGTACCAGGAAATAGGCCTAGGGGACGCTACATGTGAATATATGTGTGCAGGTTTGTAATTCCCTACAAACCATGCCTGAACAAACTACTTGTCTTCCCTATAAATTTGATACAGAATTTTGTTTTATTTTTATCACTTCGAAACGAAAATCACAACGCTTTATCTGTAGAGTGGGAAAGGGATCCTCCATAGGGAGAGGCTAGTTGGCACTTCAGCACTGCATTATCATTGTCATCAAAAGTCATTAAAGCCCTTTGAAGCTGCACTGAAACTGTCATTTGGACCTTGAACCGTTTGGGTCCTGTTGAAGTCCATTATATGGAGAAAATCCTGGAATGTTTTCATCAAGAACCTTAATTTATTTTCGACTGAAGAAAGAAAGACATGGACATCTTGGATGACATGGGGGTGAGTAAATTATCAGCAAAAGTTTTTTTTAAAGTGAACTAATCCTTTAATCTCAGAGGGCCGAGAGTACCATTTGGAGCAAACGAAGAGAAAGCCCTATCACCCATCGAGCGTAAACGAGTTGGCGGGACAGTTAAAAGACCAGCTTCGGAGAAGCGGAGATCACGCGTTGGGATGTACAGGATTAAAAGTTCTGACAAATATTGAGGAGCCAGACCATGTATTATCCGTAAGCACGTAAGAATTTTAAAATCAACACTAAACCTGACAGGTTCTCAAAGTTGATGAACACATTGTGGCTTTTCCCTGCGGTCTTTGAACAAACTCAGCATGTGGTTTACTCCAAACTCAATGGTTACAACCTTGCAGGTTAACAATCTTTTTTCTTTGGTTTTATAACCATCAACAATCACAACTATCTTAACTACATTTTTTTTTTATGTTTGAAAGTAGCTAGTCCAGTAATGAGCTAAATAATTAGTTAACTGCTGTGATCATTTAATATGTTTGACTCTTTTGAAACTTTCACTCTTTATTTATCTGTTCAGATGTTGTCACTTAAATTCAACTGTGTTGTTTTTGTGTCTGAGAAATGGTCTGGGCCCGGTTCCCCAAAACGTTCTTATCGCTAAGTAGTTCTTAACCTATTCCTTAACCTCTCTCTTAACCTTATGGCACGATTCCCGACACGTTCGTACGCTAAGTATATCTTCTGTAAGTCACACTTTCGTAAGGTTGGTCTGGACCATTCGTAAGCTCTCTCTTAGCGTTGTTTGAGCTCAAGACGCTAGTCGCCGCCACTGTGCAGCAGTCTTTAGACATCAGCGCAGCACAGTACAAGTCAAACTATGGTATGTTGACAATGTTGTGGCTCAACAATGATTTGATATTTTATGGACATTTTAAGACTAATAATAAAATATGTTCACAATGGATACAGGCCTATTTATGAAGTTGACTTTATTTGGTATCAGAACTAATATGGTGGTAATTAGCCTAGGCTATTTCGTAATGTCATTAAAGCATTTAAATTGGCAATTACTTTTGATAGGCTAATTAAAATCTGGCAAACAATTTGGCTCTAAATGGCTAAGATCTATAAATGGGTAAGCATGGTGGTGTCTAGTAACTGACCAACTATGTCATATTTTTTCAAAACTCTACACACATTTCCCAAAACTTCACACACAAAATGCAAAATGCCTCACATCTCCTTCAAAAATGTAACACTGCATTCAAAATGCCATGAACATGTCAGAATGAAGCATTTGCATCAAATGGCAAACTTTTATTTCATAATAGTGCATTTTTGGATATACCTTGTAAACATTGCTTTTCTACATCTAAAGCTCTTTGGTCATTCTTACACTTATATCTACATTTCAATACAATGTTCTACAGTGAAAGTAATCTTCTGAGAGGGGTAACAAGTACACTGTAATCACCAATGCAATGTAGAAACAGAAAATATTTATTAGGCCAAACATTACTGTTGTATACAGTAGCATACAACAAAACCATAAACATATGTAAACCAAAAGTATATTCTTTAGAATACAGTAAAGAACACAATTGAGTGTGGGGGGTCTCTGTCCATTGATGGCATCCATTGTTCAAAACAGGTAATCTGACCTTTGACCTATTATAGGCTTATACTACAGTAAAGCAGTGATTGGTTAGTTATCAGTAAAGCAATTAGTGTTTGCACATATGAGGAGTGTGTGTGTGTGACCT
This sequence comes from Semotilus atromaculatus, assembly GCA_031834385.1. Taxonomy (NCBI): domain Eukaryota; kingdom Metazoa; phylum Chordata; class Actinopteri; order Cypriniformes; family Leuciscidae; genus Semotilus; species Semotilus atromaculatus. The sequence continues at coordinate 31,544,172 of JAULUF010000052.1, forward strand.
GGTGAATAAGTGTAGCATTTTGATTGGTTGTGTTTGGAAAAGGAAAGCAAGTAAATTCCTGCTAGATTTTTGTGTTTTAGGTAGAGAATTGTATGTAGTGTTTTGCAATAGTGTCTTATGCAATTGAAAACTGAGTCAAAGGCTGAGAAATAGCTTATGGTTTTGGAGATTTGGTGTGTAGGTTTGCACTTTGAGTGAGAGGTTTCAGGGCCGGAGTGGGACTCATTTTCAGCCCTGGAGTTTCATGCCTTAGACCGGCCCACTTTAGTTCACGACTGTCTATATTAAAATAATGTAATTAAAACCTCAGTATATAAGTCTGCAATAGTGCACTCTTCTGTACAGCATTGTAATTCATTGTATTTTTCAAAAATATAATTTTCTATTCAGTGCAAAAGCCGTACACAGGGTTTTATAAATACAGAGGTCCCAAAAGTGATCTTGCTCGGGGGCATATTATTTTTCCACTGTCAATTTCAAAGAACTTAGGCTATGTGTATCTGTGTTAAATAGGAATCCATTGCAATAAAGTTATTCTCATTGTGGGCACAGTATGCAATAGGCTATTGCTTTACCTGCTCTCCTCTCTTATCTCCATCTCCTTCTCTCGTTCCTCTTCTCTCAGTCTCTTTATCTTTACCTGTAAATATCCCCTTCCCGAAGCTGAGCTTTGATTGATACAGTCTTTGCAAACTGATTATTTATGTCAGTCGTTTAAAACTTCTATCGTAAAACAGCTGTTTAGTTTTGCCACTTGCATCTTATCTCGTGAAGCATCGCGTTGGGATTCGTGCGCGGCTCGCGCTTCTGTGAACATAAATCTTGCTTTGATCAGTCATCTCAAAAATTTTGACATATCACAATTTGATTATTTAATTAATAGTCTATATTTTACTGATAACTTAAACTATGTTAAAATAAATATTACTGGAATAATTTGAGGAATGTTTCATTTGCATAGAACTTGTTGTCTTTCTTAACGCCGTAATGCACCTTCACGTGAAGTGGAAAATCAATTCCTGAGCAATCGATGCCAACTAATTCAGCACCTTCACCTGGGACAGCGCCTTTGTAACGTCGTACGTAAGAGGAGCGTGTTAAGAAGCTTCCTAAGGGACACTTCGGGGAACACACTTAGGAACATAAACAACTTCGGTAAGATATATCTTTTTGAGTCTTCTTAGCGCGCTAAGAATGAGCGTTATCGGGGAACCGGGCCCTGGTTTAATAGAACATCATCTGATGTGTTTATAAAGATAAGGAAAGATAAATTTAGCAAATTACAATAGTCATTTTTCAACCAACCAATGAGTGCACGGGAATGTTAACTATTTTACTAATTTCACTGTAACAAACCCAGGTGATGAAAATCTGTGTTATTTTAAAAGCCCTGGCTTGAAGTCTGTTTTTAGAAAGCATAGATACACTCTAAAAAATAATTCATAATACTGACAATAATTCAGTAAATTGTCACGTTTTGATGTGTTCTGTTCTGTTTTGTAATCTTGTTTTCCCCCTGTCTTTGTGATTTTTGGTTTAGTCCTGTTAGTTTTTCCCGCTCCTCGTTTGTGTTCAGTTTCATCACCTGTGTTCAGTTCGTTATTCCATTAGCCCCAGTTCATTTAAGCCCTGTGTTTTCCCTCAGTGTTTGTTGGTCGTCCTTCTTGTATGGTTGTGTATTCTGAAGTCCTGGAGTTTTTTTTTTTGGGGGGGGTTCCTGTATGTTCCAGACAGTTAAGTTTGTTAATAAATCAACTATATCACAGGTCTCTTGTCCTCGTCTTCAGCAACCTGCACCCAACCTGACATAAACATCACAGTAATAATTAACTTAATAAAATCTCTGAATATCATCTACTTGATTGTTGAGTTGAACTTGAGTTGAACATACCAAAATAATTAATGAAAAATCCAAAAGTTAATTTTGTCTAGAATTTACAGTTATATATACTTTTTTTTTTCACTAAAAGAATTCAGTATTTAACTAACCAATTATTTCTTTTAAATAAACTTAATATATTTTTGAATTTTCTATCCAACTATTTGAGAATAGAGAATTAAACAGATCTGTTTCAAGAACCACAAAATTACTTAATTCAAGTCAATATTATTAATATATTTAAGACTTAAAAAAAAATTTAGTAAGTTTCAATGCCCCCCTCACCCTCTGACGTGAGCGCGGGCTGTTTGAACTCTTCAGTCTCCAGAAGAACAGTTCTCCTCTTTTCTTCTCAGTGTCGCCGAACTGGTGCATTTCCTCTGTGAAATTCAGGTTTGTGTATGTTTCATTTTATCTATAAAATCGTTATTGTGCTTTAAATAATTTTATTTAATGCAAAACAACATACAGAGGCGTAGAATTTAGGGACACTAGGGACGTGTCCCTACCAATATCCAGTGACACTGATATATCCCTAGCAATAATTTTGATCAAAACTTAAAATATATGTATATATTGATGTCCCCGTCCCCACCAATTTCAAAATCAAACCAGTCGTGTCACGACATCTTTCGGCGCAAGTCAATCTCCCGCACGAGGACCAGCGCTGATACGGTGGATATGGGATAACAGACCTGTTGATTACTCTTGAATTAGGCTACCTGAATGTTTAAATGTTTCATTTTGATCATTTTTGTAGGCAATATTGTAATTAAAACAGTGTAAAAAAATATGCTGCATTGCTGATACTCATCAACAATAAAGGCCAATGTCATGTATACTGGTGGTTGTATGGAATATTATTTTACAAAGGTTTAGAGGAAATAAAACAAAGTTAATATTACTAATAAATAAAAACAGCTAATATTACTCATAAATTTTGTTTCTTAACCCATTTAATCCCACATTTTTCCCAGACACAAAAATATCCAAATCATGTGTCGTTAGTATCCCTTTGAAACAATCGATCATACGTTTTTGAAATTTCCATGGAAAAGTGTGTGAAAAAGTGTGTTTTATGATCTGTCACAATTGTGACCGGTAGGATACTGTATGTATCAGTATGTCCCTACCTGTAATTGCGTGTGTGTCCCTACCTGTTATTGTGTGTGTGCCCCTACCTGTAGTCGCGTGTGTGTGGAAAGTTAGGTAGAATTAGTTAGCTAGCTTGTCCATGTTTATGTCTATGTGTATGTGTATGTATCTGTGTGTGTGTGTGTGTGTGTGTGTGTATGTCCCTACCTGTAATTGCGTGTGTCCCTACCTGTAGTCGCGTGTGTGTGGAAAGTTAGGTAGAATTAGTTAGCTAGCTTGTCCATGTTTATGTCTATGTGTATGTGTATGTGTATGTATGTGTGTGTGTGTGTGTGTGTGTATGTCCCTACCTGTAATTGCGTGTGTGTCCCTACCTGTAGTCGTGTGTGTGTGGAAAGTTAGGTAGAATTAGTTAGCTAGCTTGTCCATGTTTATGTCTATGTGTATGTGTATGTGTATGTGTATGTATCTGTGTGTGTGTGTGTATGTCCCTACCTGTAATTGCGTGTGTCCCTACCTGTAATTGCGCGTGTGTCTACCTGTAATTGCGTGTCCCTACCTGTAATTGCGTGTGTGTCCCTACCTGTAATTGTGTCCCTACCTGTAATTGTGTCCCTACCTGTAATTGCATGTGTGTCCCTACCTGTAATTGCGAGTGTGTCCCTACCTGTAATTGCGTGTCTCCCTACCTGTAATTGCGTGTGTGTCCCTACTTATAATTGCGTGTGTGTCCCTTGCGTGTGTGTCCCTACCTGTAATTGCTTGTGTGTCCCTACCTGTAATTGCGTGTGTGTCCCTACCTGTAATTGCGTGTGTCCCTACCTGTAATTGCGTGTGTGTCCCTACCTGTAATTGCGTGTGTGTCCCTACCTATAATTGCGTGTGTGTCCCTACCTGTAATTGCGTGTGTCCCTACCTGTAATTGCGTGTGTGTCCCTACCTGTAATTGCTTTGTGTGTGGAAAGTTAGGTAGAATTAGTTAGCTAGCTTGTCCGTGTGTGTGTGTGTGCGTGTGTGTGTGTGTGTGTGTGTAAAGTTGCAGTAGGTAGGAAGTTAGGTAGCAGCAGAATAGCTAGTTAGTCTAATAGCTAGCTAGTCTTCCTTGGGTCCGTGTGTGTGTGTGTGTGTGTGTGTGTGTGTGCACGCCCGTGTGTGTGTGTGTGTGTATTATATATGTATGGGAAGCCGTTCAGGAAATAATACATGTGTATTGTGTGAATATGGATTGGTTTACTGGTTGAATGCATGGTTTAATGACAAACGCATTGGTTTATAATACATCGGTTTACTCAACTATACATTGGTTTCCTCATCTATACATTGGTTTAGATACATTGGTTTCCTCAACCATACATTGGTTTAGATACATTGGTTTCCTCAACCATACATTGGTTTAGATACATTGGTTTACTCAACTATACATTGGTTTAGATACATTGGTTTACTCAACCATACATTGGTTTAGATACATTGGTTTCCTCAACTATATATTGGTTTAGATACATTGGTTTCCTCAACTATACATTGGTTTAGATACATTGGTTTCCTCAACTATATATTGGTTTAGATACATTGGTTTCCTCAACTATACATTGGTTTAGATACATTGGTTTCCTCAACTATATATTGGTTTCCTCAACTATATATTGGTTTTCTCAACTATATATTGGTTTCCTCAACTATATATTGGTTTAGATACATTGTTTGGCTCATACATTGGTTTAGATAGTTTGTAAACTTTCACATTGGTTTGTCAAAATACATGTTGTTGGCTCCAATGTAAATTCATAAGAACACATTGGTTTGCTGTTGAGTTGGTGGGGTTTTCTACATGTCAAAATATTATTTTATTACTTTAAACAAGAGGTATAACTAAAACAGTGTATAGAGTACACATCATTTGCTTAAGTATTTTAAATAATATACACTCCTAAACATATTGATTCATCCAAAGTGTATTTCCTAGAGTGATTTATTTGTTACTCATGTCAGGAGTTAGTCCTACACAGTAATAAATTAACAACACAGACACAAAGAAGAAGTAGATGTTTAATAAAAACATTTTTGATGAGGCCTGTTGATTTTTATTAGAATTAAAGCATTTATATCTGACAGTTTCTTCAAAGATATGCACTTAGTGTGCTGGAGGAAGAGTGCACAACTGCATTATCTGAGCTGACAGTTATGGCAGATTCGGTAAAATACAGTATATCCAAAATATAAGTAATAGCAGACAATTGAGGGATTTATAATAAATACTACTTTTAAGCAATTGAGGAATTTATGATAATTATATTTTTAAGCAAATACAAGCAAATAGGATGAATACATAATGATAATTGAGGAATATAGAAGAGAGGTCATATGTCATACCAGGCCTGCAGGAAACTGTACATGAAGAAGTGGGCTAAGGGATTTTTTTGCAAATCAGTATTATAGAAAGCAGCATTATGCCAAAGGGAAATGTCAAATTGTACAGTACTGTATTTAGATCTCTTGGAAATATATGAATAGACTCTAGGTAACCTTTGTAATGCACATTCAAGAGCAATTAGATACAGTTAATACATATGCTTACTAGGACTAGATGTTAAAATCCCTTGATTTTCAGCAAGCACTGTTGTTGGAGATGTCCTCTTTTGTGAGGTTGGATTGGGGGATGACCGCCCTCCAATACATTTTCATTTATTCATTTACCTGACGCTTTTATCCAAAGCGACCTACAATTGCTAAATATGTCACAGGTCACACACCTCTGGAGCAACTAGGGGTTAAGTGTCTTGCTCAGGGACACATCAGGGACACACAACCAACTTTGAACCAGCACCAGTTCCGAACCAGTTCTTTTTTGGTGGAAAAGGGGTATAAGGGGGATGGTTGAGAGGTACTTTTAAGACCAAATGTTATTCTCAGTACAGTAGGATCCCACCTGTGGTCACAGTGTATATACAGTGTAAATAACAAAATTCCATTAAAAAGTCATAAGGGATAGTGTAGCTGTATTTACTTTTAGATGCACATGAAAATTTGTCTGATCCTTTGTCAATCGTGGGCAGCAGCACAGACTGTTAACTCTGTGCTAATTTGATCTAATATTTGTTTTTATTTTTAATGTTGTAGATTTCGGTAGCAAATAAAAATTGCTAAAATTATTGAATACATTTTGAGAAAAAGGTTGTTATAGATTGCTCTTGAGACTATAGCACTTTATTTGATAAATGGTATCAATGGTAGAATGGTAGTTATGTGCCAGGCAACGGTACACTTGCAAACAATCCACAAAAACAAGCAACAAGAGGCAAGAGAGAGTGCTCTACGTAATGATTTTCAGTTTTGTTCAAGTTAATTGAAGCAACAGTTTTTCAATAACGGAAGAATAAGTAAAAGTATGGTATTTAGGGTAAAAGAAACCTCTGCTGTCAGGGCTAAAAGCCCCATATTTACCATATTAATTAATAGTTGGCTGACTTTTTAATTTTTAGACATTACATTGATAGATTAAGATAGTAGGCTTGGCTAAATATAATTTATTAAGTTGGTCGTCCACCTTAGGGAAAATCACCATATTTATAAATTAAACCATCATATTATTAAATGTTATTAAGGTAAATCTATTAAATTATTATGGGATCTCATTGAATGCTGTCAGAATCTATACTTTTTAAAATTATTTTTACACAAGTATTAACTTAGACATCATTAAAAAAACATATTTTTAGCTAAAGTATTGGAAACCAATGTATCTAAACCAATATATAGTTGAGGAAACCAAAGTATCTAAACCAATGTATAGTTGAGGAAACCAATGTATCTAAACCAATGTATAGTTGAGGAAACCAATGTATCTAAACCAATGTATAGTTGAAGAAACCAATGTATAGTTGAGAAAACAAACGTATAGTTGAGGAAACCAATGCATCTAAACCAATGTATAGTTGTGTATCTAAACCAATATATAGTTGAGGAAACCAATACATAGTTGAGGAAACCAATGTATAGTTGAGTAAACCGATGTTGTCAGGGTAGCAATCACAGGATCCAGTTGCAAGTAAAAGTAATTTATTAGTGAACAGAGTGAAACGTGAAACAGGAAGACTGGAGAAGTCCTTAGTCAGATGATGGAGCCTTGGCAGCGCTGACGACTGCAGTGGACGAGGCGTGGTCCAGAAACCAGAAAGACCGACACGATCCAGATAATCCACTGAAGCAGAGTGAGAATGACACGAACCAGATAATCCTCTGAAGCAGAGTGAAGACAACACGAGCCAGACAATCCACTGAAGCAGAGTGAGAATGACACGAACCAGATAATCCTCTGAAGCAGAGTCCGAACAGGCTGGCAGAGAGATGCAGGAACAGTGAAGACAGGAACTGAGAACGAGACTGCAGACAAACATGAGACCCAACAGGACCAGGGAAACAACGAACTGACACTGAACATGACAAACACAACACTACATATAGGACTCACAAATGAGGTACACCTGCGACTGATCTGATTGCTCGTCAGCACAGCTGACACTCATGGGCAATCAGATCAGAGCAGTGACATACAGAATGAGCAAGTGAACCTGCGAACCGTGACAGATGTATTATAAACCAATGCGTTTGTCATTAAACCATGCATTCAACCAGTAAACCAATCCATATTCACACAAAACACATGTATTATTTCCTGAACGGCTTCCCATCGTTTCTGTGTGTGTGTGTGTCTGTGTGTAAAATAAGGTAGAAAGTTAGGTAGCAGCAGAAAGTAAGGTAGAACAGTTAGCCTATGTGTATTAGCATGTAGATACAATGGGTTATCCCACTGGTCACTATTGTTGCCGCTGACATGTGAGTTCTATGACCACATTAAACAAAGTTGAGTAATTGCAAATGCATATATCAATACTAGACACCTTAAACATGATGTGTACCAAAAAATTGATGTCCTATCTTTATGTGAAGTGTAAAATGGCTGTTGAGATGTCTTTGCAGATTGTATCTGGGCAAACTGTCCAAAAAATTTTTTTAAACAATATTCTTTAGGCATTGACAGGAAGTTGATGGAGTCCTCTTCCTGCTGAAGTTAACAGCATCAAGCCATGTCCCTGCTGATGTTGATGGGAATTTGACAGCATCCAGCAATGTCCCAGCTGAAGAGTCCAGTGTTGTCCCCGCTGAGGTTGATGTGAAGCTCACTGAGGCCAGCCATATCCCTGCTAAAATTGAGGGGGAGTTGACATCATCCAACAATGTCCCAGCTGAAGGGTCTAGCCATGTCCCTGCTGAGGTTGATGGGGAAAGTGGCAGCATGTTCCTACTGAACATCTCTTGTCTTCAAAACAATTTCAACAAGGTTATTTCATTGCATTATAAATGTCCAAGTGTACATTTGTATTTCTTTTGATCTCTATTCTAAGGGGATATTTACATTTGCAAGGGAGTTTGTGCAAAAAAAGAGAGAACTTGAGCATCTTGGCTTTGTTGATTTTACTTGTCAACAGTGTTTTGAGGCCTAAAAGGGGGTTTTAAAGTGCAAGTTTAAAAGAAAATATGCATTTGTAGTTTGTTCAGATGTTACATGTACAGAGTCATGCACAAGTACTTAACAACCAAAAGAACAATGGTGGCCTAAAGGACTGAGCTGAGCTGCTCAATATTTTGAGTTTAATGCTTCTTCTCCAGCAAAGTGTAGATTTACTGCACCACTACCACAAACAATGGAGATGTATAAAGCACTTTTAATTGCTTTTTTGGATTCATGTGGATGTCTTTATGTATAACCTCCCATTTTTAGTACATTGTTGTTTTTGGGTGAGTTTCGCAAGTACTTGTGCAGAATGTAAAAAATTATTTGTCAGTTTGACTGAAGTAAGTTTTAAGTATTTTGTTATTTGAATCAAAGATTATTTTTTACCTTAACATTGTTTTGTTGTCATACCTTAATATTACAGTTTTTCTTAGTTGCTTTGGGGCATTTCTCAAATCATCCTTAATATTTGCAAAGTAGTATGTGCATTCTCAAAACAATTTGTACAAACAGCACCACACATTGGATTAACTGCAATTAACATATCAGTGCCATCAGAATAAAAAGTCCTTGTGTCATTGTTCACAAACAAGATTGTCAAAATGCCATATATCCATTTCAAAAGTACAAATTTACACACTACTGTACGCGAGTTATTGATTGAAAGAGACTGGATATGATTCACAATTACACTTTTACTAGTGGTCTGACAAAAAAAAAAAACATTACAATATTATTGTGATACAGAAAAGAGTTTAATTAAAAACTCAACTAAATCTTGAGAAAAATCAAAATCTTGCTTTAAAGCAGTATATAATAGTGGGACAATAATGGAAACAAGAGAGAAGAGCAGGAAACCTAGCACAAAGGTCCTAGAAACTAACTGAAGGTAGACAGCAAGAAGTCGCCGGCGCGACACGTGCGTTAGCACAAAAGCAAGATGCTAATCGCCAGCAAACTCACCCGGATAACATGCAAATCAATCTGGAACGAACAACTCGAGCGCACGTCTTGGGAGACTGTTTCACAACGAAAAGCAAGAGGTAAAAAGGCTCCGAGATCAACAGACATCAGGGAACGTCTACAGGCATGTAGAAGATAATGTGAGGCTGCATATGCCCACTACTGCTCTACAATATATATATAAAAAAAAGATATTAAAAAAAATGAATGAAGAAAAATACTGGAGGTTATTAATGTTTTTGGACCTTAAATCGGATAGACTTTGATTTAATTCCTCTCTTTGTATTATGGAATGACAGCACGTCGGACACATGAGTTATGTTCTCTTATAGCTCATGTAAAGACGGTGAACTGGAGGGCCCCGATCACCACTGTGGAAGAGAAGGTTCCCCCTCCATGCTAGACGCCATACCAACCTGTTACAGGGTCGTTTGTTCGACACCCCTACCTTGGAAGCACATTATCAGGTTTTTAATATTTTCTTTTCTTGTTCGTATATTGGTTTTCCAGAGACTGTGCCTCTACCATTCTTCAGATTTCAATGTTATATTGAATTGACATGACAAATAACAAAGTAAAAGTAATTTCTTTTAATGTGAATGGTTTGCTTAACCCAATCAAAAGGGGGAAAATCTTAAACAAAATGAAAAAAGAAAATGCTCATATTGTTTATCTACAAGAGACACATCTGAGTAACATTGAGCATGAAAAATTTAAAAGAATGGGATTCACTCAGATCTATTACTCATCGTGTCATACAGGGCATAGGAGAGGAGTTATTATTTTGATATCCCATAAGGTTATTTTTGAAAAGAAATATGAGTATGCTGATAAAGAGGGTCGGTTTATTTTTGTTCATGGAATGATGAATGGAACATATGTTACTTTATTTAACATTTATGCCCCACCTGGTAGTAATGTTACTTTTTTTCAAAAAGTATTTCAGATAATGTCCCCTGAAACACAAGGTATATTGATTTGTGGAGGCGATTTAAATGTACATTTACAACCTGAGCTTGACTCCTCAAACAAAAAAACTACTTTTCTAAACCCATTCTTCGGAAAATTAACACATTGATGAATGATATTGGCATAATTGATGTATGGAGAGACCTATATCCAAATACTAAGGATTATACACATTTCCCCTCCACATAATGTCTACACCAGGATAGATTATTGTCCTTGACATGTTTAATAGAGATAGGACCAGGGTGACAAACTGCGATATTGGAACGATAGATATCAGTGATCATGCCCCAATCTACTTAACAGTAAAACTAGATAACAAACCTAAGGATACTTTGTGGAAATTTAACTTGAATCTTCTTCATGATCCCTCTTTTAAAATACATATTAAAAATGAAATTCATTCTTATTTAGAAATTAATGATAATGAAGAGGTCACGCCCCCCATATTGTGGGATGCTGCAAAAGCAGTATTAAGAGGTAAAGTTATAGCACTAGCCTCACTTAAAAAAAAAATTCGACAACAAGAGTTAAAAAAATTACAACATCAATTACATTTTTTCCAGAAAAAGAGGTAACACTTTATTTGAAGGGGTGTGCATAAGACTGACATGACACCGTCATAAACATGACATAACACCTGTCATGAACATGAAGGAGTCTTTATGAATGTTTATGACTGTTGTCATTAAGTGTCATTCGGTAAATTATGACACTTTTAATGCAAAGTTGACATTGTTTAAAATGTCTTTGTTATGACAACTTGACATTACCCAAGACAGAAATGTCTTGATTATGACAATTTGACATTAACAAAGACAGAAATGTCTTTGTTATGACAACTTGACATTAACCAAGAAATCATAACCTGTCAACCTGTCACAACTTTGGCCGTCATGACACCATTAAAACTGTGTCATGAATATTTTACTTGTCCTTAAGATCCATATTGTAGTTATTTATCGCCCCCCAGGTCCACTGGGAAGCTTTGTAGAGGAGCTGGATGTGCTGCTGTCCTCTTTCCCTGAGGATGGCACCCCACTCGTAGTCTTTGGTGATTTCAACATTCATCTAGCAAAACCGTATGCAACAGACTTCATCTCTCTCCTAGCCGCTTTCGATCTCAAACGGCTCATCACCACCGGTACTAACAAGTCAGGCAACCAACTGGACCTGGTTTACACACGCAACTGTATCACAGACAACATTTTGGTGAAACCTCTCCAAGTTTCAGTTCATTTTCTCATTACTTTCAATCTACAACTCACTACCCATGCTCCACCAACCTCCCCACCATTTACTTTCAGACGAAACCTGCGCTCACTTTCTCCATCCCATCTTTCCTCTGCTGTGTCATCTTCTCTTCCCTCACCCTCGCATTTCTCATCTCTGGATGTGAATACTGCAACAGATACTTTATGCTCCATCCTAACCTCTTCTTTAGACAATATCTGTCCTCTCTCCTCTAGGCCAGCACGTGCCACTCCCTCTAACCCCTGGCTATCTGAGGTTCTTCGTGAACACCGGACCCAGCTCAGGGCAGCAGAGAGGAAATGGCGCAAATCAAAAGACACATCTGACCTCAGTAGGTATCAATCTCTGCTTTCTTCCTTTTCTGTTGATGTTCATGCTGCGAAATCTTCATATTTCCACAACAAGATCAACAGTGCCTCTAACACACGGACACTGTTCAAGACATTCAACTCTCTCCTCTGTCCACCTCCACCACCACCCACCTCCTCGCTAACTGCTGATGATTTAGCCAACTTCTTCACTAACAAAACTACAACTATCAGCAGTCAGTTCTCAGATTCACACACACAGGAACCCAGACTAACCTCTCCCACAGCCAATATCCTTCTCTCCTCCTTCGCTCCACTAACCGAGGAAGAAGTATCTAAACTACTTCTCTCCAGTCATCCTACCACCTGCCCTCTAGATCCCATCCCCTCACACCTTCTACAAGCCATCTCTCCCATCACTTCTACCAGCTCTCACTCACATTATCAACTCATCCCTCCACACTGGCATTTTCCCTACAGCATTTAAGCAGGCTCGGGTAACTCCTCTGCTTAAAAAAACAACGTTAAACACATCACTTCTAGAGAATTACAGACCTGTCTCTCTCCTACCATTCATTGCGAAAACACTTGAACGAGTTGCTTTTAACCAAGTATCATCCTTCCTGTCTCTGAACAACCAGCTGGATGTCAACCAATCTGGCTTCAAGAAAGGGCATTCAACCGAGACTGCATTGCTGTCGGTCACGGAAGCCCTGCGGATCGCAAAAGCTGCTTCCAAATCATCAGTTCTCATTCTCCTGGACCTGTCTGCGGCCTTCGACACTGTGAATCATCAGATCCTCTTGTCCGCCCTCTCATCACTGGGCATCACTGGAACCTCCCTCAACTGGTTCGAGTCCTATCTCACAGGTAGGTCCTTCAGGGTCACATGGAGAGGCGAGGTATCCAAAGCACATCAACTGACCACAGGAGTTCCTCAGGGTTCAGTTCTTGGACCGCTCCTCTTCTCCATTTACACCACATCACTGGGGCCCATCATACAGGCACATGGTTTCTCTTATCATTGCTATGCTGATGACACCCAGCTCTACCTCTCATTTCAACCAGATGATCCCACAGTAGCTGCACGGATCTCAAGCTGTCTGGCGGACATCTCGGCATGGATGAAGGAACATCACCTGCAGCTCAACCTGGCAAAGACTGAGCTTCTCGTCCTCCCTGCCAATCCATCTCTACAGCACGACCTCACTATCCAGCTAGATTCTTCCTCAATCACCCCATCAAGATCAGTCAGAAATCTTGGAGTAATCTTTGATGACTAGCTGACCTTCACAGACCACATTACAAAGACAGCTCGATCATGCAGGTTTGCTATGCACAACATCAGGAAGATCAAGCCTTTCCTAACTGAGCATGCAACACAACTTCTCGTCCAGGCCCTGGTCATTTCTAGGCTTGATTACTGCAATGCTCTTCTGGCTTGACTTCCATCATGTGCAACTAAACCTCTACAAATGATCCAGAATGCTGCAGCCCGTCTTGTCTTCAACGAGCCCAAAAGGGCCCACGTCACTCCTCTGTTCATCTCTCTGCACTGGCTACCACTCGCTGCTCGCATCAAGTTCAAGGTGTTGACGCTAGCTTACAGATTGACCACTGGTTCAGCTCCCTCCTACTTCCACTCACTACTTCAAGTCTACATCCCTACCAGAAGCCTACGATCGGTCAATGAGCGGCGGCTTGTGGTACCGTCACAGCGGGGCACAAAATCACTCTCCAGAACATTCTCATTCACGGTTCCATGCTGGTGGAATGATCTCCCCACCCTCATCCGGAATGCAGAATCCTTGACAGCATTCAAAAGACAACTGAAAACTCATCTCTTCCGGGAGCACTTAACATAAAAAATAAATAAATAAAAAAAAAATAAAATAAAAAAAACCTTCCCTTTTCCTTTAAATCCTCGCTTGCCTGGCTTATGCTACTCTGAGCTATGTCTGAACTTTGTATTTTGAGCACTTCTTGCGTTGTTTGTGCCTCTTCACGATGACTTTAGTCCTCAGTTGTAAGTCGCTTTGGATAAAAGCGTCTGCTAAATGACTAAATGTAAAATGTAAATGTAAAGTGGAACACATTGTACTAGTTATAAAGATGTCATTAAGGGTTCTTACACTGGCAAATGCTTTAAGTTTGATAATTAGACCTGTTATGACATATTTGGGTTATGATTTCAGGTTATGATTTCTTGATTAATGTCAAGTTGTCATAACAAAGACATTTCTGTCTTTGTTAATGTCAAGTTGTCATAATCAAGACATTTTTGTCTTGGGTAATGTCAAGTTGTCATAACAAAGACATTTTTTGTCTTTGTTAATGTCAAGTTGTCATAACAAAGACATTTTTGTCTTTGTTAATGTCAAGTTGTCATAACAAAGACATTTTAAACAATGTCAACTTTGCATTAAAAGTGTCATAATTTACCGAATGACACTTAATGACAACAGTCATAAACATTCATAAAGACTCCTTCATGTTCATGACAGGTGTTATGTCATGTTTATGACAGTGTCATGTCAGTCTTATGCACACCCCTTCAAATAAAGTGTTACCGAAAAGGTACATAAGGACAAGCAAACCCCAAAAATATTAGAACAAACGAAAAAAATAAGAAATTAAATGAATATGCTGTATACTATGTTTTGATTTAATGTCTTCTTTTCTCTTCAGTTGATTTCATCTAAGGCTGTGTCTGAAGTCAGTTGTAGTTCTTGTGTTTCTGCTCGTCTCTTTTTCTGATCTCTTCTTTCCTTCAGTGATTCTGCTTGTTAACAGGTTTATTAAGGATGAGATGACTCCATATTTAATATACACAAATTTTGTGGCTCAGATAAGTTCCAGTTCTGGTTTATTTCTTTGCTTTTGGCTGACATGTGGCATTGTTATGGCCTGCTTGTGGCTCAAATCTGGCAAACAGGAGTGGGCCACCCAAGGGTTTGCTCATTCCATGCTGCATGTGGGCCAGATCCGCATTCCACAAGTGCCAGATGTGGGCCGGATATGGGCCGAAACAGTGTTGCTATCTGGGGACCGATATTAAATGTTGATTATAGACTATTCACATCAATTATGGCCAGAAGAATGGAAGAATTCCTGCCCAGCCTAATAAATCTAGATCAATCAGGTTTTATCCGTCAGCGCCAAACACAGGACAATATTAGGCGCACATTGCAAGTTATGAATCATATCAGGAAAAATAAATTAAAATCAATGATTCTAAGTTTAGATGCTGAAAAAGCCTTTGATTCAGTTGGCTGGACCTATCTTTATAAGGTTTTACGTAAATTTGGCTTTCATGAAGTTATAATTAGAAGTATACAGGCACTTTATGATACACCAACTGCAAAGATAAAGATTAATGGTTATTTATCAAAGTCATTTTGTTGGGAATCATCAGACTCAGTCAGATCCATTTGCAACAGTTTATTTAGATATAACAAGGTCGACAGACAAGGGGTCCAGTACCAGCAATAATCAGTAGAGCAGGACAGACAATAGCATAAGAGAACCAGGCAAGAGATCAGGGGCAGGCAGCTGACAGGAAGATCCAGAGAACAGGCAGGAGGTCAATGGGCAGGCAGCAGTCAAGACGAGATCCGGGAAACAGGCAGAAGGTCAATGGGTAGGCAGACAATCGAAGACGAGATACAGCAGGGTCGAACACACAGGCAAGATAACAATCAGGGAAACGCTCAGAATTGGACACAATGGTGAAACAAGACTTCGCACTGGGCGAGCTGTGAGTGTGAGTTATATAGGGCTGGGGATGAGATGCAGCTGCGTGCATGATCATTATCCACAGGTGGGGATGTAATCAGTGCCTGAATGAAGCATGATGGGATTTGTAGTTCGAGAACAGTCAGTATTTGGGGGAGCTCGACCGCCGTGTGTTATCGGGGAAACTAGCAGGATTAGTGGTCGTGACAGAGCCCCCTCCCTGCGAGCGACTCCCGGCGCGAGAATGTTGGCGACGACAAGGTCTACCACGTGGTCGTGGAGCCGGTTTGGTTGGGTGGTTTAGATGGAACTCCTGGGTAAGCGTGGGATCCAGAATATCTTTGGCGTTGACCCATGACCGTTCCTCTGGACCAAACCCCTCCCAATCAACGAGATACTGGAGACAGCCACCCCGGCGCCTGGAGTCTAGTAGTTCGTGCACTTGATAGGTTTCCTCACCCTCCACTAAGAGGGGTTGAGGAGTGGAGTCCGTGGGCCTCTCCTCCCTTCCCTCGGTGGGGGCCGTGGCTGGTTTGAGCAGCGAGACATGGAAGGTAGGAGCAATGCGAAGGTGGTTAGGCAGGGCAAGTCGATAGGACACTGGAGTGATCTGCCGAAGGATTTTAAAAGGACCCACATACCTCGGGCTGAGCTTTTTGCAGGGGAGCCGAAGGCGGAGGTCTCGAGTGGAGAGCCACACCCATTGACCGGGTTGGTACTCAGGGTTGGGTCGGCGGTGTCGATCGGCCTGTCTCTTGCAGCGGTTGATGGCCCGTTGGAGGTGAGTGTGTGCGAGGTTCCATGTCTCCTCACTGCGCCTTCACGGAGGGGACGTTCGTGGGTTCGCCGGACCATGGGAACAAGGGTGGCTGAAACCTGAGGACACATTGGAATGGAGTCAGACCCGTAGAAGGTTTTCAAAGAGAGTTCTGGGCGTACTCAGCCCACATTAAGTACCGACTCCAATCCTCCTGATGAAGGTGGCAGTAGGACCGAAGGAACCGAATGATCTCCTGGTTGAGGCGTTCGACTTGTCCGTTGGCCTGAGGATGGTACCCGGACGTGAGGCTCACGTTAACCTGAAGCATCTGGAAGAAGGCTGCCCAGACTCGAGAGGTGAATTGGGGACCCCTATCGGACACGATATCGTCGGGCAGCCCGTAGAACCGGAACACTAAGTTGCAGAGGTGCTCTGCCGTCTGTAGCGCAGTGGGGAGTTTGGCGAGTGGAATGAGGCGACAGGACTTGGAGAATCGGTCTACCACAGTGAGGATGGTGGTGTAACCGTCGGAGGGGGGCAAGTCGGTGACAAAGTTGATGGCGATATGTGACCAGGGGCGCTGTGGGACTGGAAGTGGTTGAAGTAGACCAGCGGGCAGAAGTCGAGACACGTTCTGGGTGTTACAGTTTTGGCACTGCTGGATGAACTGGTTAACGTCGTGGACTAATGTGGGCCACCAGTAGTGATTTTGAAGGAGCTGGATGGTGGCTGTGATTCCTGGGTGCCCAGAGCTGGGGAAAGCGTGTACGTGTTCCATGACTCTTCTCCGGAAAGCCTCGGGAACATGAACCTTATTTGGAGGACATTCTGGGGGAACTTCTATCTGGGCATTGGCCTGACTGAGCTCGGTCTCAATATCCCACTGGATAGGGCCGAGAACAAGGTCGGGGTTCAGGACGGTGTCAGGGGTCTGGAAGGTCAGGTCGGGGTCATGTTGACGAGACATAGCATCCGCCTTGGTATTCTTAGACCCGGGACGGTAAGTGACCGTAAACTGGAACCGACTGAAGAGCAAAGACCATCTGGCCTGTCTGGGATTCAACCTCTTGGCTGTACGGAAGTACTCTAGATTTTTGTGATCCGTAAATACCGTGAAGGGATGTGAGGCCCCCTCCAACCAATGCCGCCACTCCTCAAAAGCGGCTTTCATTGCCAGTAGTTCACGATCACCCACATCGTAGTTCCGCTCTGCTGCATTGAGCTTCCTTGAGTAGTAGGCGCAGGGGTATAACTTGGAGGGAGATCCTTGCCGTTGGGACAAGATGGCGCCCAAGCCTGTGTTAGAGGCGTCCACCTCAACTACAAACGGTAATTCAGGATTGGGGTGGTGCAGGATAGGAGCTGTAGTGAATCGTTGTTTGAGTTGATTGAAGGCATGGGTTGCGTCCTTACTCCAAGAGAGACGTACCGTGTTCTTTCGTACCAGAGAGGTCAGAGGCCCAGCCACCGTGCTGAAGATTCTGATGAAACGGCGGTAAAAGTTCGCAAACCCAAGGAAGCGTTGTAACGCCTTCAGAGAGGTGGGTTGCGGCCATTCCACAACTGCCTTGACCTTACTCTCATCCATTGCCACGCCTTCGGGACTGATGACATAGCCCAGGAAGGTGGTAGAGGTCTGGTGGAAATCACACTTCTCAATCTTGGCATAGAGTTGATGCTGGATAAGTTTCTGGAGGACTGCCCGGACATGATGGATGTGGTCTTTTAAGTTGTCTGAATAAACTAGGATGTCATCAATGTAAACGATGACGGTGCGATGGAGCATATCCACGAACACATCGTTGATGAAGGACTGGAAGACCGCTGGACTGTTTGCCAGGCCAAACGGCATAACAAGATATTCATAGTGCCCCGTGCAGGTGGAGAAGGCGGTTTTCCACTCGTCTCCCTCGCGAATGCGGATCAGGTTATAGGCACACCGCAGATCCAGTTTGGTGTAGAATCTGGCCGTGCGAAGGAGCTCCAAGGCAGCGGGCACTAGGGGCAGTGGGTAGCGGAACTTGGTCGTGCAATCATTGAGAGCTCTATAATCAATCCAGGGTCGGAGGCCGCCGTCTTTCTTCTGCACAAAGAAAAAGCCGGCCGATGCAGGGGACGTTGAAGGTCGAATGAAGCCTTTCGCCAGTTCCTCCTCAATATATCTTCGCATGGCCTCGGTTTCTGGTTGAGAGAGCGGGAAGATGCGGCCCTTGGGAGGGGCGGCACCTGGCACCAGATCGATGGCACAATCGTTGGTACGGTGAGGAGGAAGCCTTGAGGCCTTTGTCTTGCTGAAGGCAACTGACAGGTCGTGATACATGGATGGAGACGGTTCATAATAGCGTCTTCCTGGGGCTCGGTGATACTTAGGACTGGTAAGGGTGTGACAGTGGTGAGACAGGTGGCGTGACAGTTCTTCCCCCAGCAGATGATTTGACCAGTTGCCCATTGGATATGTGGATCGTGCTTGCGGAGCCAGGGCAGGCCCAGGATAACAGGTGTGTGTGGAGCATGAAATACAAAGAATTGAATGGTCTCATGGTGAAGAACTCCGGTCTGCATGTGAACCTCTTGAGTGATGTAGGTGACCAGGCCGGAGCCTAGCGGCCGCCCATCGACTGCTTCAACTGTGAGGGGAGAGGAACAGGGAATTAGAGCAATCTTGTGGTGCATGGCATAATCTCGAGACATGAAGTTACCAGCGGCTCCCGAATCGATTAAGGCGGACGTGAATACTGCTTGGCCATTAATCGTGAACTCAAGGGGTACAGACACACAGGAGTTGGGATTGAGAGAATCAATGGTTAAACTCACCGGTGCTACATCTCTCAGAGGTGGTCGTGTGTGACAGTGGAGACGGAAGTGACCAGCCCCGCCGCAGTACAGGCATAGGTTCTGAGATCTTCTTCTCTCCTTCTCCTCCGGAGTCAGGCGGGAGGTGTTTATCTGCATGGGCTCACTGGTCTCCTTTGACGTGGAATCAGAGGCTCGAGGATTGAAAAAGTTGCGGGTGGAAGACACAAGACGCTGGCCGGGACGACGTGCACGCATGAGGTGGTCTTTTTGGATTGACAGGTGAATAAATGGATCGAGGTCCTTTCCTTCGTCGTGACATGCCAGCTCGGCTTGCAGCTCATGGGTTAAGCCTCGCCGGAAGATCACCTTCAAAGCATTGTCGGTCCAGTTTGTCTGAGCCGCGAGGGTGCGGAATTCGAGTGCATAATCAGCGGCTGTAGACCGGCCCTGCGCGATTTCCAAGAGACGGTCCTCCGCTCCCTTACCCTCCTTGGAGTGTTCAAAGACTGCTCGAAACTTCTTAAGAAAGTCGGCAAAGGTGGGGAAAGAGGAACCATCTGGTCTCCATACTACTGTGAACCAGTCTAGAGCACGACCGGTAGGGTTGCAAAGTTTCCAGAAACTTTCCAGGATTTTCGGAAACTTTCCAGGATTTTCCGAAAATTTCCAGGATTTTTGGAAAGTTTCTGGAAATTTACCGGAAATGTTCAGCCCCTTTGCAACCCTAACGACCGGTGAGCAGCGAGAAAACCAAGGCAATTTTGCTGTCGTCAGTGGGATGAGACATGGGTTGTTGGGCCAGATACATCGAGCACTGGAGGATAAAGCCCTTGCATTTATTTGGGCTCCCGTCGTACTTCTCGGGAAGGGCAAGGCGGGGGCAGAAGGTCAATGGGTAGGCAGCAGACAATCGAAGACGAGATACAGCAGGGTCGAACACACAGGCAAGATAACAATCAGGGAAACGCTCAGAATTGGACACAATGGTGAAACAAGACTTCGCACTGGGCGAGCTGTGAGTGTGAGTTATATAGGGCTGGGGATGAGATGCAGCTGCGTGCATGATCATTATCCACAGGTGGGGATGTAATCAGTGATTAGTTCGAGAACAGTCAGTATTCGGGGGAGCTCGACCGTCGTGTGTTATCGGGGAAACTAGCAGGATTAGTGGTCGTGACACATTTACATTGGAAAGAGGCACTAGGCAAGGATGCCCATGGTCCCCTCAATTATTTGCACTCTATTTGGAACCCTTAGTACAAAGCATCAGACAGGATAAAACAATCCAAGGGATCAGTATTAAAGGAGTGGAACACAAAATAGCCTGCTATGCAGATAATATACTGATTTATCTTGGAGACCCAACCAAGTCTTTACCTCAACTCATGAAACCATTTCAGAATGCTGGCCCTCTCTCTGGATATAAATTAAATATTGATAAAACAGAAACAATTTCATATAATTATAACCCCCCTGTAAATATTAAAAATACATATTTGTTAAAATGGCATACAAAATCATTCAAATATTTAGGTATCCATTTGACAAAAAACTAGAAAGATAAAAAAAAAAGAATTTTGATCCACTAACTGTAAAAATCAGAGAAGATTTAGCCAAATGGAATCTAATTCCTTTTTTTAGTTTTAGCTCAAGGATTGAAACAATTAAAATGAATGTAATACCAAAATATCTTTACCTATTCCAATGTTTACCTGTAGAAATTACCGGAAAACAATTCACAGAATGGGATAAAATGCTTTCACGTTTTATTTGGCAAGGGAAAAAGCCCAGAGTACGCTTTAAAACATTGCAGCTCCCAAAGGATAAAGGAGGGTGGGCTCTTCCCTCATTAAAAGATGATTATACAGCAGCGCAAATTAGGACAGTGGTATATTGGTGTGACCCACATTATAATGCTCCTTGGAATGATATGGAAAGTTGTACCACAAAGAATATTCCTGTACAAACAATATTAGCATATAATAATTTGCGACAATATATAGATAAGCTAGAAGACCCATGGACAAAGCTTACTTTACATATTTGGGCAACTGTGATAAAAGAATCTAATCTGTTTGAATACACTTCCATTTTTAAATGGATTGCTTACGATTCAGACTTCACTCCAAATCAGTCTGATAACAGGTTTAAATTGTGGACAAATAAGGGAATAACTTCTTTTTGCACAATCATTGAGAAAGGTGAAATTGTAAGTTTTCAGGTATTAAAGGAAAAGTTTTTACTAGAAAATCAAGATTTTTATAGATACCTTCAGTTTCGAAGTTATTATGATAAAAAAATAAAGGGAAAATTCAAAGATAATTTGAGTCCACTGATAGACTTGCTTAAGAAGGCATACACATCAGGTATTAGATGCAAGATAGTTTCTCAGATATACAAGAGTTTAATAAATATGAAAAAACACTCTACAAGTTACATCAAAGAGAAATGGTTGGCAGAAAGTGGAATAATTTTTACTGATGAAGAGTGGTCAACTGTATGGAAATTTCAGTGGAAATCATTAAATTGGAAGGAGTACTGCTGGAAAAACATTGTTAGATATTTTATAACACCAATACAAACGGCCAAATACAGCAATAACACTCCAAAATGTTGGCGAAACTGTGGATGTAATGAATCAAATCATTGCCATATATTCTGGGAATGTCTATATATTCAAGAATATTGGAAAGAAATACAGGATGCTCTTGAACTTATTTTTAGAGGAGACATGCCCCTAGAATGCAAATTACTGTATTTTGGTTGTGTACTGTATGTCCAGATATAGTAGCAGCAGATAATAAATACCTCATGGGTGTGCTTTTGGCAGCCAGTAAGAAGGCAATCACACGCAAATGGTTAAAACAAGAGAGACCAACATTAGATGAGATAGATGTGACCATTGAGAGTTTAGACTGGATACCAGTCTCAATGTGACCATTGAGAGATTGGACTGGATAGATGTGACCATTGAGAGATTAGACTGGATAGATGTGACAATTGAGATGTATATGATGGAAAAGATCACTTTTTTTGTTAATTTGAAGAAAGATGTTTTTCTGGAAAAATGGAGGATATGGGTTGAATATGTGTATCAGAAAAAAGTTCAGATTTTGCTGCTATACTTTATGAAGATTAATATATAATGTATATATACTGTATGTGTCAATAATATATGTTTGCATGTGTATGTAATAATAATTCTCATAAGTCATTTGAGATCATAATAATAAGTCATTTGAGGTTGTTAAGGATGGAATCTAACTAGGACACATGTTCTCTCCCTGGATGTGTATAGCTACCCTTTTATATATATATATATATATATATATATTAGGGGTGTAACGGTTCACAAAATTCACGGTTCGGTTCAATACGATACACTTGTGCCACGGTTCGGTTCGGTACGGTTCGGTACGTTTTCAATGCAGCAAAAAGAAAGAAATGCCAGAGAAATTTCCTTGATTTTTATTTTTTTTTTAATATTTTTATTAAAACTAACATCATAAAGTATGATATATATTTTTTTACTTTGAGCAATGATGGAGCTATACTTGACTTTTCTTTGGAGCATATAAAACAAAACAGCTCCTTGGACAAAATTAAATGTTATATTGTAGTAGTTATAAACAGGTTTATTTTAGTTCAGATTAACATTTGAGGGCAGCAATTGTATTCATAATGTCAAAATAAAACCGACGTAATGTTACTTGAAAGCATTATAGCCTACTATTCCTGCCAAACCTCCATGGTTACAGTCAGTGTTACTACAGTAAATCCATGGTGAATGTTGCTGATCTGTGGACACTGGATAGTTCATTCATGGCACAATGTTTCTTCCTGGTTTCCACGTCAGCGCGGTTTGATCCGTTAATAACGGAGAAATGTGAATGTTTCTCACTAGATCTCGCAGCGATGTTATTACTTCAAGTTCAATAGCGAATTCAAATGCTTTCTTTACTGGATGTCTCAGCGCTGTGTAGTAACAGAGATCGGCTCGCGCTGCATTGGTCCAAACTTATAAACGGTCCGTCAACCACATAATAACGAGTAGCTCAGTTTCGTTCCGCTTACATTACATTTGCCATTTGATGTTGGGCAATGTTGTGGTCGCGCCAGCATCTCGAGCGCGCTTGACACACGCAACGCGCCTACATTTAAAATAACGAAATTTTGGTCGGCAGGAAAAATGGTCCAACGAACCGTTCGGTTTGAAAATGCGTACCTAAAACCGAACCGAAAGCCTCGTACCGAACGGTTCGATACGAATACGCGTATCGTTACACCCCTAATATATATATATATATATATATATATATATATTATATATATATATATATATTAGAGGTGTGAACCTACACTGGTCTCACGGTTCGGTTCGATTACGATTATCATGTCATCGATTCAGTTCAATTCGATTATCGCGATATCGTGCATTGTAGAAACGATTAATTTCGACACCCCTAATATATATATATATATATATATATGTTTTTTTTTTTTTTTTTTGGTGCCCTATTTGTTTTGTGCCCTTCTGTTGAAAAAAAAATATATATATATATATACTTTGAAACAATTGAACATACCTGGAGTACAATTTATATTTAAAACACATTAGGTAATTGTACATGCATGCCTGTATTTGTATTTAACACTTTGTGATTGCATTGAGCACTGTATGTAACCTGAAAAATACTATATGATTGTATTCAAATGAATGATCAAAATAAACACACAAAAAAAAGAAAGGCAAACACAGTAAAGAGGCAGAACTTTCCTTCTGCATGCAGCACTGTACTGTATACTATTATCCTTTCAGCTAGAGCAAGAGGGAGCTCACGAGCGTGCTCTTGTAAGTGCGTGTTTATATGACATAGCCAGCCCGTTCTCATCCCAAGGCGTAATATAATGACGCTTTTGCCAAAGCGTCTATATCGAACGCGCATGGCACCCTTTAGCGTCAATATGAGACGCCGAAATATATGGGTCAGAAGGCGCCTCCTAGCAGTCTAACCCTAACCCTACACCATACCTAAACCTACCCATCTCTCTGCGTGTTATATTGACGCTAAAGGGTTCCATGGGCGTTGGATTTAGACGCTTTGTCAAAGTGTCAGAATATGACGCCTTGGGATGAGAATGCGTTGACATAGCCTATGTGGATGCATTAGTCCTGTATCAACAAATGCACAGGGAAGAAAGAAACATATAAAAATATGTGTATTTATTATCGCAATGGTTAGCATAAGTAGCCTTTAGCATCACATATTGTATATCTGCCTCATACAGTGATCAGAATGTCCATCGAATTGCAAAACTCGCTGGTTTCTGAAAGTGAGAAACTGAAAATTGCTTAAATTGTCTTATGTTGAAGTTAGCTGGTAACCTGATAAAACAACATGAGAAATGAGTAGCGGTGTTGACCCTCTCCTGACTCAGGTAAACCCTGCCTTTGTTCATGTTCACTCACCAAGCCCTAGTTGGCCCGCTTTGGACCAAGGTATTCTGCGGGCCAAAAACCTCTGGCCATTTGCCCCGAGGAAGCCCAGATGAGGCCTGATCAAGCCCTGAAAGTGACAGTGGAAGTGCGACTGGCCCTGGCACGCACTAGAATGCTCGCTTTTGCCCCGATAGTGGAAACACGGCAATGCTGTTGCATGGACATTTTAATTAATCAGGCATGTGACACTGTGCAAAATTCTGCTGCAATAGTAAAAAATGCCAGACCCACAATTAGAATATTACAGTTTTGTTTTTTTAACAATTGCTTGGACACATTTCTCAATACTTAGGTCACTTTTTCAGTTTTGAAAAGAGTATGTAAACATGCAGATTGGCCTGTAGTTTTGGTAATGGTTGTCTGTAAGAAACAAGAATTAATGCAAAGAAAGATTATTTGAACGATATATTCATTGAATGTATTTTGTGCCAAAGCAGTGATAAATGATCCACAGTTTAGCCCACATAGACCACTGTTGTGCTTACTGTGTGAAGAGTTTTGAAATAGTAACCCAAGTATTAAGAAATGGGTTCTAATAATAAAAAATAAAAAAATAAAAAACATGTACAAAGCTATTTTCTATGTTCAAACAGTCAATTTCACTTTCACGAATTCACACGTACATGAAATCTGATGTAGTAATTTATCCATATTTGGCGTGCTGTCCGGGAGAGGGCTCCGAGCTCGAAATTTGGCCCGAACACAGAGTACTCCCCCCTTTACTAGGATAAAAACCAGCCAACAGTGAGGTGATGGGGTGGTGGAGGGATGCTGTGAAACTGTCATGGGACAGAGGTGAGGGAAGGCTATATTTATACCGGCTTCCTCTTGTGCTGATTGGTTGATTACCCGAACGTGCTCCTCCCAAACTTTGTTACATAAAACTTCATATTGTGTGAAATAAGTGTTTTAAGTTTTAGAATAGGTAGTTTAAAAAAAGGCAGTTTATAATGCAAG
This sequence comes from Semotilus atromaculatus, assembly GCA_031834385.1. Lineage (NCBI taxonomy): Eukaryota > Metazoa > Chordata > Actinopteri > Cypriniformes > Leuciscidae > Semotilus > Semotilus atromaculatus. The sequence goes on from JAULUF010000052.1 coordinate 31,569,903, forward strand.
GTAATACTGTATTACAAAACTAACCCATGTTTTAGTAAAGAATGCTTACCTGTCTCTCGGTAAATAAAGCAGGTCATCTGCTCCTCACATCTTTAGCCAAAGGTTCATGAACGACCACTTCCTTTCGCCTTAATGAGAATGTGCTCTCCATCAGCATATCAACTTGCGTCCACTACCTTTTTCTTCACTGCATTCTCTAAAGCAAGTCTGACCACTTCAAGACTGTTGGAGCTTTTGCCCTCAGGAAAGTCAGGTAGAAAATTCACTTCAGACTTATTGGGCTTCTTAATTACGCTTTATTACCTGATGCTGATCTCTTCTGGCTGTTTACAGGGGGCTCTGAGCATTCCACAAAGTGCAACTTCTGGCTAAAATTCCCAATTTTGAACTTCTAGCTGAATTTTCATCCGTACCACCCACATGAAGGACCAGGCTCTTTCAAACATGGGTGCCTGTCTATTAGAGCTTTTGCGACAGCATTATATTCATCACTGTTGGGATATGCCTTAACCCTTTATGACCTGCCATAGAACAATTCCACCAGAGTATATCTTTGTATTTTTGCATGCTGTGCTGTCATTCTTTTGAGGATTTTCATATGCCATACATCAAAATAATCCTTACTCTCCCATTTTGAAGGCTATGTTTGTAATAAATCAATTGTAACTAGATAAATATCTCAAAAGTGCAATAAACAAAAAGAAAAACAATTTTAATTATTATTATTATTTTTTTACATATTTTTTTCAATACAAAAAATGGATAAATGTCGACCTCAAACTTGTCAATGTGAAAAACGTGCATACAACTATTTAAAACTATTCTGAATTGATTTGAACTGTTTACATAAATTAGTTTTTAAGATACTCATTTTTACACTCACTCAAAAAAAGGCGTACTTTCGTTTAGACATACACGCTGCGTGCGTGCGCGCGCCCGCGTGTGCGTGTGTGTGTGTGTGTGTGTGTGTGTGTGTGTGTGAATGTCCTTGTATTTGTGAATGTCTAAAGGAGAAAGAAATGATAAAATAAAGCAATGGTAAAAAGACAATAACGATATAAGGAACATTTAGCAAATGGGAGTCAAATGGGAGTCAAACGCATGGTCAAATGACGCAGCGTGTGACGTCACAACATGCGACACACCCGGGGGTCATAGTGCACAGAACGTGATACGTCAATGCGCCATCGGAAGCGATCGGAAGACGTAACTATCAATAGCAGATCTACAGAACATGTGTGCAAAGACGTGCAATGCATTTTTGTGGGTTTTATTTTTGTAAACGCATATTGCGCAGTTTGTACAGACTGATTAGAGGGTGAAAACAACGCAACATGGGCATGTTGGAGGCTTGATCTGAACATGTTACATCTCTGGTTTTGTATGCACAAAGAATGATTGAGCTAGCCATTTGGTTTCAGTTTATATAGGCTTTTAAACAGACACACGCAAACGGGAGCGCCGGCGCTCCAGTCGGTCTTAAAGGGTTAACAGCATAAATAGCTTCTGCCAGCTTAAAAACAAATCATGGGACGCTCACTGAGGCAAGCCATGTCCCTGCATAGGTTGATGGGAAGAATACTGAGGCCAGTCATGTCCCTGCTGAGGTTGATGGAAAGCTGATAGTATCTAGCCATGTCCCTGCTGAAGTTGATGGGAATCTGACAGCATTCCTTAAAAAAAAAAAAAAAAAAATATATATATATATATATATATATATATATATATATATATATATATATATATATATATTTATATATTTATATATTGTATGTATGTTGGAGGCCAACCCTCTTCCTGCTGAGGTTAAGTTAACAGCATCCAGCCATGTCCCAGCTGAGGTTGATGGGAAGGTCACTGAGGCCAGCCATGTCCCTGCTGAGGTGGTTGGGAATCTGACAGCATCCAGCCATGTCCCTGCTGAGGTTGATGGGAAGAATACTGAGGCCAGCCATGTCCCTGCTGAGGTTGATGGGAAGCTCACTGAGGCCAGCCATGTACGTGCTGAGGTTGATGGGAAGCTGACAGCATCCAGCCATGTCCCTGCTGAGGTTGATGGGACGCTCACTGAGGCCAGCCATGTCCCTGCTGAGGTTGATGGGAAGAATACTGTGGCCAGTCATGTTCCTGCTGAGGCTGATGGGAAGCTGATAGTATCTAGCCATGTCCCTGCTGAAGTTGATGGGAATCTGACAGCATCCAGCCATGTCCCTGCTGAAGTTGAAGGGAATCTGACAGCATCCAGCCATGTCCCAACTGAGGTTGATGGGAAGCTCACTGAGGCCAGCCATGTCCCTGCTGAGGTTGAAGGGAAGTTGACAGCATCCAGCTATGTCCCTGCTGAGGTTGAAGGGAAGCTGACAGTATCCAGCCATGTCCCAGCTGAAGAGGAGTCTAGCCCTGTCCCAGCTGAGGTTGAAGGGAAGCTCACTGAGGCCAGCCATGTCCCTGTTGAGGTTGATGGGAAGCTGACAGCATCCAGCCATGTCCCAGCTGAGGTTGATGGGAAGCTGACAGCATCCAGCCATGTCCCTGCTGAAGAGGAGTCTAGCCCTGTCCCAGCTGAGGTTGAAGGGATGTTGACAGCTTCCAGCCATGTCCCTGCTGAGGTTGATGGGAAGCTCACTGAGGCCAGCCATGTCCCAGCTGAGGTTGAGGGGAATCTGACAGCATCCAGCCATGTCCCTGCTGAGGTTGATGGGAAGAATACTGAGGCCAGCCATGTCCCTGCTGAGGTTGATGGGAAGCTCACTGAGGCCAGCCATGTCCCAGCTGAGGTTGAGGGGAATCTGACAGCATCCAGCCATGTCCCTGCTTAGGTTGATGGGAAGAATACTGAGGCCAGCCATGTCCCTGCTGAGGTTGATGGGAAGCTCACTGAGGCCAGCCATGTACGTGCTGAGGTTGATGGGAAGCTGACAGCATCCAGCCATGTCCCTGCTGAGGTTGATCGGACGCTCACTGAGGCAAGCCATGTCCCAGCTGAGGTTGATGGGAAGGTCACTGAGGCCAGCCATGTCCCCGCTGAGGTTGATGGGAAGCTCACTGAGGCCAGCCATGTCCCTGCTGAGGTTGATGGGACGCTCACTGAGGCAAGCCATGTCCCTGCATAGGTTGATGGGAAGAATACTGAGGCCAGTCATGTCCCTGCTGAGGTTGATGGGAAGCTGATAGTATCTAGCCATGTCCCTGCTGAAGTTGATGGGAATCTGACAGCATCCAGCCATGTCCCTGCTGAAGTTGATGGGAATCTGACAGCATCCAGCCATGTCCCAACTGAGGTTGATGGGAAGCTCACTGAGGCCAGCCATGTCCCTGCTGAGGTTGAAGGGAAGTTGACAGCATCCAGCTATGTCCCTGCTGAGGTTGAAGGGAAGCTGACAGTATCCAGCCATGTCCCAGCTGAAGAGGAGTCTAGCCCTGTCCCAGCTGAGGTTGATGGGAAGCTCACTGAAGCCAGCCATGTCCCTGATGAGGTTGATGGGAAGCTGACAGCATCCATCCATGTCCCTGCTGAGGTTGAAGGGAAGCTGACAGTATCCAGCCATGTCCCAGCTGAGGTTGATGGGAAGCTGACAGCATCCAGCCATGTCCCTGCTGAAGAGGAGTCTAGCCCTGTCCCAGCTGAGGTTGAAGGGATGTTGACAGCTTCCAGCCATGTCCCTGCTGAGGTTGATGGGAAGCTCACTGAGGCCAGCCATGTCCCAGCTGAGGTTGAGGGGAATCTGACAGCATCCAGCCATGTCCCTGCTGAGGTTGATGGGAAGAATACTGAGGCCAGCCATGTCCCTGCTGAGGTTGATGGGAAGCTCACTGAGGCCAGCCATGTCCCAGCTGAGGTTGAGGGGAATCTGACAGCATCCAGCCATGTCCCTGCTTAGGTTGATGGGAAGAATACTGAGGCCAGCCATGTCCCTGCTGAGGTTGATGGGAAGCTCACTGAGGCCAGCCATGTACGTGCTGAGGTTGATGGGAAGCTGACAGCATCCAGCCATGTCCCTGCTGAGGTTGATCGGACGCTCACTGAGGCAAGCCATGTCCCAGCTGAGGTTGATGGGAAGGTCACTGAGGCCAGCCATGTCCCCGCTGAGGTTGATGGGAAGCTCACTGAGGCCAGCCATGTCCCTGCTGAGGTTGATGGGACGCTCACTGAGGCAAGCCATGTCCCTGCATAGGTTGATGGGAAGAATACTGAGGCCAGTCATGTCCCTGCTGAGGTTGATGGGAAGCTGATAGTATCTAGCCATGTCCCTGCTGAAGTTGATGGGAATCTGACAGCATCCAGCCATGTCCCTGCTGAAGTTGATGGGAATCTGACAGCATCCAGCCATGTCCCAACTGAGGTTGATGGGAAGCTCACTGAGGCCAGCCATGTCCCTGCTGAGGTTGAAGGGAAGTTGACAGCATCCAGCTATGTCCCTGCTGAGGTTGAAGGGAAGCTGACAGTATCCAGCCATGTCCCAGCTGAAGAGGAGTCTAGCCCTGTCCCAGCTGAGGTTGATGGGAAGCTCACTGAGGCCAGCCATGTCCCTGTTGAGGTTGATGGGAAGCTGACAGCATCCATCCATGTCCCTGCTGAGGTTGAAGGGAAGCTGACAGTATCCAGCCATGTCCCAGCTGAGGTTGATGGGAAGCTGACAGCATCCAGCCATGTCCCTGCTGAAGAGGAGTCTAGCCCTGCCCCAGCTGAGGTTGAAGGGATGTTGACAGCTTCCAGCCATGTCCCTGCTGAGGTTGATGGGAAGCTCACTGAGGCCAGCCATGTCCCAGCTGAGGTTGAGGGGAAGCTGACAGCATCCAGCCATGTCCCTGCTGAGGTTGATGGGAAGCTGACAGCATCCAGCCATGTCCCTGCTGAGGTTGAAGGGAAGCTGACAGTATCCAGCCATGTCCCAGCTGAGGTTGATGGGAAGTTGACAGCATCCAGCCATGTCCCTGCTGAGGTTGAAGGGAAGCTGACAGTATCCAGCCCTGTCCCAGCTGAGGTTGAAGGGATGTTGACAGCTTCCAGCCATGTCCCTGCTGAGGTTGATGGGAAGCTCACTGAGGCCAGCCATGTCCCTGCTGAGATTGATGGGAAATTGGTAGCATCCAGCCATCCAGCCATGTCCCCGCTGAGGTTGATGGGAAGCTCACTGAGGCCAGCCTTGTCCCTGCTGAGGTTGATGGGAAGCTGACCGCATCCAGCCATGTCCCTCCTGAGGTTGATGGGGAAATTGGCAGCATCCAGCTATGTCCCTACTGAGGATGAAGGGAAATTGGCAGCATCCAGCCATGTCCCTGCTGAAGTTGATGGGAAGCTCACTGAGGCCAGCCATGTCCCTGTTGAGGTTGATGGGGAAGCTGACAGCATCCAGCCATGTCCCTGCTGAACAGTCCATCCTGGGCCCTACAGAGGTTGTTGGGAAGTTGTCAGCATCCAGCAATGTCCCCGCTGAGGTTGATGGGAAGCTCACTGAGGCCAGCCATGTCCCTACTGAGGTTGATGGGAAGTTGACCGTATCCAACAATGTCCCAGCTGAGGTTGATGGGAGAGGTTGATGGGAAGTTGTCAGCATCCAGCCATGTCCCTGCTGAACAGTCCATCCAGGTTCCTACAGAGGTTGAGGGGAAATTGACTAAATTTGTCCCCGGCATTTGGAGATAAATAAATCTACTAAATTTCAGATCTTGATTTTAATCAATAAAACAATTACTTTTTCTGAAATTTCTGCTTTGTTCAATTGATATCTAATGTCTTCAAAACAATTCCAACAAGGTTATTTCATTGCACTATAAATTTCCAAGTCTACATTTGTATTTATTTTAATCTTTATTCTAAGGAGAAATATACATTTACAAGGGAGTTTATCCAAAAAAGAACATTTGCATCTTGGCTTTGTTCATTTTACTTGTCAACAGTGTTTTGGGGCCTAAAAATAGATTTTAAAGTGCAAGTACAAAAGAATATATGCATTTGTAATTTGAACATATCATATCTGTGCAGAGTCATGCACGAGGACTTAACAACCAAATTAACAATGGTGGACTAAAGGACTGTTTTGTGCTTCTCAATATATTGAGTTTAATGCTTCTCCAGCAAAGTGTAGTTCCCCATCGTTGTCACTCCGAGTTCCGTCGGATGACGACGATTGGGGTTTCGCTTAGAAGCCTATCATCTTCGAGTATTACAAAACGAGCCAATGGCAAGAAAATGCCATGGGTCTGCGGAATTTGCATAGCGTAACTCCGCCCCGCGTTGGGGGTATATAAGGAAGTACGCTGGCATAACGCAGTCATGTTTTTGCTTCGGAGCCAAGAGATCCTCTTCACTCCTGCAGCCTGAATTCTCTGAGTGTCATCGAGTATTCTTCGAGACGAGCAGCTCTCCAGTCTGTGTTGGTGTAAAGGCGATTTCCAGCGAGTTTCACATTCCTGCCTGCTGATCTGTGCAGTGGTCTGCATTCAGTGTGTGTGTTTCTCCCTGGCCGCTTCAGCGCAGGCTGCTGAGCGTCCTCTCATAAAAGAGCTTGCACGTGGCACGTCTTTTTAAAGATGTCTCGCCCGTGTATTTCTGGGTGCGGTCGTTCCGTTCCATCTTCTGATGGGCATGGAAGCTGCCTGGTGTGTTTGGGCTTACAGCACGCTAAGGCAGCTTTCATGGATGAGTCATGTTCTCACTGTGGGAACATGACCATCGCTGAGTTGAGATCGAGACTCCGTGACCTCAGTGGAGGTAGAGTCCCCTCTGCCACACCCCAATCTGTCCCCTCCATGAGAGGTGACACTTTGGCTGGTGGCCAGGGTGATCTGAGGGTGACGGTGTGGAATACTGCCCCGACGATGCTTCCTCGGGCCACACCCCCCTCTGTTCCTCAGCAACCCGCGAGCTCGAGTGCTGTCGCGGGGCCGTCTTCAAAAAGTGACGCGCCTCGTGCACCACTTGGGGCTCCAGAGGATGATGCGATGTCGATCGCCGCATCACAAGGTGAGCTGGGTTCCTCTGGGGATGAAGACTCGGTTGGGCTGCCGCCCTCTGGCGCTCCAGCTTTTTCCGAGACCGACCCAGAGTTGACAGCTATGCTTGCCCGGGCGGCCACGAGCATCGGGCTTGCGTGGAAACCTCCACCCTGCCCTGAGCGCTCGCGGCTCGATGATTGGTTCCTCGGGGCTGCACGCGCTGACTCTCGTCAACGCATCCCCCCGGTTCCTTTCTTCCCGGAGGTGCATGAGGAGGTCACGAGATCCTGGAAGGCCCCGTTGTCTTCCCGTGATCGTTCGGCGGCCTCCTCCGCCTTCTCTGCCCTCGATGAGGCCGCGGCTCATGGGTACACTGGGGTTCCCCCAGTCGAGCGCTCTGTAGCGATGCAGCTTTGCCCTCAGAGTGCTTCGACTTGGCGTGGTGACCCAAAGCACCCGTCCAAAGCCTGTAGATTCTCGTCTACCCTGGTGGCGAAGTCTTACAGAGCTGCGGGCCAGGCCGCCGCCTCCTTGCATGCCATGGCCATCCTGCAGGTCTATCAAGCCAGGATGCTCAGGGACATGCACGAGGGTAGAGCTAACCAAGGGCTCTTCGATGAGCTGCGTGCCGCCACTGACCTTGCTCTTCGAGCGACGAAAGTGACCGCACGCTGTGCCTCCCCAGTCCGAGTCAGTCATCCCGCTTCGCTGCCCCACCGAGGGTACGTCTGTGGTCCCCATGACCCCGCTGGTGCAGTTCCTGGGCGCGTGGCTTCGGCTCCCCCAGCTGTCCCGCTGGGTCGCCAGGACCATCAGGCTCGGCTACGCGATTCAGTTCGCGCGATCTCCTCCCCGGTTTCGGGGAGTCCGCTTCACTATGGTCGGTGGCAATGCCCCTGTCATGCGAGCGGAAGTCGCTACCTTACTGGCGTAAGGGAAACTAGGCTGTTCGTGGTAATCACCCCATTCATTTAAGTTGCCATTGTCACCCTAGGCATTCAGAGGTCCGCGTGCACGAAATGGACGACACGAGCTGCTTATTCGGATGGTGAGTGGGACCTTTTCCAAAATCGCATATAAAGTGGCCAAAATTACCATAAATTACCATAGGCTCTGTGTGGACGCCTCTGGGGGTGCCAGTGCACTACGGTGGGGTCCACCAAGTGCTTTTGGGGTCCGGCAACTACCTACTCTTCACCATAGTCCTCCTCAGTACCGGGGAGCGCCTATTATGACCCCTAACCACCTATTTTCTTCTTCATTGCCACGAAGTGCCTATGGGGTCCCCTGACCACCTAAACTTCACCATAGTCTTCCTCATCGCCCACGAAGTGCCTATTTTGACCCCTAACCACCTATCCTCTTCTTCTTTGCCACGAAGTGCCTATGGGGTCCCCTGACCACCTAAACTTCACCATAGTCTTCCTCATCGCCCACGAAGTGCCTATTTTGACCCCTAACCACCTATCCTCTTCTTCTTTGCCACGAAGTGCCTATGGGGTCCCCTGACCACCTAAACTTCACCATAGTCTTCCTCATCGCCCACGAAGTGCCTATTTTGACCCCTAACCACCTATCCTCTTCTTCTTTGCCACGAAGTGCCTATGGGGTCCCCTGACCACCTAAACTTCACCATAGTCTTCCTCATCGTCCACGAAGTGCCTATTTTGACCCCTAACCACCTATCCTCTTCTTCGTTGCCACAAAGTACCTATGGGGTCCCCTGACCACCTAAACTTCACCATAGTCTTCCTCAGTACCGCTTAGCCTGAGTCATAGGCCATGTGCTACGCGAAGGGCGGACAGAAAGGTCAGATCGGCCCGAAACTGACGTATGCGTCCCGTCATGGGCCCCTGGGACGGGCCCCAGAGTTCCGCGGCCCTCGGACCTTTTTTCGCGCTAATTGGCCACCAACAGCCCCATGCAATAAGTTGCACGTGGGACGTCAAACAAACAGTCGCCCAAAGGGGTCGAAAGGTCGCAGAGACCCCAAATTCGACACGGTGCCAGTCCAGGGGCCCCCGGTTCTAGATCCTGTGTTTCTTGGTTCTAGGTCGGTTCTAAGTATGGGTTTCAGCAAACCGGCTCATTGGAGAGGCCCGATCGGCCCGAAACTGACGTATGCGTCCCGTCACGGGCCCCTGGGACGGGCCCCAGAGTTCCGCGGCCCTCTGACCTTTTTTCGCGCTAATTGGCCACCAACAGCCCCATGCAATAAGTTGCACGTGGGACGTCAAACAAACAGTCGCCCAAAGGGGTCGAAAGGTCGCAGAGACCCCAAATTCGACACGGTGCCAGTCCAGGGGCCCCCGGTTCTAGATCCTGTGTTTCTTGGTTCTGGGTCGGTTCTAAGTATGGGTTTCAGCAAACCGGCTCATTGGAAAGGCCCGATCGGCCCCAAACTGACGTGTGCGTCCCGTCACGGGCCCCTGGGACGGGGCCCAGAGTTCCGCGGCCCTCTGATCTTTTTTCGCGCTAATTGGCCACCAACAGCCCCATGCAATAAGTTGCAGGTGGGACGTTTAACAAACAGGGGCCAAAGGTCGCACCGACTCCGAATTCGGCACAGTGGTAGTCTAGGGGCCCCCGGCTCTAGGTCCACGGTCGCAGGGTTCTGTATTGGTTCCGAGCATGTCTTTTTGCAGTTTAAAATCATCCTCCCTCTGGTTCGGGTTGACCCTTCAATAGGGTGTTGGTCTCTATGAGTGGAAGAGGCCCGTGAGAGAAACTTAAACAAAGGCAGCCAAAAAATGTCCCGAACGTTCTAGGGACTCGTCCTCCTGCTATGTTGTTCGGGGGCCCGAGGATTACCGGCACGCAGTGTTTGGGGCCCGTGGGACCCCCGGGGGCCGAACAGGGGCCACTGACACGTGCAACTTATCCCATTCATTTTCACAGGTGTTTCGTGGACGGCGGACAGAAAGGTCAGATCGGCCCGAAACTGACGTATGCGACCCGTCACGGGCCCCTGGGACGGGCCCCAGAGTTCCGTGTCCCTCAGACTTTTTTTCGCGCTAATTGGCCACCAACAGCCCCATGGAATAAGTTGCACGTGGGACGTCAAACAAACAGGGGCCAAAAGGGGTCGAAAGGTCGCAGCGACCCCAAATTAGACACGGTGCCAGTCCAGGGGCCCCCGGTTCTAGATCCTGTGTTTCTTGGTTCTAGGTCGGTTCTAAGTATGCGTTTGAGCCAAACGGTTTGTTGGCGAGGCCCGATCGGCCCGAAACTGACGTATGCGTCCCGTCACGGGCCCCTGGGACGGGCCCCAGAGTTCCGCGGCCCTCTGACCTTTTTTGGCGCTAATTGGCCACCAACAGCCCCATGCAATAAGTTGCAGGTGGGACACCTAGAAAACAGGCGCCCAAAAGGGTCAAAAGGTCACAGGACCTCGAGATTCGGCACGGACGGCCGTCACGGGCCCCCGAATCGGGCCCCCGAGTTTCGTGGCTCTGCAGGCTTCCGGAGCCTATCGGGCCCTCTAACCCTAACTGCTGCGTTAACCCTAGCAGACACATGTTCCCATAGGGATCAATGAGAGACGGAGAGGTGCATAAAAAATAGCTAAAAATAAACTCGCCATGTCTCGAACTTGCCCGCCCGGTATGTCGCAGAGGGCCACGTGACGCAACTTTCTGTCGAGTTTGGGGCCCCTCCGGCCCCCGGGGGCCGGGCGGGAGCCACTGACACGTGCAACTTATCCCATTCATTTTCATAGGCGTTTCGTGGATGGCGTGACAGAAAGGTCCGATCGGCCCGAAACCGGCGCGTGCGTCCCGTCACGGGCCCCTGGGACGGGTCCTAGAGTTCTGTGTCCAAAACTGCTCGTTTGGCCGAAAAAGACCCCCTTGACCTGGAAGCGCCTGTAAAGTTTGCATTGAATAAGTTGCACGTGGGCGTGCGGAAATCCAGGGGTCGAAAGGTCGCACCGCCTCCAAATTCGCCGCCCTGGTGGTCGAGGGGCCCCCGGTTCTAGATCCCGGATCGCAGGCTTCTAGATCGGCTCCAAGTGTGTGTTTTTGCAGTGCGAAATTCTCCTCGCTTTGGTTCACTCTGACCACATGTCTGTCTGTGTGTGCGAGAGGGCCACCATTAATCGGACCATGTGCTCCGTGAAGGGCGGACAGAAAGGTCCGATCGGCCCGAAACTGACGTATCCCAGATAGCAAAAATCATCTGGCCCAGATCTGGCCCAGACACTCCGTAAGTTCTGGCCCAGATCCGCACAACGGACCCGGGCCGGTGTCTTTTGGCACAACGGGCCAATACCGGAACGGATCCGTTTTTTCCTCATCTGGACCAGAACTGGGCCAGCTCCGGATTCCTTTATGGCGATTTGGCCCAGATGTGGGCCAGATCTGGTCCAGCTCTGTTTTGAATCTGGTCCAGAACCATGCCAAGTCAGGGCCAGCTCATTTTGTATACCGTACACACACCTGCTAGTAATATACATATCTAGAATTTCACTACTAACTTTCATCTAGAAAGTTCATACTCAGAAAGAAAGGTGGTTTATTAGTGGCTTGTTGGTTAATGAAAGCAAGACATTCCTTGCAATTAGTGTAGCAGAAGTAGTTTCACTTGAAAAATATAATAATGTACATTTGATGCAGTAAGTTTTCTAATTTAGAGACAAAAAGACAAAACAGACTGTAACTTATTCTCTGATTCTTCAGATAAGTTTATTTACAATTTACATTAGAAAGAATAAATTAACATGCACATTAACTTGTGCTGTGTACTAACACACTTTATTTGTCTGTGTACTAACACTTTATTTGTCCCAAAAATACAACCCCAAAATACAAAAATAGTCCCAAAAACACAAAAATAGTCGCAAAGAGGCCGCAAAAAGCTCCCAACAATGTTCATCATGCAACAAAATCCGAACAGAACGGTTAGGAAAGCCATGGAACAAACCCCTTCAGCACTGCAGTTTACTTCCCATTAGGCATCTGCAAACAAAAGACAAAGAAAAAAGCTGTTAGTTTTGTTGAGATCTATTGAAGCAGAGTTCAGAGACAGACTATTGATTAGTTGACTTGTGTTGTCTGTATTTGGGCTAATAATATAATATTATGACACTGTTGTTTTTTTTTATAGTTAACTACTAAATACTTTATAAGTACCCAAATTAACCCTGAATTACAGCATAAATACATAAAGCATTTATTAACACAATAAGTAGCCATCACTATATTTCTGAATAATAAGATTTAAATAGTTTATTAATCATTTACTTACACGTTCTAAGTAATCTTATGAACCACTGAAAACTCTTAAATAACTGGTTTATAAAAAAATGCAATTCTTCATTTAGAAATGATAAATTGATTATTAATAAAGGATGAAAATACAATTATTAAACAAATTATAGATATGCTTTTAAATCAAGAAAAAAGCATTTATAGATGTATTTATAAACTGCTTATTAATGTCTATTAATGATTTATGAATGATTAATTAACGGCATACTCATGCTTAACTAATGATTATTAGCGTGTAGTTATTATAAAGTGTTACCAAAACGGTAAATAATAGCTGAGTACCAAATAGACACCTGTCTCTTTTACACGCCTGGTGTGGCGACAAGTTAAAAGATAAATAAAGACTGTTTTTTAGTTTGTTTGGTCTATTTTTTAGTTTCGGGTTGTATTTAATCTTCTAAAACCCGTCAGATCGTCTGTTCAAGACAGTTTTATTGCACACAAGAGAGCACATCTGGGCGGGATCTGTTCGCCAAGGAATTCGCCAATGAACTTGTAGTTGAGGATCGCGGATATGATGAGAGTGATGAATAGGGTCATTATCACATTATTGCAGTTGTTTATAGCCTTCAACGGCACGTGAGTGGAGCGTACGCAGAGGGTGTTTTTTTCGGCGTGCATTTTAATCAATGAGTGGGTTCACACTGCGAGCAGGAGCAGCGCGTGAGCGTCAAGCAGGAGCATCTGAATAACAGTCCAAAAATTGTGGTAAGACATGGTCATTTCTAAACTAAAAACAATAAGAATCAATGTATGTTCACAGTAAGTAAGTTCACAATGTATTTTTTTTTGTTCTGCTTCATTTTGTTTCACAGGAAGTCGTCCGTCGCCTGCACAACTCTGAGACGAATCACAGGCGCTATGATGCTGGGCAAGGGTAAGACTTACATACACAAAGCACGCGATCTACTGTGTAGAAAGCAAATAATTTTGGATTCATATTTCTTTTACTGTTATTTAATCTTAAATTTGTTTTCACAGACTGTGTTCGCCTTATAATGCGGCGGTCACATCATTTTTGGTCGAAGCTCTGCACGCAAACCCGGATTGTATGGTGTTGACGATGCGATTGTGTGTAAGTATCTGTTACTGTGGGGTGTGTATATTGTTTTTATGTTAATATTGTTTTTGATGTATGTGCTGTGGTCACGCTATTTATTTACAATGCACACAAATATTGTTTTCCAGCTGCATGCGTCACAGGCGTCTGTACAGTGGATCATGTTCGGACAGAAAGCCACCACCACATGGCCCAGAGGTGGACAGACATTTCATCCCCGAGCTGCGCATTTGATATACTTTGTTATTGCTTTTTAATATGCATTTAGATTCTTTCTTTCTTTTTTTTTTTTTTAAATAAAAAAAGTTTTAATCAACATTTGTCTCAGAAATTCTTCATGTTCTTCATAAATGTATGTCCTACCCAGCTAACAAAAACACGTCCCTAGAACGTCCACTGCGAACGTCCCCTGAACGTCTTCGTGTAGGGTTCTTTAAACGTTCTTAGGACGTCGCAGGGTCCAGATCTCATTCCCCAATGACTATCATAGTATGTATTTTTTCCTACTATGGTAGTCAATGGGGATTGAGATCTGTTTGATTAAAACATTCTTCCAAATATCTTCCTTTGTGTTCAGCAGAACAAATAAACACATAGAGGTTTGGAACAACATGAGGGTGAGTAAATACTGACAGAATTTTCATTTTTGGGTGAACTAACCCTTTAAATGAGAAATCTGACTGCTGAGGGGCTCTGATTGGACATTGTGTCCATGTGATCAACATATATAATGTCTGTGATTGGCTACAATGATCAACGTTTCAAAAACATGTTGTCTTCACTGACCGCTTACCACCGATAGATGGATCCGCTGATAGACGCCTGCTTTCAAACACTGTGTAAGCGCTGGATGAAGACATGTTTTTGAAATGTTTTGAATTAGACTGAGAAATCTTTCCATTAGTTGCTGGAACTAATGGAAAGTTAGTCCCCCTCCCCCGCCCCCCATGCTGCTTCTATCTGAAATTTACCTCAGTTAATGCCTCTTTGGCTCTTGCACGCTCTTTCCGGCCGCCGCCACGGTCAGAGGCAAGATTGAACCAACGAATGGCATGAGAATCGATGTCAGTGTCTGCTGCAGTGGTAGAGGACTGGTTACTCCTTACAGCTCCTGTTGAAAACAAAACAAAAAAGTGCAATAAACTTTAAATTGATCAGAATCACATATCACAAAAGTAGTTTGATGGGACTGAATTACTAAAGTAAGAAATTAATTTTATGAAATAGTTATATCTTAGCCATTAATATTATTTGTGGAGATGGTTTACTACAGCCATATCACCCCGTAGCCCAAGACTGGTTGCCCACTGAAGCTAAGCAGGGCTGAGCCTGGTTAGTACCTGGATGGGAGACCTCCTGAGAAAACCAGGTTGCTGCTGGAAGAGGTGTTAGTGAGGCCAGTAGGGGGCGCTCACCCTGTGGTCTGTGTGGGTCCTAATGCCCCAGTATAGTAATGGGGACACTATACTGTCAAAGAGCACCGTCCTTCGGATGAGACGTTAAACCGAGGTCCTGACTCTCTGTGGTCATTTAAAATCCCAGGATGTCTTTTGAAAGAGTAGGGGTGTAACCCCGGCATCCTGCCCAAATCTGCCCCTTGGGCTTTGTCCATCATGGCCTCCTAATAATCCCCATATACTGATTGGATTCATCACTGTCTCCTCTCCACCAGTAAGCTGGTGTGTGGTGGGCGTTCTGACACAATATATCTGCCGTCGCGTCATTCAAGTGGATGCTGCACATTGATGGTGTTTGAGGAGATTACCCATTCTATGTATAGCGCTTTGAGTGCCTAGAAAAGTGCTATATAAATGTAATGAATTATTATTATAATTATTACTTAAAAGGTATTATATCATACTTACTGATCAACAAACTTCTTGTCTGCATTCCTTTAAAAGACTTCTTCCCATTGACTCCTTTCCAGTTTATTTGTTTAGCTATGGAGTCTGAGAACAGCCTGTGCAGTATGTTCCATGTGATGTTTTTGACGTTTTGTCCTCCCACCGCACCCAGAGCAGATATCTAAAAAGACAAAAATACATGATATAAAACTGTATCATTCTATTTTCTGTTTTGATTAATGATCTGAAAATATAGATGCGAGCAGTGAATACTATTATAGGCACAAATTTGTAAATTTGCACAGCACTTGTGAAGTAACTAGGGTCAATTGGAGGCAAGCACTTAGAACCCAAATGCAGTTTATTGAAACAAAATTAAACACCAAATTGTGACACTTTAGATAATAAAAATAAACACACCATGTTTTGTTTAGCCCGTACGTTTTTTGCATCTTTCAGCCACTCCTCCAACTGCTCGACTTCAGGCAGAGTGGCCAGTGGAAGATTAATACCATGAGGCATTTCAGCCACAGGAGTGTCTGTCCCTAGTCTTGCAGCAAGGTTATGGACAGCAAAGGAAAGCTGCGTTTGCATATAATGTAATATACATTCACACACACATATATATGTGTGTGTAGTATGTGTGTGTAGTAGTAGTAGTAGTAGTAGTAGTAGTGATCCATATTCCCTTCTGTCTTACGCTGTTTATTTGATTTTTCTCATTTGTTTTCTTTTGTATTATACACTCTTTTCTTGTTTGTCATCAACAAGTTTATTGGTCTGGTACTTTTTTTTTTTTTTTCACATCTATATTTTTCTATATTTATTTTCTGCTGTTGCTTTCTTTATGTATTTATCTGTATTGTATTGTTTGCTAAATAATAATATAAAAACAACGTGTAGTATAATGTGGAGACAAAAAACCTTGTCCCCTGTAAAAAGCTTAGGCAGAGTTGCACATACAACTAAGGTGCCAAAAATATTTATTTTTGATTAAAGCTGCAGTCTTCTAGTGGTTAATTAAAAACATTTTGTAGAAGAGCCAGTCTAAAAAAAGTCCCAATATAAACACTTATTACAGGTGTAACATAGAGATTCAGGGTAAGACAAAAACACGATTTGGAAAATGGATTCATAATGTAATTATGCAAAGTATTGTACATTTTGAAAAAAATTGTTATGAAATAAAAATGACAGACTGCACAGTCACTGCAGTTTGTAATCAAATGCAGTCCTTGAGAGCAGACTATAATTATTTCAAAAACGCTTTTAAACTTTTTTTGCACGTAACGTTAATATAAAATCTCTAGGTCTGCGGGAGACCTTATAACAGCTAACGTTAGTTAGCTTAAGGGTTGACGATCACGCAACGCAAGCGATCACTGACATAACGCAGCACATTTAAAAAAAAACAGAAATTTTAAATAGTTCATAATAATAAAAAGAAGTTGTTAAATTCGTCAATTATATTTGTTAATTACAGTCTTCTGGACCATCTTCGTGTTACTGTTAGCATCCCTCCCTTTGATAACATTAGAGTCAGCTTAAACTATTCAAAACCGATCAAAGTAGCAAAAAAACGTTTTAAGTTAATGAATACAAAACATAATCAAGATATTAATTCATTAATAGCAGTTTGAGCACTCTATGGGGCTTACCTTGGTGAAGTTTTTGAGGTAGGATGAGCTGCCGATCTGTCTGCCTCCTCGTTCTAATCTGCTGCAGAAAGAAAAACCGCGCGCTCGTATCACGGATGCGGCCCGAAACTGTTTCGCGACTGTTGTTCCCGCCCAATAAAGTAGTGCCTGGGCTGGATCCGTATAACAGCGGTGAAACGGACGTGATTGTAACGCGGATTTGCCAGTTTAGAGACGGATCCGGCTCGGAGTCGTCTGCTGTCTGGGATGCGACCCGTCGCGGGCCCCTGGGACGGGTCCTAGAGTTCCGTGTCCCTCAGACTTTTTTTCGCGCTAATTGGCCACCAACAGCCCCATGGAATAAGTTGCACGTGGGACGTCAAACAAACAGGGGCCAAAAGGGGTCGGAAGGTCGCAGCGACCCCAAATTCGACACGGTGCCAGTCCAGGGGCCCCCGGTTCTAGATCCTGTGTTACTTGGTTCTAGGTCGGTTCTAAGTATGCGTTTGAGCCAAACGGTTTGTTGGCGAGGCCCGATCGGCCCGAAACTGACGTATGCGTCCCGTCACGGGCCCCTGGGACGGGCCCCAGAGTTCCGCGGCCCTCTGACCTTTTTTCGCGCTAATTGGCCACCAACAGCCCCATGCAATAAGTTGCAGGTGGGACGTTTAACAAACAGGGGCCAAAGGTCGCACCGACTCCAAATTCGGCACAGTGGTAGTCTAGGGGCCCCCGGCTCTAGATCCACGGTCGCAGGGTTCTGGATTGGTTCCGAGTATGTCTTTTTGCAGTTTAAAATCATCCTCCCTCTGGTTCGGGTTGACCCTTCAATAGGGTGTTGGTCTCTATGAGTGGAAGAGGCCCGTGAGAGAAACTTAAACAAAGGCAGCCAAAAAATGTCCCGAACGTTCTAGGGACTCGTCCTCCTGATATGTTGTTCGGGGGCCCAAGGACTACCGGCACGCAGTGTTTGGGGCCCGTGGGACCCCCGGGGGCCGAACAGGGGCCACTGACACGTGCAACTTATCCCATTCATTTTCACAGGTGTTTCGTGGACGGCGGACAGAAAGGTCCGATCGGCCCGAAACTGACGTATGCGACCCGTCACAGGCCCCTGGGACGGGCCCCAGAGTTCCGCGGCCCTCTGACCTTTTTTCGCGCTAATTGGCCACCAACAGCCCCATGCAATAAGTTGCACGTGGGACGTCAAACAAACAGTCGCCCAAAGGGGTCGAAAGGTTGCAGAGACCCCAAATTCAACACGGTGCCAGTCCAGGGGCCCCCGGTTCTAGACCCTGTGTTTCTTGGTCCTGGGTCGGTTCTAAGTATGCGTTTGAGCCAAACGGTTTGTTGTAAAGGCCCGATCGGCCCGAAACATACGTATGCGTCCCGTCACGGGCCCCGGGGACGGGCCCCAGAGTTCCGCGGCCCTTTGACCTTTTTTGGCGCTAATTGGCCACCAACAGCCCCATGCAATAAGTTGCAGGTGGGACACCTAGAAAACAGGCGCCCAAAAGGGTCAAAAGGTCACAGGACCTCGAGATTCGGCACGGACGGCCGTCACGGGCCCCCGAATCGGGCCCCCGAGTTTCGTGGCTCTGGAGGCTTCCGGAGCCTATCGGGCCCTCTAACCCTAACTGCTGAATTAACCCTAGCAGACGAATGCTCCCATAGAGCTCAATGTGAGACAGAGAGGTGCATAAAAAATGGCTAAAAATAAACTCGCCATGTCTCGAACTTGCCCGCCCGGTATGTCGCAGAGGGCCACGTGACGCAACTTTCTGTCGAGTTTGGGGCCCGTGGGACCCCCGGGGGCCGGGCGGGGGCCACTGACACGTGCAACTTATCCCATTAATTTTCATAGGCGTTTCGTGGACGGCGTGACAGAAAGGTCCGATCGGCCTGAAACCGGCGCGTGCGTCCCGTCACGGGCCCCTGGGACGGGTCCTAGAGTTCCGTGTCCAGAACTGCTCGTTTGGCCGAAAAAGACCCCCTTGACCTGGAAGCGCCTGTAAAGTTTGCATTGAATAAGTTGCACGTGGGCGTGCGGAAATCCAGGGGTCGAAAGGTCGCTCCGCCTCCAAATTCGCCGCCCTGGTGGTCGAGGGGCCCCCGGTTCTAGATCCCGGATCGCGGGCTTCTAGATCGGCTCCGAGTGTGTGTTTTTGCAGTGCGAAATTCTCCTCGCTTTGGTTCACTCTGACCATATGTCTGTCTGTGTGTGCGAGAGGGCCACCATTAATCGGACCATGTGCTCCGTGAAGGGCGGACAGAAAGGTCCGATCGGCCAGAAACTGACGTATGCGTCCCGTCACGGGCCCCTGGGACGGGCCCCAGAGTTCCGCGCCCCTCTGACCTTTTTTCGCGCTAATTGGCCACCAACAGCCCCATGCAATAAGTTGCACGTGGGACGTCAAACAAACAGGGGCCAAAAGGGGTCGGAAGGTCGCAGCGACCCCAAATTCGACACGGTGGTAGTCCAGGGGCCCCCGGTTCTAGATCCTGTGTTTCTTGGTTCTAGGTCGGTTCTAAGTATGGGTTTCAGCAAACCGACTCATTGGAGAGGCCCGATCGGCCCCAAACTGACGTATGCGTCCCGTCACGGGCCCCTGGGACGGGCCCCAGAGTTCCACGGCCCTCTGACCTTTTTTCGCGCTAATTGGCCACCAACAGCCATGCAATAAGTTGCACGTGGGACGTCAAACAAACAGTCGCCCAAAGGGGTCGAAAGGTCGCAGAGACCCCAAATTCGACACGGTGCCAGTCCAGGGGCCCCCGGTTCTAGATCCTGTGTTTCTTGGTCCTGGGTCGGTTCTAAGTATGCGTTTGAGCCAAACGGTTTGTTGTAAAGGCCCGATCGGCCCGAAACTTACGTATGCGTCCCGTCACGGGCCCCGGGGACGGGCCCAGAGTTCCGCGGCCCTTTGACCTTTTTTGGCGCTAATTGGCCACCAACAGCCCCATGCAATAAGTTGCAGGTGGGACACCTAGAAAACAGGCGCCCAAAGGGGTCAAAAGGTCACAGGACCTCGAGATTCGGCACGGACGGCCGTCACGGGCCCCCGAATCGGGCCCCCGAGTTTCGTGGCTCTGGAGGCTTCCGGAGCCTATCGGGCCCTCCAACCATAACTGCTGAATTAACCCTAGCAGACGAATGCTCCCATAGAGATCAATGTGAGACAGAGAGGTGCACAAAAAATGGCTAAAAATAAACTCGGCATGTCTCGACCTAGCCCGCTCGGTATGTCGCAGAGGGCCACGTGACGCAACTTTCTGTCGAGTTTGGGGCCCGTGGGACCCCCGGGGGCGGGGCGGGAGCCACTGACACGTGCAACTTATCCCATTCATTTTCACAAGTTACAGGTGGGCGAAGTGCCCACCTGTGACTTATTCCACAGGGTCCAAATAGGCTGTCCGTGGACAGTCCATTTTTAGGCTGATAATAAACAATGAATGGCTGTAATGTACATTTATGTGTTGTAATGTGTCCCCTGTGTGATGTACAGTAGGTTTTACCTCATAAAAGTACTGTAATTATTGAATATGACCCATTCATGTATTGTCCACAGACAGCCTATTCGGGCCCTGTCAAATAAGTTATAGGTGGTCAAAGTAAGGGCCTACCTGTAACTTATTTGACGGGGTCCAAATAGGCTGTCTGTGGACAGTCCATTTTTAAGCTAATAATATGCAATTAATTGCTGTAATGTACATTTATATGCTGTATTGTGTCCCCTGTGTGATGTACAGTAGGTTTCACCTCATAAAATACTGTAATTATTGAATATGACCCATTCATGTATTGTCCACGGACAGCCTATTCGGGCCCTGTCAAATAAGTTACAGGTGGTCAAAGTAAGGGCCTACCTGTAACTTATTTGACGGGGTCCAAATAGGCTGTCTGTGGACAGTCCATTTTTAGGCTAATAATACACAATGAATGGCTGTAATGTACATTTATATGCTGTATTGTGTCCCCTGTGTGATGTACAGTAGGTTTTACCTCATAAAAGTACTGTAATTATTAAATATGATCCATGCATGTATTGTCCACAGACAGCCTATTTGGACCCTGTCAAATAAGTTACAGGTGGTCAAAGTAAGGGCCCACCTGTAACTTATTTGACGGGGTCCAAATAGGCTGTCTGTGGACAGTCCATTTTTAAGCTAATAATGCATAATTATGAACTGTACAGTACCCCAACATGTTGGATTGTCTTCCCTGTGCACTGTACTGGCTGTTTAGAATAATAAAACATGTATAATTATGAAATGTGACCTATTAATGCATTGACCACGGAGTGCATATAGGGACCCTGTCAAATAAGTTACAGGTGGGCCCTTACTTTGCCCACCTGTGACTTATTCGACAGGGTCCAAATAGGCTGTCTGTGGACAGTCCATTTTTTAAGCTAAAAATACACAATGAATGGCTGTAATGTAAATTTATGTGTTGTAATGTGTCCCCTGTGTGATGTACAGTAGGTTTTACCTCATAAAAGTACTGTAATTATTAAATATGATCCATTCATGTATTGTCCACGGACAGCCTATTCGGGCCCTGTCAAATAAGTTACAGGTGGTCAAAGTAAGGGCCTACCTGTAACTTATTTGACGGGGTCCAAATAGGCTGTCTGTGGACAGTCCATTTTTAGGCTAATAATACACAATGAATGGCTTTAATGTACATTTATATGCTGTATTGTGTCCCCTGTGTGATGTACAGTAGGTTTTACCTCATAAAAGTACTGTAATTATTAAATATGATCCATGCATGTATTGTCCACAGACAGCCTATTTGGACCCTGTCAAATAAGTTACAGGTGGTCAAAGTAAGGGCCCACCTGTAACTTATTTGACGGGGTCCAAATAGGCTGTCTGTGGACAGTCCATTTTTAAGCTAATAATGCATAATTATGAACTGTACAGTACCCCAACATGTTGGATTGTCTTCCCTGTGCACTGTACTGGCTGTTTAGAATAATAAAACATGTATAATTATTAAATGTGACCTATTAATGCATTGACCACGGAGTGCATATAGGGACCCTGTCAAATAAGTTACAGGTGGGCCCTTACTTTGCCCACCTGTGACTTATTCGACAGGGTCCAAATAGGCTGTCTGTGGACAGTCCATTTTTTAAGCTAAAAATACACAATGAATGGCTGTAATGTACATTTATGTGTTATAATGTGTCCCCTGTGTGATGTACAGTAGGTTTTACCTCATAAAAGTACTGTAATTATTAAATATGATCCATTCATGTATTGTCCACAGACAGCCTATTTGGACCCTGTCGAATAAGTTACAGGTGGGACTTCATCACATATGATGAAATCGCCAATTGTTTACAGGGATTGACCCGCTGAAAATGTCTAAGTCGAAAACAGCATCCCACCTGTGACTTATTCGACAGGGTCCAAATAGGCTGTCTGTGGACAGTCCATTTTTAAGCTAATAATACACAGTTAACGGCTGTAATGTACATTTATATGCTGTATTGTGTCCCCTGTGCGATGTACAGTAGGTTTCACCTCATAAAAGCACTTTAGTTATGAAATATGACCCATCAATGTATTGACCACGGACAGCCTATTTGGGCCCTGTCAAATAAGTTACAGGTGGGCCCTTACTTTGCCCACCTGTGACTTATTCGACAGGGTCCAAATATGCTGTCTGTGGACAGTCCATTTTTTAAGCTAAAAATACACAATGAATGGCTGT
This sequence comes from Semotilus atromaculatus, assembly GCA_031834385.1. NCBI lineage: Eukaryota > Metazoa > Chordata > Actinopteri > Cypriniformes > Leuciscidae > Semotilus > Semotilus atromaculatus. Next base: position 31,592,376 of record JAULUF010000052.1, read on the forward strand.
AATGTACATTTATGTGTTGTATTGTGTCCCCTGTGTGATGTATAGTAGGTTTCACCTCATAAAATACTGTAATTATTGAATATGACCTATTCATGTATTGTCCACAGACAGCCTATTCGGGCCCTGTCAAATAAGTTACAGGTGGTCAAAGTAAGGGCCTACCTGTAACTTATTTGACGGGGTCCAAATAGGCTGTCTGTGGACAGTCCATTTTTAAGCTAATAATGCATAATTATGAACTGTACAGTACCCCAACATGTTGGATTGTCTTCCCTGTGCACTGTACTGGCTGTTTAGAATAATAAAACATGTATAATTATGAAATGTGACCTATTAATGCATTGACCACGGAGTGCATATAGGGACCCTGTCAAATAAGTTACAGGTGGGCCCTTACTTTGCCCACCTGTGACTTATTCGACAGGGTCCAAATAGGCTGTCTGTGGACAGTCCATTTTTAAGCTAATAATACACAATGAATGGCTGTAATGTACATTTATATGCTGTATTGTGTCCCCTGTGTGATGTACAGTAGGTTTCACCTCATAAATTAGAAGTTTCTGAGAACTCAACCGTATTTACCCTAGAACTCACCCGCTCCAAAAAACTGTCGAAAACAGCATCCCACTTGTAACTTATTCGACAGGGTCCAAATAGGCTGTCTGTGGACAGTCCATTTTTAGGCTAATAATACACAATGAATGGCTGTAATGTACATTTATATGCTGTATTGTGTCCCCTGTGCGATGTACAGTAGGTTTCACCTCATAAAAGCACTTTAGTTATGAAATATGACCCATCAATGTATTGACCACGGACAGCCTATTTGGGCCCTGTCAAATAAGTTACAGGTGGGCCCTTACTTTGCCCACCTGTGACTTATTCGACAGGGTCCAAATAGGCTGTCTGTGGACAGTCCATTTTTAAGCTAATAATGCATAATTATGAACTGTACAGTACCCCAACATATTGGATTGTCTTCCCTTTGCACTGTACTGGCTGTTTAAAGTAATAAAACATATATAATTATGAAATGTGACCTATTAATGCATTGACCACGGAGTGCATAAAGGGGCCCTGTCGAATAGGTTACAGGTGGCAGGTCCCACCTGTAACTTATTTGACAGGGCCCCTTTATGCACTCCGTGGACATGTCATTTTTAAGGCTAATAATGCATAACTGTGAACTGTAAAGTACCCCAAAATGTTGGATTGTCTTCCCTGTGCAATGTACTCTATGTTTTAAGTAATAAAAACATTAACAATCATGAAATATGACCTATTAATGCATTGACCACAGAGTGCATATAGGGACCCTGTCAAATAAGTTACAGTTGGGATGCTTTTTTATATTATGAGGTCATGATTGATAAAAATGAATAAAATTGATTAAATATCAATTTTAGGTTCATCTTTGGGCCCCCCTGAGCGATTTGCAGCCTTCAGAACCCAGAAATTCCACTGTCCACGAACAGCCTCAATTTTTGAATGGTATAAGTTGCAGGTGGGACGTCCAGATCTCAGCCTCTGGACATAATTTGGAGCTGAAACCTGCGCTCCTGCGCTCATCTGGACGTGCCCCGACAGTGCTGTGAATTCCAGGAAGTTTGGAGAAACTTGAAAATCTGACTGAAAAATTCTCAAAGGGGTACCCCTTTGAGATTTTTTGGGTCGAATTTTCAAGTTTCTCCAATCTCTTTGAAATTCACACCATGGGCAGGGCACGTCCAGAGGAGCGCAGGAGCGCAGGTTTCATCTCCAAATTCTGTCCAGAGGCTGAGATCTGGACGTCCCACCTGCAACCTATCCCATTCAAAAATTTAGGCTGTTTGTGGACGGTGGAATTTCAAGGTTCTGAAGGCTGCAAATCGCTCAGGGGGGCCCATAGATTGACGTAAAATTTATATTTAATCAATTCTATTCATTTTTTTCAATTGTGGAGTCAGAATCTTTAAGGAAATCCCACCTGTGACTTATTCGACAGGGTCCAAAGAGGCTGTCTGTGGACAGTCCATTTTTAAGCTAATAATACACAATAAATTGCTGTAATGTACATTTACATGCTGTATTGTGTCCCCTGTGTGATGTACAGTAGGTTTCACCTCATAAATAAGAAGTTTCTGCGAACTCAACCGTATTTACCCGAGAACTCAACCGTGTTTAACCGAGAACTCACCCGCTCCAAAAAACTGTCAAAAACAGCATCCCACCTGTAACTTATTCGACAGGGTCCAAATAGGCTGTCTGTGGACAGTTCATTTTTAGGCTAATAATAAACAATCAATAGCTGTAATGCACATCATTGTGTTGTATTGTGTCCCCTGTGTGATGTACATTAGGTTTTACCTCATAAAATACTGTAATTCTTAAATATGACCCATTCATGTATTGTCCACAGACAGCCTATTTGGACCCAGTCGAATAAGTTACAGGTGGTCAAAGTAAGGGCCCACCTGTAACTTATTCGACGGGGTCCAAATAGGCTGTCTGTGGTCAGTGGGCAGGGCCACGGGCCGTCACTTAGATTGGCGGTGGACGCATGGGCAGTTCGTGGTCACACAGGCGGTCAGGGGGATGAATAGGCCGTTCGTGGTCACACAGGTGGTCAGTGGGATGAATAGGCCGTTCGTGGTCACATAGGCTTTCAGGGGGATGAATAGGCCGTTCGTGGTCAGTGGGCGGGGCCCCGGGCCATCACTTAGATTGGCCGTGGACGAAAAGGCCGTTCGTGGTCATATAGGCGGTCAGTGGGACGAATAGGCTGTTCGTGGTCAGTGGGCGGGGCCCCGGGCCATCACTTAGATTGGCCGTGGACGAAAAGGCCGTTCGTGGTCACATAGGCAGGCAGGGGGACGAATAGGCCGTTCGTGGTCAGTGGGCGGGGCCCCGGGCCATCACTTAGATTGGCCGTGGACGAAAAGGCCGTTCGTGGTCACATAGGCAGGCAGGGGGACGAATAGGCCGTTCGTGGTCAGTGGGCGGGGCCCCGGGCCGTCACTTAGATTGGCCGTGGACGAAAAGGCCGTTCGTGGTCACATAGGCGGTCAGGGGGACGAATAGGCTGTTCGTGGTCAGTGGGCGGGGCCCCGGGCCGTCACTTAGATTGGCCGTGGACGAAAAGGCCGTTCGTGGTCACATAGGCGGTCAGGGGGACGGATAGGCTGTTCGTGGTCAGTGGGCGGGGCCCCGGGCCGTCACTTAGATTGGCCGTGGACGAAAAGGCCGTTCGTGGTCACATAGGCGGTCAGGGGGACGGATAGGCTGTTCGTGGTCAGTGGGCGGGGCCCCGGGCCGCCACTTAGATTGGCTGTGGACGAAAAGGCCGTTCGTGGTCACATAGGCGGTCAGGGGGACGGATAGGCTGTTCGTGTCAGTGGGCGGGGCCCCGGGCCGCCACTTAGATCGGCCATGGGCGAAAAGGCCGTTCGTGGTCACATAGGCGGTCAGGGGGACGGATAGGCTGTTCGTGTCAGTGGGCGTGGTCATGGGGCGGTCATAGGCTGCCGGTGGGATGGACGGGCGCTCCGTGGTCGGTGGGTGCGGTCAGGGAATTTCGCGAATAGGCGGTCAGGGGGATGCGCGGGCGAGGGGGCCGAATTTCGTCGGGCTCCCGCGGGGCCCCCGAGGCCCCCGGGCCCGAGGCGACGCCACCGACCGTCCCCGTCGGGGCCCCCCTTCGGCCGGGCGCCGCCGGCCGGGCCCCGAAAAATCATCTAGGGGGCGGCGCGCAGCGGTCCACTAACCTCCTACCACGGACTACCTTTTAGGCTGTCCGAGGACCCCTTCCCTAACGTGGCGGCCTAAAGAGCGAAAGGTGCGATCGAGATTGTCCCTCCAGCCGAAATGAGGTCCGGCTTTTACAGCCCCTACTTCATTGTACCCAAGAAATCCGATGGGTTACGGCCAATCCTGGACCTGCGAGTATTGAACCGATCCCTTCACAGGCTTCCGTTCAAGATGCTCACCGCCAAACGCATTTTCGAATGCATTCGGCCACAGGATTGGTTTGCAGCGATCGACCTGAAGGACGCCTACTTTCATGTCTCCATTCTTCCTCGACACAGACCGTTTCTTCGGTTTGCTTTCGAGGGGCAGGCATACCAGTACGCGGTTCTCCCTTTCGGGCTAGCTCTGTCCCCTCGCGTCTTTACGAAGGTCGTCGAGGCAGCCCTTGTGCCACTCCGGTTACACGGGGTTCGCATCCTGAATTATCTCGACGACTGGCTTATCCTAGCTCACTCTCGAGACCAGGTTTGCGAACACAGAGACCTAGTGCTCCAGCACCTAGCTCGTCTGGGCCTTCGGGTCAACTGGGAGAAGAGCAAACTCTGCCCCGTGCAGAGGATCTCTTTTCTCGGTATGGAAATAGACTCGGTCGCCATGTCCGCGCAGCTTACGAGCGAGCGCGCGCAGTCACTGCTGACTTGCCTGCGCCAAGTCCAGAGCAAGAATGCGGTTCCACTGAAGTTATTTCAGAGGCTCCTGGGGCATATGGCATCCGCAGCGGCCGCCACTCCGCTGGGTTTGCTTCATATGAGACCGCTTCAGCACTGGCTCCGCGACCGAGTCCCGAGGTGGGCATGGCACTCAGGCACGCTCCGGGTACCAGTTACCCCGACCTGCCGTCAAACCCTCTTCCCGTGGTCAGACCTCAACTTTCTACAGGCCGGAGTGCCCCTAGTTCTAGTTTCCAGGCATGTTGTTGTGTCAACGGATGCCTCAGCCACGGGTTGGAGGGCCATGTGCAATGGACATGCTGCCGCGGGCTCCTGGACAGGACCCCAGCGCCTATGGCATGTCAATTGCCTCGAGTTGTTGGCAGTACATTTGGCTCTGCGTCGCTTTCGAGCCATGCTCAAAGACCAACATGTACTGGTCCGTACGGACAATACCGCGATTGTAGCGTACATCAACCATCAGGGTGGTCTACGCTCTCGCCGTATGTCACAACTCGCTCGCCACCTCCTTCTATGGAGTCAGAAGCATCTGAGGTCGCTTCGTGCTATCCACATTCCCGGAGACCTGAACCGTGCAGCCGACGAGCTCTCACGGATTCGGCCTCTCTCTGGAGAATGGCGACTCCATCCCCAGACGGTCCAGCTGATTTGGGAACGGTTCGGCGACGCACAGGTAGATCTGTTTGCCTCCCTCGACTCTTCCCATTGCCCTCTGTTTTACTCCCTGTCCGAGGGCACGCTCGGCACGGATGCACTGGCGCACAGCTGGCCGCGGGGCCTCCGCAAAGTATGCGTTTCCCCCAGTGAGCCTTCTCGCACAGACCCTGTGCAAGATCAGGGAGGACGACGAGCAGGTCCTTCTGGTTGCGCCCCATTGGCCCACCCGGACTTGTTTTTCAGACCTCTTGCTCCTCGCTTCAGCCCCTCCCTGGCCTATCCCTCTGAGAGAGGACCTCCTTTCTCAGAGACGGGGCACCCTTTGGCACCCTCGTCCCGATCTATGGAACCTACATGTGTGGCTTCTCGACGGGACGAGGCAGGTTTGAGTACCCTACCACCAGCGGTGGTGGCTACCATCACTTCCTCGAGAGCTTTGTCCATGAGACACCTCTACGAGTTGAAGTGGAACCTCTTTGTCTCCTGGTGCTCTTCTCTCCGAGAAGACCCCAGTTCTTGCCCTATCAGTGTTGTGCTCTCATTTCTTCAAAATGGGTTGGAGAGAAGGCTGTCTCCCTCCACTCTGAAAGTTTATGTGGCCGCCATTGCCGCCCATCATGTTCTTATTGATGGTAAGTCCATCGGGAAGCACGACCTGGTCATCAGGTTTCTGAGGGGCGCAAGGAGACTGAATCCTCCTCGCTCTCCTCTCGTACCCTCTTGGGACCTTTCAGTGGTCTTAACTGCCCTGAAGAGTGCTCCCTTTGAGCCTTTGCAATCAGTGGAGCTTAAGTTCCTGTCAATGAAGACAGTGCTCCTGGTTGCACTGGCCTCTGTGAAGAGGGTAGGGGACCTGCAGGCATTTTCAGTAGACGAAGCGTGCCTGGACTTCGGGCCGGCTGACTCTCACGTGATCCTGAGACCCCGGCCTGGATACGTGCCCAAGGTTCCTACCACTCCTTTTCGAGATCAGGTAGTGAACCTGCAAGCGCTGCCCCCGGAGGAGGCAGACCCAGCCTTGGCACTGCTCTGCCCAGTACGCGCGCTCCGCGCTTACGTAGGCAGGACGCAGTGCTTCAGGACCTCGGACCAGCTCTTTGTCTGTTATGGTGGGAAGCTGAAGGGAAAGGCTCTCTCAAAGCAAAGGCTGTCTCACTGGATAGTAGACGCCATTGCTTTGGCTTACCAACAGCAAGGTCGACCGTGCCCCCTTGGTGTGAAGGCACACTCCACTCGGAGTGTTGCCTCCTCTTAGGCTCTAGCGCATGGCGCCTCGCTGGCAGACATCTGCAGAGCTGCAGGCTGGGCGACACCCAACACATTCGCAAGATTCTATAATCTCCGAGTGGAGCCAGTATCCTCCCATGTACTTGCTTCAACTAGCCGGTGCTAGGATCAGCTCAGGTGTCTTCGCTTGCTCGCCATTCCACTCCACGGACTGGATCAGTGCGATATTTTTCCCCAGGTGAGTTTCCCCGAGAAACCCTGAGTTCCTCCAGCACTGTTGACGTCAACACCAGAGTTATGCCGCCGGCAGCTTTCGTGTTGGCCAGGTGCCCCATGTGCATGGTTCCCCCCTGGCGACCCCCACATGTGTATTTCCACTGTAAGACTCTCTGAGCATGTGTCTTTCCCTCGGCAAGCCACCTTGCCACTCCTGGAGTTGAAAGATTCCACCCTGCGGGCTGGACACTCCAGTGTTCTTCCATATACATCCCTCTGGGTCATATGTGTATTCTGTAAGTCCTCCCTTCGGGCAGGCAGTGTGTTTGCATATTTCTACTGAGATATGCTTCCCAGTGTACCTTGGTATTCCTGTGCTAAATAGGAGTCCTTCATCCGTGCTAAGTTTCACGGCAGGGATCTCAGATTTACGCAGGGCACTGGAAGACAGCTGTGAAGGTGGCGGGATTAGACTGGTAACCCCAATCGTCGTCATCCGACGGAACTCGGAGTGACAACGATGGGGAACGTCTCGGTTACGTATGTAACCCTCGTTCCCCGAGTAGGGAACGGAGACGTTCCGTCTTATGGCCACTTCCGCTGTTCCGCTGGAAATGCCCGAGTTCAGTCTCGGCTCCTCAGCAGGAAAACATGACTGCGTTATGCCAGCGTACTTCCTTATATACCCCCAACGCGGGGCGGAGTTACGCTATGCAAATTCCGCAGACCCATGGCATTTTCTTGCCATTGGCTCGTTTTGTAATACTCGAAGATGATAGGCTTCTAAGCGAAACCCCAATCGTCGTCATCCGACGGAACGTCTCCGTTCCCCACTCGGGGAACGAGGGTTACATACGTAACCGAGACGATTTACTGCACCACTACTACAAACAATGGAGATGTATACAGCACTTTTAATTGCTTTTTTGGATCCATGTGGATGTCTTTATGTATAACCTCCCATTTTTAGTACATTGTTGTCGATAAAATGCACCCTAAAACTACATTTAAGAATTGGCACAATGTGGTTTTTGGGTGAGTTTCGCAAGTACTTGTGCAGAATGTGAAGTCACCTTTATAAAGCGTTGTATACAATAAGTTGTTTCTAAACAGCTTTACAGTGATAACAGGAAAATTATGCATTTCAGCTGAAGTCAGTTCAGTGTTGATTCAGTTCCATTGAAAATATCATCAATTATTAAATTAATTTCATCTGTAAAGCTGTTCTGCAAAAAAAGTAATTGTCCAGCTCAGTTCAGTTTTCATTTAGCATTGTCAGTACAGTCAGAATTTGTGATAAATGTCCCTGCTGAGGTTAATGGGAAGTTGTCAACATCCAGCCATGTTCCCGCTAAGGTTGTTGTTGTCCAGCTGAGATTGTTAACGGCATCTAGCCACATCCCCTCGGAGGTTGATGGGAAGTTAACAGAATCCAGTCATGTCCTAGCTGAAGAGTCCAGCCACGTCCCTACTGAGGTTGATGGGAAGTTAATCGCATTCATTCATGTCCTAGCTGAAGAGTCTAGCCATGTCCCCACTGAAGTTGATGGGAAGTTGACCGCATCTAGCCATGTCCCTGCTGGACAGTCAACCCACATCTCTACTGAGGTTGATGGGAAGGTCACTGAAGCTAGCCATGTCCCAGCTGAACAGTACAGCCATGTCCCTCTTGAGGTTGATTTGAAATTGACAGCATCCATCCAAGTCCCTGCTGAGGTTGATGGGAAGTTAACTTCATCCAGCAATGTCCCAGTTGAACAGTCCAGCCATGTCCCTGTTGAGGTTGATGGGACGTTGACAGCATCCAGCCATGTCCCAGTGGAGGTTGATGGGAAGTTAACAGCATCCAGTCATGTCCCAGCTGAACAGTCCAGCCACGTCCTTACTCAGGTTGATGGGAAGTTCACTGAAGCTAGCCAAGTCCCCACTGAAGTTGATGGGAAGTTGACCGCATCTAGCCATGTCCCCACTAAGGTTGATGGGAAGTTAACAGCATTCATTCATGTCCTAGCTGAAGAGTTCAGCCATGTCCCCACTGAAGTTGACGGGAAGTTAAACCATCACAGTAGAAACAGTTTTACTGGTGCTGTTAAAGTAATAACGTTAACGTTACATCACAATGCTGAGCTACAGTCAAACGATAGAAAAGACAGATGCATTATCTGTGTTAGTCAATTCGCCTCATTCACGCCGCAGGACCACTAGGCGCTCGTAAACGTGTTTGTACATTGACTTAACCCTCTGGGGTCTGAGGTGTTTTCTGGGTCCTGGAAGTGTTCTGACATGCTCTGACATTTGTGCTTATTTCTGATACTTGTGACATTTTCATTGCTAAAGTCTGATTACACTGTATTCAGCACAAACTCTGCTACAGTAATATGTCAGCAGCATGTATGTGTCATGATTCTGTCCTTGAGTTCTCTAGTTCTGTTACAGGATCATGACAGATCCATGTTTGTGTACAACACATGGTCCTTGTTCTGGGCCATGTGCTTGTGTGTCTTGTTACTTAACCCCGCCCCCTTGTTTCCTCGTTGTCATGATTGTCTAGTTAGTATCACCTGTTCCCTATTTAATCTCCTTGTGTTTGCTGTCTCGTGTCGGTTCATTGTGATCCTTACCTTTGTGTGATCATTGTGAGTTTTGAGAGCTTGTATTATCCTGTGAGTATCCTGTTCCAGAGTATTGTCTAGTTATTATTAATCATAGTCTAGTTTATTCTCTTCGTGTCCTGTTTATGTTTTGCCCCCTCGTGGGTTTTGTTTTCCCTGTTTGTGAATAAACCATTTTTGTTACATCCTGTTTGCGCTTGGGTTCATCTGTATCGTTATGTGACAGAATGAACCGACCGTACCAGAACCCAGCAAGCAGTATGCCACCGTGTCTTGATCAACAATCGGACTCTATGGTAGAATGGTGGCAGGACACGATCGCCGATAGTAGGAGGGGCAAACTTCCGTTCCCTCCCCAGGGTGAGTGGTCCCTGAGAGAGTACGCCCGGGTTGTGGACGAGAGGAGGGTTTTCTTGCCTGACGCCCTACTAAAACGCTACCTCATCGCGGGCCTAAATGAGCCACCTCCTCTGGCTGAACGGGAGAAACTGGTTCGTCATCCGTTCCAGGAGATGATTACCTGTTTGGCACAGAAGGAGTCACGGACTTCCATCAGACCATCATCACCTGGTATGCTACCCGTGATCCCGGAGGGTGATGTCCTCACTGTGGCCATGTTAGTGAACCAGACTCGTCCCAGCGCGACTTTGGAAGCATCCTCCATAGCTACAAGTCTTGGGGGTAAACGAGAGAGACGACGGTCGTGGGAGTTGGCTTCAGAGTCATCCACAGAGACTACAGTTCCTGCTGTGGTTACCTCTAAGTCTTTGCAACCGGTCTCAAGTCCGGTTTTGGCTTCTGCTCCACGGCCGAGGAGGAAGAGAAGGAAAGGAACTTTCTGTTCTCCGTCCCTGTCTTCGCCTGAGTCCACGAGGACTCTCGAACCTGCTGCAGAGAACACAGATCCACAGTCAGCACGGGTGAGAATTATTCCTGAGGCTGCTGCAGAGAGGATTATTCCGGATCCTGCAGCAGTGGAGATGGTTTTTGAGTCTGTTGCTGCTAACGATATCTCTGAGTCAGTTTCAGAGAGGGCGGCAGCCGACACAGCTGCGGGAGCACTCCTCCGGGCAGTTTCAGCTACTCAGGACATGCCGTTTGCAGTTATGGCCAACACTTTATCCAATTACTTGTCGAGTCTTGTAAAGATTCTGGAGATTCCTGTGAGACCCGCTTCATCCTCGAGTCCTGCGTCTACAGCAGAGGAGAGTGTGGGTTTCAAGTCGGTTGCAGAGAGAGCGGTTTCCATGGATGCTACAGAGAACTCTGTTTCTGAGTCAATGATGGAGTGTGTGGTTTCCGAATCTGTTTCAGAGGATTTCGAATCTGTAGATGATACCGTGGGTCCTGTTCCAGCATCACCGACCGCCGCAGCGCCTCTTGTTCCCGATTACTTGCCACCAGTTACACCTCTTGTCTTCGTTCCATTGCCGACTGCAACAGTCCCCACTGTCGTCCAGCCTATGTATGTTTCCCAGGTATCCCCTGTTAAGGTTCAATCCCGGACTGTGTCTACCAGTTCCCCACCCAAACCCGCCCGGGTCCCTCATCGGAGGTCTACATCCCGCAGACCCAAGACCAACGTCCCACCCACCCTGTACAATCCCCCGTGAACTTTGTTGTGCCTTCGCCTCCCCTTCCTTGTTTATTGTTCCTAATTTTTCACCCTGATCCTGTCATTCGGTTTTCATGTATGCCTTTGTTATTTTTGGCTATGTTGTGTTGGTTCATGTCTATGTCTCGAGTTTGGTGTACTCTTGAGAAGCGTCTGGCAGCCGCTTTTTAAGGGAGGGGTTCTGTCATGATTCTGTCCTTGAGTTCTCTAGTTCTGGGACAGGATCATGACAGATCCATGTTTGTGTACAACACATGGTCCTTGTTCTGGGCCATGTGCTTGTGTGTCTTGTTACTTAACCCCGCCCCCTTGTTTCCTCGTTGTCATGATTGTCTAGTTAGTATCACCTGTTCCCTATTTTAATCTCCTTGTGTTTGCTGTCTCGTGTCGGTTCATTGTGATCCTTACCTTTGTGTGATCATTGTGAGTTTTGAGAGCTTGTATTATCCTGTTCCAGAGTATTGTCTAGTTATTATTAATCATAGTCTAGTTTATTCTCTTCGTGTCCTGTTTTATGTTTTGCCCCCTCGTGGGTTTTGTTTTCCCTGTTTGTGAATAAACCATTTTTGTTACATCCTGTTTGCGCTTGGGTTCATCTGTATCGTTATGTGACAGTATGTACAAGTTTTTAGTTTTGAGATAATGACGTTTATGCGTAGTTTGTGAAAAAACAAAAAAACATTGTCACTGAAATAAGGTCATAAAACCCATACTAATTATTTCTTCACAAGACTTTTGAAAATTGTATCATGTGGCCTAGAATATTTGCTTCAAAACTATGTGAAAATCATCCTGACTACTTATTCAGATAAGACAATATATTGACTTAAAATTTGTAAGACGTGTTTTGTGTAAGAAAGCTTTATGCGGAGGGGTGTTAACAACCCATGAATATATAGTGTTTTCACACCTGAGAAAGACAAAGGCCCTCCCCTAATGGCCCTATAAGGTGCTGTCATTGTGAGTAGCCTTGCAACCAAAGAATCAGGAGAGACTTAAAAAAGAATGGCTTTTAGATTGTTTGGATTTATTTACAATACAACCAAGTTATTTACAACACAACCAAAAAGTTACACAAAGACAAAAAAGCACATTAGTAAAACAAACTGATCTAAAGACAGAGACTTGGACAATCACACACATTTGTGCCATTCCTAAAACATATAGGTTACATACCTGTCATCTCCAAGGTGTTTGATTTTTCACCATGATCATGTACAGAGACTCTGTAGTGCTGGTCCCTGTAAAAACATTTAAAAAAAAAAAAAAAAAAAAAACAGCGGTGAACATGCTGATATCAGGAGAAACTATTTTAGATTTTTCTGGTTCAAATTATGAAATTTACTAAATACATACATACACTATATATAGGCCTATGAACTCCCAAGTGTGTTGTGCCTTAGGTATGTGTAGGGCTGCATGAAATAATAACAATAGCCTATAAATCACTAAAAAGTTCAGTAACACTACATTAGAGAAAACTATGTGGATTATCATGTTACTTCAAACGTTTCCATTCGTTACAACGTTATGAAATGAGATTGCTGGAGTAAAAACATGAAGCCTAATGTTTGTTTTGTATTGTTTTTCAAACCCACAGCGCGCGTGCAAACATTTACCTGAATGCGATCGAGCTGGACCAAACTATGAAGCATTATTCTTACATAATTATACATATCTACGTGTGAGCAGATATCCACATTCCACTAACACAGTATTTAACAATAAACACAGGTCTAAACATTATAATATTCACGATCATACGAGCCTTCTGTTATATCGTGCTGTGTTTAATTATCGAACATAAAACCATTCGTAGCCTTTTATGTATATACATTTAGCATTAGGCTTCATGTTTTACTCCAATCACATTTTATAACATACATTTTAGTCTAGCACCAGTTTAACTAGTAGCTACAAGTTTATGCAACAATAACATGCTGCTAACATACAAACAATAACATGTCTTACCTTAAAAATCGTTCTCATAATCAAATCGTATTCTTCTAACTCTTCTGAGGTAAATCCAAGATAAACAGCACAGTATTCCACACTCGTGAAACGCAGAGCAGGACTGAAGACTGAAGTCGGGGATGATCTGTTTTGAGAGCGTAACAGTTTGCGTTCCTCCACGTGGCTCATTAGTATGCGAGCAGCTGTTGCGCGTGGGCGTGGTCACATTAACGTTAATGAGCTCAGGCTGGAGAAACTGTACATGTCGTTGCTTTCATACGAATTACTTAAACAGAGAATATTTGTTTTTGATATGATTTACATCATTTAAAAATAGAGACTCAAAGCGTTGTAAAGACATACGTTTCAGGTCTGTGTGACAAACATTTACTGAGTTACAGATAATGTTCTGTCGCGTTTCAGAATGAGCTTCACATTGAGAGAAACGGCAGAATGCGCATCATGTTTATTTTCTTTATTTTACGAAAAACACAACATTTTGTTTTTATTATGAGTGTACACAAATAAAAGAAGACATTTAACAGTTTTGAATGATGTATAACACTTACATGTAAGATCAAAATCTTTTTGAGTCTCTTTTGCACTGATGAGAAAAAAAGTGAGCTGGTATCGCCGGCGAGACCGCCGACCCCAGGGGGTTAACATTGAAATCACTTGCGCCAGACACTCAAGAGTGAGCGAATAATCAAAAAACCTTTGCTTTAGCCTCAATTGAGTGAAACACCGTATGTGTAACTTCGGCTATTCTCAGTGGTGTGACTGGGACACTAACTATGCTTGCCATCATAGAAACAGATGATCAGATTGTGATGTTTATTCCCGCTTCAGTATATTAATATGCTGCCTCCCTTTCGACACACAGCTCCACTGCCCGGACCTGCAACCGTCTCGCAAGTGTTGATATAGGCTATTACTCGTGAGGTGTAACCAATCAGATAGCGCCGTGGGCGGGACATTGAGCAGAGTGGTGATTACAGAGAGGCTGCGGCAGCTTTATCAGAGCCAGCCAAAGTAGCGCATTTTAAAATAAAAGGTTACACTTTATTTCGATAGTCACTTTAGGCGTTCTACTAATTATAAGTAACTTTTCAACTACATGTCAACTAACTCTCATTAGAGTATTATAATATATAGAGTATAATATTATTATAGTAGACTGTCAGTAGACTGTTAGGTTATGGTTAGGTGTTAGGGTTCGGGTTAGGAGAATAAGTTGACTAGTAGTCGCCAAGTTACTTATAGTCAGTTGAATGTCTGTTGGGGGATCAACAAAATAAAGTGTTAGCATAAAGTGTTAGCATATTAAGCAGACAGTCTACTAATACTCTAATGACAGTTAGTTGACATGTAGTTGAAAAGTTACTTATAGTTAGTAGAATGTCTAAAGTGGACTATCGAGTTTTACCAAATAAAATTTACTTTAATCAAACCACGGATCCGTGATAAGTTTTGTGATCCGTCTCGCCACTAGTGTAGTAGCACTGATCACTTTGAGGGGGGGATAAAAATAATTAAGCAGAGGCAGGGATTTGTCACGAGGTGACCCGAAATAAGCGGAACAAAAATTTCGCGGCAAATGTTTCCCCATCGGAACGGCCCCGATGTAACACCAGGCTGGTTCCGGCCGCTCGCGATTCATCGGAAGAGCGGCCATTGATGAGGAAACACACAACAGGTGTGCACGAGAGCCCCGCGATCAATGATTGGACTCGTATGAGGAATCCGGGTGATTAAAAAGGGATCGCTGAGACTGAAGAGGCGTCAATTCAGCTGGAGAGACAGGATGAGACGGTTGGAGTTGTTGTTCACAGGCTGGCTATTTGACTTTTTATTCATTGCATCCAAGGAAGATTATTGAGGAGTGTTGTTCCAACTGGAGAGAGAGAAATTGGATGAACTGGGAAACATCGATGCACTCGAGAAAGATAAGTACTCATTGACTTTATTCAAAGCTTCCAGTACTGCTGTTAGATGGATATGAGGAATGGAAGATGTTTATGGAGGAAGAAATACTGCATAAAATCCAATCTTGAGGAAAACTGGGTTATGAGCTCTCCCTTCTCTCAGTATTTATGTGTGTGCATCACCTCTATCCCAGATTGCGTCTTGACTGGAGCTAGTCCATCCAGCATATGCCTCTGTCTCGTCACTCGAAGTTCGTCTAAAGAGGAACCATACCGGCCTACTCACCTCGTCTTGACTGGAGCGAGTCCATCCAGCATATGCCCTTGTCTCGTCACTCGAAGTTCATCTAAAGAGGAACCATACCGGCCTACTCACCTAGTCTTGACTGGAGCAAGTCCATCCAGCATATGCCCCTGTCTCGTTACTCGAAGTTTGTCTAAAGAGGAACCACACCGGCCTACTCCCCTCGTCTTGACTGAAGCGAGTCCATCCAGTATATGCCCCTGTCTCGTCACTCGAAGTTCGTCTAAAGAGGAACCATACCGGCCTACTCACCTCGTCTTGGCCTGAGTGTGTCCATCCAGTATATGCCCCTGTCTCGTCACTCGAAGTTCGTCTGAAGAGGAACCACACCGGCCTACTCACCTCGTCTTGACTGGAGCGAGTCCATCCAGCATATGCCCTTGTCTCGTCACTCGAAGTTCATCTAAAGAGGAACCATACCGGCCTACTCACTTCGCTTGGCCTGAGTGTGCCCATCCAGTGTATGCCCCTATCTGTCACTTGAAGTTCGTCTGAAGAGGAACCATACCGGCCTACTCACCTCGCTTGGCCTGAGCGAGTTCATCCAGCGTATGCCCCTGTCTGTCACTTGAAGTTCATCTAAAGAGGAAGTATACCGGCCTACTTACCTCGCTTGGCCTGAGTGTGTCTATCCAGCGTATGCCCCTATCTGTCACTTAAAGTTCATCTAAAGAGGAACAATACTGGCCTACTCACCTCGTCTTGGCCTGAGTGTGTCCATCCAGCATATGCTCCTATCTGTCACTTGAAGTTCATCTAAAGAGGAACCATACCGGCCTACTCACCTCGTCTTGACCTGAGCGTGTCCATCCAGCATATGCCCCTGCCTGTCACTTGAAGTTCGTCTAGAGAAGACCCAAGAGAATTTTAGTTAGGACCTTTTCCTTTTTTAATAAATAAAAGATTACTTTGTATTCCACTCGGTCTGTTGCCTTGTCTGTCTGGTCCCTGTTAGCTCCTTGAGGTGGTACTGGGTCCTAGGGGTGGGCAGGGTTTCAGTCGACCACCCCTACCTGTGACAGATTCGTTGACCAGAAAAGGGGAAATCCCACGCATTATTTTGTATTTTAAAATCTTGAAATAAAGATAGCTGCAAACATTCATGTTGGTTCTGTTACCCTAAGGCGGGTTATTGCTGCTCTTCCTGCTCTTATAAAACCGCAACTTGATCCTACAGAATTAGTCAATTACAGGCCAATCTCGAATCTGCCTTTTCTGTCAAAGATACTAAAAAAAACAGGATCATCACAACTGTGTTCCTTTTTAGAAAGAAATAATATCTGCGAGGATTTTCAGTCCGGATTTAGACCGTACCATAGTACTGAGACTGCTCTCATTAAAGTCACAAATGATTTGCTCTTATCCGATCGTGGTTGTATCTCTCTGTTAGTGTTACTTGATCTTAGTGCTGCATTTGATACTATCGACCACAACATTCTTTTAAATAGACTAGAAAACTATGTTGGCATTAGTGGAATTGCACTAGCATGGTTTAAATCATACTTATCTGACCGTTTTCATTTTGTAGCAGTAAATAAAGAGATGTCTTATCGATCACAAGTTCAGTATGGCGTACCACAAGGCTCAGTACTAGGACCGCTGCTGTTCATTCTGTACATGCTACTGTTAGGATATATCATTAGGAAATATGGAATTAGCTTTCACTGTTATGCTGATGATACTCAGCTGTATATTTCTTCAAAACCTAACGAAACTTACCAATTCTCAAAATTAACGGAATGCATAGCTGATATAAAAAATTGGATGACCAGTCATTTCCTATTACTAAATTCTGAAAAAACAGAGATTCTAATCATTGGACAAAAAACTGCCACACGTAATAACCCAGAATACTGTCTAACAATTGATGGCTGCTCTGTTAAGTCTTCGTCGTCAGTTAGGAACCTGGGTGTGCTCTTTGATACCAATCTTTCATTTGAAAGTCACGTGTCTAGTATCTGTAAAACCGCATTTTTCCATCTTAAAAATATATCTAAATTATGTCATATGCTCTCACTGACAAATGCGGAACAGTTAGTTCATGCATTCATGACATCAAGGCTAGATTATTGTAATGCTCTACTGGGTGGTTGCCCTGCACGCTTAATAAACAAACTACAGCTAGTTCAAAACGCAGCCGCTAGAGTTCTTACCAGAACCAGGAAGTATGACCATATTAGCCCGGTTCTGTCAACACTGCATTGGCTGCCTATTAAACATCGTATAAATTTTAAAATATTGCTGATTACTTACAAAGCACTAAATGGTTTAGCTCCCCAGTACTTGAGCGAGCTCTTAACGCATCTCTTTGGCTTAGCATACACATAACACATTATAGATTTCTATAATTCAATGTTAGGCTGGATAGTTTAGATCAGCCGGAACCGAGAACACTTCCCATAATTCCTGATGTACTTTGTACATCATAAGAAGGATGGCGTCTACGCTAATATTAGTCTCTCTGTTTATCCCGAGGTTTACCGCAAACCGCCGGATCCAGGCCATATCCAGATCTGAGGAAGGACCATCACATGGACACGACGACAACGCATCCCTGATGAGCCAGCCCCATCAACACTGTGAAGGTCCATGGACACCTCAACACACACACTCATCTTCTCACCGGCCGGATGACCCAACCTCCAACCAGATGAACTTTATAAATATCGTGAAAGTTCTGATCACATCTGACTCCTGACATTATGCTGCCTAACTCATAATCATACACTGTTCGTTCGTTGGCCAAAGGAGGACTGGCCCCCTGACTGAGCCTGGGTTCTCCCAAAGTTTTTTTCTCCATTCTGTCACCTGATGGAGTTTTGGTTCCTTGCCACTGTTGCCTTTTTCGCCTCTCTTCGCCTTTGTCGCCATTGGCTTTTGGCTTGCTTAGTTGGGGACATTTAACATTTAATTTTGAATTTAACAATACTATTACAACATTGTTTTCCTGTTATCTCTGTAAAGCTGCTTTGAAACAATTTGTATTGTAAAAAGCGCAATATAAATAAAGGTGACTTGACTTATCAATGCTAGGCTGCATGGATGTGTAATGGGCGTGCCTTGTCTTTAAAGGGACACTTCACCCGTGGGAAAATTAATCTTTATTGATAGTGGGTCATATATTTAGTCGAAATGTACCAAAAATTTCGAATTTGGTGCCTTCTGGACCGAGTAAAGACAGAAAGAAACTTCAGGGCGAATTTGTATGGAAAACCACAACTCCCACAATGCACCACATTGCACAGCTCCGTAAGCCACTCCCACTAATCCAGAATAACACCTATGAGGTATCCGCCTATCAGATTCAGAGAAAGCACTATTCCGTCTACAGGGATAGCTACCACCAGAGTTTGAAATTCATTTCACAGAAAAAATATCTAGTTTGTTGCCGAAATACTCCTCGTTACTATTTATTTAGAAATGGTAAATTATTGGATGGTACTGGGATGTTCAGTCCGAACAAGGACAGGACAAAAAGTAAGTTTTCATTCCCTACCGAGAGATGCAAACAGTGGCTAAGAGCGATTAACCACCCGATATATTCGCAAGACTGCCAGGTTTGTATAAGAATATAATAGAATATAAACACTCACTTTACTGTCAGACGTCCGTTTGTCCCTGCAGGCTTTGCCTGTCATTTCCAGTTCACCTTTGGGATTGTGAAGTATGTCTCCAGAACGCCGCTGTCCATATGCGGTGTGAAACTAGGATGGTCCACAACACAAACCTCCTTTCCCGCTTCAGAGATTTCGTCCAGGAGAAATTGGCATCTTTGAAATTCTTTGCAACATACGGACTCTATCTCTGTGTCCGTAGGTGCCCAGTGAGAGCACAGGCACCACCAGTCCGCCCCAGCTCGAGCTAATCCGGGCTCCTCGTCGGTGACAGGCAGGTCTTCTGCCTCGGCTGCAGAAGCCCCAGCAGCCGCAGCAGCCGCCTCCTGTTCCTCCATCAGCCTCAGCTGCTCTTCACTATATTGCGGCTCGTAAAGATAGCCACGAACATCGGATTCGAGCAGCAGATTTTCAAAATCCTCTTCATCCATATCATGTTTTGTTTCTTCCGTCATAAGCTCCTATCTCCATAGCGCTTGTTAGCTTAGCTTCCTAACAAGATGGCGGATATTGCTTTCTGTATCTGCAAGTGAAGTCCCACCCATTGATCTGTAATAGGTCTGTAGCATGAGTGGGTCCATTCCTCTGTATAAATGATGAGCTAGTGTTTGTAGTCTTACCCTTAGTCAAAGAAATGGGACTTCCTACTTTATTATGACGCAAAATGAAAAATTTTACGTTATAAAAAGCAGGAAGTGGAACAATTAAATCCTTATTTCTCCCATCTCAGTGGAAAATAAGGGAATAAAGCATGACCATTCGAAAATATGACTGGGTTTCTAAAGATACAAAGTCTAATGCAAATGGGTGAAGTTTCCCTTTAACAGTTTTATGTTAAGTTGGATGCACGTCCATTAACCCTTGTATATTCTGCGTTGTGTTCTTCTTGTGCTGGATGGAGAAAAGACTCGAACCAAGACCAACTGCTGGTTGTTCTTTTAATGAAGGCAAAACAGCGGATTTGTCTGTACAAATCAACAAAAAAATACATAAGTCTCTGTCACATGCAGTCTTTTCCACACAGTAGTACACAGATCTCAAACTCCTCCTCTCAGCTAGCCTGGCGCAGACTGCACACAACTGATAAAACTTTAAATATTATCAGCAAAAATAAATAATAAATAAAAAAATTGAAAATGAACTAAATAAATTATAAAATGCTCAATGTAATTGACAACATGAATTTCTTATACATGCTTAATACAAGCAATGTAAACACTACGCCAAATTAATTATAATGAACATTATACATATACCTGTACAAATCAACAAAAAAATACATAAGGCTCTGTCACATGCAGTCTCCTCCACACAGTACACAGACCTCAAGCTCCTGTTAGCAGATAAACATACAGAAAAATCTGTGGACTAGCACGTGGAAACATGTATACTTTAAAGCTTGCAAAAAGTCTGTTTACAAGGTCTTTATTCAATTGACACCTTAACTGCATGTTCACAACCTCAAAACTAACATTTATAGATGCATAAAACAAGGTTTGCATCGTCCAAAAACCGAAATAAGTGTTTAAAATACATTATTATTCATTGTTTGGAAGACTGTTCCAAAGTTTAGGTGCTAAACAGGAAAATGATCTACCGCCAGCAGTCGGTTTTGATATTCTAGGTATTATCAACTGGCCGGAATTTTGAGATCGCAATAGACATGAAGGACTATAATGCGTTAAGAGCTCGCTGAAGTACTCAGTAAACCATTTAGTGCTTTGTAAGTAATCATCAGCACTATTTAAAAATGTATACACTGTTTAATAGGGAGCTGTGGTGGCAAACATTTTCTATTACTGAATAAGAGACAAAAAATTGCCAATTGTCTTTTAAGATGATTTATTTCCTTGCAAGGAACGGTCAGCAATCATACAGTCATACAGAGTGGCTGCAGAGTGTGACAATGTGAGGAGGGCATCCTTCCTTCTTTATATAAATGTCAGTCAGCTCAGAAAAATCAAATTATTTTTAACATTAAAGTTTATTTTTCTGACTCCTAATGCAGAATTTGTTCTTGTTTTCAGCATAAACTCATGATGATTTTTCAGATGATTTTTCGATTGACCAAGACTTAATATCTAAAGTCATCTTGATTCTCAAGTAAATGTATCTTCATTTAAGAATGTTTAGATACATTCTTATCTTATCATTGTTTTATTTGTTTTGTTTTTACAGTGTAATATTCATGACAAACAACTTTGATTTGTGCACTGCTTGCAGAATAGTGATCTAGTAAAAGAAGCAACAGTACTATCTTGACTACATTTGAAAAAAAATGTTTGACAGTAGTTTTTAAAATAAAGTAGCTTGTCCAGTAATTAGCTAAATAATTAGTTAAATGCTGTGATAATTTACTATGTTTGACTCTTTTGAAACTTTCAAACAATTCAATTTTGTTGTTTTTGTGTCTGAGAAATGGTCTGGTTTAATAGAAAAAAATCATATAATCTGATGTGTTTATAAAGATGAGGAAAGATAAATTTAGCAAAATGCAATAGTGATTTTTCAACCAACCAATGAGTGCACGGGAATGTTAACGAGCAGATCCTCTGTCACTAATTTCACTGTAACAAACCCAGGTGATGAAAATCTGTGTTATTTTAAAAGCCCTGGCTTGAAGACTGTTTTTAGAAAGCATAGAAAGGATGGTGATTGTTTCAGCTGTAATCAAGATGGCAATTTCAAACTTTATGTTTTTGGTCTTTTTGTGTCTCCAACCAAATGGTAAAGCTGTTTTCAATTTAGTGTAATGTTTCAAATGTTAAATACATGTGTAACTTTATTTGTTTTGTTTTACATCTTGTTTTCAGGATTTGCTTCTCCAGTTGGGCGTCATTTATACCAAACTGATATTGAACAAGCACTCTTGGAGAGCAAAGGTTTGTAACTCTTATATAGTGGTTAACATAATTATTTTTGTACATAATGCAAAGTTAACTTTTAATGAGACCTGATGAACTCTTGTATTAAAGTTAGTAATATCGTTTGTTTTCCAGATGGTCCCTTGTCTATTCCTTGTGTGAACAAACAAAATTCACCATGGTCAGTGGTAGTGAAGTGTAAAATGGCTGTTGAGATGTCGTTGCAGAATGCATCTGGGCTAATTGTCCAAAAAGGTTACTTTTTTTTATGCTGATACTATTTGGTTGACACTGATCCTGAGGAAAGAAAACAATATATATATTTTTTTTTCTTTAAAACAATTTTTTTTTAGGCATTGATTGGAAGTTGATGGAGTCCAACCCTCTTCCTGCAGAGGTTGATAAGTTAACTGCATCAAGTCATGTCCCTGTTGAGGTTGATGGGAAGTTGACAGAATCTAGGCAAGTCCCTGTTGATGGGAAGTTGATAGAATCTAGCCAAGTCCCTGTTGAGGTTGATGGGAAGCTCACTGAGGCCAGCCATGTCCCTGTTGAGGTTGATGGGAAGCTCACTGAGGCCAGCCATGTCTCAGCTGAGGTTGATGGGAAGCTGAAGGAATCCAGCCTTGTCCCTGCTCAGGTTGAAGGGCAGCTCTCTGAGGCCAGCCATGTCCCTGCTGAGGTTGATTGGAAGCTGACGGCATCCAGCCATGTCCCTGCTGAGGTTGATGGGAAGCTCACTGAGGCCAGCCATGTCCCTGCTGAGGTTGATGGGAAGCTCACTGAGGCCAGCCATGTTCCTGCTGAGGTTGATGGGAAGCTGACAGCATCCAGCCATGTCCTAGCTCAAGAGCTTAGCCAAGTCCCTGCTGAGGTTGATGGGAAGCTCACTGAGGCCAGCCATGTCCCTGTTGAAGAGTCTAGCCATGTTCCTGTTGAGGTTGATGGGAATCTGACAGCATCCAGCCATGTCCTAGCTCAAGAGCTTAGCCAAGTCCCTGCTGAGGTAGATGGGAAGCTCACTGAGGCTAGCCATGTCCCTGCTGAGGTTAATGGACCGTTGACTGCATCCAGCCATTTCCCAGCTGAAGAGTCTAGCCATGTTCCTGCTGAGGTTGATGGGAAGCTACCTGAGACCAGCCATGTCCCTGCTGAGGTTGATGGGAAGCTGACAGCATCCAGCCATGTCCCAGCTGAAGAGTCTAGCCATGTTCCTGCTGAGGTTGATGGACCATTGACTGCATCCAGCCATGTCCCAGCTGAGGTTGATGGGAAGCTACCTGAGACCAGCCATGGCCCTGCTGAAGTTTATGGGAATCTGACGGCATCCAGCCATGTCCCAGCTCAAGAGCCTAGCCAAGTCCCTGCTGAGGTTGATGGGAAGCTCACTGAGGCCAGCCATGCCCCTGCTGAGGTTGATGGGAAGCTGACGGCATCCAGCCATGTCCCAGCTCAAGAGCCTAGCCAAGTCCCTGCTGAGGTTGATGGACTGTTGACTGCATCCAGCCATGTCCCTGCTGAGGTTGATGGGAAGCTCACTGAGGCTAGCCATGTCCCTGCTGAGGTTGATGGGAATCTGACAGCATCCAGCCATGTCCCTGCTGAGGTTAATGGATCGTTGACTGCATCCAGCCATTTCCCAGCTGAAGAGTCTAGCCATGTTCCTGCTGAGGTTGATGGGAAGCTGACAGCATCCAGCCATGTCCTAGCTCAAGAGCCTAGCCAAGTCCCTGCTGAGGTTGATGGGAAGCTACCTGAGACCAGCCATGTCCCTGCTGAGGTTGATGGGAAGCTGACAGCATCCAGCCATGTCCCAGCTGAAGAGTCTAGCCATGTTCCTGCTGAGGTTGATGGACCGTTGACTGCATCCAGCCATGTCCCAGCTGAGGTTGATGGGAAGCTACCTGAGACCAGCCATGGCCCTGCTGAAGTTTATGGGAATCTGACAGCATCCAGCCATGTCCCAGCTGAAGAGTCTAGCCATGTTCCTGCTGAGGTTGATGGACCGTTGACTGCATCCAGCCATGTCCCAGCTGAGGTTGATGGGAAGCTACCTGAGACCAGCCATGTCCCTGCTGAGGTTGATGGGAAGCTCACTGAGGCCAGCCATGTCCCTGCTGAGGTTGATGGGAAGCTGACTGCATCCAGCCATGTCCCTGCTCAGGTTGAAGGGAAGCTCACTGAGACCAGCCATGGCCCTGCTGAGGTTGATGGGAAGCTGACTGCATCCAGCCATGTCCCTGCTGAGGTTGATGGAAAGCTCACTGAGACCAGCCATGGCCCTGCTGAGGTTGATGGGAAGCTGACGGCATCCAGCCATGTCCCTGCTCAGGTTGAAGGGAAGCTCACTGAGGCAAGCCATGTCCCTGCTGAGGTTGATGGAAAGCTCACTGAGACCAGCCATGTCCCTGCTGAGGTTGATGGGAAGCTACATGAGACCAGCCATATCCCTGCTGAGGTTGATGGGAAGCTGACAGCATACAGCCATGTCCTAGCTCAAGAGCCCAGCCAAGTCCCTGCTGAGGTTGATGGGAAGCTCACTGAGGCCAGCCATGTTCCTGTTGAGGTTGATGGGAATCTGACAGCATCCAGCCATGTCCCAGCTGAAGAGTCTAGCCATGTTCCTGCTGAGGTTGATGGGAAGCTACATGAGACCAGCCATATCCCTGCTGAGGTTGATGGGAAGCTGACAGCATCCAGCCATGTCCTAGCTCAAGAGCCCAGCCAAGTCCCTGCTGAGGTTGATGGGAAGCTCACTGAGGCCAGCCATGTTCCTGTTGAGGTTGATGGGAATCTGACAGCATCCAGCCATGTCCCAGCTGAAGAGTCTAGCCATGTTCCTGCTGAGGTTGATGGACAGTTGAATGCATCCAGCCATGTCCCAGCTGAAGAGTCTTGCACTGTTCCTGCTGAGGTTGATGGACAGTTGACTGCATCCAGCTATGTCCCAGCTGAAGAGTCTAGCCATGTCCCTGAGGTTGATGGGAAGCTCACTGAGGCCAGCCATGTCCCTGCTGAGGTTGATGGGAAGCTCACTGAGGCCAGCCATGTCCCAGCTGAGGTTGATGGGAAGCTGACGGAATCCAGCCTTGTCCCTGCTCAGGTTGAAGGGCAGCTCTCTGAGGCCAGCCATGTCCCTGCTGAGGTTGATTGGAAGCTGACGGCATCCAGCCATGTCCCTGCTGAGGTTGATGGGAAGCTCACTGAGGCCAGCCATGTCCCTGCTGAGGTTGATGGGAAGCTCACTGAGGCCAGCCATGTTCCTGCTGAGGTTGATGGGAAGCTCACTGAGGCCAGCCATGTCCCTGCTGAGGTTGATGGGAAGCTGACGGCATCCAGCCATGTCCCAGCTGAAGAGTCTAGCCATGTTCCTGCTGAGGTTGATGGGAAGCTACCTGAGACCAGCCATGTCCCTGCTGAGGTTGATGGGAAGCTGACGGCATCCAGCCATGTCCTAGCTCAAGAGCCTAGCCATGTTCCTGCTGAGGTTGATGGACAGTTGACTGCATCCAGCCATGTCCCAGCTGAGGTTGATGGGAAGCTACCTGAGACCAGCCATGTCCCTGCTGAGGTTGATGGGAAGCTGACGGCATCCAGCCATGTCCTAGCTCAAGAGCCTAGCCAAGTCCCTGCTGAGGTTGATGGGAAGCTCACTGAGGCCAGCCATGTCCCTGCTGAGGTTGATGGGAAGCTGACAGCATCCAGCCATGTCCTAGCTCAAGAGCCTAGCCAAGTCCCTGCTGAGGTTGATGGGAAGCACACTGAGGCCAGCCATGTCCCTGCTGAGGTTGATGGGAAGCTGACAGCATCCAGCCATGTTCCTGCTGAGGTTGATGAACAGTTGACTGCATCCAGCCATGTCCCAGCTGAAGAGTCTAGCCATGTCCCTGCTGAGGTTGATGGGAATCTGACATCATCTAGCCATGTCCCAGCTGTAGAGTCTAGCCATGTTCCTGCTGAGGTTGATGGGAAAATTAGGGCATCCAGCAGTGTCCCAGCTGAGGTTGATGGGAATCTGACAGCATCCAGCCATGTCCCAGCTGAAGAGTCTAGCCATGTTCCTGCTGAGGTTGATGGACCGTTGACTGCATCCAGCCATGTCCCAGCTGAGGTTGATGGGAAGCTACCTGAGACCAGCCATGTCCCTGCTGAGGTTGATGGGAAGCTCACTGAGGCCAGCCATGTCCCTGCTGAGGTTGATGGGAAGCTGACTGCATCCAGCCATGTCCCTGCTCAGGTTGAAGGGAAGCTCACTGAGGCAAGCCATGTCCCTGCTGAGGTTGATGGAAAGCTCACTGAGACCAGCCATGGCCCTGCTGAGGTTGATGGGAAGCTGACGGCATCCAGCCATGTCCCTGCTCAGGTTGAAGGGAAGCTCACTGAGGCAAGCCATGTCCCTGCTGAGGTTGATGGAAAGCTCACTGAGACCAGCCATGTCCCTGCTGAGGTTGATGGGAAGCTGACAGCATCCAGCCATGTCCCAGCTGAAGAGTCTAGCCATGTTCCTGCTGAGGTTGATGGGAAGCTACCTGAGACCAGCCATATCCCTGCTGAGGTTGATGGGAAGCTGACAGCATCCAGCCATGTCCTAGCTCAAGAGCCCAGCCAAGTCCCTGCTGAGGTTGATGGGAAGCTCACTGAGGCCAGCCATGTTCCTGTTGAGGTTGATGGGAATCTGACAGCATCCAGCCATGTCCCAGCTGAAGAGTCTAGCCATGTTCCTGCTGAGGTTGATGGACAGTTGACTGCATCCAGCTATGTCCCAGCTGAAGAGTCTAGCCATGTCCCTGAGGTTGATGGGAAGCTCACTGAGGCCAGCCATGTCCCTGCTGAGGTTGATGGGAAGCTCACTGAGGCCAGCCATGTCCCAGCTGAGGTTGATGGGAAGCTGACGGAATCCAGCCTTGTCCCTGCTCAGGTTGAAGGGCAGCTCTCTGAGGCCAGCCATGTCCCTGCTGAGGTTGATTGGAAGCTGACGGCATCCAGCCATGTCCCTGCTGAGGTTGATGGGAAGCTCACTGAGGCCAGCCATGTCCCTGCTGAGGTTGATGGGAAGCTCACTGAGGCCAGCCATGTTCCTGCTGAGGTTGATGGGAAGCTGACAGCATCCAGCCATGTCCTAGCTCAAGAGCCTAGCCAAGTCCCTGCTGAGGTTGATGGGAAGCTACCTGAGACCAGCCATGTCCCTGCTGAGGTTGATGGGAAGCTGACAGCATCCAGCCATGTCCCAGCTGAAGAGTCTAGCCATATTCCTGCTGAGGTTGATGGACCATTGACTGCATCCAGCCATGTCCCAGCTGAGGTTGATGGGAAGCTACCTGAGACCAGCCATGGCCCTGCTGAAGTTTATGGGAATCTGACAGCATCCAGCCATGTCCTAGCTCAAGAGCCTAGCCATGTTCCTGCTGAGGTTGATGGACAGTTGACTGCATCCAGCCACGTCCCAGCTGAGGTTGATGGGAAGCTCACTGAGGCCGATGGGAAGCTCACGGAGACCAGCCATGTCCCTGCTGAGGTTGATGGACTGACTGCATCCAGCCATGTCTCAGCTGAAGAGTGTAGCCATGTTCCTGCTGAGGTTGATGGGAAGCTGACAGCATCCAGCCATGTCCTAGCTCAAGAGCCTAGCCAAATCCCTGCTGAGGTTGATGGGAAGCTGACAGCATCCAGCCATGTTCCTGCTGAGGTTGATGAACAGTTGACTGCATCCAGCCATGTCCCAGCTGAAGAGTCTAGCTATGTCCCTGCTGAGGTTGATGGGAATCTGACATCATCTAGCCATGTCCCAGCTGTAGAGTCTAGCCATGTTCCTGCTGAGGTTGATGGGAAATTAGCAGCATCCAGCCACGTCCCTGCTGAGGTTGATGGGAAAATGAGGGCATCCAGCAGTGTCCCAGCTGAGGTTGATGGGAAATTAGCAGCATCCAGCCACGTCCCAGCTGAGGCCGATGGGAAGCTCGCTGAGGCCGATGGGAAGCTCACTGAGGCCGATGGGAAGCTCACTGAGGCCGATGGGAAGCTCACTGAGACCAGCCATGTCCCTGCTGAGGTTGATGGACTGTTGACAGCATCCAGCCATGTCCCTGCTGAGGTTGATGGGAAGCTCACTGAGGCTAGCCATGTCCCTGCTGAGGTTGATGGACCGTTGACTGCATCCAGCCATTTCCCAGCTGAAGAGTCTAGCCATGTTCCTGCTGAGGTTGATGGGAAGCTGACAGCATCCAGCCATGTCCTAGCTCAAGAGCCTAGCCAAGTCCCTGCTGAGGTTGATGGGAAGCTACCTGAGACCAGCCATGTCCCTGCTGAGGTTGATGGGAAGCTGACAACATCCAGCCATGTCCTAGCTCAAGAGCCTAGCCAAGTCCCTGCTGAGGTTGATGGGAAGCTACCTGAGACCAGCCATGTCCCTGCTGAGGTTGATGGGAAGCTGACAGCATCCAGCCATGTCCCAGCTGAGGTTGATGGGAAGCTGACAACATCCAGCCATGTCCTAGCTCAAGAGCCTAGCCAAGTCCCTGCTGAGGTTGATGGGAAGCTCACTGAGGCCAGCCATGTCCTAGCTCAAGAGCCTAGCCATGTCCCTGCTGAGGTTGATGGGAAGCTCACTGAGGCAAGCCATGTCCCTGCTGAGGTTGATGGGAAGCTCTCTGAGGCCAGCCATGTCCCTGCTGAGGTTGATGGGAAGCTGACGGCATCCAGCCTAGTCCCTGCTCAGGTTGAAGGGCAGCTCACTGAGGCAAGCCATGTCCCTGCTGAGGTTGATGGGAAGCTCACTGAGGCCAGCCATGTCCCTGCTGAGGTTGATGGGAATCTGACAGCATCCAGCCATGTCCCAGCTGAAGAGTCTAGCTATGTTCCTGCTGAGGTTGATGGGAAGCTGACAGCATCCAGTCATGTCCCAGCTGAAGAGTCTAGCCATGTTCCTGTTGAGGTTGATGGGAAGCTCACTGAGGCCAGCCATGTCCCTGCTGAGGTTGATGGGAATCTGACAGCATCCAGCCATGTCCCTGCTGAGGTTGATGGACCGTTGACTCCATCCAGCCATGTCCCAGCTGAAGAGTCTAGCCATGTTCCTGCTGAGGTTGATGGGAAGCTCACTGAGGCCAGCCATGCCCCTGTTGAGGAGTCTAGCCATGTTCCTGCTGAGGTTGATGGACAGTTGACTGCATCCAGCCATGTCCCAGCTGAAGAGTCTAGCCATGTTCCTGCTGAGGTTGATGGACAGTTGACTGCATCCAGCCATGTCCCTGCTGAGGTTGATGGGAAAATGAGGGCATCCAGCAGTGTCCCAGCTGAGGTTGATGGGAAATTGGCAGCATCCAGCCATGTCCCTGCTGAAGAGTCTAGCCATGTTCCTGCTGAGGTTGATGGACAGTTGACTGCATCCAGCCATGTCCCAGCTGAAGAGTCTAGCCATGTTCCTGCTGAGGTTGAATGGAAGCTCACTGAGGCAAGCCATGTCCCTGCTCAGGTTGAAGGGAAGCTCACTGAGGCAAGCCATGTCCCTGCTCAGGTTGAATGGAAGCTCACTGAGGCAAGCCATGTCCCTGCTCAGGTTGAAGGGAAGCTCACTGAGGCCAGCCATGTCCTAGCTCAAGAGCCTAGCCAAGTCCCTGCTGAGGTTGATGGGAAGCTCACTGAGGCCAGCCATGTCCCAGCTGAAGAGTCTAGCCATGTCCCTGCTGAGGTTGATGGGAAGCTCACTGAGGCCAGCCATGTCCCAGCTGAAGAGTCTAGCCATGTCCCTGCTGAGGTTGATGGGAAGCTCACTGAGGCCAGCCATGTCCCTGCTGAGGTTGATGGGAAGCTCACTGAGGCCAGCCATGTCCCTGCTGAGTTTGATGGGAAGCTGACAGCATCCAGCCATGTCCCAGCTGAAGAGTCTAGCTATGTTCCTGCTGAGGTTGATGGGAAGCTGACAGCATCCAGCCATGTCCCTGCTGAGGTTGATGGGAAATTAGCAGCATCCAGCCACGTCCCAGCTGAGGTTGATGGGAAGCTCACTGAGGCCGATGGGAAGCTCACTGAGACCAGCCATGTCCCTGCTGAGGTTGATGGGAAGCTCACTGAGACCAGCCATGTCCCTGCTGAGGTTGATGGTAAGCTCACTGAGACCAGCCATGTTCCTGCTGAGGTTGATGGACAGTTGACTGCATCCAGTCATGTCCCAGCTGAGGTTGATGGGAAGCTCACTGAGACCAGCCATGTCCCTGCTGAGGTTGATGGTAAGCTCACTGAGACCAGCCATGTTCCTGCTGAGGTTGATGGACAGTTGACTGCATCCAGTCATGTCCCAGCTGAGGTTGATGGGAAATCGGCAGCATCCAGCCACGTCCCAGCTGAGGTTGATGGGAAGCTCACTGAGTCCAGCCATGTCCCAGCTGAGGTTGATGGGAAGCTCACTGAGGCCAGCCATGTCCCAGCTGAGGTTGATGGGAAGCTCACTGAGGCCAGCCATGTCCCTGCTGAGGTTGATGGGAAGCTCACTGAGGCCAGCCATGTCCCTGCTGAGGTTGATGGGAAGCTGACAGCATCCAGCCATGTCCTAGCTCAAGAGCCTAGCCAAGTCCCTGCTGAGGTTGATGGGAATCTGACAGCATCCAGCCATGTCCCTGCTGAGGTTGATGGACCGTTGACTCCATCCAGCCATGTCCCAGCTGAAGAGTCTAGCCATGTTCCTGCTGAGGTTGATGAGAAGCTACCTGAGACCAGCCATGTCCCTGCTGAGGTTGATGGGAAGCTCACTGAGGCCAGCCATGCCCCTGTTGAGGTTGATGGACAGTTGACTGCATCCAGCCATGTCCCTGCTGAGGTTGATGGGAAAATGAGGGCATCCAGCAGTGTCCCAGCTGAGGTTGATGGGAAATTGGCAGCATCCAGCCATGTCCCTGCTGAGGTTGATGGGAAGCTCATTGAGGCTAGCCATGTCCCTGCTGAGGTTGATGGGAATCTGACAGCATCCAGCCATGTTCCTGCTGAGGTTGATGGACAGTTGACTGCATCCAGCCATGTCCCAGCTGAAGAGTCTAGCCATGTCCCTGTTGAGGTTGATGGGAAGTTGACAGCATCCAGCCATGTCCCTGCTGAGGTTGAATGGAAGCTCACTGAGGCAAGCCATGTCCCTGCTCAGGTTGAAGGGAAGCTCACTGAGGCAAGCCATGTCCCTGCTGAGGTTGATGGGAAGCTCACTGAGGCCAGCCATGTCCCTGCTGAGGTTGATGGGAAGCTAACTGAGACCAGCCATGGCCCTGCTGAAGTTGATGGGAAGCTCACTGAGGCCAGCCATGTTCCTGCTGAGGTTGATGGGAAGCTCACTGAGACCAGCCATGTCCCTGCTGAGGTTGATGGGAAGCTCACTGAGGCCAGCCATGTCCCTGCTGAGTTTGATGTGAATCTGACAGCATCCAGCCATGTCCCAGCTGAAGAGTCTAGCCTTGGTCCTGCTGAGGTTGATGGACCGTTGACTGCATCCAGCCATGTCCCAGCTGAAGAGTCTAGCCATGTTCCTGCTGAGGTTGATGGACCGTTGACTGCATCCAGCCATGTCCCAGCTGAAGAGTCTAGCCATGTCCCTGCTGAGGTTGATGGGAAGCTCACTGAGGCCAGCCATGTCCCTGCTGAGGTTGATGGGAAAATGAGGGCATCCAGCAGTGTCCCAGCTGAGGTTGATGGGAAAATGAGGGCATCCAGCAGTGTCCCAGCTGAGGTTGATGGGAATCTGACAGCATCCAGCCATGTCCCAGCTGAAGAGTCTAGCCGTGTTCCTGCTGAGGTTGATGGGAAATTGGCAGCATCCAGCCACGTCCCTGCTGAGGTTGATGGGAAATTGGCAGCATTCAGCCACGTCCCTGCTGAGGTTGATGGGAAGCTGACAGCATCCAGCCATGTTCCTGCTGAACAGTCCAGCCACATCCCTACAGAGTTTGATGGGAATGTCACTGAGGCCAGCCATGTCCCTGCTGAGGTTGATGGGAAAATGAGGGCATCCAGCAGTGTCCCTGCTGAGGTTGATGGGAAAATGAGGGCATCCAGCAGTGTCCCAGCTGAGGTTGATGGGAAGCTCACTGAGGCCAGCCATGTCCCTGCTGAGGTTGATGGGAAGTTGACAGCATCCAGCAGTGTCCCAGCTGAGGTTGATGGGAATCTGACAGCATCCAGCCATGTCCCAGCTGAAGAGTCTAGCCATGTTCCTGCTGAGGTTGATGGGAGATTGGCAGCATCCAGCCACGTCCCTGCTGAGGTTGATGGGAAGCTGACAGCATCCAGCCATGTTCCTGCTGAACAGTCCAGCCACATCCCTACAGAGTTTGATGGGAATGTCACTGAGGCCAGCCATGTCCCCGCTGAGGCTGATGGGAAATTGCCAGTATCCAGCCATGTCCCTGCTGAGGTTGATGGGCTGTTGACTAAATTTGCCCTTGGCACTTGGAGATAGATCAACTAAACTTCCGTTCTTGATTTTAATCAATAAAACCAGTTATGTTTCTGGAAGATTTCTGCTCCCTTTGTTCATTCATCTTACTTTTTTATAGTCTATCCTAATTTCTTCAAAACCTTTCCAACAAGGTTATTTCATTGCATTATAAATGTCCAAGTCTACTTTGTATTTTAATCTCTATTCTAATGTGATATTTCTTTTACAATTGGCTTTATCCAACAAGAGAACTTGAGCATCCTGGCTTTGTTCATTTTACTTGTTAGTGTTTTGGGGCCTGAAAATGGCTGCAAGTTTAAAAGAAAATATGCATTTGTAATTTGCACAGATGTTACATCAGCCATGTTCAGAGTCATGCACAAGTACTTAACAACCAAAATAACAATGGTGGACAAAAGGACTGTTTTTGCACTGCTCAATATATTAAGTTTAATGCTTCTCCAGCAAAGTGTAAATTTATTGCACCACTACAAACAGTGGAGTATTTAAATGTGTAGAAGAATGCTTGTGTGCAGGCAGGTAAAAGGGATATAGCCAACTGCTGCCTGGCCAGTTGAATACAGCATTTTTAGTTCCTTTTTTGGATCCATGTGAATGAGGAACTCTTTGACCATGATGTCTTCTGTATTTGAAACCTCCCATTTTTAGTACATTGTCAATAAAATGCACCCTAAAACTGCATCTAAGAATTGGCACAATATGGTTTTTGGGTGAGTAGTGCAGAATGTGAAGTCACCTTTATGAAGAGCTTTGTTATTTCTATTATCCAATGATTTACTATAGTACTCTCTTACGGTTTTTAATAATATTAGTTTGTTTTTATATTATTTGCTTGCTCTACTGCTTTAGTTTTTTTTTTATATATAAAAAGCTTATGTATTTTTCCGTTTACATGATTTTTTCATCTGTAAAGCTGTTCTGCAAAAAAAGTAATTGTCCAGCTCAGTTCAGTTTTCATTTAGTATTGTCAATACAGTCAGAATTTGTGATAAATGTCCCTGCTTAGCTTGATGGGAAGTTGTCAACATCCAGCCATGTCCCTGCTAAAGATTGTTTAGAAGCTTACTGAGTCCAGCCATGGTCCAGCTGAGATTGTTAACAGCATCTAGCCACATCCCCACGGAGGTTGATGGGAAGCTAACAGCATCCAGTCATGTCCCAGCTGAACAGTCCAGCCACGTCCCCACTGAAGTTGATGGGAAGTTGACCGCATTTAGCCATGTCCCCACTGAAGTTGATGGGAAGTTGACCGCATCTACCCATGTCCCTGCTGGACAGTCAACCCACATCTCTACTGAGGTTGATGGGAAGGTCACTGAAGCTAGCCATGTCCCAGCTGAACAGTCCAGCCATGTCCCTGTTGAGGTTGATTTGAATTTGACAGCATCCAGCCATGTCCCTGCTGAGGTTGATGGGAAGTTAACTTCATCCAGCAATGTCCCAGTTGAACAGTCCAGCCATGTCCCTGCTGAGGTTGATGGGAAGTTGACAGCATCCAGCCATATCCCAGCGGAGGTTGATGGGAAGTTAACAGTATCCAGTCATGTCCCAGTTGAACAGTCCAGCCACGTCCCTGCTGAGGTTGATGGGAAGTTTACTGAAGCTAGCTAAGTCCCCACTGAAGTTGATGCGAAGTTTAATTATTTATTTATTTATTTGATATGGACATAACAACAGCATTGGTCAAACCAGATACATTGTGTTTAGTGTTATAGCAAAACTGCTAATTTGCAACACATGTCCATAGGACGCTACACATTTCACAAAACACAACACAATACAGTATAAAAAAAACAGTGCAAAACAATACAAAGTACAATATTTAAGAAGGTAAACAATGCACATCATCACTATGCATTTCACACAGCATTATCATGTGTGCAGCTTTGACTTGACCTCAGCCATTGTTTCAGACCTCTGTCAAAGCTGATCATGTCTGTCTGTAGTTTTAGTTCAGTGGGCAGGGAGTTCCATAGTCTCGTTCCATTAAAAGAGAAACTGGACTGACCGAAAGATTTTGTAAAACTTGGAAGAACACAGTCCCCACTGACTGAGACTCTGGTGGCGGCGGTGACACATGACACATGAACAAACATTTAAAAACCAATTTTAGAGTACTAAAATGTATACAATTTTTGAAAGTAAAAAGATTATGTCTATGAATGATGTCAACGTGATGCGAAGTCATAGGTTTTCTATCAAATACCTTGAATGCCTGCTTGTACACTGAAAACAACAGGCTTGAGTGTGGACGGGGAGGTTTGTGACCAAGATATGACGCAGAAAGACACATGTGAGAAAATCATTGCATGCATGTATAACAGGGCTAGCCTGGTTCTACCAGACTCTCATACATTTAATTTGTACAGAGAGTCTGGCACTGCTGCATTGACAATCGTTAACTTCCTTGTAGGCGGGTACTCTATTGAAGTGCAACCTTTGGCTTTTATATTGTCGACCAAACGGACTACGCCACCCCCAAAATCTGGGATGGGGGACCCTAACAATGATATTTTTCTTCTACACAGGCAGTTCAATTAAAGGAGAACTCCAGCGCAAAATGAACCTTAGGTCTAATTACACATTGTTACCTAGTCAACCGTTATCTGAGATTTGTTTTCATGATTATCGAATGTAAATAGTTTTATCTCTAAAAACAGTTTAGACTATAACGCTAGTATAACGCTAGTATATAGGGCACAGAGTAATGACAAATAAAAATCGCTTGTTAATACCACTAACAAGGCTCAAAATAGCCCCACACTAACACGGTAGCATAATAAGTGTCCCTACCTTCAAACCGAAGCATTGAGAACTTTGTCAGTGTCCAGACAGTTTAATAAGAAGATATTTTATGCATACAGTCAGCTTCGCGAATACAGGCAGAAGCCATCTTTGAAAAACAGTCTCTACCAGTCGATTTACGAACGCCGATCCAAGTGCGCTGAATTGTGTAGAATCTCATGGTCCGTTGTTTCCAGAAGAAAGCACTGAGCGCATAAGAGAAGCACTGAACGCAACAGAGAAAATAAATAAATAAAAATAATTTAATCACATCTCACCTGCGCACTTGGATCGGCGGTCGTAGATCGACTGGTAGAGACTGTTTTTCAAAGATGGCTTCTGCCTGTATTCGTGAAGCTGACTGTATGTATAAAATATCTTCTTATTAAACTGTATGGACACTGCCAAAGTTCTCAATGCTTCGGTTTGAAGGTAGGGACCCTTATTATGCTACCGTGTTAGTGTGGGACTATTTTAAGCCTTGTTAGTGGTATTAACAAGCGATTTTTATTTGTCGTTACTCTATACCCTATTTACTAACGTTATACTAGCGTTATAGGCTAAACTGTTTTTAGAGATAAAACTATTTACATTCGATAATCATGAAAACAAATCTCAGATAACGGTTGACTAGGTAACAATGTGTAATTAGACCAAAGGTTCATTTTGCGCTGGAGTTCTCCTTTAAATGATCCAGAAGCCAGAGTACAAAATGTTGAGTTACTTTATTAAATGACAAACACCGTCCTTCTCTTATAACTGGTATGACTTGGTTGGCAACAGTGTTACTCAAACAATAACTTCAAAAGAAATAACAACAATGCTCAAAACCAATCAAACTCAAATTAAAGAAATACAATTAAAGAAAATAAATAAAAAATCTACACCCCAGATTATTTAACCAGACCAATCATAATTTAAATAAAGAACAAAAGACAATAGGAATAACTCTCGGACGTAGCACAAATCAATCTGAAATCATGAAATGGGAAATACACCCCATGGGAGGAAATTATCAAACCACAGCACAAATCAAAAAAATATAAATAACACATCAAACACAACCCAACAAGACCTCCCATAAAGTGATAACTTGACAGACAGATTTCAGAAAAGAATCATAACTACCACAAAAACTTAAAGTATAACAAATAAACAAAAATACAAAGTAATCAAATTCCTAAATAAGACAAAAAAACTTTGAAAATAATTAAAACCACAAAAATTAAATTATAACAAAATCAACAAAATGTAATCAAATTCCAAGTTTGGTGAGGAAAAGAAACGGCGGTCGCTTGCCAAGAAAGGGTTTGACCTGAAATCAAAACCCATTTAGTTTATTACGCATACACCCTTATACATTTAAAAACAATCATATAGAAATACTCAAGTTGTTGATACGCTACGCCTCACTTAATGGATGATTACGATGCATATAAATCTCAATGAAAACAGGCGTGTTGTAACGCAGCCGGCAACTCGGCAAAGTATTAATACTCGTTGTTGATACGCTACGCCTCACTTAATGGATGATTACGATGCATATAAATCTCAATGAAAGCAACCGTGTTGTAACGCAGTCAGCAACTTGGCAAAGTATTAATGCTCATCAGGTGGCCAAAGCCCAGCAGACATGGCACATCCACTATGTTCTCAGAACAATCATTGGTGCAGGAAAGATCTCTATCGAGCTCAAGGGTTCAACTCCTTTCACGCGCCAGCAGAGGAAGAAACAAACTTGAGCGTAGAACGAGAGCGAGAAAGACCTCCTTCCTTAACGCCCGCGAGACTTTAAACAGCCTGCTCATTACGTCATCTGCCCATTTAAAGGCATAGTCTACTCATTCCGGTTACAGAAGTTTAAAACTGGGAACAAACTATTGGATCTGCCCAGAGTCACTCTGGATCTGCCACCAATCGCTAACGTTTGCTCGTGACGTATGTCGAACCCCGTGGGGAGGAGGGCCACAACATCATGGCCAAAACAAAACTAAGCAAATATTGTTCTTGCTCCGGCTTTAACTTCTTGATATTCGGCAGCGTTGCTACAACGGACCGTGGCCTCGCTCGCATCTTTCTCCGCTGCCATTACTGAACTACAACTCAAAATAACGCACAACGTCATCGTTCTCAGCCACTGCCTCTGTTCACTGATTGGCCCTACAAACAATTGATCGGAGAAAACCAAAGTCTACAGCAGAATCCCAGACGTAGTACTGAAGGAAAATTAAATTGAGCGGAAGTGCGTAGGAGGGTGCAGCCAGGCTATAACAGGGCGGCCTGATAAGACAGATCCCTCCTGATAAAACAAAAACAATTCAAGTTGGATTTGACCTTTTTACAAACATTTTTGACTTGATTTTGAAATTGAAGGTTGTTGTCAAGAATAATTCCAAGAAATGTGGTCTCTTTTACTTCTTGAATAATTTAATTGTTTATGCTTACTTCAAAGGTGCTGTCAACAGGTCTTGTTTTAATTGAGAAACAAACAGCAACGGTTTTCTTCACGTCTAAGGTTAGGTGAGATGACTCAAACCATTTAGAAATGTCTACTAGGGCGAGCGTCAACTGCTGTGCTGCCAGAGCTGAGGTTTTTGCAGATAGATGGATGACTGTATCATCTGCACACAGGTGGCAGTTGGCACCTTGACAGCTATCAGGGAAGTCATTGATGTACATTGTGAACAACAATGGCCCCAGTACTGATCCTTGAGGAACCCCCATGTTGTTAGGGCAAAGAGCTGACTTCACCCCTTTAACCTTAATGCACTGTTGCCTTCCCTCCAAATATGATTATAACCATGCTAGTGAACTAGGTGACATTTTGAAGAGCTGGAGTTTGTTAATTAGCACACTGTGATCCAAAGTATCAAAGGCCTTTTTTAGCTCTAGAAATATAACACCAACTACTTGCCCTTTGTCTAGAGGCCCTTTGATCTTCTCTAGCAAGTTACAATTAGCTGGTTCGGTGCTGTATTTGCGCCTGAAACCAAACTGTTGAGGATGCAGCAGGTGGTTTGACTCAAGATGTTTAATGAGTTGTTCTGCAATTACCTTCTCCAGGATTTTAGACACAACAGATAAAATTGCAATGGGCCTGTAATTGTTGGGTGTGTCCTTTTCCCCTGACTTGTGGATTGGTGTTATTACAGCGGGCTTCCAGCACTGTGGAAATGTACTTGACCGAATTGAGAGATTAACTAAAAATTTAATTGGTTGTAGCAAACTGTCCAGATGTTTTTTAATCAAAATCATACTTATGTTATGGATGTCTTTTGCCGCAGAGTTGTTCATATTTGTAATTATCTTTTTAACTTTATCAGAAGAGACCTCTTGGATTTTAAAAAGGCTTTAAATTAACATCTTCAACACATGATGTCACCTTGTTTTTAAATTTGTTTGCTAGTTCATGCACAGAGTCATTATTAAAAATGATTAAAAACATTTGCCATTGACTCATTGTTATTAACAAGAGTGCCATTGTAAGGACTGGGCGAGGGTGAATCTGAATAATTAAATAAATCCTTGCTAAAGGCCCAAAGCCTTCAAAGGCCTGGAACTTGAAAAAAACACACACAAACACACACACACACACACACATCCCCTCAGGACAGGCCGTGGTGTCCGCTTACAAGACATTAAGACATTTTATGACTGATCGGAATGTCCCACAGGAAGGGGGTTTCTAAAGAGAAAAGAAACTTCTCTCTTTAAAAGACATTTAACCAGATATATTGAATGTGTTTTATGTGTGTGTTTATTTGTCCATGTTTATTTGTCCATGCACTTTACACATAACTGCCTATTCCCCAGGATTCTAACTAAGGAGAAATGAATCCTTTATTCATATATATATATATATGATATATCCCTTTGAGAATTGTACGAACAATGTATCCAATCTCATCTTACGATTTGTCTTTTATGTGTTTGATCTATGTGTTTGAAAACTAATGGGATAAGGTTTCAAACGGTGCAAACTATAATTAATCCGCTCCATGTAAGGCAAGTGTGATTTCTCTGAGCTCGAATCTTCGTTCCCCATTTAGCAATTTACATCACATCTTGCTAAATCTTTGTGACACATAGGACTATAATAATTGTGAAGATTCTGCTCTTAAATACCCGACGAAATTAGCGTTTCAAATGCCTTGCTATGAGACAAAGGATCATAAAAACCAAACTCCCGCCTTGTGATTCCCACTCTCCGATTGCCCAAGCCGACAGGAAAAGGTTGGCTTCGTCAAAAGTGATAAATCTCTCCCCCTCTCTATCCTCTCTCTCTCTTCGTCCTTCGCTGCGGCTGCAACATGTAATCCTATCTCGCGGTCTCCTCCGGAGACCGGATCAGATCTTTATTTCTTTTCTTTGTAAGTTAAAGTTTTGTTTTCCGTAGTCGACTCTGTTCACTCCCACGAAGTGAAACGAACTTAGCCGAACTATGCTACTTTGGTAATGTACCTCAACGACTTTAAAAGCCCTCTGTTCAACACGCGCGCCAAGCAGCACCACGTGACGCTTACACACACAAAGGACTCCGCTCACGCATGCGGCCAGACCGGGCCG
The DNA here is from genome assembly GCA_031834385.1 of Semotilus atromaculatus. Classification (NCBI taxonomy): domain Eukaryota; kingdom Metazoa; phylum Chordata; class Actinopteri; order Cypriniformes; family Leuciscidae; genus Semotilus; species Semotilus atromaculatus. Next base: position 31,631,605 of record JAULUF010000052.1, read on the forward strand.
TTCAGGAATGCAGCAACACAGCGAGATCCATAAATTTGTGCAGGTATATCTTTTTATAGAGCTTCCAATAAGCCTTAAGATGATGTTTCGTGTTGTTTACAGAAAGGTGAAAGTCTGGAGGAATGCTATCAATGCCCTCTCTCTATCTCTCTCTCTCTCTCTCTCTTCTCTCTCACTTACTCGCTCTCACGCGTGTAAGTTCTCCATTGTCCAAACTCTGCGCATTTCTCTCATCGATGTCTTATTGTGTTTTGTATGTCTATTATGTTTGTAAATACATATATATATTCCATGGCAACCGTAGTAAATATATAAGTAGGTATGCCTTTATTAAACCCATTATATTCATGTGATTGACGAACTGTGTTGTTTTGCTCATTTTCAAGTCCTTTAAGTGCCAAAGATCTAACTTATGCTACAAGCTTTACAAATGAAAGATACTTTAAAGAGTATGTGTTTATAGGGCGGGAAACCCAATTCTTCTGGCCAGAGAATTGTGTTTCCTGAAATCCTATAAAGTAAGGTGATATCGTGGATACCCACAATATTATTCTGGCAATTGAGCTAATTAATTTTGCCTGTTTCGTAAGACGTGATCAGTGTAATTAACTGTAATCAACTTGTAGTTGAAATGCAAGGATACACAGTTATGCATGCAGGTAAAATTACATCCTCCCTTAGAGGGAGATTTATTAACATGTAAGACTGATCTAATCCAAACATGTATGAATAATTATTAATTATCAATTATTAATTATGATATGCAAATTCCCCACGGATTAGATCCGCCCAAAGTCTTTACAATGGTGGAGAAAATACGAGCACACTTTAAACTTGTTTTTGAGCAAATTAAGTTTTCAATCTATGTCTATATTGTGATTTAATATTGTACGTGCACCTCGGTTGAGCGAACGCTATGCGAACTCACCTTGACTGATTAAAGGCAAAAAGCCGTTTCAGTCCAGCGAAGCTAAGAAGTAAACTGCAGTTTCATAGTTTCAGAGTATTAAAGTTGTCCGACAAAAGATGAAGAAACCTCTTTTGAACAACGACAATTTTAATGTTAAACTCCCCTGGCGGAACGAGATTCTTCGGCCAGGGTGAAGACAAGATTTAGTGAAACGATGCTCTTTCACTATTCTTAAGAAAGACCTGATATTAATTATAATCGTTAGATTATCGATAACTCCGGGTTAAAACATTGACGTAGCTACTCAATTGTAAAACCTAACGCATATTTGATCATAAGTGCTATTTGATAATATGTTATGGGAGTCGAAAAAACAGAGGAATAATCCCTGTTTTATTTACGCACAGCGCAGCGAAGCAATCCTGCCAAACGTGTTTGTTAGAATATAGCACAGAAACAATCCAAAATCTAAAAACATTTTAATCATAAAGTGCTATTTGATAAATGTTATTTGGATCCGAACGACAGACGTATAATTCCTGTTGTCCCTATGTGTGTGTGTAGAAAAAATCCTGCCACACCGTTTTGTGAAATATAGCACAGAAAAATCCAAAACATAAAAACATTTTAATCATAAAATGCTATTTGATCAATGTATTTGGATCCAACCGACAGACGTATAATTCCTGTTTTCTCCTACACAGCGCAGAGAAAAAAAATCCCTGCAAGACGTGTTTGTTAAAATATAGCACCAACAGAAACAATCCAAAACCTAAAAACATTCTAATCATAAAATGCTATTTGATAAATGTTATTTGGATCCGTACGACAGACGTATAATTCCTGTTGTCCCTATGTGTGTGTGTAGAAAAAATCCTGCCACACCGTTTCGTGAAATATAGCACAGAAAAATCCAAAACATAAAAACATTTTAATCATAAAGTGCTATTTGATAAATGTTATTTGGATCCGAACGACAGACGTATAATTCCTGTGACCCTATGTGTGTGTGTAGAAAAAAAATAAAAAATAAAATCCTGCCACGCCGTTTTGTGAAATATAGCACCGGAAAGAAATCCGTCGAGATTTAAATTCCGCAATATTTGTGATTTATGCAGCAATTGAGGCGTGTAATTCTTTGCATGTCCTCCGAGACGGTCACATTTGAAAGCAGGCGGGTTGCAATGCTACTGCCAAACGCTAGGGCGCGCCCTTGAGTTTTCCAGTATCAGACGGCCACCACGTCCTGACTTTACCCTCCATGAGCGAAATAGCGCCACCTCGTGGACACCAGTAACAAGGTCATCCTTTCCTAAATTTCTCTCTCGTCACAATTTCAGATTTTTCCAGTGAATTTCTGAAAGTGTGTTTCTAACTTTCAATGCATGTGCAAGTTCCAGTGTTACTAACATGATTTCACCTCTGACTGTGTACACTTATTTTGAATTCGGTTCAAACCACATTTGAATTTAAAATTCAAGAGTAAGTATTAGCAGTTTCTGATGACCACTTAGGAGGAGTGCGGCCCCCTTGTGGCCTTCCTCCCCGCTAAGTCAGCTCATCTCTTACTGTCTACTCTCATTCTGTTTTGAAGTGGCTTTCTCCCAGTTGATTTTATTTTGGTTATTATCATTGATACACCACAGTGATCGTGATCATCATCAAAAATAATGCCAACCTTTAATTTCCTACACTTATTCAAATTTGGTTGGAAACAAACAAATTTCAAGATTAATTTGAATGAAGTCTCCTTCCCTGTGGGGAATGGTTTTATGGCTTTACTTCTATATTTCCTTTTTCAAATTATTTTTAATAATTTTGATTTGATACGTTATGACCACTGTATCCCTACTATTCTAGAAGTTACTTAACATCTATGCATACGCTTGATTTGAATTGTATTTAAGCCAGTTTGAATGCAATCTAAAGCAAGTTCTCTGTCAGCCAGGTTGACCACTAAGAGGAAGTGGCCCAAACCCTTTGTGGCCCAAACGCTCCACTACAGCTTGCTTCCTCCTGTGCTCTTCCTGCTGCACTTAATCTCTTCTCCAAATGGAGGCTAGGTTGTTCTGATAATTAACATTGTCATAATTCCCTTTTTGTTTGTACCATAATTTTAGTAAAGCCGTTGCCCTTGATGATTTTTCTACAAAAATAGACACTCAATTTGATTTAGATAGAGAGAGCTTTAATTCACGTTGAGGTTCACTTGTCCTTCATCCTGTTTTGTGTTTGTAGGTAGAAATTTCTCTCGTGCTGTGGTGATTTGACAGTCATCTCTGCTTGGCGTCCAGCACGCTGGCTCGTCTGACCTGCGTCACCAGCGCTGACTGAGCACGAGTCTCGGACTTTTCTGTATCTCTCCGTTGGTGCGGCCCGCAAAACAACCTCACCAACTTGGCACTGCCGGTTGTGTTCAAAGTCAAGTAGCGTAAGAGGGCGCACATCGGTACAGATATGCGGAAGGGCCCGGGACACTGCTGTCAAGTGTTTGGGGAACGACAGAAAGACCAGCCACAGTGCTGACTCCAACCCGAATGACCTTTCACCCCAGGCAAACTAGAAAAGGTATTAAATCCATCCACTTAGTATTGGCCACAGAATCTAGAGATTCCCCCGGTCACTGAAGTGTTTGGCTCCCTCCTCCTCGCCGAGCCATAAACCGCAGGCTTAGGCCTCCTCTTCCCCTGTAACACTCCCTATGTACTATTAACGCCATTTCATTACAAACCTTTCCATCTTTGATGGTTGCATGTTACTTCAAACTTTCCTATCTTGCCATTGCTCTTTTCTGTTGTGCTCTGTTCCTTTCAGTGCACCTAGAAGACAGAACCTATCTGAGACAACAAGGAACGCCGAATAATAGTTTGACAACCAAGCCGGTGGTATCAACTCCTAAGCTAACGCCCTGTTAAATTTTATTCAGGCCCATGCTGACCTAACCAAATTGTCCCACCGAATGACTTAACTGTCTGCATCAGTTAACCAAAATTTTCATACACGGCCTAGCCCGTATTATAGCTCGTTAAACGTAGAACAAACTTGCTTGGTCTCTCTGTGTGTGTTGTGTTCCTCTCGCCCACAGTCGAAACCAGTATGTTCCGGCCCTACAGTCCCACAACCGCTGGGACAACCTGGAGACATGGCTGAGATTCATGACACCTCCATTCCTGCCCAAGGTCACCAGCGACTCGGAGCTCCAAAGCCAAGAGCAGCGCCGACGTGGACAAGCTGATGGCGCACAAACCAAGCCAAAGCTCCCACGACAAAGACCGGCCAGACACGTCCAAACCCTTGCTTGCCAGCTCATCGCACAAGCACGTCTCCATGAAAGGAGCCGCCTCGCCCTGGAGCACGAAGTTGCAACGCTAAGGATGCAAGCCGAGGACGACAACGACCCCGAGCTACAGAAGGAAGTGGAAAGACTTCAAACTGCCCTGTCTGATCTTCATCGGCACACAGACCGAAGAGAGCATTCAGAGAAAACAACCAGAGTGGTACTCAACGAGAAACTCAGACAAAAGTGAAGCCCCCTTTGCAAAGAGCAGAGGCTGAACTAAAAGAGACTCGAAAGCCAGGGCCTGCGAAAAAAAAAAAACCCGCAAGAGGCCCGCGATACCATCCACAAGCTCGTTCAGCAGAGACTGAACTAAAGAAAGAGACACTAAAGCAAAGGCTTGTGTAAAACACTTACAAGCGGCCCGAGCTGAAATCCATGAACTCATTCAGCACAAAGACAATATCAAATGCGAAATTGACATTGTTCACAAAGAGCTGAAACACTCTTATAGACTACAGAATGACCGGGAAGGGGAAACGCACACCACAAAGTTTCCCCTTGACCAGCTGGTCCGCACCTGTCAGCCTACAACCCAGAGCTAAAAAGGGGGGGTGAAAGCCCACTGTTCAAAACATCACCAGCCAGCCCACAAGAACCCCCGTCAGCAGCGAGGGGAGAAGAGCCTTTCCAGGAGAGCCCCTGCTACTTACAACGGCAGGGCTCCCAGAAGACTTAACAAGCTGGCGAGAAACCTCCCTACGTTCACTCCGAACCCTGCAGGAGGCCACAACGTGCACGCCTACCTACAAGACATTGACTTTCACTTAAAAAACTGTTACCAACGTCACCGCATGGGACAGATTATCTGAAATCTGCACCCCACAGTGAGTCATCACCTAGGCATTCTGGCCTGCCCACATAGCATGACTACTCAACAGCTAAGAGAAGCTTACACCAAGCAAAAGACTGTCCGAAAGACTTTGAAAAACCACAATGATTTTGAACTGCAAAACCAGAAGACACTGCACGAACACAGTGCAAGACTCTGCTAAAAAGGTCCCTGATCAGCATAGGACATAGAACTTTTAAAAGTAGATGAAAATGTGTGCTCAAAGAGTTGCAAGACTCAGCATTAGTAAACTTAGAATTTTACTGATTTAAAGGAATCTTAAATGGACGTGTAAGCCTCAACAACCAACAGACTATACACAACCCTGTTTAAACAAACAGTTTCTAGATACTTTTTGAAAAATGCACTGCTGTACATTAGTTTCCATGACAATGACTTGTTACAAGAAACACTAGCTCCAAATAGGGCATACATCACCTTAACGCCAGGGTGTAGAACCACCACGGCTTTAAACTACTGTTAACCTACGGGCGTGCTTTTGATCGTTGCGATCCAACCAGAACACAACGTGCAATACACATCTTTGATCGCTGGCCTGTCTAAATGCAGATAAAACGATAGCTGGAATTGACATCTCTACTCTAAGTAAAATAGCCTTAGATTTCCAACTAAAAGTAAAAGTAGCATGTTCAGCAGTAAAAGCGTAAGTCTGTTTGACAAAGAAACCTCATCTCAGCAGCTTGTAAACTGTACCGATATCTATTATGCTTTGATTAAAAGGAAATCCAAATGGTAGTATGACTAAACCTGTGTCTAACAAAGAAAGCTCAGGACAGAGTTATATCTAGGTAGACCTGGGTGTCTACAAATGTAAAGGCCTTACAAATTATTGTTAGATTGATGTAATTCACCTAAATTTTTTGCTGCATCTACAAGCAGAGAGCTACCTAGCGATCAAAACTGTTACTCGCTGAGAAGTCAGCATTCGTGCACGAGAGGGACGTAACCATATATGCTTAGACAAGCTTTGATTTACAGCAAATCTATTTCCTTACTCTGTAAACAAATAGAATAAGCTCCGTAAAATAAAGAGAAGAGTTAGCTAATGCCAAAACTCATCTGCATTTTACTTAATGTCACACCAAGTCCTAGAAAGACTTAAAATATAGTTGCATCCTGTTAACCCGTTTAAACATGCATAATTCATGTAAAATGTACAGACATTCTTTAGGGACTGTTGAATTGTCTGACATGCTCTGGTTCCCATGACAACGCCTTGTCACAGGAAGTGCTAACTTGTGATGTCACTTTGTAAACAAACCAGCCTAGGTGCCTAAGCTAACCTAGCATCCCTCCCGCTTACGCTAAGCTAAACTAACATAGCATCCAGCTAGCTTACGCTACGCTACGCTACGCTACGCTACGCTAAGCTAACCTAGCATCCCTCCCGCTTACGCTAAGCTAAACTAACATAGCATCCAGCTAGCTTACGCTACGCTAACCTAGCCTAGCCTCCATCCAGCTTAGGCTAAGCTACATAATAACTTCTACAGTTAGCAGTTAGCATAATTTACTTGAGCCCTTAATCACCGCTTGTGTTCACACAATGCAAACTATTCTAGAATGCTTTCTTTAACACCAGTTAGGGTTTCTAATTATTCACTTTCCGTGTTTACAATTCTTTGCAGCTAAAGTTCACCTTCACTAGTGAAGGCATCGTCCTTGCTAACCGTCGAAGGCTAACTTTGCAGATACCCTGTTAATTAAACTTACGTTTAACTACATGTAAACTGTGTAGCTAGAGAATAATTCATATAGCAATAGGAATTTTCATCGACAGGTGACTAAACCGATCATTCCCCGTGTTTGATCACTTTATTCCCTTTTGCTTTAAAAATTTTTTTCCTCTCGTTAATTCTTTCATTTCTTTAACTTTCATAATAACAGCAGTCAGCTGTTCCCTTGGCTAATCAGTCATCTATATGATTTAATTTAATTTCCTCTCTTGTTCAAATGTGGTTCCATTTCCCATAGGGCCCAGAAAGGAAACAGAGACACCCTTATTTGTTATTTTGGCTTAGTTTCAACCAGTGCACTCATTTTCGTGACCCTGCAGCACAAGTAATTTCAACAATTTACTAGGGCACAACTATAATCCTGAAGATTGATAATAAGCAGAATTTAAATAAGAAAGCTGTCCGTTTCCCTCTTATCCTTCACTTCGTCAAGCCGTAGTGACCCCCCCCCCCCCAGTTACGTCCAGAGAAATAAGTCATAAGAACCATCTCATGTCATTTATTTCATCTCGGCTATGCCCTCTTCAGGAAATACTCTCAGAACCACACAAGTCTTAGCCTACTAACGCTCACACCTAAGCTTATAAGGACACAAGAGACACTTAGCTTTGTGCTAAATATCTAGCGAACCCATTAAGCAGTAGTTCTGAACTTTTAGGGCCATGCATTAGTCACTCACCACAAGTGTGCCAAAATGTCACAGAGCCCCTGCTTAGCCTGACCTCAACAGCCCAGAGAGGAACCCCTCTCGACCTGCCACTGGTCAGCACAAGTCTGAACACACATCAGACGAAAACAGTGCTGCCATGTCCGAGACAGCCAAGAGCCTGAAGTTGCTTAAAGAGCTTCTTCACAAAAGACTTTACAAAGACAACAAGAGGGACGAACACGACATCCTATGCCGCAGCATAAAACCTGCAACAGGCACACAGAACACTGCTTGTCAACAACAGACCACAGAGCTAACACAGCTGACACAGCTGACAACTTCCCACGACTGGGACCAAAATCCCAAAAGACCAAGAAATGCTGCTTTGTCTGTCTCCGCAAAGAACTACACAAGACCGGCCCTAACCGCCCGTCGATCACCACACCAGCCCCGACGTCAAGACTCCTCGGGCACATGATCAAACAAGGTATGGCCCGGAAACTCTTTGAAAGACTCTGAGAGACAAAATCGAACTCTTACATCTCAAACACGCGAGCTGACTGTGCAGTCATACAGCCAGAACGACATCCGGCTCAAACAGGTAGCTCACATTCACCTGACAATTGGTTCTTTTAGTCTGAAACACCCGGTGTACATCTCACAAATGGACACTTACCCCTTTCTGATTGGCAAAGATCTGCTAGAGCGCTTTGAGCCTTTACTAGACTTCAAACACCTGACAGTCTGGGCCCAAGTTCAAGAACGCCTCCTCCCCCTCCAGTCACACAGGTTACCAAATCCAGACTGGCCGGTCATAGAGGTAACGAGAACTACAACAAAGCCAGACTCTAAGGTCACAGAGTTCATAGAACTCCAGCAGCCATCCAGGGGTACACAGCCTCAACACCAAGTCAAGGTTCAAGTTCGCTACCATGCACCTTCCAGCTCGCCAAAGACCATAACAACTTCATGAACATTGGGAGTCACCACCACTTTAGACCCCTCCAACCACCCTAGCACGCTGTCTAGACCCACCGACAACCGGTGCCCCAAACACCCGCTATACACCTGGCACATGCTACGTGCACAAGACAACATTCAGCGTTCTGCACCAGATGCCATCACTGCGCCACAGCTTGTGGTGCCACAGTGCAAAAGGGGGGTCATGCACATGTGAATGTATGCTCATGACGCAGCACCAGAGACACTTGCAAGACACCGAAGCAAGTGGCATACCGGTATCCTCAAAGCGAAGTCCCAGCCAACCAAGGACGACACTCGTCAAATTTTTTTTTTTCTCCCTTTCTCTCTTTCTCCCTCTCTTTCACTTTTACCAGGATGTTGCTGTGCTTCGCCATCCTGTGCCTCCAGCCAACCAGAGAGCAGCCGCAATCGGACATCTCACCAGGTCCGGCACCAGTCATCGTCCTAAAGGAACCACCAGGACTCCTCATCACCAATGGCCGGACCCACACTCAGAAAGTGTACGTGCCACCTGATCCTCGCAACGTCTACAGAGCACACTACCCCAGCGCAACAACACAATACAGCTGGGTAGGTGCCCGATGGACAGAGGACTCCCTCACTCACGCTGAGGCTGATGTTGAACACATGCTCAACCAACTTGAGAAAATGACTGTCACGCTAGCGGAGCCAGGTGGCCACAACCGCCGCTCCCAACGGTTTAACATTTGTATGCCCAGTGTGAATGCAGTAAACCTAGCCACCGTGAGGCGGCATGTAGCCGAAATTCAGGCTGAGATTCCACAGATAAAAGAGCAACTCACGACACAGAGTGCATCCCTGCAGACCATCGACAAGACACTAAAGGGAATTGTGGTAACTTTCAACACTCACAGCGTTCTGCCGACCCCAACAGTGAACTCCATGAAAAAGCAGTTACTGTCTCCCAGAATAACGTTGCTCAAACTCAGCTGGTAACAGCCCTGAGGACAAACCCGCTGCAGGGAGTGAACCCCTCCATCGACAGCCTCGCCATGGGTAGAATTCCACCGCACCTGATACCCTTAGGCCTCATGCAAACCGTGGTGGTGTCCGCCATCACCACGCCAACTGACTCTTTACAAATACACCTTGCCTACTCTCTGGGTAGTGCCATCCCACTCTGCGTCGACCACAAGCAGAGAAAAGGGGGGGGCTTTCTCCTGAACTTGCCCATCCTAGAGTCAAGCCGAAGCTCAATAACATTGTCAATGTCAGATTTTGAAAAGTAACACTCACGTCAAGATATGCACGCTGGACGTGGATGCCTCACACGACAGCGACACAAAGCTGCCCCAGCTCTGAATCCGCACATGTGCACATTGACCAAAGACGTTCAGTATCTCTGCCCCTAACAAACCTTTCCTCAGAGACAACACTGACGGAATCTGCGGCCTGCAGATCAGCGGCACACGCTGCCCTGCTAAAGCCAAGCCTCGCACTCAGGTCACCGAGACCCACGCAGAGATTGTAGGTGAAAGGGGGACTCCTTAACACTCCTGTGCGCACAGCTGCACTCACTTACGACCAGAATGACACTGACACCGGTGTCACCTTGTCCGACCAGAGCATGTAATCCAAGCATCGAAGGTGCCATCCGTCACCTCGACGACCTGGCATCGTATCCTCTTCTAAGCGAAGAGCACCAATCAGAACTGAATCAAATCCCATCCCTTTTCAAAAAAAAAAAAAAAAAAAAAAAAACACAATTGCACCCGAACTCCAGAACGGGAATTGTGAACTGCGAAAGGGGGGGTCCCAGCCGAACTGACCTTGTTCCCATCGACATAGCCCTCCAAGCTGTGTCTCAACTGCCCGCCTTAACTGCCCCACCTGTGTCCAATCCTGGACTGTAGATGATCCTGCGCTGGGTACCTCTACGGTAATCAACCACACCCTGACACTTGACTTTCAATCAGGAGGCTCAACGAGATGCGAAAATCTACAGCCAAGCTCACAGGACCCTCAGGAAGAGGGTACCACGCCGGAGGCTGTGTCGAACCTCATCAAGCTGAGCCCTCAGCCTCAGCACTAACAGCCACCTGCTACCCGATCATCATGATTCACCTGTCATCCGTCCACTGTGATGGTTGTTGTCCGATCAAGTCCACACAGGGACTTCATCAGACAAAAAGGGGGAATTGTAAGGACTGGGCGAGGGTGAATCTGAATAATTAAATAAATCCTTGCTAAAGGCCCAAAGCCTTCAAAGGCCTGGAACTTGAAAAAAACACACACAAACACACACACACACACATCCCCTCAGGACAGGCCGTGGTGTCCGCTTACAAGACATTAAGACATTTTATGACTGATCGGAATGTCCCACAGGAAGGGGGTTTCTAAAGAGAAAAGAAACTTCTCTCTTTAAAAGACATTTAACCAGATATATTGAATGTGTTTTATGTGTGTGTTTAGTTGTCCATGTTTATTTGTCCATGCACTTTACACATAACTGCCTATTCCCCAGGATTCTAACTAAGGAGAAATGAATCCTTTATTCATATATATATATATATGATATATCCCTTTGAGAATTGTACGAACAATGTATCCAATCTCATCTTACGATTTGTCTTTTATGTGTTTGATCTATGTGTTTGAAAACTAATGGGATAAGGTTTCAAACGGTGCAAACTATAATTAATCCGCTCCATGTAAGGCAAGTGTGATTTCTCTGAGCTCGAATCTTCGTTCCCCATTTAGCAATTTACATCACATCTTGCTAAATCTTTGTGACACATAGGACTATAATAATTGTGAAGATTCTGCTCTTAAATACCCGACGAAATTAGCGTTTCAAATGCCTTGCTATGAGACAAAGGATCATAAAAACCAAACTCCCGCCTTGTGATTCCCACTCTCTGATTGCCCAAGCCGACAGGAAAAGGTTGGCTTCGTCAAAAGTGATAAATCTCTCCCCCTCTCTATCCTCTCTCTCTCTTCGTCCTTCGCTGCGGCTGCAACATGTAATCCTATCTCGCGGTCTCCTCCGGAGACCGGATCAGATCTTTATTTCTTTTCTTTGTAAGTTAAAGTTTTGTTTTCCGTAGTCGACTCTGTTCACTCCCACGAAGTGAAACGAACTTAGCCGAACTATGCTACTTTGGTAATGTACCTCAACGACTTTAAAAGCCCTCTGTTCAACACGCGCGCCAAGCAGCACCACGTGACGCTTACACACACAAAGGACTCTGCTCACGCATGCGGCCAGACCGGGCCGTTCAGGAATGCAGCAACACAGCGAGATCCATAAATTTGTGCAGGTATATCTTTTTATAGAGCTTCCAATAAGCCTTAAGATGATGTATCGTGTTGTTTACAGAAAGGTGAAAGTCTGGAGGAATGCTATCAATGCCCTCTCTCTATCTCTCTCTCTCTCTCTCTCTTCTCTCTCACTTACTCGCTCTCACGCGTGTAAGTTCTCCATTGTCCAAACTCTGCGCATTTCTCTCATCGATGTCTTATTGTGTTTTGTATGTCTATTATGTTTGTAAATACATATATACACTCACCGGCCACTTTATTAGGTACACCTGTCCAACTGCTCCTTAACACTTAATTTCTAAGCAGCCAATCACATGGCGGCAACTCAGTGCATTTAGGCATGTAGACATGGTCAAGACAATCTCCTGCAGTTCAAACCGAGCATCAGTATGGGGAAGAAAGGTGATTTGAGTGACTTTGAACGTGGCATGATTGTTGGTGCCAGAAGGGCTGGTCTGAGTATTTCAGAAACTGCTAATCTACTGGGATTTTCACGCACAACCATCTCTAGGGTTTACAGAGAATGGTCCGAAAAAGAAAAAACATCCAGTGAGCGGCAGTTCTGTGGGCGGAAATGCCTTGTTGATGCCAGAGGTCAGAGGAGAATGGCCAGACTGGTTCGAGCTGATAGAAGGGCAACAGTGACTCAAATAACCACCCGTTACAACCAAGGTGGGCAGAAGAGCATCTCTGAACGCACAGTACGTCGAACTTTGAGGCAGATGGGCTACAGCAGCAGAAGACCACACCGGGTGCCACTCCTTTCAGCTAAGAACAGGAAACTGAGGCTACAATTTGCACAAGCTCATCGAAATTGGACAATAGAAGATTGGAAAAACGTTGCCTGGTCTGATGAGTCTCGATTTCTGCTGCGACATTCGGATGGTAGGGTCAGAATTTGGCGTCTACAACATGAAAGCATGGATCCATCCTGCCTTGTATCAACGGTTCAGGCTGGTGGTGGTGGTGTCATGGTGTGGGGAATATTTTCTTGGCACTCTTTGGGCCCCTTGGTACCAATTGAGCATCGTTGCAACGCCACAGCCTACCTGAGTATTGTTGCTGACCATGTCCATCCCTTTATGACCACAATGTACCCAACTTCTGATGGCTACTTTCAGCAGGATAATGCGCCATGTCATAAAGCTGGAATCATCTCAGACTGGTTTCTTGAACATGACAATGAGTTCGCTGTACTCAAATGGCCTCCACAGTCACCAGATCTCAATCCAATAGAGCATCTTTGGGATGTGGTGGAACGGGAGATTCGCATCATGGATGTGCAGCCGACAAATCTGCGGCAACTGTGTGATGCCATCATGTCAATATGGACCAAACTCCCTGAGGAATGCTTCCAGCACCTTGTTGAATCTATGCCACGAAGAATTGAGGCAGTTCTGAAGGCAAAAGGGGGTCCAACCCGTTACTAGCATGGGGTACCTAATAAAGTGGCCGGTGAGTGTATATTCCATGGCAACCGTAGTAAATATATAAGTAGGTATGCCTTTATTAAACCCATTATATTCATGTGATTGACGAACTGTGTTGTTTTGCTCATTTTCAAGTCCCTTAAGTGCCAAAGATCTAACTTATGCTACAAGCTTTACAAATGAAAGATACTTTAAAGAGTATGTGTTTATAGGGCGGGAAACCCAATTCTTCTGGCCAGAGAATTGTGTTTCCTGAAATCCTATAAAGTAAGGTGATATCGTGGATACCCATAATATTATTCTGGCAATTGAGCTAATTAATTTTGCCTGTTTCGTAAGACGTGATCAGTGTAATTAACTGTAATCAACTTGTAGTTGAAATGCAAGGATACACAGTTATGCATGCAGGTAAAATTACATCCTCCCTTAGAGAGAGATTTATTAACATGTAAGACTGATCTAATCCAAACATGTATGAATAATTATTAATTATCAATTATTAATTATGATATGCAAATTCCCCACGGATTAGATCCGCCCAAAGTCTTTACACCATCCACTTTGATGGAGTCAATCATAATGTGCTTTTTCTTTGCAGGGTTGGTTAAGTAGTTTATGTGTTGCCACAATTTAGAACTACTATCATTAGCCATTTTTTTCAGCCGTTTTATATTAAAGTCGTCCAATATTATGCTTTCAGAGCAATCCATATTTGAAAGAAAACTCTTGAATTCGTTTTAAAAGTTCACACTGTGTGAGGGTGGATTGTAAAGAATACATAAGTTAAATTTCATGGTTGTTGACAGAGTAATTCGTAGTACAATGCCCTCCAATTTCACATTAATTGCAACCTCTTCACATTGAAATTGATCTCTGATGTATATTAACATCCCCCCCCCACCCCCACCCCCGCGTTATTTTTTCTTGCAGGACACCGTCTTTATGTACTTTCCGCATCTGTCATAGCAGCATACCAGGGTGTTTGATTCTCGAGAATATAATCGTTGGATGGGCCAAAACTCACCGGCGTAGCGAGATGAACGGTGTCCGATGTTCCCCACAGCTCCGTTGGACCAGGAGACATTAGGTGGTATGTGCCGACACACGTTTCTTTGCTCACCGCGGAGGCAATTACCCCAGCTGTTTCAACAAATCCGCAGATGGACTCGCTAGGCCTCGCCCAGCTGGATCCCGTAACAGCAACAGGCGAAACCCATTAATTTGATGCAGCGGTCTCTAGTGTGTACGATGAACTCCGGTGAGACAGCGCTCCATGGCAATCCTGGAATGCGTACTTGTCCAAGTAACCAATTGACGGGGGCATCCCGCGCGGTGGAGAGGGCGTAAGTTTCCTACGGTGCTCTTGCTGTGGTTTGATGCAATGATTCTTCATTGCGTATTACGTGACGTCACGAACGCGCATCACAGAACAGAGCAAGGCGAGCATTTGTGCTTATAAAACTTTAACTTTTTTATTTATTTTTGAAATGACCAATCGGTTTCCTAGATAAGACCCTTATTCATTGTCTGGTGTCGTTTAACCCTCTGGGGTCTGAAATCACGCCGGCGTGATTTGCTCGCTTTTTTTCTTATCAGTGCAAAAGAGACTCAAAATACTCGGTTGATTTTGATCTTACATATTAGTGTTGTACATCATAAGATTCTGTTAAGTGTCTATTATTTTTCTGTATACTCACAATAAAAACAAAGTGTTGTGCTTTTTGTCAAATAAAGAATAATAAACATGATGGGATTATTGCCTTCTCTCTGTCAGTGCAGTCCATTCTGAAACGCGTCCGAAACTGAACTCATAACTCAGAAAATACTTGTCATACAGGCACGAGATATTTTTCTTTATGAAGCTTGAATTCTCTTCTTTTCAATGAAGTAATTTATATAAAAAACAAATATTCTCAGTTTATGTAATCTGTATGAAAAGAGAGTGATGTCAGTATTTTTTCACTCAGCTCATTACGCGTTAATGTGACCACGCCCACGGAGAGCGTGCGCTATTCAAACGCAAATGTTGAGGCAAGCCATGACAACGCCCACATCAGCTCGATAAAACATCCAGTTCAATAATAATCTTGCACTTACCTCGTCTTGCTGCGCTTTGAGGAATAATACTATCGTAATAATCCTGGAAAAGTTAGGCTACCTCAGAAGTGCTTGTAGATTCATTACTCATTTCAGGAGCACGGATTCAGCTGATGAAGTAAGCTATTTATTCTTAAGTGCTTTGTTCTAATCGTGTTATTGAATAGTGTCTGGAAACTGCACAAAGACTGTTTATGAATTGCGTGTCTTTGTGTGAATAAATGAATGGCACAGACGCGCGCGCGATGTTACTACAGCTGTCCATCGCATCTGTGTCATTCATTCACTCTTGCTCCTACATTAGTAAACGTTATTTTTACATGACCACATCCAACTATATAACCTACTGAGATTTGTTCTAATCGCGATATAGAACAGTGTCTGTAATGACAACATTTCGTTGACTATAGTTTTGGACAGATTATAAAGTTTTTACTATAAAATAGACATCAAATAAGATTTTGTTCATTTGTTCAACAGTTTCTGCTCATATGTTAAATATATAGTATGTTTTGTCACAAATAAACTAATCAACTGTTATAGTGTTTGTTCCAATGCAAGCTATATCAAAATAATGAATCCTTAACTTTGAAATATGTATGATCAAACGTATTGGCCTACTTTAAAAAAGTAATACTTTATAAGACATTTATGGAAAAAGACAATTTTCTTTTCAAGATGTTTCCAATTCTAACTTTGAACCAGTTCTGTAGAATGGCCCATATAGCCTATATATTTGACCAGGATTTGTTTCTAGGTGTGACTAAAAATGTGCTTTTGATTTTCATTTATATTTTGATTGTATATATATATATATAAATAAAGAAATATATATATATATATATATATATATATATATATATATATATATATATATATATATATATATTTATATATATATTGTCCTTGCATCTTTCTTGTGTGACACACCTGAATGAAAGGCTCATTATTATGCAGGGTCATTGTCTAGTCAGGTGACAATCTATTGTTTTATGTGAATGATTAGGCAGGATGATTTTTAGATCATTTTGAAGAAAAAACTCTAGGCGACAACATCCATTAGTCAAAAGTCTTGTGGACAGATATTTAGTATGTGTTTTGTGGCCTTATTTCAGAAACTTTACTTTTTAGTTTTTTTCAATAACCATGCATAAACAATATTCTCTCAAAAATACAAACATGTACATACATGTTGCTTACATATTATGATAGCCCTATTTGTGCTAAATAGAGTGTAATTTCACCTGTGCCATTAATATGTTTATAAGCAACTGAAAAAAGCACAAATGTCAGGGCATGTCAAAACATCTAAAGAACCCCAAAAACACCTCAGACCCCAGAGGGTTAAAGCCATTTGAAGCTGCAGTGAAACTGTCATTCGGACCTTGAACCGTTTGGGTCCCGGTGAAGTCCATTATATGGAGAAAAATCCTGGAATGTTTTCATCAAAAACCTTAATTTCTTTTCGACTGAAGAAAGAAAGACATGGACATCTTGTTGGCAACATGCTTGCTGCCTTGGCTCACTCAGGTAACTGTAAAAAAATATATATATTGCTGCACTCCCTGCTCTTATCCATGCTAGGCTGCATGGATGCACAGGGAGTTCTTGCCCAGAATGGAACCATACTGTATGCTAATTGTCAATCGTATTTGATGATAGTGTTCCTGACAGAAATTAAGTGTAGCGTCAGTTCTAGCAGGTCATGTTAGTAAACTCGCATCAGCTGACTCTCAGCTGATCCACGTCTACCTATAGGAATACAACGCCTATCACTGTATATGTCACGATGTGGTTTTGTGTCCTGTCATGTTCTATGGTTCCCTGTCTTGTCTTTTAGTTATCCCAGGTGTTTCTGATTTCCCACGCCCCCTTGTTAAGCTCGTTTGTCCCTGATTATTTAAGCCCTGTGTTTCTGCCCTGTCTTGGTGAGTTCTTGTTTAATGTCTAATGTTTAACGTGATGTTGGTTGTTCCTGTTCTCGAGTCCTGTAAAGTTTGTAGTTTGTTGATTAAAGCGTGTGCTGCAGTTGGATCCTGCCTCATCTCTGCTTCAACCGCACCATCGTTACAGTATACATGTATAAGCTCCTTCATTATTATCAGCAGCTATCGCGTTTCTCAGGAACTAATTACCCTCCTCCATCCCCAGCTCCTCCTCTCGTCAGTCAGGATTTGGCATTCTGATTCCCCTTGAATCAGAATAAATTCTTGAATTATTTTGTATTTTAAAATCTTGAAATAAAGATATCTGCAAACATTTATGTTTGTTCTGTTACCCTAAGGGGGGTTATTGCTGCTCTTCCTGCTCTTATCAATGCTAGGCTGCATGGATGTGTAACGGGCGTGCCTTGTCTTTAACATTTTTTTGTTAAATGTGCTAAAAGTAACTTTGTTACCTTAACAAAGCTTCAGAGTCAGTGGAATGGTTATATTATTATTTCGTGTTGAATGATGGTGATTTCGCACCCCCCTGGTGCCCGAGAGCGGAGAAATCCCATTTGCAACTTTGGGCCGCCGGCCTCGCCGTCAGGAAGTATCGCGTGATATCAGGTCTCGCGATGTAACGAATTGCTTGACGGCACTGCACACGTACACGCCCCCATTCAAGCACCGGCTAGCTATAAGCAAAGGGCAACGGTAGTTTGCGTTATGGCTGAGCCTGTAAAAAAGAAGCAGAAAGCGAGAAAAAAATTTGACGGAGGACCAGCGAAAGAGGAAATGGGAAACTGACCGAGCAAGAAGTCAGACTAGATTAGTAAACATCGGACCGGCATTTTCAGAATGCAGAGAACTGAGAGAAACAGAAGCCTGCAAAACGGATGCTGACCTGGCCTTCTTGCTGTTGCACTTGTAGGTATCTTTGGAATAAACTGTGTTTAATATTTATGATTTCCATTACACGAGAGTAGATGTTAAAACTTCATGCTGATTTGTACTCGGCTTTCGCCAAGATAAGCAACACTAAGACGTAGCTTTACAGTAAACTACTCCATCCATTTACGCTTCTTTCCATATGAGGGTGTGACTCCCCTTCTGTCCGGCGTTAACGGCTGCAGTGTACTTGGCGCGTCAGCACACACGACGGCTCCAACTACAGTGTGGTCTCCCTAGTGGACCAGCACGACAACCGTCTGGATTAAGCCGAGTAGGGGACATCTCTAGGGTCTTCAAGTGGGCACCTTCCGTCCTCAGTGTTTCGTCGACTAGCCCACGACACCTCAAGAGGGCTCGACAGTGACTCTGGCGTCCCAGAGTCACCCCCCTCTGTCCCCCACTCAACTCAGCCCAGCTTACTGACCTCTACATCCCTCCTGCTGCTGAGACCTAACCACAATCTCACAATCTCTCCGCAACCCAACCATATGCGCCAACCCGTTTGACTAAGGCTGTCGAGCCCCACTGGTGCGTTAAAGCAGTTACAGTGGCAACGGTTCCGTATGGCATACCACCTACCGCAAAACACAATATCTGCCCAACCACCCGTCATTCTATACTATACAACCTATACAAATTGTATAGTATACTATACAACCTATACTATACAACCTATACAAATAAACCAACAGACTCTTCAAGTTTTTCAAGAATTCTACGAAACCGTAGCGTGGCGGCCTGTACACAGCCAGCTAGAATCTTTCCGTCTCAACCACAGCCAGTTGCTGCTCCTTTCTGCTGCTTCAGATAAGTTCTTTACTGTGCGACGCAACTCTTGGCCGCTGAATCCGACTTCTCTGAGGAACCGGGTTGTAGAGTGTGCCACAAAACCTCGACAACCCACTTCCACTGGATAAACCCTGACTCTCCATCCTCGCTGTTCTGCTTCAGTGGCCAAATGAGCATACCGCAGTTTCTTCCTCTCATATGCCTCATCTACAGCATCCTCCCATGGCACTGTCAACTCTATCAGTTGAACAATGCGTGCTGATCCAGACCACAACACAATATCTGGTCGTAGGTTAGTGGTGGCAATCTCAGGTGGAAAAATAAGCCGTTGATCAAGATCAGCCAGCATCCTCCAGTCCCTAGCAGCTTCCAGTTGTCCTGAGCGAGAATTGGTGTTAACACCTTTTCTTGGTGGTTGCTCGCCTGGGCGGAGGAATATTGTCTTCTGCGTGTAATGTTTTGCTAGAACAGGCGGCAACTTATTGGTCATACTACGCTTGCCTTCCAATGCTAAAGCCAAACATCGCAGTACTTGGTCATGGCGCCAAGTAAACCAACCTTGGCTAAGAGCCACCTTACATCCTGTCAAAATGTGCCTTAATGTGGCAGGTGATGAACACAAAGGACAAGAGGGATCCTCTCCTACCCAGAGGTTTAGGTTCTGCGGTGATGGGAGAACATCATATGTTGACCTAATAAGGATCCTACTCTCTTCCATTGACCAAAGGTCTTGCCAGCCCATCTTGCGTTGTTCCACACTCTCCCATCTCATCCACTCTCCCTGCTTGGCCTGGGAAATGGCCTTTATACCCCTCATCCTCTCCTCCTGCTTTCGCACCTTGTTGACTACCAGCTTCCTCCTTTGAGCTGGGCCTGCCTTGTGCCATTTAGGAGGAGCTAAACTGAGCCCAAAACCCCCTCTTCCATGCTGTACCTGTCCCACGATATCCCCTATTTGAAGGTCAGCCTTTGCCTCTACTACAGATTTCTTTGCTGACCACTTTCTACCAGTTAAATTTCAATATAAATTTCAATATAAAACAGTTGACGTATTTTACAGATATGAGTTGAATTACGATGGCCTAAGTCTGATAATAGGCAATAAACATGTTGCACATATCATGATCGAGCTATAAAAAACGTTCTGATGTATTCTTAGACAAGCAAAGGTAAACCGTCATTCTACCAGATGAACTTATAGACCTTGCTAATATCACTTTAGACAAATTAGCCTCCGATATATATTTATGTTATGCTCATGCCCACTCTCCCAAAAAAAAAAAAAAAACACGAAAGCAGTAGTTCGCCTCGTTCATATCGTTCGTTTCCGGTAAAAATACTAGTATGCATGACAACACAATAAAAAAAAATCGCCATCAGTTGGAATGAAAATATTGCTTTACTTACCTCGGTAGACATAACTGGTTTTGAAATAGCCGGTTCATGCTCACACTCTTAACCCGAATTAGTTGACTTTACTCGCAAATCGCGTGGAAACCCGTTGCCTTAACATGTTTAGTTTCAGCTTGTGTAAAAGGTTAGAGTTCCATGTTAATACAACTTAACATGTTTAGTTTTACACAAGCTAAAACTAAACATGTTAAGTTGTATTAACATGGAACTCTAACCTTTTACACAAGCTGAAACTAAACATGTTGAGTTGTATTAACATTTTCAGATTAATTATATGTTAATACGACTATTTAATGGATTAGGGTCCATTTAAAAAAATGGATATCACAATCTTCTCAACCTTATAGGAGTCAAATATTACACCATCCTGGTGTTGATAGAACACCTTTTTACAAATAAAAACACTAAAGGAGTTACCAGATTTTCTTATTAGGGTTCTGCATTACCTAGTTTAAAGAACTGTAAAATAAACTGACAAATCATTTAATCTGAAAAGAATAAATTCACTTTGAAATAAACACATCACTGTATATTACTCTTTTAAAACTTTATTTCAAAACAATCCAGAAAGTTAAATTGTAACCTTAGTCTGGGATCATAGTAGAATTCTGTATTCATTGTAAAGTTAAAAAATAAAGACAAAATGCAAACAGTTGTTTTAACAAACTCGTTTTTTATTAACGAACAAGTCCCTTTACATCATAGGTTAACTTTTAAAATAAATGAAGGCACAATATAGGAATTTCTGTCATCAGAATTATATGAAAGCTGCTTATCAAATGGTCTGTAATACTTCAAGTCCTGTACATGTCAGTGAATGTAAGTCCTGTGTCAGTGAAGTTGATTCAGTACCTTCGACTCTGCAACAGTTACAGCAGTGATCGAGTCAAAAACATTCAGCAGAAGAACAGTTGCAGGATACGAGAGGATCAGTTGTGTCCAGTTGCCAACAGTAAAGTTCAGTGCATGGTAGTTTCACAGAGCAGGAAAGGCTGTGCAAATCCAACTTTCTCGAAAAATCCTGGAGTACTGGTTCCCTAGACAACACAAAGCCAGACCAATTACAATCAATACCATTTGTGTTACAGCAAGTTTATGGTGGAAAAAGTTCAATCATCTTAGACTTTCATGATTCAAACAAGAAACTACTTTGGTTAGATTAGGACTTGAATTTACTGATTTCCAAGTGAATTAAATATTTAATTCATCCAAAAAATTTAATTCTGTCATTAATTATTCATCCTCATGTTGTTCTAAACCAGTAAGAGTTTGTTCATCTTTGGAACACTTAATGCACTTAAAGGGTTAGTTCACCCAAAAATGAAAATTGTGTCATTAATGACTCACCCTCATGTCGTTCCAAGCCCGTAAGACCTCCGTTCATCTTCGGAACACAGTTTAAGATATTTTAGATTTAGTCCGAGAGCTTTCTGTCTCTCCATTGAAAATGTATGTATGGTATACTGTCCTTGTCCAGAAAGGTAATAAAGACATCAAAGTAGTCCATGTGACATCAGTGGGTTAGTTAGTTAGAATTTTTTGAAGCATCGAAAATACATTTTGGTCCAAAACAAACAAAAACAACGACTTTATTCACCTATATTCATTTCCTTCTCTGTGGGCTTCGAGTAGTTCACGTAGTATAACAGCGTAGTGCTTCTGTTGTTGTACGTCACATGCATCACACACATGACCAGCGTCGGCCAATAGTGAGCCTACGTGTGACGTATAACACAGAAGCACTACGCTGTTTTACTACGTGAACTACTCGAAGCCCACAGAGAAGGAAATGAATATAGGTGAATAAAGTCGTTGTTTTTGTTTGTTTTGGACCAAAATGTATTTTCGATGCTTCAAAAAATTCTAACTAACCCACTGATGTCACATGGACTACTTTGATGATGTCTTTATTACCTTTCTGGACAAGGACAGTATACCGTACATACATCTTCAATGGAGGGACAGGAAGCTCTCAGATTTCATTAAAAATATCTTAATTTGTGTTGTGAAGATGAAAGTTACACGTTTGGAACGACATGAGGTAGAGTAATTAATGACAGAATTTCCATGTGTGGGTGAACTAACCCTTTAAGAATAAATTAAGACACGCATCTTAAGAAATCTCACTAATAGTCATTCGCCGGAAGAATCTTTGTTCCCTTCTTGAGGCTTTGTGATGTTCGGGGCAGGTGATGGGCAGCGATTTCCCAATCAGTGGAGTCTAAAATTACACAGAAAACATCTACCTGTCAAATCATGAAAACAATTGGTTTGAAAACTCATTTTAAGTATATATATATATATATATATATATATATATATATATATATATATATATATATATAAATATTTACTTTTGTAAAATAATTTGACTGGACAAATTCAAAATAAGTGTTATGAAATACAGAATATCTAGTTATCACAAATTGCTAGTTATCCATTCTCTCATATGTTATCTGTTAAATCTTACCATCACCAGGTTCTAGTCTGTATAGTCTTTAAACACCAAGCCTGGTACCCTTAGCCACTTGGTGCATCATAGAAATCATAGCTCCTAGCAAACACAAATAGCTAAATCAATACATTTAAACATGAAAGCATATCCAAACATCAACTAAAAGTTAATCTGATAAGTACATTTTGCATAAATATTTAATCTGAAAGAATTACTTACCCATTCTAAGAAAATAGGTCCTCCAAATAAGGAAATAAAGTGCATTGTTGGTCCGCAGTTTGTGGAGTTGTTCTGTTTGGCAAACGAGAGTAAAAGATAGTTTAAGTACTTCATAATTGGCACATCACAAATATTGTCATTAAAAAATATAACATTATAAAACACATATTGTAAATGAGTTAAAACACTTAACAACTTACTCGGTGTTTTCACTGTTAAAAGCAAACTCCGTGTCTGCACTGCATCATTCAATTCAATTCAATTCAAATTTATTTGTATAGCGCTTTTCACAATACACATTGTTTCAAAGCAGCTTTACAGAAAGTGCATTAAAAATGTACATAGAAAATACAGTTAGTTCATCATGTATTAATTTAGGGCATAACATATCGCCGGCGTTGAGTCGTCTCTTCACAGGCGTCGAGTCGTCTCTCCACAGGCGTTTAGTCGTCTCTCCACAGGCGTTTAGTCGTCTCATCACAGGTGTTGGATCATCCGAAGTCTCCGTGAGAGGCTGGATACAAACTGGAGCTGACGAACGCTATTTACCTCGGGACTTGCGTCCCGAGATAACAGCAGAAAGGCACGTAGCTGATGTTCATAATATTAATGCATTCGATCTGATTCGGCAGTAGTATAAAAGGTAAGCATTATGTGAATGCTTGGTTAAAGAGATGCGTCTTTAATCTGGTTTTAAACTGGGACAGCGAGTCTGAGCCTCGAACAATATCAGGAAGGCTATTCCAGAGTTTAGGAGCTAAATGTGAGAACGCCCTCCCTCCTTTAGTGGACTTAGATATCCTTGGAATGACCAGAAGCCTCGAATTTAGTGATCTTAAAGAGCGCGACGGATTGTAGGGCGATAGAAGGTCCGTTAAATAGACTGGAGCTAAACCATTTAGGGCTTTACAGGTCAGTAGCAATACCTTGTAATTGATACGGAACTTAATAGGTAACCAATGTAGAGATGATAAAATTGGTGTTATATGATCATATTTTCTTGATCTAGTAAGAACTCTAGCGGCTGCATTTTGGACTAACTGTAGCTTGTTTATTGAGGATACAGGACAACCAGCTAATAAAGCATTACAGTAATCTAGTCTCGAGGTCATGAATGCATGAACTAACTTTTCTGCATCAGAAACGGATAGCATGTTACGTAGCTTAGCAATGTTTCTAAGGTGGAAAAAGGCTGTTCTTGTAACATATGAAATATGATTTTCGAAAGTCAAGTTGCGGTCAAGTATGACACCCAGGTCTTTTACTGTAGTGGATAAAGTAACAGGGCATCCTTCTAAATTAAAGTTGTATTGTAAGGGATTTTGTGGGTAGTTTTTCGGACCAATAAGTAATACCTCTGTTTTATCAGAATTTAATAGCAGGAAATTACACGTCATCCAGTATTTTATATCTTTAAGACATTCTGTCAAGTTAGATAAGTTAGTGGTTTCATCTGGCCGTGATGAAATATATAATTGAGTGTCATCAGCATAACAGTGAAAATTAATTCCATGTTTTCTTATAATATTACCAAGTGGCAGCATATATATTGAGAATAGTAGAGGGCCTAACACAGATCCTTGCGGTACTCCATAGTTTACTGACGTTATCTTTGATTTTTCCCCATTTAAGCAGACAAAGTGGTAACGGTCTGATAAGTACGATCTAAACCAGCTTAATGCCTGTCCCTGAACACCAGTGTAGTTTTGTAGTCGATCCAGGAGTATTTTATGATCTATAGTATCAAATGCAGCGCTTAGATCCAGTAGAACAAGTATTGAGATGCAGCCTTGGTCAGAAGCTAAAAGTAAATCATTTGTAATTTTAACTAGCGCAGTTTCTGTGCTATGATACGGTCTGAATCCTGACTGAAATTTTTCATAGATATCATTTTCTTGCAAGAAAGAGCACAATTGAGCGGACACAACTTTTTCTAGTATTTTAGACATAAATGGAAGATTTGAAATGGGTCTGTAATTTGCTAGGTTATTTGGATCTAATTGTGGTTTCTTAATAAGAGGTTTTATTACTGCCAGCTTGAATATTCTTGGAACGTGACCTAAAAATAAAGATGAATTAATAATATTGAGAAGAGGCTCTTCCACTACAGGTAACACTTCTTTAAGTAATTTAGTGGGTATTGGATCTAATAAACAAGTTGTTGGTGGTTTAGATGCAATAATAAGTTTATTTAGCTCTTCCTGTCCTATAGTTGTAAAGCGGTGTAGTTGTTCTTGAGGGGCGGTAATTGAGGCTGAATCATAAGACACCATAATAGATTGTATATTTACAATTGTGTTTCTGATGTTTTCTATTTTCTCAGTGAAGAAATTCATAAAGTCATTACTACTACATTGTAACGGAATATTTTGCTCAGGTGATGCCTGTTTATTTGTTAGTCTGGCCACGGTGTTAAATAAGAACCTTGGATTATTTTGGTTATTTTCTATTAGTCTGCAGAGATGCTCAGCCCTGGCTGATTTAAGAGCCTTTTTGTAACGTGACATACTGTCTTTCCACGCGATTCTAAAGACCTCTAAATTTGTTTGTTTCCATTTACGCTCTAAGTTACGAGTTTCTCTCTTGATAGCATGCGTAGCATTGTTGTACCATGGTGCTCTAGTTTTCTCTCTAACCTTTTTTAATCTAATTGGTGCAACAATTTCTAATGTACTAGAGAAAATGGTGCTCAAACTGCTAGTCATTTCCTCTAGTTCTTCTGTTTGTTTGGGTTCACTGAGCAGCTGAGATAGATCAGGTAAGCTATTTGAGAATCTATCTATAGTGTTTGGAAGGATTGTTCTGCCTGGTCGATAACGTGGCGCAACATGACAAATTTCAGCAGTACGTAACATGCAAGTTACCATGTAATGATCAGTTACATCATCGCTTTGCGGTACAATATCTATATCGGTTGGATTGGTTCCATATGATATGATTAAATCTAGTGTATGATTTAGGCGATGAGTGGGACCACTGACGTTTTGCGTGACCCCGAAGGAGTTTAATAAATCTGTAAACGCAGTCCCTAACGCATCATTTGTGTTATCTACGTGTATGTTAAAATCTCCAACAATTATTGCTTTATCGACATTGACCAATAGATTTGATAGAAAGTCTGCAAACTCTTTTAGGAAATCGGCGTAAGGCCCTGGAGGTCTATATACAGTAGCCAAGGCTAGAGATAATAGGGATTTCTTTCTTAAATCTAATAGTGTAACATTTAGCACAAGTACCTCAAACGAATTAAACCTGTGACCTGTTTTCTGAGTAACATTAAGAATATCTCTATAGATTGTTGCAACACCGCCGCCACGACCAATCAGACGGGGCTCATGCTTATATCAGTATCCTGGCGGAGTAGACTCATTTAGACCGAAATAATCATTTGGTTTAAGCCAGGTTTCAGTAAGGCACAGTACATCGAAACTATTATCTGTGACCATTTCATTTACAATAACCGCCTTAGGTGTGAGCGATCTAATGTTTAGAAGACCTAGCTTTAGAAATTGTTTATCACTGATATTGAGATTTTCTGGTTTAATTACAATTAAATTTTTCCTAGATCCTACATTATATATATTATTTGGCCTTACTAAACGAGGAATAGACACAGTTTCTATATAATGTTCTACATTGGTGCTTATATCAATTAAGTTGGGACAGCAAAGACTGTGATTTGGACTTTGACTTACTAGTCATATGGTGTGTAGCGTCTTGGAGATGTTGTCCGACAGAACAGTCGCTCCGACTCTGCTGGGGTGCAGGCCATCAGCACGGAAGAGCCTAGGTCGCTCCCAGAACAGATTCCAATTATTTACAAAGAGCAGTCTCTGTTCATTACACCATGACATTAACCATTCATTTAGAGCAAATAATCTACTGAACCTTTCTTGTCCTAGTCGGTACGTGGGAAGCGGTCCAGACACGACGATCGTTGCTTCAGGCGATGTGCTGCGTACCGTCGCGATCAGGCTCCTGTAGTCCTCCTTCAGAATCATGATGAGTCAAAGAAGATGTAACGTTAGCTGCTAACGCTAGCCTAACGTTAGGACCTATGTGAGAAAGGTTGAGGCGCGCACATCACATAAATATCGTTACAAAACAATATAATGCCATGCAATACATGTTGGAAATTAGGTTAAAAAACACAACTTACTTTCGGTGTTTTCCCTGTTAACGTTACAAGCAAACCTCCTCATCAGCTCCGTATTGAGTCGAAGAAGATGTCGCCTTTGAGAAAAGTTTCGGCTCGTTTAAGCGCGCAGCGCATTTAAATATCGCTATAAATTAATATATTATAAAATACATTGTAAATTAGATAAAACACTTACTTTCGTCGTTTCCCTGTTAAAAAGCAAACCTCATCCTGGTCTGCTCTGCATCGCGTGTCAACGGAAATGCCCCCAATGAGAGCGGTTTAACGTTAGCCGTGCACAGCACATACATATTGTTATAAAAACGCATACCGGTATATAAATGCGATAAAACACTAAATATATGCGTTTCCCTCCTCGTATGCCCATTGCGAGTCAAAGAAAATGGCGTCTGTGAAAAAAAATTCCCCTTGGACGTTAGACGCGGGTCTTTTCACGTGACGAGGCAGGTTTTTGAATTAGCCCCTCCCCTTCCTTATGAAACTAAACATACCAAGTTATCTCTGCTAAACCTGATTAGTGCAATGAATTTTTCAGCTAAATAGTACAAACAACTAATGTTGTTTAGTAATGATAGCAGGGTTTTACAAAACATAAAAGAATAAGTAATGATCACTCGTAAGGTTAAGTAGAAACAAAATCTGGGTTTGCAGTGCAGCTGGGTTGACAGCTGATCAGCTGGGTTGCTCGTGGCGAGGGGGGAGGAACAACAGTTCGTTTTTACGACAGTGTGTTTGAAAGCATTTACTACCAGACGCTAGGGGGAGCTTCGTAGAGAAAAAACACTCAGGGTTGCCTGGTGTCCCTTTAATTTGGATGCACGTCCATTAACCCTTGTATATTCTGCGTTGTGTTCTTGTTGTGCTGAATGGAGAAAAGACTCGAACCAAAACCAACTGCTGGTTGCTCTTTTAATGAAGGCAAAACAGCGGATTTGTCTGTACAAATCAACAAAAAAAATACATAAGGCTCTGTCACATGCAGTCTCTTCCACACAGCAGTGGTGTCAAAAGTACACACTTTTGTCACTTAAGTAGAAGTATAGATACTGGTGTTTAAAAAGACTCTGGTAAAAGTGGAAGTATCAACTCATCCTCTTTACTCAAGTTAAAGTGAAAAAGTACATCAGGCTCTAAAACATACTTAAAGTAAAAAAGTATAAAGTAACCCTAAGAAAAATAAGAAAAATAAAACGCTAGACTCGTTGGACCTTGTATCATTGACACAACTGTTAGAAATAGAAGCTTAATTTAACAACTGATTAGTGCTACATGGATCCCAGGACACGGTGAAACATATCAAACAAAAACATAATGCTATCAAAGACAACAAACTCGATGGGCATGTTTTCCTCAAACTTTATTGGAATGCAAATAGACTTTCCAACTGAGGTAGTAATATTCAAGACATACCCTGGCCGGCAAAACTATCAGAACATTATTTTAGCAGCAAATGACTTGAGTGTCTGTGTATTAAGAAGTGTGCTTGTCAGTGCATGTTAATGAGATAAATATACTGCATACATTTGAGTGTGGGTGGACAAAAAGAGAAACAGAGACTTCAAACATATGCAAAAGAAACCCCTTCCAAACATGGAGTAACTCCTATACTGTATACAGAGAAACACTACCAAAAACAAAAGCAAAGTTTTGCACATGGCACTAGGAGAATAGGAGAGTGCAAGAATGTACATTTTGTATGTGCAGTGAGTGTATTTGTGGCAGTGGTATACATCTTTGTTGTGCATTATTCCCTGAGTCCCATCAAAAACTTGGGAGTAACTTACTAAAGCGTACCCTAGGTACATATCAAAACAGCCTGAAGTGCTTGACTTGGGACTTTGTGCAAAAACAAAAGTGCATGTCAGTCCATGTGTGTGTGTGAGAGAGAGAGAGAGAGAGAGAGAGAGAGAGAGAGAATTATTGTAATTATGCCTGTGTGATGTGCATGTCCATAATTCCCTTAAAAAAAGGCTGTAAAAGTGGACAAATGCTACATATCAAAACAGTCTCTGTAGCCTGAGGTGCTTGACTTGGGACTTTGTGCAAGAACAAAAGTGCATGTCAGTCCATGTGTGAGAGAGAGAGAGAGGGGGGAGGAGACTTTCTGACTTTTGGTCTTTCTTTAATTTAACATTTTCTTGACACTTTGGCTAATTAAAATATATTAATATACAAATCACATAAATATACATTTAAAATACACTAGAAAAAACAAACAAACATTACATATACAGAAAATACATCATACATTAAATTGTAAAATTCCATCTTCTAAATTGCATAGAACATCATTCAGAGCCCAAGTAAGATTGAAAATGTCAAGATCTCCAACCATTTTATAATGTAAACTCAACAGTAAGCCGGGCAGATATCAGACCTCTTAAAGTCATATTAACATCAGTAGAAACACCTCCATTCAGCTTCGCTTTTCTTGTTAGCCACACAGCTAACTTAGCTTGACCATATAAAAAATTTATTAGCACATCTCTTTTTCTATTTTGATACTTGTATTTAGCCCTATAAATAAAACCTTTCAATGTAAATTCATAATTCAAACTTTTACTCCATTCTTCCAACAATACAAACATTGGCTTTAATCTTTCACACTGCAAGAATAAGTGATGCACATCTTCAGACTCAAAACAAAAGGGGCATTCATCCTTTTCTGTAGGATCGATGTGTGCCCTATGTCTATTGGTAGTTATTACTCCATGTATTATCCGCCATTGGAGGTCCCCAGTTCTCTTATCAATAGGTCATTTGTATAAAGTCCTCCAGCTACCTTTAGGGGATATGTCAAATCCCTCTATTTCTTGCCATTTAGAGTCTGAAACTAATTTTAATGATTCAAAATGCATCACTTTTACACAAGTATGATACAGTGCTCGCTTTCCAGTATCACATAACAAATTAAGTTCTGGAGTTTTAAAACTCAATAACTTTCCTTCATCCTCAGGCCATGTCTCCACAGCTGCCCTTACTCCTAGATTTGGACATTCAACCATCTTATTAATACATTGCTGTTGTTTTTCCTCCTCCTTCAACAGCTCTGTAAACATTGATGGAATTACAGATAAAAATTCAGTCTTTATCTTTTCTGCTATACGGAGTGATTTAATGCCAAGCTTTGCTGCAATATCCTGAGAAGACAACCAATCACTCTTACTCCAAAGATGAGAGAGTTTTGTGATCTGGGCTTTCACCATAGCAGCCTGCAGTGAAGGAGAATTCAAGATTTTCACAGGTATTTCAGGATTATAAAGAAGAGGTTCCTCTTTAATTCATGATCCACTTACAATTCCCTCTTCTCGAACAATTCCTAGGACATTCCATGATTTTAGAACTGTCTTATAAAAAGGGGGTAATTCAACTAGTGCCACATCCTTCACATTCATTAAAAACAATTGGCGATCTAGTCCCAGTCGTCCTCCTCTCCTCAAGAGACCACAGGCCACATCAGTCCAACTGACATCTGTCCCATACAAGAGTCTCTGGGCAGCCTGTAGTCTGAAAGCAGCAACCCTACATGCTATGTCAATTAGCCCTTGCCCTCCTTCCTGAAGAGGCAGGTAAAGAACAGCAGGTCTCAACCAATGCTGCCCTGTCCAAAAGAAGTCCACAAGACATCTCTGAATGTCCTTAATGACAGCCGCAGGGGGGTCCAGTACAGCCATCTTATGCCACAACGATGAGGCGACAAGATTGTTGACTAAGACCCTTCCCCTATAGGACAGCTGGGGAATTAGCCATTTCCATTTTGATAACCGGAGACATACTTTTTCCAATAGTCCTTCCCAGTTTTTCCCCTTGTATATCTCAGAACCTAAAAACACTCCTAAAAACTTGAAACCATCTCTTTTCCATTTCATATTATTAGGCAGCTGTGGGACATTTGACCTCTCTAAACCACACCATAATGTCTCACTTTTTGCCCAATTTACTTTCGCTGATGATGCTCTTCCATAACATTTAAGGTTTTCTAAAACCACTTTAATATCATTACTGTTCCTAATTATCACAGTTACATCATCGGCATAGGCGGATAATTTCACATCATTTAAAAAACTTGACCCCTTGATCTGTAAACCAGTCAACTGCTCTCTTAATTTGTACAATAAGGGTTCTATTGCAAGGCTATAGAGTTGACCATACATTCAGCTTCATTGTACAATAAATTAACCCATGAAATAAAACCATCTCCAAAACCAAAAGCCTTCAGTAAATCAAACAAGTAAGTGTGGTCCACTCTATCGAATGCTTTTTCTTGGTCAAGAGATATCAACCCTAAATCATTATCATTATACATTGCATAATCTATTATATCTCTTATCAAAAATAAATTATCTCTAATACATCGCCCCTTTACACAATATGATTGTTCTTTCATTATTAATATACTCATATAATTATTAAGTCTACTGGCAATACATTTTGAAAAAAAATTATAATCCATACACATTAACGCAACAGGTCGCCAATTCTTCAAAGAATACAAATCACCTTTCTTCGGTAACAAGGACAACACTGCTCTATTACAACTCTTAGGTAAAGACCCAGTCTTGATTGAATTTAAAAGCATTTCAAAATAATCCTTTCCAATCACATGCCAGAAACATTTATAAAATTCAGAAGGAAGACCATCTAGACCAGGAGCCTTCTCTGATGCAAGATCTTTTACAGCTGTTGTAACTTCTTCTAAAGTAATTGGTAAATCAATAACCTCCTGCTGCTCAGGCATCAACTTCTTAAGACATGAAAATAATTCTTTTTTACATTCAGGATCTGTGACATTGGCTGAGTATAAGTCAGAATAAAAATCAACAGCAATTCTTCTCATTTGACAAGAGTCATAACCCAGATAGCATGCTAACATTGATTCAATGTTGAGTTTTGATCCAAACCATCATTTTGGTTGACATCAAAATTTCAATGTTTAAAGTGCGTTGGATCAGCATTTAAATTTTGATGAAAGGGAACAGAACACATGGTTGAAGACAGTGACATTGAACTAACAGTGAGTCTTAGTTTATTAGCACAAGATCTTGCATGCATGTATCTGTGCAAAACACTACTGGGTGTTTCCCAATCAGTGGGGCGTTTCAGTTCATGATAAGCACTTTCAATGGCGTTACCTCATTTGCTCTAATACACTGGGGTTCTATTTCGTTCTTACTGACCGCCAGAGGCAGTGCTTCCCACTGAATATTATCTCTCTTGCTCATGCTCAGGTCGAGTCTAATAACAACAAAGTCATCACATGACCAGGTACGTCATGGGGATCCCCTCTATTTAACCCCGTGACATCCTGCAAACTGTCTCTTTAATCTTCTCGCATACGTGCAGGTTACAGGTCGAAGAGAAAAATCTTTCATTCAGAATACTTGGATTCCGTCTTTCACAGCCTCGTAACAAACATTTTTGTTGGAGCCGCGCGTTGTGCGTCCTCCAGAGGCTGCGGCGGATTGAAGACAAACTTACTTTGTTGGAACACGGCTGTTTATTCCGGTTGCGGCCAGAGCGCGGTAAGTTGCTTAAATAAGCACCGGATATTGTTTATTTGATGAAACGTGTATAAGTGGCATCTCAGAGTGGTTTCGCTCCAAAGAAAAGCCACATAGTGATTAATTATCGCGAACAGTAAGAGTGTGTGCGCTCCAGGAACAACAATATATTTTTCGTTACAGACCATCGGCGTTCACGGCAGTTGGTTGTATTCATATTGAGCATTCAAATTAGGTAAGTATTTTTTAAAATTACATAGTCTTACACATGTAGCTATGTACATTCAATTTCATTGTTTTTGTTTGTTTTTTCTTATATAGGTAGTATATTTTAAGCAGTTCGTTATATACGAGTGTTTTCGCTCTGTTTTCTGGACTGCTACCTACCTGGTACTTCTATTTAACAGTGGGATAAGTATTACCACTAGTTTGGCTGTAAAAAAAAAAAACTAAAAAAAAAATCTAATTCGGTACCTTACCGTATAGAATTTTTGTGGCTCCCAGTGTTCTCGCTTGGCCTTCATTAAAGCACTGCTGTGGCAGTATGGAACAGCTTAGCCTGACGTGCACTGTGTGCAGGGCCACTTTACAGCAGGACGATGGACATGACTGCTGTCCATCCTGCTTAGGCTTGGAACATTTGAAGCAGGGCCTCACTGAGGATGCCTGTATGAATTGTAGCACTATGTCGTGGGAGCGGAGAACCTCCAGACTAGCTGCAGTAGAGGCACTCTTGACCTCAGAGGCCCCTCGGCAGGGAAAAGTGTCGGCTAAGCGGAAAAGGGTGGAAACGGTGAGTGTCTCCACCAGTAAGAGACATAGAGAGGATTCTTTATCCAATAGAGTAGAGGTGTTGACCTCAGAGTTTGCCCAGATTAAGTCTTTAATCCTAAATCTGCAACCAAGGGAGGCACCATCACCGATATTGAGAAATCCCAGTAAGGAATTACCCGTTCCGGAGGAGGATATGCTGTCCATGGCAGCCTCTCAAAACCAGTTTCGGGAGGAAGGAAATGAGGAATTCTTATCAGTAAGCCACTCTCACTTCTCTCAGGATGACTCTCAGAACACGGCACAGGGGTCAGCTGAAGGAGTAGAATCAGATCAGGACGTGGTGAGACAAGCCCTCCAGATTGCGTTGGCACGCTTAAGCCTGGACACGGCCCCTACAGTGGCAGCTCCCTCCAGTGCCTTTTTCAGGGGAACGGCAAAACCATCTGCTCTTAGCATTCCCCCATCCAAAGATTATATTGGGGAACTACAGAGGTGCTGGGCTAATCCCAAGTCACTTACTCATCATACCACAGCAAGCAGGGCCTTGGCAGCAATGCACGAACCAGACTCTTATGGCCTGGGTCAGATGCCGAAAGTGGATCCATTTATCGCCTCTTTTATCATATCACCGGAAGAGGCTTGGAGACCTAATGCTCGCTGCCCACGACCTCAGTGCAGAATAACGGACGATCTTCTTAGTCAAGCGTACAATACTGCAGCACGCATGGGTCGCATAGGGAATTCACTCTCCCATCTTATGCTGGCGCTATCCCAGTCTCTCCAACCTATTGGGGGTGATCCTTCAGCCCAAATACTAAGTGATGCATCATTGCAAGCATTCGCATTCATGTCAAGAGAGTTGGGTAGACTCATGTCAACACTCACTCAGGCACGCCGGCAAGTATGGCTGGCACAGTCTCCTTTGTCAGAGGCCTGTAGGAGAACACTTCGTGACCTCCCTGTAGTCCCAGGCCAACTGTTTGGACCAGCGGCACAGCAAACTCTGGAACAGAGCATTCAGACGAATAAGACCAGACAGCAGCTGGCAGACCTAAGAGGAACTCCACCATCACAAGTTAGACAAGGGTATGGGGGACGGTTTCCTACTCGCTCTCAACCGTTAGTTCGTTCTGGTGCTGTTCAGAGGAGCCAGCCAAGGCAACTAGATCAGCATGTGCAGTACCCCAGAGCACGAGGACAACAAGTATTTCGGGCTCCAAGGGGCAGGGCGTCAGGTCAGCGCCCCCCCAGAGACAATAAAGCCCAGGCTCGCAGGGCATGAAGTCCTGGGGCCAACCGTCGGACGTTTTTCACACCAGCAGCTCAATTTCTGGAAAGAGAACACCTCAGACCCTTGGTTAATAGCAACGCTATCTCAAGGGTACAGGCTGCAATTCCGACGGCGGGCCCCTGCTTTCAATGGGGTCAAGATGACGACTGTCAAAGACCCCAACAGCTCACTGGCATTGTCAAGACAAGTAGCCGAACTCCTAGAAAAGGACGCCATAGAACCAGTAAAATGGTCAGCACGGCTAAATGGGTTTTACTCAGTGTACTATATAATCCCGAAAAAAGATGGCGGCGTAAGGCCTATTCTCGACCTTCGTGGCCTCAATCAGTCCCTCAAGGTTTTACCATTCCACATGCTACGCACAACGGAGGTCCTTCAGGCAGTCAGACCACTACAGTGGTTCACCACAATAGATCTGAAGGACGCTTATTTTCATATCCCAATTGCACCGCAACACAGACCCTTTCTCCGCTTCGCATTTCAAGGTCAGGTCTATCAGTTCCGAGTCCTACCATTTGGGCTGTCCCTGTCCCCTCGGGTGTTCACCAGGTGCGTAGCGGCAGCGTTGTCCCCAATACAAGCCAGGGGGGTACAGGTGCTCCCTTATCTGGACGACTGGCTCATCTGTGCTTCATCTCAAGGGCAGGCAACGGAACACACCAATCTGCTGATTGCCCATGTCACTCAGTTGGGTCTCAGGGTGAATTTCAGCAAGAGTCAGTTGATCCCATGTCAGTTGGTGAAATTCATAGGTATCACTCTAGACTCGAGATCAATGAAAGCATTCCCATCACCTCAGAGGGTGGACAGCATATTGCTCTTACTCCAGCGTTTTCGGAAACAGATCAAGCTGCCATTCAGAGCGGTCCTCAGATTGATGGGCATGCTAGCAGCAGCAGCGGCATTGATACCACTGGGCCTACTTTCGCTGCGCCCTTATCAGAGATGGGTAAACAGTCTTCATCTGAACCCCACATGGCACAGGAGCAGGCTGGTCAAAGTTACAGAACGATGCCTTCTTACCTTGAAACAATGGAAAAAGAGGTCATTCCTGACGAAAGGGGTAGCTCTGGGTGTGATTCCCTCTCGCCGGGAGATAATACAGACAGATGCTTCACTAAGTGGCTGGGGGGCAGTGTGGCAGCACAGGATGATCAGGGGATTGTGGAAACCCGAGCAAGCCACAAAAGACATAAATACCCTGGAGTTCCAAGCAGTGCAATTAGCTCTGAAGAATTT
The DNA here is from genome assembly GCA_031834385.1 of Semotilus atromaculatus. Lineage (NCBI taxonomy): Eukaryota > Metazoa > Chordata > Actinopteri > Cypriniformes > Leuciscidae > Semotilus > Semotilus atromaculatus. Next base: position 31,667,602 of record JAULUF010000052.1, read on the forward strand.
TGCGCCGGCCCTAAGGAATCGCCATATCCTCATCAGAACGGACAATACATCGGTGGTATATCATATCAACCATCAAGGCGGCACGAGGTCCAGTCAGTCTTTGAGAGTAGCACAAGACCTCCTGACATGGGCCTTCCCTCGATTCGCAAGCGTCAGGGCGATGCATATACCGGGAGTGTCAAATGTGGTGGCAGACTTCTTGTCTCGCCACAGACCTTTGCCAGGAGAATGGAGACTCAATCCAGAAGTTGTTCAGATGATTTGGCGACGATTTGGCAGAGCACAGGTGGACCTGTTTGCCTCAGAGACCTCGACCCACTGCCCCCTGTGGTTCTCCTGGACAGAGAAGTCCAGCCCGTTGGGTCAGGATGCGTTAGCACATGCCTGGCCAAATCTTCTACTTTACGCCTTTCCCCCGAACCCCTTAATTCTGCCAACTCTCCACAGGATTCTTCAAGGGAACCACAGGATGCTCCTAGTGGCACCGAACTGGCCAGGGAGACATTGGTTTCCAATGTTATGCAGGCTTCTCAATGGGGAGCCCTGGAGCCTACCCAGGAGGCAGGACCTGCTCCTTCAGTTGGAGGGGCAGATCTGGCACTCAAACCCAGATCGGTTACAGCTCTGTGTCTGGCCGCTGAAGAGCCAGAATTACTGTTGAAGTCTTGTGATGTTGAGGTGCAAAACACAATCCTGAATTCTAGAGCACCTTCCACCAGGAATATCTATGCTTGCAGGTGGAAGCTTTTCGCTGATTGGTGTACACCAAGAAGTTTGGTCCCAGACCACTGCCCAGTGCCAATGGTGTTATGTTTTCTGCAGTCCCTGCTAGACAATAACAGGGCTCCCTCTACCCTAAAGGTGTATGTGTCTGCAATTTCTGCCCAGCATGTAAAAGTAAATGGTAAATCGCTAGGGGCACATATTCTAATCACTCGCTTTCTGAAAGGTGCTCAGCGATTGCACCCTGCTCCAACTGTTAGAGTACCCGCATGGGACCTCAGTCTGGTTTTAAGAACACTTGTACAACACCCATTTGAGCCAATGGAGCATTGTGACCTGAAGTGGCTTTCAATAAAGACTGTATTCCTTTTGGCAATAACGTCAGCCAAACGTGTTGGTGAGCTCCACGCATTGTCAACCAATACGTCCTGTATGCGTTGGAATGCGGATGGAACAATGGTGACATTGTGGCCTAACCCCGCATTCCTACCCAAAAGGCTCTCAACATCATTTAGGAATCAACCAATTGAGTTGGTAGCACTTAATCGTTCTGTGTCTGACACACACGAGGGCAATCCAACGGAACAAGTATGCCCAGTGCGAGCCCTTCGGGGCTATCTGAGTGCCACAGAGAAACTGCGACGGTCAGACCAACTCTTTCTCTGCTATGGTGGGCCTAGAAAAGGGCAGCCTCTGTCAAAGCAGAGGTTGTCACACTGGGTGGTGGAGGTCATTGTCCAAGCATATAAGAAAAACAACCTCACAGTGCCAGCCGGCATAAAATGCCATTCAACAAGAAGTATCTCAACATCTTGGGCAGCATTAAAGGGTGTACCTCTAATGGACATTTGTGCAGCGGCTAATTGGTCATCCACTGATACCTTTTCCAGATACTACAGGGTTAATGTGGTAGCCCCTGGTGCTCTGGAAGCGGCAGTCCTCTTGGGACCCTCAACTTCAGCTTAAGGCTAGGAGTAGCCTCCTCGTGACCTTGTTGTTATGAGTCATCCAGTGGGAAGCACTGCCTCTGGCGGTCAGTAAGAACGAAATAGAACGAGAGTTACGAATGTAACTACGGTTCTATGAGTTCTGGATGACCGCCAGAGCACCCTGTCACTCGGAGTCTCGCGAGAAGATTCTGTAGAGACAGTTTGCAGGATGTCACGGGGTTAAATAGAGGGGATCCCCATGACGTACCTGGTCATGTGATGACTTTGTTGTTATTAGACTCGACCTGAGCATGAGCAAGAGAGATAATATTCAGTGGGAAGCACTGCCTCTGGCGGTCATCCAGAACTCATAGAACCGTAGTTACATTCATAACTCTCGGTTTGGTTTAGGGGTGGGCCCTCATGATTTTAGCAAGTCTTTTGAAAAATGGTTGAAAAACATCAATTGTAGTGTGAAAATTGGCACTAATTGGTATACGCCCCTTTTTGGTTTTGCATGTGGGCTTCTCAGTAGTTAATTGATGCTTCCTAATTAGAGAGAAAACACAAGGTGCGTCCTATACGGAAGTCATGTGTGTGTGGCATGCCAGCCAGTTCTCATCCCAGGGCGTAATATACTGACGCTTTTGCCAAAGCGTCTATATCGAACGTGCATGGCACCCTTTAGCGTCAATATGAGACGCCGATATTTATGGGTCAGAAGGCGCCTCCTAGCGGTCTAACCCTAACCCAACACCATACCTAAACCTACCCATCTCTCTGCGTGTTATATTGACGCTAAAGGGTTCCATGGGCGTTGGATTTAGACGCTTTGTCAAAGTGTCAGAATATGACGCCTTGGGATGAGGATGCGTTGGGCATGCATGAACTCTCTGAGATTCAAACAGTGGTGCATATTATGTATTTCTGATTTTAGCATGCTTTTTACTTGCATTTTATTTATTGTTACTAAATCTACTAACATACATTGATTTTCAAAGTAAGTGTTTAAATAAATCACACAGATAGCATGGGGACATTAATACAATTTTGAGTTTTGATCCAAACCATAATTTTTTGACATTTAAATGGTTAAAGTGTGTAGGATCAGCATTGAAATTTTGATGAAAGCCAACAGCACACATGGGTGGAGACAGTGACATTGAACTAACGGTGATTTGTAGTTGATGAGCATAAGATCATTCAGAACACTAGTGGGTGTTTCTCAGTCAGTGGGGCATTTTCAAACCACAATGGGCATTTTCAACCGCTTTACCCGATTTGCTCTAATCCACTGGGGGCTTGGTGTAGGGGTGGGCCTTCATGATTTTAGCAAATCTGTTGAAAAATGGTTGAAAAACATTTATTGTAGTTTGAAATTGCCCACTGATTGGTAAATGCCCATTCTGTCTTTGCATGTGCACTAGTGATGGGAAGTCCGGTTCTTTTCCGCGAACCGGTTCTTTCGGACAGTTCGTTTCAATGAACCGGTTAAAAAAACCGGTTCACCAGTTCTTTTACGTCATCACGTAATGACGTCAATTCTATCATCCCAGCGGATAAAAATACTTTAAATTAAAGGCATTTGTAATCATAACTTCAGTTAAATAATAGTACCCATCGTCATAATCATCTTGGATAAGTTTCTTATATCTACATTTTGCAAACGAACCCTGCTGCAGCCTACAGGCGATGTGCTAACGCGGATGTTTTACATGTTTTAAAGATATTAAATGCATAAATGGTCTTCTTCATTTTATTTGTTATTAAATAAACTTACATTTCGCCGACTTCGCCCTCTCATTTAAGTCCTGGGTTCACCCGTACTGTGTGCTCATGCATCAGCGTATCAGCACAGCATCAGCCGGCCGAAAGAAAGTTCTGTTCTGAGACGGTGCTATCACGCATGCGCAGTATCTCCAGCTCATCGGAGAAACAGTTCTCGGTTCTGTACTGGTGATTCAAGAACTGCAACAACCAGTTCTTGACTCGAGACACGTATAGGCCTGTGTGTGCTGAACTGAGAACTGCTGAAACCTGAATATACAGTCGACAAAACAAAAAAAAATCTATGCATCTCTCCAGTATAGCCTACTGTATACAGTATATATAAATGTTTATAATGTGTTAACATAACGAATTAAACATATATGTTTAATTCGTTTTGTTAACACATTATAAACAATTACTAAGCAGTGCACCATTAAAACCTTGGCAAGAGTTTACATCAAAGATTTATATAAACTTACTTAGAAATTAAATGAGCTGTTCCTGAAAATATTAGGCCTATATTAGTATAATAATAAATGTTTAGTTTGACAGTTTTACAATTCAATCATTGTTTCCAAACTTTAAAATAATACAGTGATAATACAGTAATTAGCCTATGTGATAAACATGTTTCCAAAATGTTTTATTCTGTTACATTTACTGATGTTCAACTAAATACTTAGGAAACGTACATTTCGTCCCTCAGAAAAAATTGCAGGCATGCTCAGCTCATCAACTCATCAGTTCTCAGTATGTCGAACGTGTCCGAAAGAAACAGTTCTCGGTTCTGTACTGGTGATCCGAGAACCGCTGTACCTGTGCGTTCGGTAGTACACGCATGCGCAAGACGCGAACTGTTTCGAACGATTCAGTCCGATTTAGTGTACTGGTTCGACCGGTTCATTAAAAAGAACCGGTTCAAAAAAACGATTCGTTCTTAGTAGTCTAATGCTTCCTCGTTAGAGAGAAAACAGGTGCATCCTATACAGAAGTCTTGTTTGTTGAAGCACCTGACATACTTTCATGACTTAACACAGTTTCAAACAATGGTGCATCTGCCTTATTTCTCAGTTCCTTTGTTTTGCATGCTTTGCGTTGTGTTTGATTTGTGTTGTTACTCACTGTAATTAGATAGATTAAAAATGTATTAAAGTGTTTGAATAAAGCATCTATTTTTCTACATTATTTTTAAAAAAGCATCTTGCTTTATTAAAGTTTATTAGGAATTTTCTGAAAGAAGTTCTAATGTCATTTAACAGATTTCTTAAGGTGCAGGAGACATGAATATGAGCAAGAATGTTACACTGCAAACATAGCCCATGTCTTGTATCAGTCAGTGCTTGCATGCAGAGCACATTGCTCCTTTAGTAGGAGTGAAGGCAGATGAAGATGGACAATAAAAAAAGAGAAGCACCCTCATAATAATGCTGACATTGATTATACACTGAGTTGTTGTCGACAGCATAATCACCTGACCTGGACTTGATGATATCCTGCATCTTATCACTGCTTAATCAAGTAATCATTCATATTCCTCAATCTGTATTGAATTTGAGACATAACTGATTTCCATTCAGTTTAGCTTGTTTCCACTGAAACACAATAACAAAAAAACGTGTTTATTAAGAAAGAGACTGACATGGCTATTTTGTTATTAAGCTCTACATAAGGTGAATCTGCAGCTTCAAAGGGATAGTTCAGCCTGAAATTAAAATTGTCATCAATTATTCACCCTCAAATTGTTCCAAACCTGTATGAATGTCTTTCTTCTGCTGCACACAAAAGAAGATAGAGTGAATAATGTTGGCAACCAGACAGTTGATGTTAGCCATTGACTTCCATGGTATTTATTTCCTACTATGGAAATCAATGGCCACCGTCAACTTTCTGGTTACCAACATTCAACAAAATGTTCAACAAAAGAAAGAAAATCATACAGGGTTGGAACAACTTGAGGGTGAGTAAATGATGACAGAATTTTAATTTCAGGCTGAACTATCTCTTTAAAGAAACTTGCATTAAAAAAACCTAAGCTCTTTTATTCTACAAGATAAACGTGTTATTTGAACTCTGTAGATTGACAGAAAATGAACTGAGATATAGTTAATGGCTATAGCTCAGAGGTGTTTGTTCCTCTTCATGAAGAGTTTAGCTCCAACACTCCTGCCTGGAAGATGTAATTGACCCTGATGACCTCATTATATGACATCAGTACAATGCCCAAAAACCTCTGGCCATTTGCCCCGAGGAAGCCCAGATGAGGCCTGATCAAGCCCTGAAAGTGACAGTGGAAGTGCGACTGGCCCTGGCACGCACTAGAATGCTCGCTTTTGCCCCGATAGTGGAAACACGGCAATGCTGTTGCATGGACATTTTAATTAATCAGGCATGTGACACTGTGCAAAATTCGGCTGCAATAGTAAAAAATGCCAGACCCACAATTAGAATATTACAGTTTTGTTTTTTTAACAATTGCTTGGACACATTTCTCAATACTTAGGTCACTTTTTCAGTTTTGAAAAGAGTATGTAAACATGCAGATTGGCCTGTAGTTTTGGTAATGGTTGTCTGTAAGAAACAAGAATTCATGCAAAGAAAGATTATTTGAACGATATATTCATTGAATGTATTTTGTGCCAAAGCAGTGATAAATGATCCACAGTTTAGCCCACATAGACCACTGTTGTGCTTACTGTGTGAAGAGTTTTGAAATAGTAACCCAAGTATTGAGAAATGGGTTCTAATAATTAAAAAATAAAAAACATGTACAAAGCTATTTTCTATGTTCAAACAGTCAATTTCACTTTCACTAATTCACACGTACATGAAATCTGATGTAGTAATTTATCCATATTTGGCGTGCTGTCCGGGAGAGGGCTCCGAGCTCGAAATTTGGCCCGAACACAGAGTACTCCCCCCTTTACTAGGATAAAAACCAGCCAACAGTGAGGTGATGGGGTGGTGGAGGGATGCTGTGAAACTGTCATGGGACAGAGGTGAGGGAAGGCTATATTCCTCTTGTGCTGATTGGTTGATTACCCGAACGTGCTCCTCCCAAACTTTGTTACATAAAACTTCATATTGTGTGAAATAAGTGTTTTAAGTTTTAGAATAGGAAAAAGGCAGTTTATAATGCAAGGTAATACTGTATTACAAAACTAACCCATGTTTTAGTAAAGAATGCTTACCTGTCTCTCGGTAAATAAAGCAGGTCATCTGCTCCTCACATCTTTAGTCAAAGGTTCATGAACGACCACTTCCTTTCGCCTTAATGAGAATGTGCTCTCCATCAGCATATCAACTTGCGTCCACTACCTTTTTCTTCACTGCATTCTCTAAAGCAAGTCTGACCACTTCAAGACTGTTGGAGCTTTTGCCCTCAGGAAAGTCAGGTAGAAAATTCACTTCAGACTTATTGGGCTTCTTAATTACGCTTTATTACCTGATGCTGATCTCTTCTGGCTGTTTACAGCGGGCTCTGAGCATTCCACAAAGCGCAACTTCTGGCTAAAATTCCCAATTTTGAACTTCTAGCTGAATTTCCATCCGTACCACCCACATGAAGGACCAGGCTCTTTCAAACATGGGTGCCTGTCTATTAGAGCTTTTGCGACAGCATTATATTCATCACTGTTGGGATATGCCTTAACAGCATAAATAGCTTCTGCCAGCTTAAAAACAAATCATGGGACGCTCACTGAGGCAAGCCATGTCCCTGCATAGGTTGATGGGAAGAATACTGAGGCCAGCCATGTCCCTGCTGAGGTTGATGGAAAGCTGACAGCATTGTATGTATGTTGGAGGCCAACCCTCTTCCTGCTGAGGTTAAGTTAACAGCATCCAGCCATGTCCCAGCTGAGGTTGATGGGAAGGTCACTGAGGCCAGCCATGTCCCTGCTGAGGTGGTTGGGAATCTGACAGCATCCAGCCATGTGCCTGCTGAGGTTGATGGGAAGAATACTGAGGCCAGCCATGTCCCTGCTGAGGTTGATGGGAAGCTCACTGAGGCCAGCCATGTACGTGCTGAGGTTGATGGGAAGCTGACAGCATCCAGCCATGTTCCTGCTGAGGTTGATGGGACGCTCACTGAGGCCAGCCATGTCCCTGTTGAGGTTGATGGGAAGCTGACAGCATCCAGCCATGTCCCTGCTGAAGTTGAAGGGAATCTGACAGCATCCAGCCATGTCCCAACTGAGGTTGATGGGAAGCTCACTGAGGCCAGCCATGTCCCTGCTGAGGTTGAAGGGAAGTTGACAGCATCCAGCTATGTCCCTGCTGAGGTTGAAGGGAAGCTGACAATATCCAGCCATGTCCCAGCTGAAGAGGAGTCTTGCCCTGTCCCAGCTGAGGTTGAAGGGAAGCTCACTGAGGCCAGCCATGTCCCTGTTGAGGTTGATGGGAAGCTGACAGCATCCAGCCATGTCCCAGCTGAGGTTGATGGGAAGCTGACAGCATCCAGCCATGTCCCTGCTGAAGAGGAGTCTAGCCCTGTCCCAGCTGAGGTTGAAGGGATGTTGACAGCTTCCAGCCATGTCCCTGCTGAGGTTGATGGGAAGCTCACTGAGGCCAGCCATGTCCCAGCTGAGGTTGAGAGGAATCTGACAGCATCCAGCCATGTCCCTGCTGAGGTTGATGGGAAGAATACTGAGGCCAGCCGTGTCCCTGCTGAGGTTGATGGGAAGCTCACTGAGGCCAGCCATGTCCCAGCTGAGGTTGAGGGGAATCTGACAGCATCCAGCCATGTCCCTGCTTAGGTTGATGGGAAGAATACTGAGGCAAGCCATGTCCCTGCTGAGGTTGATGGGAAGCTCACTGAGGCCAGCCATGTACGTGCTGAGGTTGATGGGAAGCTGACAGCATCCAGCCATGTCCCTGCTGAGGTTGATCGGACGCTCACTGAGGCAAGCCATGTCCCAGCTGAGGTTGATGGGAAGGTCACTGAGGCCAGCCATGTCCCCGCTGAGGTTGATGGGAAGCTCACTGGGGCCAGCCATGTCCCTGCTGAGGTTGATGGGACGCTCACTGAGGCAAGCCATGTCCCTGAATAGGTTGATGGGAAGAATACTGAGGCCAGTCATGTCCCTGCTGAGGTTGATGGGAAGCTGATAGTATCTAGCCATGTCCCTGCTGAAGTTGATGGGAATCTGACAGCATCCAGCCATGTCCCTGCTGAAGTTGATGGGAATCTGACAGCATCCAGCCATGTCCCAACTGAGGTTGATGGGAAGCTCACTGAGGCCAGCCATGTCCCTGCTGAGGTTGAAGGGAAGCTGACAGTATCCAGCCATGTCCCAGCTGAAGAGGAGTCTAGCCCTGTCCCAGCTGAGGTTGATGGGAAGCTCACTGAGGCCAGCCATGTCCCTGTTGAGGTTGATGGGAAGCTGACAGCATCCAGCCATGTCCCTGCTGAGGTTGAAGGGAAGCTGACAGTATCCAGCCATGTCCCAGCTGAGGTTGATGGGAAGCTGACAGCATCCAGCCATGTCCCTGCTGAAGAGGAGTCTAGCCCTGCCCCAGCTGAGGTTGAAGGGATGTTGACAGCTTCCAGCCATGTCCCTGCTGAGGTTGAGGGGAAGCTCACTGAGGCCAGCCATGTCCCAGCTGAGGTTGAGGGGAAGCTGACAGCATCCAGCCATGTCCCTGCTGAGGTTGAAGGGAAGCTCACTGAGGCCAGCCATGTCCCTGCTGAGGTTGAAGGGAAGCTGACAGTATCCAGCCATGTCCCAGCTGAAGAGGAGTCTAGCCCTGTCCCAGCTGAGGTTGATGGGAAGCTCACTGAGGCCAGCCATGTCCCTGTTGAGGTTGATGGGAAGCTGACAGCATCCAGCCATGTCCCTGCTGAGGTTGAAGGGAAGCTGACAGTATCCAGCCATGTCCCAGCTGAGGTTGATGGGAAGCTGACAGCATCCAGCCATGTCCCTGCTGAAGAGGAGTCTAGCCCTGCCCCAGCTGAGGTTGAAGGGATGTTGACAGCTTCCAGCCATGTCCCTGCTGAGGTTGAGGGGAAGCTCACTGAGGCCAGCCATGTCCCAGCTGAGGTTGAGGGGAAGCTGACAGCATCCAGCCATGTCCCTGCTGAGGTTGATGGGAAGCTGACAGCATCCAGCCATGTCCCAGCTGAAGGTTGATGGGACGCTCACTGAGGCCAGCCATGTCCCTGCTGAGGTTGATGGGAAGAATACTGTGGCCAGTCATGTTCCTGCTGAGGCTGATGGGAAGCTGATAGTATCTAGCCATGTCCCAGCTGAAGTTGATGGGAATCTGACAGCATCCAGCCATGTCCCTGCTGAAGTTGAAGGGAATCTGACAGCATCCAGCCATGTCCCAACTGAGGTTGATGGGAAACTCACTGAGGCCAGCCATGTCCCTGCTGAGGTTGAAGGGAAGCTGACAATATCCAGCCGTGTCCCAGCTGAAGAGGAGTCTAGCCCTGTCCCAGCTGAGGTTGAAGGGAAGCTCACTGAGGCCAGCCATGTCCCTGTTGAGGTTGATGGGAAGCTGACAGCATCCAGCCATGTCCCAGCTGAGGTTGATGGGAAGCTGACAGCATCCAGCCATGTCCCTGCTGAAGAGGAGTCTAGCCCTGTCCCAGCTGAGGTTGAAGGGATGTTGACAGCTTCCAGCCATGTCCCTGCTGAGGTTGATGGGAAGCTCACTGAGGCCAGCCATGTCCCAGCTGAGGTTGAGGGGAATCTGACAGCATCCAGCCATGTCCCTGCTGAGGTTGATGGGAAGAATACTGAGGCCAGCCATGTCCCTGCTGAGGTTGATGGGAAGCTCACTGAGGCCAGCCATGTCCCAGCTGAGGTTGAGGGGAATCTGACAGCATCCAGCCATGTCCCTGCTTAGGTTGATGGGAAGAATACTGAGGCCAGCCATGTCCCTGCTGAGGTTGATGGGAAGCTGACAGCATCCAGCCATGTCCCTGTTGAGGTTGATCGGACGCTCACTGAGGCAAGCCATGTCCCAGCTGAGGTTGATGGGAAGGTCACTGAGGCCAGCCATGTCCCCGCTGAGGTTGATGGGAAGCTCACTGAGGCCAGCCATGTCCCCGCTGAGGTTGATGGGAAGCTCACTGAGGCCAGCCATGTCCCAGCTGAGGTTGAGGGGAATCTGACAGCATCCAGCCATGTCCCTGCTTAGGTTGATGGGAAGAATACTGAGGCAAGCCATGTCCCTGCTGAGGTTGATGGGAAGCTCACTGAGGCCAGCCATGTACGTGCTAAGGTTGATGGGAAGCTGACAGCATCCAGCCATGTCCCTGCTGAGGTTGATCGGACGCTCACTGAGGCAAGCCATGTCCCAGCTGAGGTTGATGGGAAGGTCACTGAGGCCAGCCATGTCCCCGCTGAGGTTGATGGGAAGCTCACTGGGGCCAGCCATGTCCCTGCTGAGGTTGATGGGACGCTCACTGAGGCAAGCCATGTCCCTGCATAGGTTGATGGGAAGAATACTGAGGCCAGTCATGTCCCTGCTGAGGTTGATGGGAAGCTGATAGTATCTAGCCATGTCCCTGCTGAAGTTGATGGGAATCTGACAGCATCCAGCCATGTCCCTGCTGAAGTTGATGGGAATCTGACAGCATCCAGCCATGCCCCAACTGAGGTTGATGGGAAGCTCACTGAGGCCAGCCATGTCCCTGCTGAGGTTGAAGGGAAGCTGACAGTATCCAGCCATGTCCCAGCTGAAGAGGAGTCTAGCCCTGTCCCAGCTGAGGTTGATGGGAAGCTCACTGAGGCCAGCCATGTCCCTGTTGAGGTTGATGGGAAGCTGACAGCATCCAGCCATGTCCCTGCTGAGGTTGAAGGGAAGCTGACAGTATCCAGCCATGTCCCAGCTGAGGTTGATGGGAAGCTGACAGCATCCAGCCATGTCCCTGCTGAAGAGGAGTCTAGCCCTGCCCCAGCTGAGGTTGAAGGGATGTTGACAGCTTCCAGCTATGTCCCTGCTGAGGTTGATGGGAAGCTCACTGAGACCAGCCATGTCCCTGTTGAGGTTGATGGGAAGCTGACAGCATCCAGCCATGTCCCTGCTGAAGTTGAAGGGAATCTGACAGCATCCAGCCATGTCCCAACTGAGGTTGATGGGAAGCTCACTGAGGCCAGCCATGTCCCTGCTGAGGTTGAAGGGAAGTTGACAGCATCCAGCTATGTCCCTGCTGAGGTTGAAGGGAAGCTGACAATATCCAGCCATGTCCCAGCTGAAGAGGAGTCTAGCCCTGTCCCAGCTGAGGTTGAAGGGAAGCTCACTGAGGCCAGCCATGTCCCTGTTGAGGTTGATGGGAAGCTGACAGCATCCAGCCATGTCCCAGCTGAGGTTGATGGGAAGCTGACTGCATCCAGCCATGTCCCTGCTGAAGAGGAGTCTAGCCCTGTCCCAGCTGAGGTTGAAGGGATGTTGACAGCTTCCAGCCATGTCCCTGCTGAGGTTGATGGGAAGCTCACTGAGGCCAGCCATGTCCCAGCTGAGGTTGAGGGGAATCTGACAGCATCCAGCCATGTCCCTGCTGAGGTTGATGGGAAGAATACTGAGGCCAGCCATGTCCCTGCTGAGGTTGATGGGAAGCTCACTGAGGCCAGCCATGTCCCAGCTGAGGTTGAGGGGAATCTGACAGCATCCAGCCATGTCCCTGCTTAGGTTGATGGGAAGAATACTGAGGCCAGCCATGTCCCTGCTGAGGTTGATGGGAAGCTCACTGAGGCCAGCCATGTACGTGCTGAGGTTGATGGGAAGCTGACAGCATCCAGCCATGTCCCTGCTGAGGTTGATCGGACGCTCACTGAGGCAAGCCATGTCCCAGCTGAGGTTGATGGGAAGGTCACTGAGGCCAGCCATGTCCCCGCTGAGGTTGATGGGAAGCTCACTGAGGCCAGCCATGTCCCTGCTGAGGTTGATGGGACGCTCACTGAGGCAAGCTATGTCCCTGCATAGGTTGATGGGAAGAATACTGAGGCCAGTCATGTCCCTGCTGAGGTTGATGGGAAGCTGATAGTATCTAGCCATGTCCCTGCTGAAGTTGATGGGAATCTGACAGCATCCAGCCATGTCCCTGCTGAAGTTGATGGGAATCTAACAGCATCCAGCCATGTCCCAACTGAGGTTGATGGGAAGCTCACTGAGGCCAGCCATGTCCCTGCTGAGGTTGAAGGGAAGAATACTGAGGCCAGCCATGTCCCTGCTGAGGTTGATGGAAAGCTGACAGCATTGTATGTATGTTGGAGGCCAACCCTCTTCCTGCTGAGGTTAAGTTAACAGCATCCAGCCATGTCCCAGCTGAGGTTGATGGGAAGGTCACTGAGGCCAGCCATGTCCCTGCTGAGGTGGTTGGGAATCTGACAGCATCCAGCCATGTGCCTGCTGAGGTTGATGGGAAGAATACTGAGGCCAGCCATGTCCCTGCTGAGGTTGATGGGAAGCTCACTGAGGCCAGCCATGTACGTGCTGAGGTTGATAGGAAGCTGACAGCATCCAGCCATGTTCCTGCTGAGGTTGATGGGACGCTCACTGAGGCCAGCCATGTCCCTGTTGAGGTTGATGGGAAGCTGACAGCATCCAGCCATGTCCCTGCTGAAGTTGAAGGGAATCTGATAGCATCCAGCCATGTCCCAACTGAGGTTGATGGGAAGCTCACTGAGGCCAGCCATGTCCCTGCTGAGGTTGAAGGGAAGTTGACAACATCCAGCTATGTCCCTGCTGAGGTTGAAGGGAAGCTGACAATATCCAGCCATGTCCCAGCTGAAGAGGAGTCTTGCCCTGTCCCAGCTGAGGTTGAAGGGAAGCTCACTGAGGCCAGCCATGTCCCTGTTGAGGTTGATGGGAAGCTGACAGCATCCAGCCATGTCCCAGCTGAGGTTGATGGGAAGCTGACAGCATCCAGCCATGTCCCTGCTGAAGAGGAGTCTAGCCCTGTCCCAGCTGAGGTTGAAGGGATGTTGACAGCTTCCAGCCATGTCCCTGCTGAGGTTGATGGGAAGCTCACTGAGGCCAGCCATGTCCCAGCTGAGGTTGAGAGGAATCTGACAGCATCCAGCCATGTCCCTGCTGAGGTTGATGGGAAGAATACTGAGGCCAGCCATGTCCCTGCTGAGGTTGATGGGAAGCTCACTGAGGCCAGCCATGTCCCAGCTGAGGTTGAGGGGAATCTGACAGCATCCAGCCATGTCCCTGCTTAGGTTGATGGGAAGAATACTGAGGCAAGCCATGTCCCGGCTGAGGTTGATGGGAAGCTCACTGAGGCCAGCCATGTACGTGCTGAGGTTGATGGGAAGCTGACAGCATCCAGCCATGTCCCTGCTGAGGTTGATCGGACGCTCACTGAGGCAAGCCATGTCCCAGCTGAGGTTGATGGGAAGGTCACTGAGGCCAGCCATGTCCCCGCTGAGGTTGATGGGAAGCTCACTGGGGCCAGCCATGTCCCTGCTGAGGTTGATGGGACGCTCACTGAGGCAAGCCATGTCCCTGAATAGGTTGATGGGAAGAATACTGAGGCCAGTCATGTCCCTGCTGAGGTTGATGGGAAGCTGATAGTATCTAGCCATGTCCCTGCTGAAGTTGATGGGAATCTGACAGCATCCAGCCATGTCCCTGCTGAAGTTGATGGGAATCTGACAGCATCCAGCCATGTCCCAACTGAGGTTGATGGGAAGCTCACTGAGGCCAGCCATGTCCCTGCTGAGGTTGAAGGGAAGCTGACAGTATCCAGCCATGTCCCAGCTGAAGAGGAGTCTAGCCCTGTCCCAGCTGAGGTTGATGGGAAGCTCACTGAGGCCAGCCATGTCCCTGTTGAGGTTGATGGGAAGCTGACAGCATCCAGCCAAGTCCCTGCTGAGGTTGAAGGGAAGCTGACAGTATCCAGCCATGTCCCAGCTGAGGTTGATGGGAAGCTGACAGCATCCAGCCATGTCCCTGCTGAAGAGGAGTCTAGCCCTGCCCCAGCTGAGGTTGAAGGGATGTTGACAGCTTCCAGCCATGTCCCTGCTGAGGTTGAGGGGAAGCTCACTGAGGCCAGCCATGTCCCAGCTGAGGTTGAGGGGAAGCTGACAGCATCCAGCCATGTCCCTGCTGAGGTTGATGGGAAGCTGACAGCATCCAGCCATGTCCCTGCTGAGGTTGATGGGACGCTCACTGAGGCCAGCCATGTCCCTGCTGAGGTTGATGGGAAGAATACTGTGGCCAGTCATGTTCCTGCTGAGGCTGATGGGAAGCTGATAGTATCTAGCCATGTCCCAGCTGAAGTTGATGGGAATCTGACAGCATCCAGCCATGTCCCTGCTGAAGTTGAAGGGAATCTGACAGCATCCAGCCATGTCCCAACTGAGGTTGATGGGAAACTCACTGAGGCCAGCCATGTCCCTGCTGAGGTTGAAGGGAAGCTGACAATATCCAGCCGTGTCCCAGCTGAAGAGGAGTCTAGCCCTGTCCCAGCTGAGGTTGAAGGGAAGCTCACTGAGGCCAGCCATGTCCCTGTTGAGGTTGATGGGAAGCTGACAGCATCCAGCCATGTCCCAGCTGAGGTTGATGGGAAGCTGACAGCATCCAGCCATGTCCCTGCTGAAGAGGAGTCTAGCCCTGTCCCAGCTGAGGTTGAAGGGATGTTGACAGCTTCCAGCCATGTCCCTGCTGAGGTTGATGGGAAGCTCACTGAGGCCAGCCATGTCCCAGCTGAGGTTGAGGGGAATCTGACAGCATCCAGCCATGTCCCTGCTGAGGTTGATGGGAAGAATACTGAGGCCAGCCATGTCCCTGCTGAGGTTGATGGGAAGCTCACTGAGGCCAGCAATGTCCCAGCTGAGGTTGAGGGGAATCTGACAGCATCCAGCCATGTCCCTGCTTAGGTTGATGGGAAGAATACTGAGGCCAGCCATGTCTCTGCTGAGGTTGATGGGAAGCTCACTGAGGCCAGCCATGTACGTGCTGAGGTTGATGGGAAGCTGACAGCATCCAGCCATGTCCCTGTTGAGGTTGATCGGACGCTCACTGAGGCAAGCCATGTCCCAGCTGAGGTTGATGGGAAGGTCACTGAGGCCAGCCATGTCCCCGCTGAGGTTGATGGGAAGCTCACTGAGGCCAGCCATGTCCCCGCTGAGGTTGATGGGAAGCTCACTGAGGCCAGCCATGTCCCAGCTGAGGTTGAGGGGAATCTGACAGCATCCAGCCATGTCCCTGCTTAGGTTGATGGGAAGAATACTGAGGCAAGCCATGTCCCTGCTGAGGTTGATGGGAAGCTCACTGAGGCCAGCCATGTACGTGCTGAGGTTGATGGGAAGCTGACAGCATCCAGCCATGTCCCTGCTGAGGTTGATCGGACGCTCACTGAGGCAAGCCATGTCCCAGCTGAGGTTGATGGGAAGGTCACTGAGGCCAGCCATGTCCCCGCTGAGGTTGATGGGAAGCTCACTGAGGCAAGCCATGTCCCTGCTGAGGTTGATGGGAAGCTCACTGAGGCCAGCCATGTACGTGCTGAGGTTGATGGGAAGCTGACAGCATCCAGCCATGTCCCTGCTGAGGTTGATCGGACGCTCACTGAGGCAAGCCATGTCCCAGCTGAGGTTGATGGGAAGGTCACTGAGGCCAGCCATGTCCCCGCTGAGGTTGATGGGAAGCTCACTGGGGCCAGCCATGTCCCTGCTGAGGTTGATGGGACGCTCACTGAGGCAAGCCATGTCCCTGCATAGGTTGATGGGAAGAATACTGAGGCCAGTCATGTCCCTGCTGAGGTTGATGGGAAGCTGATAGTATCTAGCCATGTCCCTGCTGAAGTTGATGGGAATCTGACAGCATCCAGCCATGTCCCTGCTGAAGTTGATGGGAATCTGACAGCATCCAGCCATGCCCCAACTGAGGTTGATGGGAAGCTCACTGAGGCCAGCCATGTCCCTGCTGAGGTTGAAGGGAAGCTGACAGTATCCAGCCATGTCCCAGCTGAAGAGGAGTCTAGCCCTGTCCCAGCTGAGGTTGATGGGAAGCTCACTGAGGCCAGCCATGTCCCTGTTGAGGTTGATGGGAAGCTGACAGCATCCAGCCATGTCCCTGCTGAGGTTGAAGGGAAGCTGACAGTATCCAGCCATGTCCCAGCTGAGGTTGATGGGAAGCTGACAGCATCCAGCCATGTCCCTGCTGAAGAGGAGTCTAGCCCTGCCCCAGCTGAGGTTGAAGGGATGTTGACAGCTTCCAGCTATGTCCCTGCTGAGGTTGATGGGAAGCTCACTGAGGCCAGCCATGTCCCTGTTGAGGTTGATGGGAAGCTGACAGCATCCAGCCATGTCCCTGCTGAAGTTGAAGGGAATCTGACAGCATCCAGCCATGTCCCAACTGAGGTTGATGGGAAGCTCACTGAGGCCAGCCATGTCCCTGCTGAGGTTGAAGGGAAGTTGACAGCATCCAGCTATGTCCCTGCTGAGTTTGAAGGGAAGCTGACAATATCCAGCCATGTCCCAGCTGAAGAGGAGTCTAGCCCTGTCCCAGCTGAGGTTGAAGGGAAGCTCACTGAGGCCAGCCATGTCTCTGTTGAGGTTGATGGGAAGCTGACAGCATCCAGCCATGTCCCAGCTGAGGTTGATGGGAAGCTGACTGCATCCAGCCATGTCCCTGCTGAGGTTGAAGGGAAGCTGACAGTATCCAGCCCTGTCCCAGCTGAGGTTGAAGGGATGTTGACAGCTTCCAGCCATGTCCCTGCTGAGGTTGAGGGGAAGCTCACTGAGGCCAGCCATGTCCCAGCTGAGGTTGAGGGGAAGCTGACAGCATCCAGCCATGTCCCTGCTGAGGTTGATGGGAAGCTGACAGCATCCAGCCATGTCCCTGCTGAGGTTGATGGGACGCTCACTGAGGCCAGCCATGTCCCTGCTGAGGTTGATGGGAAGAATACTGTGGCCAGTCATGTTCCTGCTGAGGCTGATGGGAAGCTGATAGTATCTAGCCATGTCCCAGCTGAAGTTGATGGGAATCTGACAGCATCCAGCCATGTCCCTGCTGAAGTTGAAGGGAATCTGACAGCATCCAGCCATGTCCCAACTGAGGTTGATGGGAAACTCACTGAGGCCAGCCATGTCCCTGCTGAGGTTGAAGGGAAGCTGACAATATCCAGCCGTGTCCCAGCTGAAGAGGAGTCTAGCCCTGTCCCAGCTGAGGTTGAAGGGAAGCTCACTGAGGCCAGCCATGTCCCTGTTGAGGTTGATGGGAAGCTGACAGCATCCAGCCATGTCCCAGCTGAGGTTGATGGGAAGCTGACAGCATCCAGCCATGTCCCTGCTGAAGAGGAGTCTAGCCCTGTCCCAGCTGAGGTTGAAGGGATGTTGACAGCTTCCAGCCATGTCCCTGCTGAGGTTGATGGGAAGCTCACTGAGGCCAGCCATGTCCCAGCTGAGGTTGAGGGGAATCTGACAGCATCCAGCCATGTCCCTGCTGAGGTTGATGGGAAGAATACTGAGGCCAGCCATGTCCCTGCTGAGGTTGATGGGAAGCTCACTGAGGCCAGCAATGTCCCAGCTGAGGTTGAGGGGAATCTGACAGCATCCAGCCATGTCCCTGCTTAGGTTGATGGGAAGAATACTGAGGCCAGCCATGTCCCTGCTGAGGTTGATGGGAAGCTCACTGAGGCCAGCCATGTCCCAGCTGAGGTTGAGGGGAATCTGACAGCATCCAGCCATGTCCCTGCTTAGGTTGATGGGAAGAATACTGAGGCAAGCCATGTCCCGGCTGAGGTTGATGGGAAGCTCACTGAGGCCAGCCATGTACGTGCTGAGGTTGATGGGAAGCTGACAGCATCCAGCCATGTCCCTGCTGAGGTTGATCGGACGCTCACTGAGGCAAGCCATGTCCCAGCTGAGGTTGATGGGAAGGTCACTGAGGCCAGCCATGTCCCCACTGAGGTTGATGGGAAGCTCACTGGGGCCAGCCATGTCCCTGCTGAGGTTGATGGGACGCTCACTGAGGCAAGCCATGTCCCTGAATAGGTTGATGGGAAGAATACTGAGGCCAGTCATGTCCCTGCTGAGGTTGATGGGAAGCTGATAGTATCTAGCCATGTCCCTGCTGAAGTTGATGGGAATCTGACAGCATCCAGCCATGTCCCTGCTGAAGTTGATGGGAATCTGACAGCATCCAGCCATGTCCCAACTGAGGTTGATGGGAAGCTCACTGAGGCCAGCCATGTCCATGCTGAGGTTGAAGGGAAGCTGACAGTATCCAGCCATGTCCCAGCTGAAGAGGAGTCTAGCCCTGTCCCAGCTGAGGTTGATGGGAAGCTCACTGAGGCCAGCCATGTCCCTGTTGAGGTTGATGGGAAGCTGACAGCATCCAGCCATGTCCCTGCTGAGGTTGAAGGGAAGCTGACAGTATCCAGCCATGTCCCAGCTGAGGTTGATGGGAAGCTGACAGCATCCAGCCATGTCCCTGCTGAAGAGGAGTCTAGCCCTGCCCCAGCTGAGGTTGAAGGGATGTTGACAGCTTCCAGCCATGTCCCTGCTGAGGTTGAGGGGAAGCTCACTGAGGCCAGCCATGTCCCAGCTGAGGTTGAGGGGAAGCTGACAGCATCCAGCCATGTCCCTGCTGAGGTTGATGGGAAGCTGACAGCATCCAGCCATGTCCCTGCTGAGGTTGATGGGACGCTCACTGAGGCCAGCCATGTCCCTGCTGAGGTTGATGGGAAGAATACTGTGGCCAGTCATGTTCCTGCTGAGGCTGATGGGAAGCTGATAGTATCTAGCCATGTCCCAGCTGAAGTTGATGGGAATCTGACAGCATCCAGCCATGTCCCAACTGAGGTTGATGGGAAACTCACTGAGGCCAGCCATGTCCCTGCTGAGGTTGAAGGGAAGCTGACAATATCCAGCCGTGTCCCAGCTGAAGAGGAGTCTAGCCCTGTCCCAGCTGAGGTTGAAGGGAAGCTCACTGAGGCCAGCCATGTCCCTGTTGAGGTTGATGGGAAGCTGACAGCATCCAGCCATGTCCCAGCTGAGGTTGATGGGAAGCTGACAGCATCCAGCCATGTCCCTGCTGAAGAGGAGTCTAGCCCTGTCCCAGCTGAGGTTGAAGGGATGTTGACAGCTTCCAGCCATGTCCCTGCTGAGGTTGATGGGAAGCTCACTGAGGCCAGCCATGTCCCAGCTGAGGTTGAGGGGAATCTGACAGCATCCAGCCATGTCCCTGCTGAGGTTGATGGGAAGAATACTGAGGCCAGCCATGTCCCTGCTGAGGTTGATGGGAAGCTCACTGAGGCCAGCAATGTCCCAGCTGAGGTTGAGGGGAATCTGACAGCATCCAGCCATGTCCCTGCTTAGGTTGATGGGAAGAATACTGAGGCCAGCCATGTCCCTGCTGAGGTTGATGGGAAGCTCACTGAGGCCAGCCATGTACGTGCTGAGGTTGATGGGAAGCTCACTGAGGCCAGCCATGTCCCTGCTGAGGTTGATGGGAAGAATACTGTGGCCAGTCATGTTCCTGCTGAGGCTGATGGGAAGCTGATAGTATCTAGCCATGTCCCAGCTGAAGTTGATGGGAATCTGACAGCATCCAGCCATGTCCCTGCTGAAGTTGAAGGGAATCTGACAGCATCCAGCCATGTCCCAACTGAGGTTGATGGGAAACTCACTGAGGCCAGCCATGTCCCTGCTGAGGTTGAAGGGAAGCTGACAATATCCAGCCGTGTCCCAGCTGAAGAGGAGTCTAGCCCTGTCCCAGCTGAGGTTGAAGGGAAGCTCACTGAGGCCAGCCATGTCCCTGTTGAGGTTGATGGGAAGCTGACAGCATCCAGCCATGTCCCAGCTGAGGTTGATGGGAAGCTGACAGCATCCAGCCATGTCCCTGCTGAAGAGGAGTCTAGCCCTGTCCCAGCTGAGGTTGAAGGGATGTTGACAGCTTCCAGCCATGTCCCTGCTGAGGTTGATGGGAAGCTCACTGAGGCCAGCCATGTCCCAGCTGAGGTTGAGGGGAATCTGACAGCATCCAGCCATGTCCCTGCTGAGGTTGATGGGAAGAATACTGAGGCCAGCCATGTCCCTGCTGAGGTTGATGGGAAGCTCACTGAGGCCAGCCATGTCCCAGCTGAGGTTGAGGGGAATCTGACAGCATCCAGCCATGTCCCTGCTTAGGTTGATGGGAAGAATACTGAGGCCAGCCATGTCCCTGCTGAGGTTGATGGGAAGCTGACAGCATCCAGCCATGTCCCTGTTGAGGTTGATCGGACGCTCACTGAGGCAAGCCATGTCCCAGCTGAGGTTGATGGGAAGGTCACTGAGGCCAGCCATGTCCCCGCTGAGGTTGATGGGAAGCTCACTGAGGCCAGCCATGTCCCCGCTGAGGTTGATGGGAAGCTCACTGAGGCCAGCCATGTCCCAGCTGAGGTTGAGGGGAATCTGACAGCATCCAGACATGTCCCTGCTTAGGTTGATGGGAAGAATACTGAGGCAAGCCATGTCCCTGCTGAGGTTGATGGGAAGCTCACTGAGGCCAGCCATGTACGTGCTAAGGTTGATGGGAAGCTGACAGCATCCAGCCATGTCCCTGCTGAGGTTGATCGGACGCTCACTGAGGCAAGCCATGTCCCAGCTGAGGTTGATGGGAAGGTCACTGAGGCCAGCCATGTCCCCGCTGAGGTTGATGGGAAGCTCACTGGGGCCAGCCATGTCCCTGCTGAGGTTGATGGGACGCTCACTGAGGCAAGCCATGTCCCTGCATAGGTTGATGGGAAGAATACTGAGGCCAGTCATGTCCCTGCTGAGGTTGATGGGAAGCTGATAGTATCTAGCCATGTCCCTGCTGAAGTTGATGGGAATCTGACAGCATCCAGCCATGTCCCTGCTGAAGTTGATGGGAATCTGACAGCATCCAGCCATGCCCCAACTGAGGTTGATGGGAAGCTCACTGAGGCCAGCCATGTCCCTGCTGAGGTTGAAGGGAAGCTGACAGTATCCAGCCATGTCCCAGCTGAAGAGGAGTCTAGCCCTGTCCCAGCTGAGGTTGATGGGAAGCTCACTGAGGCCAGCCATGTCCCTGTTGAGGTTGATGGGAAGCTGACAGCATCCAGCCATGTCCCTGCTGAGGTTGAAGGGAAGCTGACAGTATCCAGCCATGTCCCAGCTGAGGTTGATGGGAAGCTGACAGCATCCAGCCATGTCCCTGCTGAAGAGGAGTCTAGCCCTGCCCCAGCTGAGGTTGAAGGGATGTTGACAGCTTCCAGCTATGTCCCTGCTGAGGTTGATGGGAAGCTCACTGAGACCAGCCATGTCCCTGTTGAGGTTGATGGGAAGCTGACAGCATCCAGCCATGTCCCTGCTGAAGTTGAAGGGAATCTGACAGCATCCAGCCATGTCCCAACTGAGGTTGATGGGAAGCTCACTGAGGCCAGCCATGTCCCTGCTGAGGTTGAAGGGAAGTTGACAGCATCCAGCTATGTCCCTGCTGAGGTTGAAGGGAAGCTGACAATATCCAGCCATGTCCCAGCTGAAGAGGAGTCTAGCCCTGTCCCAGCTGAGGTTGAAGGGAAGCTCACTGAGGCCAGCCATGTCCCTGTTGAGGTTGATGGGAAGCTGACAGCATCCAGCCATGTCCCAGCTGAGGTTGATGGGAAGCTGACTGCATCCAGCCATGTCCCTGCTGAAGAGGAGTCTAGCCCTGTCCCAGCTGAGGTTGAAGGGATGTTGACAGCTTCCAGCCATGTCCCTGCTGAGGTTGATGGGAAGCTCACTGAGGCCAGCCATGTCCCAGCTGAGGTTGAGGGGAATCTGACAGCATCCAGCCATGTCCCTGCTGAGGTTGATGGGAAGAATACTGAGGCCAGCCATGTCCCTGCTGAGGTTGATGGGAAGCTCACTGAGGCCAGCCATGTCCCAGCTGAGGTTGAGGGGAATCTGACAGCATCCAGCCATGTCCCTGCTTAGGTTGATGGGAAGAATACTGAGGCCAGCCATGTCCCTGCTGAGGTTGATGGGAAGCTCACTGAGGCCAGCCATGTACGTGCTGAGGTTGATGGGAAGCTGACAGCATCCAGCCATGTCCCTGCTGAGGTTGATCGGACGCTCACTGAGGCAAGCCATGTCCCAGCTGAGGTTGATGGGAAGGTCACTGAGGCCAGCCATGTCCCCGCTGAGGTTGATGGGAAGCTCACTGAGGCCAGCCATGTCCCTGCTGAGGTTGATGGGACGCTCACTGAGGCAAGCTATGTCCCTGCATAGGTTGATGGGAAGAATACTGAGGCCAGTCATGTCCCTGCTGAGGTTGATGGGAAGCTGATAGTATCTAGCCATGTCCCTGCTGAAGTTGATGGGAATCTGACAGCATCCAGCCATGTCCCTGCTGAAGTTGATGGGAATCTAACAGCATCCAGCCATGTCCCAACTGAGGTTGATGGGAAGCTCACTGAGGCCAGCCATGTCCCTGCTGAGGTTGAAGGGAAGAATACTGAGGCCAGCCATGTCCCTGCTGAGGTTGATGGAAAGCTGACAGCATTGTATGTATGTTGGAGGCCAACCCTCTTCCTGCTGAGGTTAAGTTAACAGCATCCAGCCATGTCCCAGCTGAGGTTGATGGGAAGGTCACTGAGGCCAGCCATGTCCCTGCTGAGGTGGTTGGGAATCTGACAGCATCCAGCCATGTGCCTGCTGAGGTTGATGGGAAGAATACTGAGGCCAGCCATGTCCCTGCTGAGGTTGATGGGAAGCTCACTGAGGCCAGCCATGTACGTGCTGAGGTTGATAGGAAGCTGACAGCATCCAGCCATGTTCCTGCTGAGGTTGATGGGACGCTCACTGAGGCCAGCCATGTCCCTGTTGAGGTTGATGGGAAGCTGACAGCATCCAGCCATGTCCCTGCTGAAGTTGAAGGGAATCTGATAGCATCCAGCCATGTCCCAACTGAGGTTGATGGGAAGCTCACTGAGGCCAGCCATGTCCCTGCTGAGGTTGAAGGGAAGTTGACAACATCCAGCTATGTCCCTGCTGAGGTTGAAGGGAAGCTGACAATATCCAGCCATGTCCCAGCTGAAGAGGAGTCTTGCCCTGTCCCAGCTGAGGTTGAAGGGAAGCTCACTGAGGCCAGCCATGTCCCTGTTGAGGTTGATGGGAAGCTGACAGCATCCAGCCATGTCCCAGCTGAGGTTGATGGGAAGCTGACAGCATCCAGCCATGTCCCTGCTGAAGAGGAGTCTAGCCCTGTCCCAGCTGAGGTTGAAGGGATGTTGACAGCTTCCAGCCATGTCCCTGCTGAGGTTGATGGGAAGCTCACTGAGGCCAGCCATGTCCCAGCTGAGGTTGAGAGGAATCTGACAGCATCCAGCCATGTCCCTGCTGAGGTTGATGGGAAGAATACTGAGGCCAGCCATGTCCCAGCTGAGGTTGAGGGGAATCTGACAGCATCCAGCCATGTCCCTGCTTAGGTTGATGGGAAGAATACTGAGGCAAGCCATGTCCCGGCTGAGGTTGATGGGAAGCTCACTGAGGCCAGCCATGTACGTGCTGAGGTTGATGGGAAGCTGACAGCATCCAGCCATGTCCCTGCTGAGGTTGATCGGACGCTCACTGAGGCAAGCCATGTCCCAGCTGAGGTTGATGGGAAGGTCACTGAGGCCAGCCATGTCCCCGCTGAGGTTGATGGGAAGCTCACTGGGGCCAGCCATGTCCCTGCTGAGGTTGATGGGACGCTCACTGAGGCAAGCCATGTCCCTGAATAGGTTGATGGGAAGAATACTGAGGCCAGTCATGTCCCTGCTGAGGTTGATGGGAAGCTGATAGTATCTAGCCATGTCCCTGCTGAAGTTGATGGGAATCTGACAGCATCCAGCCATGTCCCTGCTGAAGTTGATGGGAATCTGACAGCATCCAGCCATGTCCCAACTGAGGTTGATGGGAAGCTCACTGAGGCCAGCCATGTCCCTGCTGAGGTTGAAGGGAAGCTGACAGTATCCAGCCATGTCCCAGCTGAAGAGGAGTCTAGCCCTGTCCCAGCTGAGGTTGATGGGAAGCTCACTGAGGCCAGCCATGTCCCTGTTGAGGTTGATGGGAAGCTGACAGCATCCAGCCAAGTCCCTGCTGAGGTTGAAGGGAAGCTGACAGTATCCAGCCATGTCCCAGCTGAGGTTGATGGGAAGCTGACAGCATCCAGCCATGTCCCTGCTGAAGAGGAGTCTAGCCCTGCCCCAGCTGAGGTTGAAGGGATGTTGACAGCTTCCAGCCATGTCCCTGCTGAGGTTGAGGGGAAGCTCACTGAGGCCAGCCATGTCCCAGCTGAGGTTGAGGGGAAGCTGACAGCATCCAGCCATGTCCCTGCTGAGGTTGATGGGAAGCTGACAGCATCCAGCCATGTCCCTGCTGAGGTTGATGGGACGCTCACTGAGGCCAGCCATGTCCCTGCTGAGGTTGATGGGAAGAATACTGTGGCCAGTCATGTTCCTGCTGAGGCTGATGGGAAGCTGATAGTATCTAGCCATGTCCCAGCTGAAGTTGATGGGAATCTGACAGCATCCAGCCATGTCCCTGCTGAAGTTGAAGGGAATCTGACAGCATCCAGCCATGTCCCAACTGAGGTTGATGGGAAACTCACTGAGGCCAGCCATGTCCCTGCTGAGGTTGAAGGGAAGCTGACAATATCCAGCCGTGTCCCAGCTGAAGAGGAGTCTAGCCCTGTCCCAGCTGAGGTTGAAGGGAAGCTCACTGAGGCCAGCCATGTCCCTGTTGAGGTTGATGGGAAGCTGACAGCATCCAGCCATGTCCCAGCTGAGGTTGATGGGAAGCTGACAGCATCCAGCCATGTCCCTGCTGAAGAGGAGTCTAGCCCTGTCCCAGCTGAGGTTGAAGGGATGTTGACAGCTTCCAGCCATGTCCCTGCTGAGGTTGATGGGAAGCTCACTGAGGCCAGCCATGTCCCAGCTGAGGTTGAGGGGAATCTGACAGCATCCAGCCATGTCCCTGCTGAGGTTGATGGGAAGAATACTGAGGCCAGCCATGTCCCTGCTGAGGTTGATGGGAAGCTCACTGAGGCCAGCAATGTCCCAGCTGAGGTTGAGGGGAATCTGACAGCATCCAGCCATGTCCCTGCTTAGGTTGATGGGAAGAATACTGAGGCCAGCCATGTCCCTGCTGAGGTTGATGGGAAGCTCACTGAGGCCAGCCATGTCCCAGCTGAGGTTGAGGGGAATCTGACAGCATCCAGCCATGTCCCTGCTTAGGTTGATGGGAAGAATACTGAGGCAAGCCATGTCCCGGCTGAGGTTGATGGGAAGCTCACTGAGGCCAGCCATGTACGTGCTGAGGTTGATGGGAAGCTGACAGCATCCAGCCATGTCCCTGCTGAGGTTGATCGGACGCTCACTGAGGCAAGCCATGTCCCAGCTGAGGTTGATGGGAAGGTCACTGAGGCCAGCCATGTCCCCGCTGAGGTTGATGGGAAGCTCACTGGGGCCAGCCATGTCCCTGCTGAGGTTGATGGGACGCTCACTGAGGCAAGCCATGTCCCTGAATAGGTTGATGGGAAGAATACTGAGGCCAGTCATGTCCCTGCTGAGGTTGATGGGAAGCTGATAGTATCTAGCCATGTCCCTGCTGAAGTTGATGGGAATCTGACAGCATCCAGCCATGTCCCTGCTGAAGTTGATGGGAATCTGACAGCATCCAGCCATGTCCCAACTGAGGTTGATGGGAAGCTCACTGAGGCCAGCCATGTCCCTGCTGAGGTTGAAGGGAAACTGACAGTATCCAGCCATGTCCCAGCTGAAGAGGAGTCTAGCCCTGTCCCAGCTGAGGTTGATGGGAAGCTCACTGAGGCCAGCCATGTCCCTGTTGAGGTTGATGGGAAGCTGACAGCATCCAGCCATGTCCCTGCTGAGGTTGAAGGGAAGCTGACAGTATCCAGCCATGTCCCAGCTGAGGTTGATGGGAAGCTGACAGCATCCAGCCATGTCCCTGCTGAAGAGGAGTCTAGCCCTGCCCCAGCTGAGGTTGAAGGGATGTTGACAGCTTCCAGCCATGTCCCTGCTGAGGTTGAGGGGAAGCTCACTGAGGCCAGCCATGTCCCAGCTGAGGTTGAGGGGAAGCTGACAGCATCCAGCCATGTCCCTGCTGAGGTTGATGGG
Organism: Semotilus atromaculatus; assembly: GCA_031834385.1. Classification (NCBI taxonomy): domain Eukaryota; kingdom Metazoa; phylum Chordata; class Actinopteri; order Cypriniformes; family Leuciscidae; genus Semotilus; species Semotilus atromaculatus. Next base: position 31,694,083 of record JAULUF010000052.1, read on the forward strand.
AAGCTGACAGCATCCAGCCATGTCCCTGCTGAGGTTGATGGGACGCTCACTGAGGCCAGCCATGTCCCTGCTGAGGTTGATGGGAAGAATACTGTGGCCAGTCATGTTCCTGCTGAGGCTGATGGGAAGCTGATAGTATCTAGCCATGTCCCAGCTGAAGTTGATGGGAATCTGACAGCATCCAGCCATGTCCCTGCTGAAGTTGAAGGGAATCTGACAGCATCCAGCCATGTCCCAACTGAGGTTGATGGGAAACTCACTGAGGCCAGCCATGTCCCTGCTGAGGTTGAAGGGAAGCTGACAATATCCAGCCGTGTCCCAGCTGAAGAGGAGTCTAGCCCTGTCCCAGCTGAGGTTGAAGGGAAGCTCACTGAGGCCAGCCATGTCCCTGTTGAGGTTGATGGGAAGCTGACAGCATCCAGCCATGTCCCAGCTGAGGTTGATGGGAAGCTGACAGCATCCAGCCATGTCCCTGCTGAAGAGGAGTCTAGCCCTGTCCCAGCTGAGGTTGAAGGGATGTTGACAGCTTCCAGCCATGTCCCTGCTGAGGTTGATGGGAAGCTCACTGAGGCCAGCCATGTCCCAGCTGAGGTTGAGGGGAATCTGACAGCATCCAGCCATGTCCCTGCTGAGGTTGATGGGAAGAATACTGAGGCCAGCCATGTCCCTGCTGAGGTTGATGGGAAGCTCACTGAGGCCAGCAATGTCCCAGCTGAGGTTGAGGGGAATCTGACAGCATCCAGCCATGTCCCTGCTTAGGTTGATGGGAAGAATACTGAGGCCAGCCATGTCTCTGCTGAGGTTGATGGGAAGCTCACTGAGGCCAGCCATGTACGTGCTGAGGTTGATGGGAAGCTGACAGCATCCAGCCATGTCCCTGTTGAGGTTGATCGGACGCTCACTGAGGCAAGCCATGTCCCAGCTGAGGTTGATGGGAAGGTCACTGAGGCCAGCCATGTCCCCGCTGAGGTTGATGGGAAGCTCACTGAGGCCAGCCATGTCCCCGCTGAGGTTGATGGGAAGCTCACTGAGGCCAGCCATGTCCCAGCTGAGGTTGAGGGGAATCTGACAGCATCCAGCCATGTCCCTGCTTAGGTTGATGGGAAGAATACTGAGGCAAGCCATGTCCCTGCTGAGGTTGATGGGAAGCTCACTGAGGCCAGCCATGTACGTGCTGAGGTTGATGGGAAGCTGACAGCATCCAGCCATGTCCCTGCTGAGGTTGATCGGACGCTCACTGAGGCAAGCCATGTCCCAGCTGAGGTTGATGGGAAGGTCACTGAGGCCAGCCATGTCCCCGCTGAGGTTGATGGGAAGCTCACTGAGGCAAGCCATGTCCCTGCTGAGGTTGATGGGAAGCTCACTGAGGCCAGCCATGTACGTGCTGAGGTTGATGGGAAGCTGACAGCATCCAGCCATGTCCCTGCTGAGGTTGATCGGACGCTCACTGAGGCAAGCCATGTCCCAGCTGAGGTTGATGGGAAGGTCACTGAGGCCAGCCATGTCCCCGCTGAGGTTGATGGGAAGCTCACTGGGGCCAGCCATGTCCCTGCTGAGGTTGATGGGACGCTCACTGAGGCAAGCCATGTCCCTGCATAGGTTGATGGGAAGAATACTGAGGCCAGTCATGTCCCTGCTGAGGTTGATGGGAAGCTGATAGTATCTAGCCATGTCCCTGCTGAAGTTGATGGGAATCTGACAGCATCCAGCCATGTCCCTGCTGAAGTTGATGGGAATCTGACAGCATCCAGCCATGCCCCAACTGAGGTTGATGGGAAGCTCACTGAGGCCAGCCATGTCCCTGCTGAGGTTGAAGGGAAGCTGACAGTATCCAGCCATGTCCCAGCTGAAGAGGAGTCTAGCCCTGTCCCAGCTGAGGTTGATGGGAAGCTCACTGAGGCCAGCCATGTCCCTGTTGAGGTTGATGGGAAGCTGACAGCATCCAGCCATGTCCCTGCTGAGGTTGAAGGGAAGCTGACAGTATCCAGCCATGTCCCAGCTGAGGTTGATGGGAAGCTGACAGCATCCAGCCATGTCCCTGCTGAAGAGGAGTCTAGCCCTGCCCCAGCTGAGGTTGAAGGGATGTTGACAGCTTCCAGCTATGTCCCTGCTGAGGTTGATGGGAAGCTCACTGAGGCCAGCCATGTCCCTGTTGAGGTTGATGGGAAGCTGACAGCATCCAGCCATGTCCCTGCTGAAGTTGAAGGGAATCTGACAGCATCCAGCCATGTCCCAACTGAGGTTGATGGGAAGCTCACTGAGGCCAGCCATGTCCCTGCTGAGGTTGAAGGGAAGTTGACAGCATCCAGCTATGTCCCTGCTGAGTTTGAAGGGAAGCTGACAATATCCAGCCATGTCCCAGCTGAAGAGGAGTCTAGCCCTGTCCCAGCTGAGGTTGAAGGGAAGCTCACTGAGGCCAGCCATGTCTCTGTTGAGGTTGATGGGAAGCTGACAGCATCCAGCCATGTCCCAGCTGAGGTTGATGGGAAGCTGACTGCATCCAGCCATGTCCCTGCTGAGGTTGAAGGGAAGCTGACAGTATCCAGCCCTGTCCCAGCTGAGGTTGAAGGGATGTTGACAGCTTCCAGCCATGTCCCTGCTGAGGTTGAGGGGAAGCTCACTGAGGCCAGCCATGTCCCAGCTGAGGTTGAGGGGAAGCTGACAGCATCCAGCCATGTCCCTGCTGAGGTTGATGGGAAGCTGACAGCATCCAGCCATGTCCCTGCTGAGGTTGATGGGACGCTCACTGAGGCCAGCCATGTCCCTGCTGAGGTTGATGGGAAGAATACTGTGGCCAGTCATGTTCCTGCTGAGGCTGATGGGAAGCTGATAGTATCTAGCCATGTCCCAGCTGAAGTTGATGGGAATCTGACAGCATCCAGCCATGTCCCTGCTGAAGTTGAAGGGAATCTGACAGCATCCAGCCATGTCCCAACTGAGGTTGATGGGAAACTCACTGAGGCCAGCCATGTCCCTGCTGAGGTTGAAGGGAAGCTGACAATATCCAGCCGTGTCCCAGCTGAAGAGGAGTCTAGCCCTGTCCCAGCTGAGGTTGAAGGGAAGCTCACTGAGGCCAGCCATGTCCCTGTTGAGGTTGATGGGAAGCTGACAGCATCCAGCCATGTCCCAGCTGAGGTTGATGGGAAGCTGACAGCATCCAGCCATGTCCCTGCTGAAGAGGAGTCTAGCCCTGTCCCAGCTGAGGTTGAAGGGATGTTGACAGCTTCCAGCCATGTCCCTGCTGAGGTTGATGGGAAGCTCACTGAGGCCAGCCATGTCCCAGCTGAGGTTGAGGGGAATCTGACAGCATCCAGCCATGTCCCTGCTGAGGTTGATGGGAAGAATACTGAGGCCAGCCATGTCCCTGCTGAGGTTGATGGGAAGCTCACTGAGGCCAGCAATGTCCCAGCTGAGGTTGAGGGGAATCTGACAGCATCCAGCCATGTCCCTGCTTAGGTTGATGGGAAGAATACTGAGGCCAGCCATGTCCCTGCTGAGGTTGATGGGAAGCTCACTGAGGCCAGCCATGTCCCAGCTGAGGTTGAGGGGAATCTGACAGCATCCAGCCATGTCCCTGCTTAGGTTGATGGGAAGAATACTGAGGCAAGCCATGTCCCGGCTGAGGTTGATGGGAAGCTCACTGAGGCCAGCCATGTACGTGCTGAGGTTGATGGGAAGCTGACAGCATCCAGCCATGTCCCTGCTGAGGTTGATCGGACGCTCACTGAGGCAAGCCATGTCCCAGCTGAGGTTGATGGGAAGGTCACTGAGGCCAGCCATGTCCCCACTGAGGTTGATGGGAAGCTCACTGGGGCCAGCCATGTCCCTGCTGAGGTTGATGGGACGCTCACTGAGGCAAGCCATGTCCCTGAATAGGTTGATGGGAAGAATACTGAGGCCAGTCATGTCCCTGCTGAGGTTGATGGGAAGCTGATAGTATCTAGCCATGTCCCTGCTGAAGTTGATGGGAATCTGACAGCATCCAGCCATGTCCCTGCTGAAGTTGATGGGAATCTGACAGCATCCAGCCATGTCCCAACTGAGGTTGATGGGAAGCTCACTGAGGCCAGCCATGTCCCTGCTGAGGTTGAAGGGAAGCTAACAGTATCCAGCCATGTCCCAGCTGAAGAGGAGTCTAGCCCTGTCCCAGCTGAGGTTGATGGGAAGCTCACTGAGGCCAGCCATGTCCCTGTTGAGGTTGATGGGAAGCTGACAGCATCCAGCCATGTCCCTGCTGAGGTTGAAGGGAAGCTGACAGTATCCAGCCATGTCCCAGCTGAGGTTGATGGGAAGCTGACAGCATCCAGCCATGTCCCTGCTGAAGAGGAGTCTAGCCCTGCCCCAGCTGAGGTTGAAGGGATGTTGACAGCTTCCAGCCATGTCCCTGCTGAGGTTGAGGGGAAGCTCACTGAGGCCAGCCATGTCCCAGCTGAGGTTGAGGGGAAGCTGACAGCATCCAGCCATGTCCCTGCTGAGGTTGATGGGAAGCTGACAGCATCCAGCCATGTCCCTGCTGAGGTTGATGGGACGCTCACTGAGGCCAGCCATGTCCCTGCTGAGGTTGATGGGAAGAATACTGTGGCCAGTCATGTTCCTGCTGAGGCTGATGGGAAGCTGATAGTATCTAGCCATGTCCCAGCTGAAGTTGATGGGAATCTGACAGCATCCAGCCATGTCCCAACTGAGGTTGATGGGAAACTCACTGAGGCCAGCCATGTCCCTGCTGAGGTTGAAGGGAAGCTGACAATATCCAGCCGTGTCCCAGCTGAAGAGGAGTCTAGCCCTGTCCCAGCTGAGGTTGAAGGGAAGCTCACTGAGGCCAGCCATGTCCCTGTTGAGGTTGATGGGAAGCTGACAGCATCCAGCCATGTCCCAGCTGAGGTTGATGGGAAGCTGACAGCATCCAGCCATGTCCCTGCTGAAGAGGAGTCTAGCCCTGTCCCAGCTGAGGTTGAAGGGATGTTGACAGCTTCCAGCCATGTCCCTGCTGAGGTTGATGGGAAGCTCACTGAGGCCAGCCATGTCCCAGCTGAGGTTGAGGGGAATCTGACAGCATCCAGCCATGTCCCTGCTGAGGTTGATGGGAAGAATACTGAGGCCAGCCATGTCCCTGCTGAGGTTGATGGGAAGCTCACTGAGGCCAGCAATGTCCCAGCTGAGGTTGAGGGGAATCTGACAGCATCCAGCCATGTCCCTGCTTAGGTTGATGGGAAGAATACTGAGGCCAGCCATGTCCCTGCTGAGGTTGATGGGAAGCTCACTGAGGCCAGCCATGTACGTGCTGAGGTTGATGGGAAGCTGACAGCATCCAGCCATGTCCCTGTTGAGGTTGATCGGACGCTCACTGAGGCAAGCCATGTCCCAGCTGAGGTTGATGGGAAGGTCACTGAGGCCAGCCATGTCCCCGCTGAGGTTGATGGGAAGCTCACTGAGGCCAGCCATGTCCCCGCTGAGGTTGATGGGAAGCTCACTGAGGCCAGCCATGTCCCAGCTGAGGTTGAGGGGAATCTGACAGCATCCAGCCATGTCCCTGCTTAGGTTGATGGGAAGAATACTGAGGCAAGCCATGTCCCTGCTGAGGTTGATGGGAAGCTCACTGAGGCCAGCCATGTACGTGCTGAGGTTGATGGGAAGCTGACAGCATCCAGCCATGTCCCTGCTGAGGTTGATCGGACGCTCACTGAGGCAAGCCATGTCCCAGCTGAGGTTGATGGGAAGGTCACTGAGGCCAGCCATGTCCCCGCTGAGGTTGATGGGAAGCTCACTGAGGCAAGCCATGTCCCTGCTGAGGTTGATGGGAAGCTCACTGAGGCCAGCCATGTACGTGCTGAGGTTGATGGGAAGCTGACAGCATCCAGCCATGTCCCTGCTGAGGTTGATCGGACGCTCACTGAGGCAAGCCATGTCCCAGCTGAGGTTGATGGGAAGGTCACTGAGGCCAGCCATGTCCCCGCTGAGGTTGATGGGAAGCTCACTGGGGCCAGCCATGTCCCTGCTGAGGTTGATGGGACGCTCACTGAGGCAAGCCATGTCCCTGCATAGGTTGATGGGAAGAATACTGAGGCCAGTCATGTCCCTGCTGAGGTTGATGGGAAGCTGATAGTATCTAGCCATGTCCCTGCTGAAGTTGATGGGAATCTGACAGCATCCAGCCATGTCCCTGCTGAAGTTGATGGGAATCTGACAGCATCCAGCCATGCCCCAACTGAGGTTGATGGGAAGCTCACTGAGGCCAGCCATGTCCCTGCTGAGGTTGAAGGGAAGCTGACAGTATCCAGCCATGTCCCAGCTGAAGAGGAGTCTAGCCCTGTCCCAGCTGAGGTTGATGGGAAGCTCACTGAGGCCAGCCATGTCCCTGTTGAGGTTGATGGGAAGCTGACAGCATCCAGCCATGTCCCTGCTGAGGTTGAAGGGAAGCTGACAGTATCCAGCCATGTCCCAGCTGAGGTTGATGGGAAGCTGACAGCATCCAGCCATGTCCCTGCTGAAGAGGAGTCTAGCCCTGCCCCAGCTGAGGTTGAAGGGATGTTGACAGCTTCCAGCTATGTCCCTGCTGAGGTTGATGGGAAGCTCACTGAGGCCAGCCATGTCCCTGTTGAGGTTGATGGGAAGCTGACAGCATCCAGCCATGTCCCTGCTGAAGTTGAAGGGAATCTGACAGCATCCAGCCATGTCCCAACTGAGGTTGATGGGAAGCTCACTGAGGCCAGCCATGTCCCTGCTGAGGTTGAAGGGAAGTTGACAGCATCCAGCTATGTCCCTGCTGAGGTTGAAGGGAAGCTGACAATATCCAGCCATGTCCCAGCTGAAGAGGAGTCTAGCCCTGTCCCAGCTGAGGTTGAAGGGAAGCTCACTGAGGCCAGCCATGTCTCTGTTGAGGTTGATGGGAAGCTGACAGCATCCAGCCATGTCCCAGCTGAGGTTGATGGGAAGCTGACTGCATCCAGCCATGTCCCTGCTGAAGAGGAGTCTAGCCCTGTCCCAGCTGAGGTTGAAGGGATGTTGACAGCTTCCAGCCATGTCCCTGCTGAGGTTGATGGGAAGCTCACTGAGGCCAGCCATGTCCCAGCTGAGGTTGAGGGGAATCTGACAGCATCCAGCCATGTCCCTGCTGAGGTTGATGGGAAGAATACTGAGGCCAGCCATGTCCCTGCTGAGGTTGATGGGAAGCTCACTGAGGCCAGCCATGTCCCAGCTGAGGTTGAGGGGAATCTGACAGCATCCAGCCATGTCCCTGCTTAGGTTGATGGGAAGAATACTGAGGCCAGCCATGTCCCTGCTGAGGTTGATGGGAAGCTCACTGAGGCCAGCCATGTACGTGCTGAGGTTGATGGGAAGCTGACAGCATCCAGCCATGTCCCTGCTGAGGTTGATCGGACGCTCACTGAGGCAAGCCATGTCCCAGCTGAGGTTGATGGGAAGGTCACTGAGGCCAGCCATGTCCCCGCTGAGGTTGATGGGAAGCTCACTGAGGCCAGCCATGTCCCTGCTGAGGTTGATGGGACGCTCACTGAGGCAAGCTATGTCCCTGCATAGGTTGATGGGAAGAATACTGAGGCCAGTCATGTCCCTGCTGAGGTTGATGGGAAGCTGATAGTATCTAGCCATGTCCCTGCTGAAGTTGATGGGAATCTGACAGCATCCAGCCATGTCCCTGCTGAAGTTGATGGGAATCTGACAGCATCCAGCCATGTCCCAACTGAGGTTGATGGGAAGCTCACTGAGGCCAGCCATGTCCCTGCTGAGGTTGAAGGGAAGCTGACAGTATCCAGCCATGTCCCAGCTGAAGAGGAGTCTAGCCCTGTCCCAGCTGAGGTTGATGGGAAGCTCGCTGAGGCCAGCCATGTCCCTGTTGAGGTTGATGGGAAGCTGACAGCATCCAGCCATGTCCCTGCTGAGGTTGAAGGGAAGCTGACAGTAACCAGCCATGTCCCAGCTGAGGTTGATGGGAAGCTGACAGCATCCAGCCATGTCCCTGCTGAAGAGGAGTCTAGCCCTGCCCCAGCTGAGGTTGAAGGGATGTTGACAGCTTCCAGCCATGTCCCTGCTGAGGTTGATGGGAAGCTCACTGAGGCGAGCCATGTCCCAGCTGAGGTTGAGGGGAAGCTGACAGCATCCAGCCATGTCCCTGCTGAGGTTGATGGGAAGCTGACAGCATCCAGCCATGTCCCTGCTGAGGTTGAAGGGAAGCTGACAGTATCCAGCCATGTCCCAGCTGAGGTTGATGGGAAGTTGACAGCATCCAGCCATGTCCCTGCTGAGGTTGAAGGGAAGCTGACAGTATCCAGCCCTGTCCCAGCTGAGGTTGAAGGGATGTTGACAGCTTCCAGCCATGTCCCTGCTGAGGTTGATGGGAAGCTTACTGAGGCCAGCCATGTCCCTGCTGAGGTTGAAGGGAAGCTGACAGTATCCAGCCATGTCCCAGCTGAAGAGGAGTCTAGCCCTGTCCCAGCTGAGGTTGATGGGAAGCTCACTGAGGCCAGCCATGTCCCTGTTGAGGTTGATGGGAAGCTGACAGCATCCAGCCATGTCCCTGCTGAGGTTGAAGGGAAGCTGACAGTAACCAGCCATGTCCCAGCTGAGGTTGATGGGAAGCTGACAGCATCCAGCCATGTCCCTGCTGAAGAGGAGTCTAGCCCTGCCCCAGCTGAGGTTGAAGGGATGTTGACAGCTTCCAGCCATGTCCCTGCTGAGGTTGATGGGAAGCTCACTGAGGCGAGCCATGTCCCAGCTGAGGTTGAGGGGAAGCTGACAGCATCCAGCCATGTCCCTGCTGAGGTTGATGGGAAGCTGACAGCATCCAGCCATGTCCCTGCTGAGGTTGAAGGGAAGCTGACAGTATCCAGCCATGTCCCAGCTGAGGTTGATGGGAAGTTGACAGCATCCAGCCATGTCCCTGCTGAGGTTGAAGGGAAGCTGACAGTATCCAGCCCTGTCCCAGCTGAGGTTGAAGGGATGTTGACAGCTTCCAGCCATGTCCCTGCTGAGGTTGATGGGAAGCTTACTGAGGCCAGCCATGTCCCTGCTGAGATTGATGGGAAATTGGTAGCATCCAGCCATGTCCCCGCTGAGGTTGATGGGAAGCTCACTGAGGCCAGCCATGTCCCTGCTGAGGTTGATGGGAAGCTGACCGCATCCAGCCATGTCCCTCCTGAGGTTGATGGGGAAATTGGCAGCATCCAGCTATGTCCCTACTGAGGATGAAGGGAAATTGGCAGCATCCAGCCATGTCCCTGCTGAGGTTGATGGGAAGCTCACTGAGGCCAGCCATGTCCCTGTTGAGGTTGATGGGGAAGCTGACAGCATCCAGCCATGTCCCTGCTGAACAGTCCATCCTGGGCCCTACAGAGGTTGATGGGAAGTTGTCAGCATCCAGCAATGTCCCCGCTGAGGTTGATGGGAAGCTCACTGAGGCCAGCCATGTCCCTACTGAGGTTGATGGGAAGTTGACCGTATCCAACAATGTCCCAGCTGAGGTTAAGGGGAAGCTGACAGCATCCAGCCATGTCCCTGCTGAACAGTCCATCCTAGGCTGGGGTTGATGGGAAGTTGTTGAGGTTGATGGGAGAGGTTGATGGGAAGTTATCAGCATCCAGCCATGTCCCTGTGAACAGTCCATCCAGGTTCCTACAGAGGTTGAGGGGAAATTGACTAAATTTGTCCCCGGCATTTGGAGATAAATAGATCTACTAAATTTCAGATCTTGATTTTAATCAATAAAACAATTTCTTTTTCTGAAATTTTTGCTTTGTTCAATTGATATCTAATGTCTTCAACATTTACAAGGGAGTTTATCCAAAAAAAGAACATTTGCATCTTGGCTTTGTTCATTTTACTTGTCAACAGTGTTTTGGGGCCTAAAAATAGGTTTTAAAGTGCAAGTACAAAAGAATATATGCATTTGTAATTTGAACATATCATATCTGTGCAGAGTCATGCACGAGTACCTAACAACCAAATTAACAATGGTGGACTAAAGCAGGGGTTCCCAACCTTTTTTGTGCCAGGGACCAGCAAATTCATAAAAAAAATTCCAGGGACCAGTTGTCAATTTTAATGCCTCATTTTTAAGATGCATCGTTTGGATTCGGAACATATCACTGTGTAAAACAGTCAAGTCAAGTTTATTTATATAGCGCTTTTCACAATATAGATTGCATCAAAGCAGCTTCACAGTGTCAATCAAAACAACATAATGTTCATTTCTTAGTGGAAAAACATCCACATTTGGTAGAGCTGATCGATGGTATTTATGATTGATTAATTCATTATGAATAATTAATTTGAATATCCCCAACTGAGCAAGCCAGAGGCAACAGTGGCAAGGAACCGAAAAACTCCATCAAGTGACCTAATGGTGTCTTAAAACTCCATCAGGTGACCCAATGGAGAAAAAAAAAAACCTTGGGAGAACCCAGGCTCAGTCGGGGGCCAGTTCTCCTCTGGCGTTTATGAACTAGAGACCAGATTTACAGTAACTGAAGATAAAAATGTATACTTAAACGCAAACCTGTGATAAACGCTGATGGCGTTCACATGCGCATTAAGAATTGATAGTTATGTGCGTTTGAATATATGTGCGCAGGTTTGAAATTCCCTACAAATCCATGCCTGATCAAACTACTTGTTTTGTCTATAAATTTGATACAGAATTTGTTTTATTTATCACTTCGGGGTGGGTACGCGAAACGAAATTATGAACCGTTCTGAAAACAGTAACAGCCTATCATTTATTTACATATAATGAACTAGGTGGCAACAAAGGCTACTTGTATGAATATACCAATATTTTTTAACTTTCAGACCGGTTCATAAAATGTTTCCCTTTTCTCTCATACGATTAGGTCTAGTCTTCAAAAGCAACTCACACAGCACTCACTCATAGCAGGTGGCAGAAGTGGCAAATTGTATTTTACATGGAATTTTAAATTGAATTTACTTCTATTGGCATGAAAGTTTTCAAATATAAGGAATTTGCTTTGGTGTTTTGGTGCAAAATAGGGATGTTAATGATTAATCGACGATAAGCAGGTTCATGCGGGTGCGTGCTGCGCGCCGGTTCATTTTACAGTAGCCTACACTATCATGACTTATAAGTTTGCATGTGCATTCGCAGCCTTTTGTTTTGTGCAAATGCAAGTTGTAATATTGTGTTTATAGGCCTATCTATATCTGATTTATCTCACGATATAGGATGCATTTGGTTAAAAATTAATGTAGTAAAGTGTATGTGATCCTCTTCAGCTTCAGCGCGCGCATTTCAAACGACACTGCACGACTAATAATGACTGTTGGGACTGTCATATTATATAACATTATAAAGAGTATAAAGAGAATTATTTGGGTTTAGTTGCTGTGTCGCGTTGCTCCAGGAAGAGCGCGTCCACAACATGAGTCATTCTGAATGGCACGTAGTTCAAATTCACTTGTGCATTCTCGTAATTTTGTGCAGATATAATTTGTAATGTTATGTTTATTTTGTATATATCTGATTAATATCATATAGGATACGTTTCTTTGAGTTGAATAAAGCGCTAGCAAAGTGCTCCAGTTTACCGGTTATCTTTTTTTGCAGTCCGTTCAAATACGACGCGACGCGACGCCTTGCTAAGCAATCGGAATTAAGGCGCTCAAAGAAACACATTTTTATCTATTTATTGTTTATGTTTTGGATTAAATAACATGACATGTCATAGTACTTAAATAAAAATAAAAAAAGACAATTATTATAAAAAATAAAAAAAATAAAAAAATAAAAAAACATTATTCCGGGAATATTTCAAGGCCCGGTACTAACGGGTCCACGGACCGGCACCGGTCCGGGGACCGGGGGTTGGGAATCACTGGACTAAAGGACTGTTTTGTGCTTCTCAATATATTGAGTTTAATGCTTCTCCAGCAAATTTACTGCACCACTACTACAAACAATGGAGATGTATACAGCACTTTTAATTGCTTTTTTGGATCCATGTGGATGTCTTTATGTATAACCTCCCATTTTTAGTACATTGTTGTCGATAAAATGCACCCTAAAACTACATTTAAGAATTGGCACAATGTGGTTTTTGGGTGAGTTTCGCAAGTACTTGTGCAGAATGTGAAGTCACCTTTATAAAGCGTTGTATACAATAAGTTGTTTCTAAACAGCTTTACAGTGATAACAGGAAAATTATGCATTTCAGCTGAAGTCAGTTCAGTGTTGATTCAGTTCCATTGAAAATATCATCAATTATTAAATTAATTTCATCTGTAAAGCTGTTCTGCAAAAAAAGTAATTGTCCAGCTCAGTTCAGTTTTCATTTAGCATTGTCAGTACAGTCAGAATTTGTGATAAATGTCCCTGCTGAGGTTAATGGGAAGTTGTCAACATCCAGCCATGTTCCCGCTAAGGTTGTTGTTGTCCAGCTGAGATTGTTAACGGCATCTAGCCACATCCCCACGGAGGTTGATGGGAAGTTAACAGCATCCAGTCATGTCTCAGCTGAACAGTCCAGCCACGTCCCTACTGAGCATACATGCCAACCCTCCCGATTTTTCCGGGAGACTCCCGAATTTCAAAGCCCCTCCCGAAAATCTCCCGGACCGACCTTTCTCCCGAATTTCTCCCGATTTCCACCCGGAACAACAATATTGCTACACCATCCGTCACTGGGCGCCGTTTCAGACCGAACAATAATAAAAGTTACACCTCGAAGTCAAGCGCGGCAATGGCCCAGTCCCAAATCGCACACTTCATGAGCACTTTTGGTCTTGTGGACTTACAATGGCTGCCGCGTGCGCGTGTGCGTGTCCGTTATGTCCGTGAGACCGCAGTGTGTCCCATTTGTCATTTTTAGATCTCAGAAGGGTGCTCACGAGCGCCCCCAAGTGGTCGATTTGCGCCCTTGATGCACACTTTTGCCGAGCCCGCACTATATATGGTTGATGGGAAGTTCACTGAAGCTAGCCAAGTCCCCACTGAAGTTGATGGGAAGTTGTCAACATCCAGCCATGTCCCCGCTAAGGTTGTTTAGAAGCTTACTGAGTCCAGCCATGGTCCAGCTGAAATTGTTAACAGCATCTAGCCACATCCCCTCGGAGGTTGATGGGAAGTTAACAGAATCCAGTCATGTCCTAGCTGAAGAGTCCAGCCACGTCCCTACTGAGGTTGATGGGAAGTTAATCGCATTCATTCATGTCCTAGCTGAAGAGTCTAGCCATGTCCCCACTGAAGTTGATGGGAAGTTGACCGCATCTAGCCATGTCCCTGCTGGACAGTCAACCCACATCTCTACTGAGGTTGATGGGAAGGTCACTGAAGCTAGCCATGTCCCAGCTGAACAGTACAGCCATGTCCCTCTTGAGGTTGATTTGAAATTGACAGCATCCATCCAAGTCCCTGCTGAGGTGGATGGGAAGTTAACTTCATCCAGCAATGTCCCAGTTGAACAGTCCAGCCATGTCCCTGTTGAGGTTGATGGGACGTTGACAGCATCCAGCCATGTCCCAGTGGAGGTTGATGGGAAGTTAACAGCATCCAGTCATGTCCCAGCTGAACAGTCCAGCCACGTCCTTACTGAGGTTGATGGGAAGTTCACTGAAGCTAGCCAAGTCCCCACTGAAGTTGATGGGAAGTTGACCGCATCTAGCCATGTCCCCACTAAGGTTGATGGGAAGTTAACAGCATTCATTCATGTCCTAGCTGAAGAGTCCAGCCATGTCCCCACTAAGGTTGATGGGAAGTTAACAGCATTCATTCATGTCCTAGCTGAAGAGTTCAGCCATGTCCCCACTGAAGTTGACGGGAAGTTAAACCATCACAGTAGAAACAGTTTTACTGCTGCTGTTAAAGTAATAACGTTAACGTTACATCGCAATGCTGAGCTACAGTCAAACGATAGAAAAGACAGATGCATTATCTGTGTTAGTCAATTCGCCTCATTCACGCCGCAGGACCACTAGGCGCTCGTAAACGTGTTTGTACATTGACTTAACCCTCTGGGGTCTGAGGTGTTTTCTGGGTCCTGGAAGTGTTCTGACATGCTCTGACATTTGTGCTTATTTCTGATACTTGTGACATTTTCATTGCTAAAGTCTGATTACACTGTATTCAGCACAAACTCTGCTACAGTAATATGTCAGCATTATGTATGTACAAGTTTTTAGTTTTGAGATAATGACGTTTATGCGTAGTTTGTGAAAAAACAAAAAAACATTGTCACTGAAATAAGGTCATAAAACCCATACTAATTATTTCTTCACAAGACTTTTGAAAATTGTATCATGTGGCCTAGAATATTTGCTTCAAAACTATGTGAAAATCATCCTGACTACTCATTCAGATAAGACAATATATTGACTTAAAATTTGTAAGACGTGTTTTGTGTAAGAAAGCTTTATGCGGAGGGGCGTTAATTAGTAACACATTAGTAAAACAAACTGATCTAAAGACAGAGACTTGGACAATCACACACATTTGTGCCATTCCTAAAACATATAGGTTACATACCTGTCATCTCCAAGGTGTTTGATTTTTCACCATGATCATGTACAGAGACTCTGTAGTGCTGGTCCCTGTAAAAACATTTTAAAAAAAAACAAAACAAAAAAACAGCGGTGAACATGCTTATATCAGGAGAAACTATTTTAGATTTTTCTGGTTCAAATTATGAAATTTACTAAATACATACATACACTATATATAGGCCTATGAACTCCCAAGTGTGTTGTGCCTTAGGTATGTGTAGGGCTGCATGAAATAATAACAATAGCCTATAAATCACTAAAAAGTTCAGTAACACTACATTAGAGAAAACTATGTGGATTATCATGTTACTTCAAACGTTTCCATTCGTTACAACGTTATGAAATGAGATTGCTGGAGTAAAAACATGAAGCCTAATGTTTGTTTTGTATTGTTTTTCAAACCCACAGCGCGCGTGCAAACATTTACTGAATGCGATCGAGCTGGACCAAACTATGAAGCATTATTCTTACATAATTATACATATCTACGTGTGAGCAGATATCCACATTCCACTAACACAGTATTTAACAATAAACACAGGTCTAAACATTATAATATTCACGATCATACGAGCCTTCTGTTATATCGTGCTGTGTTTAATTATCGAACATAAAACCATTCGTAGCCTTTTATGTATATACATTTAGCATTAGGCTTCATGTTTTACTCCAATCACATTTTATAACATACATTTTAGTCTAGCACCAGTTTAACTAGTAGCTACAAGTTTATGCAACAATAACATGCTGCTAACATACAAACAATAACATGTCTTACCTTAAAAATCGTTCTCATAATCAAATCGTATTCTTCTAACTCTTCTGAGGTAAATCCAAGATAAACAGCACAGTATTCCACACTCGTGAAACGCAGAGCAGGACTGAAGACTGAAGTCGGGGATGATCTGTTTTGAGAGCGTAACAGTTTGCGTTCCTCCACGTGGCTCATTAGTATGCGAGCAGCTGTTGCGCGTGGGCGTGGTCACATTAACGTTAATGAGCTCAGGCTGGAGAAACTGTACATGTCGTTGCTTTCATACGAATTACTTAAACAGAGAATATTTGTTTTTGATATGATTTACATCATTTAAAAATAGAGACTCAAAGCGTTGTAAAGACATACGTTTCAGGTCTGTGTGACAAACATTTACTGAGTTACAGATAATGTTCTGTCGCGTTTCAGAATGAGCTTCACATTGAGAGAAACGGCAGAATGCGCATCATGTTTATTTTCTTTATTTTACGAAAAACACAACATTTTGTTTTTATTATGAGTGTACACAAATAAAAGAAGACATTTAACAGTTTTGAATGATGTATAACACTTACATGTAAGATCAAAATCAACAGAGTATTTTGAGTCTCTTTCGCACTGATGAGAAAAAAAGTGAGCTGGTATCGCCGGCGAGACCGCCGACCCCAGGGGGTTAACATTGAAATCACTTGCGCCAGACACTCAAGAGTGAGCGAATAATCAAAAAACCTTTGCTTTAGCCTCAATTGAGTGAAACACCGTATGTGTAACTTCGGCTATTCTCAGTGGTGTGACTGGGACACTAACTATGCTTGCCATCATAGAAACAGATGATCAGATTGTGATGTTTATTCCCGCTTCAGTATATTAATATGCTGCCTCCCTTTCGACACACAGCTCCACTGCCCGGACCTGCAACCGTCTCGCAAGTGTTGATATAGGCTATTACTCGTGAGGTGTAACCAATCAGATAGCGCCGTGGGCGGGACATTGAGCAGAGTGGTGATTACAGAGAGGCTGCGGCAGCTTTATCAGAGCCAGCCAAAGTAGCGCATTTTAAAATAAAAGGTTACACTTTATTTCGATAGTCACTTTAGGCGTTCTACTAATTATAAGTAACTTTTCAACTACATGTCAACTAACTCTCGTATAGTATAATATTATTATAGTAGACTGTCAGTAGACTGTTAGGTTATGGTTAGGTGTTAGGGTTCGGGTTAGGAGAATAAGTTGACTTGTAGTCGCCAAGTTACTTATAGTCAGTTGAATGTCTGTTGGGGGATCAACAAAATAAAGTGTTAGCATAAAGTGTTAGCATATTAAGCAGACAGTCTACTAATACTCTAATGACAGTTAGTTGACATGTAGTTGAAAAGTTACTTATAGTTAGTAGAATGTCTAAAGTGGACTATCGAGTTTTACCAAATAAAATTTACTTTAATCAAACCACGGATCCGTGATAAGTTTTGTGATCCGTCTCGCCACTAGTGTAGTAGCACTGATCACTTTGAGGGGGGGATAAAAATAATTAAGCAGAGGCAGGGATTTGTCACGAGGTGACCCGAAATAAGCGGAACTAAAATTTCGCGGCAAATGTTTCCCCATCGGAACGGCCCCGATGTAACACCAGGCTGGTTCCGGCCGCTCGCGATTCATCGGAAGAGCGGCCATTGATGAGGAAACACACAACAGGTGTGCACGAGAGCCCCGCGATCAATGATTGGACTCGTATGAGGAATCCGGGTGATTAAAAAGGGATCGCTGAGACTGAAGAGGCGTCAATTCAGCTGGAGAGACAGGATGAGACGGTTGGAGTTGTTGTTCACAGGCTGGCTATTTGACTTTTTATTCATTGCATCCAAGGAAGATTATTGAGGAGTGTTGTTCCAACTGGAGAGAGAGAAATTGGATGAACTGGGAAACATCGATGCACTCGAGAAAGATAAGTACTCATTGACTTTATTCAAAGCTTCCAGTACTGCTGTTAGATGGATATGAGGAATGGAAGATGTTTATGGAGGAAGAAATACTGCATAAAATCCAATCTTGAGGAAAACTGGGTTATGAGCTCTCCCTTCTCTCAGTATTTATGTGTGTGCATCACCTCTATCCCAGATTGCTCGTCTTGACTGGAGCTAGTCCATCCAGCATATGCCTCTGTCTCGTCACTCGAAGTTCGTCTAAAGAGGAACCATACCGGCCTACTCACCTTGTCTTGACTGGAGCGAGTCCATCCAGTATATGCCCCTGTCTCGTCACTCGAAGTTCGTCTAAAGAGGAACCACACCGGCCTACTCCCCTCGTCTTGACTGGAGCGAGTCCATCCAGTATATGCCTCTGTCTCGTCACTCGAAGTTCGTCTAAAGAGGAACCATAGCGGCCTACTCACCTTATCTTGACTGGAGCGAGTCCATCCAGTATATGCCCCTGTCTCGTCACTCGAAGTTCATCTAAAGAGGAACCATACCGGCCTACTCACCTAGTCTTGACTGGAGCAAGTCCATCCAGCATATGCCACTGTCTCGTCACTCGAAGTTCGTCTAAAGAGGAACCACACCGGCCTACTCCCCTCGTCTTGACTGGAGCGAGTCCATCCAGTATATGCCCCTGTCTCGTCAATTGAAGTTCGTCTATAGAGGAACCATACCGGCCTACTCCCCTCGTCTTGGCCTGAGTGTGTCCATCCAGCATATGCCCTTGTCTCGTCACTCGAAGTTCATCTAAAGAGGAACCATACCGGCCAACTCACCTCACTTGGCCTGAGTGTGCCCATCCAGTGTATGCCCCTATCTGTCACTTGAAGTTCGTCTGAAGAGGAACCACACCGGCCTACTCACCTCGTCTTGACTGGAGCGTGTCCATCCAGCATATGCCCTTGTCTCGTCACTCGAAGTTCATCTAAAGAGGAACCATTCCGGCCTACTCGCCTCGTCTTGGCCTGAGTATGTCCATCCAGCATATGCCCTTGTCTCGTCACTCGAAGTTCATCTAAAGAGGAACCATTCCGGCCTACTCGCCTCGTCTTGGCCTGAGTGTGCCCATCCAGTGTATGCCCCTATCTGTCACTTGAAGTTCGTCTGAAGAGGAACCATACCGGCCTACTCACCTCGCTTGGCCTGAGCGAGTTCATCCAGCGTATGCCCCTGTCTGTCACTTGAAGTTCATCTAAAGAGGAAGTATACCGGCCTACTTACCTCGCTTGGCCTGAGTGTGTCTATCCAGCGTATGCCCCTATCTGTCACTTGAAGTTCATCTAAAGAGGAACAATACTGGCCTACTCACCTCGTCTTGGCCTGAGTGTGTCCATCCAGCGTATGCTCCTATCTGTCACTTGAAGTTCATCTAAAGAGGAACCATACCGGCCTACTCACCTCGTCTTGGCCTGAGCGTGTCCATCCAGCATATGCCCCTGCCTGTCACTTGAAGTTCGTCTAGAGAAGACCCAAGAGAATTTTAGTTAGGACCTTTTCCTTTTTAATAAATAAAAGATTACTTTGTATTCCACTCGGTCTGTTGCCTTGTCTGTCTGGTCCCTGTTAGCTCCTTGAGGTGGTACTGGGTCCTAGGGGTGAGCAGGGTTTCAGTCGACCACCCCTACCTGTGACAGATTCGTTGACCAGAAAAGGAGAAATCCCACGCATCCAAAACCCCTCCCACCCCCCCCCCCCCCCCCCCCCCCCCCCCACGGCAAATCGCACCCTGACGATGCCTATCACTTTATATATGTACAAGCTCCTTCAGTAATATCAGCAGCTATCGCGTTTCTCAGGAGCTAATTACCCTCCTCCATCCCCAGCACCTCTCGTCAGTCAGGATTTGACATTCTGATTACCCCTGAATCAGAATAAATTCTTGAATTATTTTGTATTTTAAAATCTTGAAATAAAGATAGCTGCAAACATTCATGTTGGTTCTGTTACCCTAAGGCGGGTTATTGCTGCTCTTCCTGCTCTTATAAAACCGCAACTTGATCCTACAGAATTAGTCAATTACAGGCCAATCTCGAATCTGCCTTTTCTGTCAAAGATACTAGAAAAAGCAGTATCATCACAACTGTGTTCCTTTTTAGAAAGAAATAATATCTGCGAGGATTTTCAGTCCGGATTTAGACCGTACCATAGTACTGAGACTGCTC
Source organism: Semotilus atromaculatus (assembly GCA_031834385.1). Lineage (NCBI taxonomy): Eukaryota > Metazoa > Chordata > Actinopteri > Cypriniformes > Leuciscidae > Semotilus > Semotilus atromaculatus. The sequence goes on from JAULUF010000052.1 coordinate 31,713,477, forward strand.
TCATTAAAGTCACAAATGATTTGCTCTTATCCGATCGTGGTTGTATCTCTCTGTTAGTGTTACTTGATCTTAGTGCTGCATTTGATACTATCGACCACAACATTCTTTTAAATAGACTAGAAAACTATGTTGGCATTAGTGGAATTGCACTAGCATGGTTTAAATCATACTTATCTGACCGTTTTCATTTTGTAGCAGTAAATAAAGAGATGTCTTATCGATCACAAGTTCAGTATGGCGTACCACAAGGCTCAGTACTAGGACCGCTGCTGTTCATTCTGTACATGCTACTGTTAGGATATATCATTAGGAAATATGGAATTAGCTTTCACTGTTATGCTGATGATACTCAGCTGTATATTTCTTCAAAACCTAACGAAACTTACCAATTCTCAAAATTAACGGAATGCATAGCTGATATAAAAAATTGGATGACCAGTCATTTCCTATTACTAAATTCTGAAAAAACAGAGATTCTAAACATTGGACAAAAAACTGCCACACGTAATAACCCAGAATACTGTCTAACAATTGATGGCTGCTCTGTTAAGTCTTCGTCGTCAGTTAGGAACCTGGGTGTGCTCTTTGATACCAATCTTTCATTTGAAAGTCACGTGTCTAGTATCTGTAAAACCGCATTTTTCCATCTTAAAAATATATCTAAATTATGTCATATGCTCTCACTGACAAATGCGGAACAGTTAGTTCATGCATTCATGACATCAAGGCTAGATTATTGTAATGCTCTACTGGGTGGTTGCCCTGCACGCTTAATAAACAAACTACAGCTAGTTCAAAACGCAGCCGCTAGAGTTCTTACCAGAACCAGGAAGTATGACCATATTAGCCCGGTTCTGTCAACACTGCATTGGCTGCCTATTAAACATCGTATAAATTTTAAAATATTGCTGATTACTTACAAAGCACTAAATGGTTTAGCTCCCCAGTACTTGAGCGAGCTCTTAACACATCTCTTTGGCTTAGCATACACATAACACATTATAGATTTCTATAATTCAATGTTAGGCTGCATAGTTTAGATCAGCCGGAACCGGGAACACTTCCCATAATTCCTGATGTACTTTGTACATCATAAGAAGGATGGCGTCTACGCTAATATTAGTCTCTCTGTTTATCCCGAGGTTTACCGCAAACCGCCGGATCCAGGCCATATCCAGATCTGAGGAAGGACCATCACATGGACACGACGACAACGCATCCCTGATGAGCCAGCCCCATCAACACTGTGAAGGTCCATGGACACCTCAACACACACACTCATCTTCTCACCGGCCGGATGACCCAACCTCCAACCAGATGAACTGAATAAATATTGTGAAAGTTCTGATCACATCTGACTCCTGACATTATGCTGCCTAACTCATAATCATACACTGTTCGTTCGTTGGCCAAAGGAGGACTGGCCCCCTGACTGAGCCTGGGTTCTCCCAAAGTTTTTTTCTCCATTCTGTCACCTGATGGAGTTTTGGTTCCTTGCCACTGTTGCCTTTTTCGCCTCTCTTCGCCTTTGTCGCCATTGGCTTTTGGCTTGCTTAGTTGGGGACATTTAACATTTAATTTTGAATTTAACAATACTATTACAACATTGTTTTCCTGTTATCTCTGTAAAGCTGCTTTGAAACAATTTGTATTGTAAAAAGCGCAATATAAATAAAGGTGACTTGACTTATCAATGCTAGGCTGCATGGATGTGTAATGGGCGTGCCTTGTCTTTAAAGGGACACTTCACCCGTGGGAACATTAATCTTTATTGATAGTGGGTCATATATGTAGTCGAAATGTACCAAAAATTTCGAATTTGGTGCCTTCTGGACCGAGTAAAGACAAAAAGAAACTTCAGGGCGAATTTGTATGGAAAACCACAACTCCCACAATGCACCACATTGCATAGCACCGTAAGCCACTCCCACTAATCCAGAATAACGCCTATGAGGTATCCGCCTATCAGATTCAGAGAAAGCACTATTCCGTCTACAGGGATAGCTACCACCAGAGTTTGAAATTCATTTCACAGAAAAAATATCTAGTTTGTTGCCGAAATACTCCTCGTTTCTATTTATTTAGAAATGGTAAATTATTGCATGGTACTGGGATGTTCCGTCCGAACAAGGACAGGACAAAAAGTAAGTTTTCATTCCCTACCGAGAGATGCAAACAGTGGCTAAGAGCGATTAACCACCCGATATATTCGCAAAACTGCCAGGTTTGTATAAGAATATAATAGAATATAAACACTCACTTTACTGTCAGACGTCCGTTTGTCCCTGCAGGCTTTGCCTGTCATTTCCAGTTCACCTTTGGGATTCTGAAGTATGTCTCCAGAACGCCGCTGTCCATATGCGGTGTGAAACTAGGATGGTCCACAACACAAACCTCCTTTCCCGCTTCAGAGATTTCGTCCAGGAGAAATTGGCATCTTTGAAATTCTTTGCAACATACGGACTCTATCTCCGTGTCCGTAGGTGCCCAGTGAGAGCACAGGCACCACCAGTCCGCCCCAGCTCGAGCTAATCCGGGCTCCTCGTCGGTGACAGGCAGGTCTTCTGCCTCGGCTGCAGAAGCCCCAGCAGCCGCAGCAGCCGCCTCCTGTTCCTCCATCAGCCTCAGCTGCTCTTCACTATATTGCGGCTCGTAAAGATAGCCACGAACATCGGATTCGAGCAGCAGATTTTCAAAATCCTCTTCATCCATATCATGTTTTGTTTCTTCCGTCATAAGCTCCTATCTCAATAGCGCTTGTTAGCTTAGCTTCCTAACAAGATGGCGGATATTGCTTTCTGTATCTGCAAGTGAAGTCCCACCCACTGATCTGTAATAGGTCTGTAGCGTGAGTGGGTCCATTCCTCTGTATAAATGATGAGCTAGTGTTTGTAGTCTTACCCTTAGTCAAAGAAATGGAACTTCCTGCTTTATTATGACGCAAAATGACAATTTTTACGTTATAAAAAGCAGGAAGTGGAACAATTAAATCCTTATTTCTCCCATCTCAGTGGAAAATAAGGGAATAAAGCATGACCATTCGAAATATGACTGGGTTTCTAAAGATACAAAGTCTAATGCAAATGGGTGAAGTTTCCCTTTAACAGTTTTATGTTAAGTTGGATGCACGTCCATTAACCCTTGTATATTCTGCGTTGTGTTCTTCTTGTGCTGAATGGAGAAAAGACTCGAACCAAGACCAACTGCTGGTTGTTCTTTTAATGAAGGCAAAACAGCGGATTTGTCTGTACAAATCAACAAAAAAATACATAAGGCTCTGTCACATGCAGTCTTTTCCACACAGTAGTACACAGATCTCAAACTCCTCCTCTCAGCTAGCCTGGCGCAGACTGCACACAACTGATAAAACTTTAAGTATTATCAGCAAAAATAAATAATAAATAAAAAAATTGAAAATGAACTAAATAAATTATAAAATGCTCAATGTAATTGACAACATGAATTTCTTATACATGCTTAATACAAGCAATGTAAACACTACGCCAAATTAATTATAATGAACATTATACATATACCTGTACAAATCAACAAAAAAATACATAAGGCTCTGTCACATGCAGTCTCCTCCACACAGTACACAGACCTCAAGCTCCTGTTAGCAGATAAACATACAGAAAAATCTGTGGACTAGCACGTGGAAACATGTCTACTTTAAAGCTTGCAAAAAGTCTGTTTACAAGGTCTTTATTCAATTGACACCTTAACTGCATGTTCACAACCTCAAAACTAACATTTATAGATGCATAAAACAAGGTTTGCATCGTCCAAAAACCGAAATAAGTGTTTAAAATACATTATTATTCATTGTTTGGAAGACTGTTCCAAAGTTTAGGTGCTAAACAGGAAAATGATCTACCGCCAGCAGTCGGTTTTGATATTCTAGGTATTATCAACTGGCCGGAATTTTGAGATCGCAATAGACATGAAGGACTATAATGCGTTAAGAGCTCGCTGAAGTACTCAGTAAATCATTTAGTGCTTTGTAAGTAATCATCAGCAATATTTAAAAATGTATACACTGTTTAATAGGGAGCTGTGGTGGCAAACATTTTCTATTACTGAATAAGAGACAAAAATTTGCCAATTGTCTTTTAAGATTATTTATTTCCTTGCAAGGAACGGTCAGCAATCATACAGTCATACAGAGTGGCTGCAGAGTGTGACAATGTGAGGAGGGCATCCTTCCTTCTTTATATAAATGTCAGTCAGCTCAGAAAAATCTAATTATTTTTAACATTAAAGTTTATTTTTCTGACTCCTAATGCAGAATTTGTTCTTGTTTTCAGCATAAACTCATGATGATTTTTCAGATGATTTTTCGATTGACCAAGACTTAATATCTAAAGTCATCTTGATTCTCAAGTAAATGTATCTTGATTTAAGAATGTTTAGATACATTCTTTCTTATCATTGTTTTATTTGTTTTTTTACAGTGTAATATTCATGACAAACAACTTTGATTTGTGCACTGCTTGCAGAATAGAGCTCTAGTAAAAGTAGCAACAGTACTATCTTGACTACATTTGAAAAAAAAGTTTGACAGTAGTTTTTAAAATAAAGTAGCTTGTCCAGTAATTAGCTAAATAATTAGTTAAATGCTGTGATAATTTACTATGTTTGACTCTTTTGAAACTTTCAAACAATTCAATTTAGTTGTTTTTGTGTCTGAGAAATGGTCTGGTTTAATAGAAAAAAATCATATAATCTGATGTGTTTATAAAGATGAGGAAAGATAAATTTAGCAAAATGCAATAGTGATTTTTCAACCAACCAATGAGTGCACGGGAATGTTAACGAGCAGATCCTCTGTCACTAATTTCACTGTAACAAACCCAGGTGATGAAAATCTGTGTTATTTTAAAAGCCCTGGCTTGAAGACTGTTTTTAGAAAGCATAGATAGGATGGTGATTGTTTCAGCTGTAATCAAGATGGCAATTTCAAACTTTATGTTTTTGGTCTTTTTGTGTCTCCAACCAGTGCCTAATGGTAAAGCTGTTTTCACTTTAGTGTAATGTTTCAAATGTTAAATACATGTGTAACTTTATTTGTTTTGTTTCACATCTTGTTTTCAGGATTTGCTTCTCCAGTTGGGCGTCATTTATACCAAACTGATATTGAACAAGCACTCTTGGAGAGCAAAGGTTTGTAACTCTTATATAGTGGTTAACATAATTATTTTTGTACATAATGCAAAGTTAACTTTTAATGAGACCTGATGAACTCTTGTATTAAAGTTAGTAATATCGTTTGTTTTCCAGATGGTCCCTTGTCTATTCCTTGTGTGAACAAACAAAATTCACCATGGCCAGTGGTAGTGAAGTGTAAAATGGCTGTTGAGATGTCGTTGCAGAATGCATCTGGGCTAATTGTCCAAAAAGGTTACTTTTTTTTTTTATGCTGATACTATTTGGTTGACACTGATCCTGAGGAAAGAAAACAATATATATATTTTTTTTTTTCTTTAAAACAATTTTAGGCATTGATTGGAAGTTGATGGAGTCCAACCCTCTTCCTGCAGAGGTTGATAAGTTAACCGCATCAAGTCATGTCCCTGTTGAGGTTGATGGGAAGTTGACAGAATCTAGCCAAGTCCCTGTTGAGGTTGATGGGAAGCTCACTGAGGCCAGCCATGTCCCTGTTGAGGTTAATGGACCGTTGACTCCATCCAGCCATGTCCCAGCTAAAGAGTCTAGCCATGTTCCTGCTGAGGTTGATGGACAGTTGACTTCATCCAGTTATGTCCCAGTTGAAGAGTCTAGCCATGTCCCTGCTGAGGTTGATGGGAATCTGACCGCATCCAGCCATGTCCCAGCTGAAGAGTCTAGCCATGTCCCTGTTGAGGTTGAATGGAAGCTCACTGAGGCAAGCCATGTCCCTGCTGAGGTTGATGTGAAGCTCACTGAGACCAGCCATGTCCCTGCTGAGGTTGATGGGAAGCTCACTGAGGCCAGCCATGTTCCTGCTGAGGTTGATGGGAAGCTCACTGAGGCCAGCCATGTCCCTGCTGAGGTTGATGGGAAGCCCACTGAGGCCAGCCATGTCCCTGCTGAGGTTGATGGGAAGCTCACTGAGGCAAGCCATGTCCCTGCTGAGGTTGATGTGAAGCTCACTGAGACCAGCCATGTCCCTGCTCAGGTTGATGGGAAGCTCACTGAGGCCAGCCATGTCCCTGCTGAGGTTGATGGGAATCTGACAGCATCCAGCCATGTCCCTGCTGAGGTTGATGGACCGTTGACTGCATCCAGCCATGTCCCTGCTGAGTTTGATGGGAAGCTCACTGAGGCCAGCCATGTTCCTGCTGAGGTTGATGGACCGTTGACTGCATCCAGCCATGTCCCTGCTGAGTTTGATGGGAAGCTAACTGAGACGAGCCATGGCCCTGCTGAAGTTGATGGGAATCTGACAGCATCCAGCCATGTCCCAGCTGAAGAGTCTAGCCATGTTCCTGCTGAGGTTGATGGACCGTTGACTGCATCCAGCCATGTCCCAGCTGAAGAGTCTAGCCATGTCCCTGCTGAGGTTGATGGGAAGCTAACTGAGACGAGCCATGGCCCTGCTGAAGTTGATGGGAATCTGACAGCATCCAGCCATGTCCCAGCTGAAGAGTCTAGCCATGTTCCTGCTGAGGTTGATGGACAGTTGACTGCATCCAGCCATGTCCCAGCTGAAGAGTCTAGCCATGTCCCTGCTGAGGTTGATGGACAGTTGACTGCATCCAGCCATGTCCCTGCTGAGGTTGATGGGAATCTGACAGCATCCAGCCATGTCCCAGCTGAAGAGTCTAGCCATGTCCCTGCTGAGGTTGATGGGAATCTGACAGCATCCAGCCATGTCCCTGCTGAGGTTGAAGGGAAGCTCACTGAGGCAAGCCATGTCCCTGCTCAGGTTGAAGGGAAGCTCACTGAGGCAAGCCGTGTCCCTGCTGAGGTTGATGTGAAGCTCACTGAGACCAGCCATGTCCCTGCTGAGGTTGATGGGAAGCTCACTGAGGCCAGCCATGTTCCTGCTGAGGTTGATGGGAAGCTCACTGAGGCCAGCCATGTCCCTGCTGAGGTTGATGGGAAGCTCACTGAGGCCAGCCATGTCCCTGCTGAGGTTGATGGGAAGCTCACTGAGGCCAGCCATGTCCCTGCTGAGGTTGATGGGAATCTGACAGCATCCAGCCATGTCACAGCTGAAGAGTCTAGCCATGTTCCTGCTGAGGTTGATGGACCGTTGACTGCATCCAGCCATGTCCCTGTTGAGGTTGATGGGAAGCTCACTGGGGCCAGCAATGTCCCAGCTGAAGAGTCTAGCCATATTCCTGCTGAGGTTGATGGACCGTTGACTGCATCCAGCCATGTCCCTGCTGAGGTTGATGGTAAGCTCACTGAGGCCAGCCATGTCCCTGCTGAGGTTGATGGGAAGCTCACTGAGGCCAGCCATGTCCCTGCTGAGGTTGATGGGAAGCTCACTGAGACCAGCCATGGCCCTGCTGAAGTTGATGGGAAGCTCACTGAGGCCAGCCATGTCCCTGCTCAGGTTGAAGGGAAGCTCACTGAGGCAAGCCATGTCCCTGCTGAGGTTGATGGGAAGCTCACTGAGGCCAGCCATGTCCCTGCTGAGTTTGATGGGAAGCTCACTGAGGCCAGCCATGTCCCTGCTGAGGTTGATGGGAATCTGACAGCATCCAGCCATGTCCCAGCTGAAGAGTTTAGCCATGTTCCTGCTGAGGTTGATGGACCGTTGACTGCATCCAGCCATGTCCCTGCTGAGTTTGATGGGAAGCTCACTGAGGCCAGCCATGTCCCTGCTGAGGTTGATGGGAAGCTAACTGAGACGAGCCATGGCCCTGCTGAAGTTGATGGGAATCCGACAGCATCCAGCAATGTCCCAGCTGAAGAGTCTAGCCATGTTCCTGCTGAGGTTGATGGGAAGCTACCTGAGACCAGCCATGTCCCTGCTGAGGTTGATGGGAAGCTGACAGCATCCAGCCATGTCCTAGCTCAAGAGCCTAGCCATGTTCCTGCTGAGGTTGATGGGAAGCTACCTGAGACCAGCCATGTCCCTGCTGAGGTTGATGGACAGTTGACTGCATCCAGCCACGTCCCAGCTGAGGTTGATGGGAAGCTCACTGAGGCCGATGGGAAGCTCACTGAGACCAACCATGTTCCTGCTGAGGTTGATGGGAAGCTCACTGAGGCCAGCCATGTCCCTGCTGAGGTTGATGGGAAGCTCACTGAGGCCAGCCATGTCCCTGCTGAGGTTGATGGGAAGCTCACTGAGGCCAGCCATGTCCCTGCTGAGGTTGATGGGAATCTGACAGCATCCAGCCATGTCCCAGCTGAAGAGTCTAGCCATGTTCCTGCTGAGGTTGATGGACCGTTGACTGCATCCAGCCATGTCTCTGCTCAGGTTGAAGGGCAGCTCACTGAGGCAAGCCATGTTCCTGCTGAGGTTGATGGACCGTTGACTGCATCCAGCCATGTCCCAGCTGAGGTTGATGGGAAGCTCACTGAGGCCGATGGGAAGCTCACTGAGACCAGCCATGTTCCTGCTGAGGTTGATGGGAAGCTGACAGCATCCAGCCATGTCCCAGCTGAAGAGTCTAGCCATGTCCCTGCTGAGGTTGATGGGAATCTGACCGCATCCAGCCATGTCCCAGCTGAAGAGTCTAGCCATGTCCCTGCTGAGGTTGATGGGAAGCTACCTGAGACCAGCCATGTCCCTGCTGAGGTTGATGGACAGTTGACTGCATCCAGCCACGTCCCAGCTGAGGTTGATGGGAAGCTCACTGAGGCCGATGGGAAGCTCACTGAGACCAACCATGTTCCTGCTGAGGTTGATGGGAAGCTCACTGAGGCCAGCCATGTCCCTGCTGAGGTTGATGGGAAGCTCACTGAGGCCAGCCATGTCCCTGCTGAGGTTGATGGGAAGCTCACTGAGGCCAGCCATGTCCCTGCTGAGGTTGATGGGAATCTGACAGCATCCAGCCATGTCCCAGCTGAAGAGTCTAGCCATGTTCCTGCTGAGGTTGATGGACCGTTGACTGCATCCAGCCATGTCTCTGCTCAGGTTGAAGGGCAGCTCACTGAGGCAAGCCATGTTCCTGCTGAGGTTGATGGACCGTTGACTGCATCCAGCCATGTCCCAGCTGAGGTTGATGGGAAGCTCACTGAGGCCGATGGGAAGCTCACTGAGACCAGCCATGTCCCTGCTGAGGTTGATGGGAAGCTGACAGCATCCAGCCATGTCCTAGCTCAAGAGCCTAGCCAAGTCCCTGCTGAGGTTGATGGACAGTTGACTGCATCCAGCCACGTCCCAGCTGAGGTTGATGGGAAGCTCACTGAGGCCGATGGGAAGCTCACTGAGACCAGCCATGTCCCTGCTGAGGTTGATGGGAAGCTGACAGCATCCAGCCATGTCCTAGCTCAAGAGCCTAGCCAAGTCCCTGCTGAGGTTGATGGACCGTTGACAGCATCCAGCCATGTTCCAGCTGAAAAGTCTAGCCATGTTCCTGCTGAGGTTGATGGACAGTTGACTGCATCCAGCCATGTCCCAGCTGAAGAGTCTAGCCATGTCCCTGCTGAGGTTGATGGGAATCTGACCGCATCCAGCCATGTCCCAGCTGAAGAGTCTAGCCATGTCCCTGCTGAGGTTGATGGGAATCTGACCGCATCCAGCCATGTCCCAGCTGAAGAGTCTAGCCATGTCCCTGTTGAGGTTGATGGCAAGTTGACAGCATCCAGCCATGTCCCTGCTCAGGTTGAAGGGAAGCTCACTGAGACCAGCCATATCCCTGCTGAGGTTGATGGGAAGCTCACTGAGGCCAGCCATGTTCCTGCTGAGGTTGATGGGAAGCTCACTGAGGCCAGCCATGTCCCTGCTGAGGTTGATGGGAAGCTCACTGAGGCCAGCCATGTCCCAGCTGAAGAGTCTAGCCATGTTCCTGCTGAGGTTGATGGACCGTTGACTGCATCCAGCCATGTCCCTGCTGAGGTTGATGGGAAGCTCACTGAGGCCAGCCATGTCCCAGCTGAAGAGTCTAGCTATATTCCTGCTGAGGTTGATGGACCGTTGACTGCATCCAGCCATGTCCCTGCTGAGGTTGATGGGAAGCTCACTGAGGCCAGCCATGTCCCTGCTGAGGTTGATGGGAAGCTCACTGAGGCAAGCCATGTCCCTGCTCAGGTTGATGGGAAGCTCACTGAGGCCAGCCATGTCCCTGCTGAGGTTGATGGGAATCTGACAGCATCCAGCCATGTCCCTGCTGAGGTTGATGGGAAGCTCACTGAGGCCAGCCATGTTCCTGCTGAGGTTGATGGACCGTTGACTGCATCCAGCCATGTCCCTGCTGAGTTTGATGGGAAGCTCACTGAGGCCAGCCATGTCCCTGCTGAGGTTGATGGGAAGCTAACTGAGACGAGCCATGGCCCTGCTAAAGTTGATGGGAATCTGACAGCATCCAGCCATGTCCCAGCTGAAGAGTCTAGCCATGTTCCTGCTGAGGTTGATGGACAGTTGACTGCATCCAGCCATGTCCCAGCTGAAGAGTCTAGCCATGTCCCTGCTGAGGTTGATGGGAATCTGACAGCATCCAGCCATGTCCCTGCTGAGGTTGATGGGAATCTGACAGCATCCAGCCATGTCCCAGCTGAAGAGTCTAGCCATGTTCCTGCTGAGGTTGATGGACAGTTGACTGCATCCAGCCATGTCCCTGCTGAGGTTGATGGGAATCTGACAGCATCCAGCCATGTCCCTGCTGAGGTTGAATGGAAGCTCACTGAGGCAAGCCATGTCCCAGCTGAGGTTGATGGGAAGCTCACTGAGACCAGCCATGTCCCTGCTGAGGTTGATGGGAAGCTCACTGAGACCAGCCATGTCCCAGCTGAGGTTGATGGGAAGCTCACTGAGACCACCCATGTCCCTGCTGAGGTTGATGGGAAGCTCATTGAGGCTAGCCATGTCCCTGCTGAGGTTGATGGGAATCTGACAGCATCCAGCCATGTCCCAGCTGAAGAGTCTAGCCATGTCCCTGCTGAGGTTGATGGGAATCTGACAGCATCCAGCCATGTCCCAGCTGAAGAGTCTAGCCATGTCCCTGCTGAGGTTGATGGGAAGCTCACTGAGGCCAGCCATGTCCCAGCTGAGGTTGATGGACCGTTGACTGCATCCAGCCATGTCTCTGCTCAGGTTGATGGGAATCTGACAGCATCCAGCCATGTCCCAGCTGAAGAGTCTAGCCATGTTCCTGCTGAGGTTGATGGGAAGCTACCTGAGACCAGCCATGTCCCTGCTGAGGTTGATGGGAATCTGACAGCATCCAGCCATGTCCCAGCTGAAGAGTCTAGCCATGTTCCTGCTGAGGTTGATGGGAAGCTACCTGAGACCAGCCATGTCCCTGCTGAGGTTGATGGGAAGCTGACAGCATCCAGCCATGTCCCAGCTGAAGAGTCTAGCCATGTTCCTGCTGAGGTTGATGGGAAGCTACCTGAGACCAGCCATGTCCCTGCTGAGGTTGATGGGAAGCTGACAGCATCCAGCCATGTCCTAGCTCAAGAGCCTAGCCAAGTCCCTGCTGAGGTTGATGGACAGTTGACTGCATCCAGCCACGTCCCAGCTGAGGTTGATGGGAAGCTCACTGAGGCCAGCCATGTCCCTGCTGAGGTTGATGGGAAGCTCACTGAGGCCAGCCATGTCCCTGCTGAGGTTGATGGGAAGCTCACTGAGGCCAGCCATGTCCCTGCTGAGGTTGATGGGAAGCTCACTGAGGCCAGCCATGTCCCTGCTGAGGTTGATGGGAAGCTCACTGAGGCCAGCCATGTCCCTGCTGAGGTTGATGGGAAGCTCACTGAGGCCAGCCATGTCCCTGCTGAGGTTGGTGGACAGTTGACTGCATCCAGCCATGTCCCTGCTGAGGTTGATGGGAAATTGGCAGCATCCAGCCGTGTCCCTGCTGAGGTTGATGGGAAGCTCATTGAGGCTAGCCATGTCCCTGCTGAGGTTGATGGGAATCTGACAGCATCCAGCCATGTCCCAGCTGAAGAGTCTAGCCATGTTCCTGCTGAGGTTGATGGGAAGCTACCTGAGACCAGCCATGTCCCTGCTGAGGTTGATGGGAAGCTGACAGCATCCAGCCATGTCCCAGCTGAAGAGTCTAGCCATGTTCCTGCTGAGGTTGATGGGAAGCTACCTGAGACCAGCCATGTCCCTGCTGAGGTTGATGGGAAGCTGACAGCATCCAGCCATGTCCTAGCTCAAGAGCCTAGCCAAGTCCCTGCTGAGGTTGATGGACAGTTGACTGCATCCAGCCACGTCCCAGCTGAGGTTGATGGGAAGCTCACTGAGGCCAGCCATGTCCCTGCTGAGGTTGATGGGAAGCTCACTGAGGCCAGCCATGTCCCTGCTGAGGTTGATGGGAAGCTCACTGAGGCCAGCCATGTCCCTGCTGAGGTTGATGGGAAGCTCACTGAGGCCAGCCATGTCCCTGCTGAGGTTGATGGGAAGCTCACTGAGGCCAGCCATGTCCCTGCTGAGGTTGAATGGAAGCTCACTGAGGCAAGCCATGTCCCTGCTGAGGTTGATGGGAAGCTCACTGAGACCAGCCATGTCCCTGCTGAGGTTGATGGGAAGCTCACTGAGACCAGCCATGTCCCTGCTGAGGTTGATGGGAAGCTCACTGAGGCCAGCCATGTTCCTGCTGAAGAGTCTAGCCACGTTCCTGCTGAAGAGTCTAGCCACGTCCCAGCTGAGGTTGATGGGAAGCTCATTGAGGCTAGCCATGTCCCTGCTGAGGTTGATGGGAAGCTGACAGCATCCAGCCATGTCCCAGCTGAAGAGTCTAGCCATGTTCCTGCTGAGGTTGATGGACCGTTGACTGCATCCAGCCATGTCCCTGCTGAGTTTGATGGGAAGCTCACTGAGGCCAGCCATGTCCCTGCTGAGGTTGATGGGAAGTTGACAGCATCCAGCCATGTCCTTGCTGAGGTTGATGGGAAAATGAGGGCATCCAGCAGTGTCCCAGCTGAGGTTGATGGGAATCTGACAGCATCCAGCCATGTCCCAGCTGAAGAGTCTAGCCATGTTCCTGCTGAGGTTGATAGACCGTTGACTGCATCCAGCCATGTCCCAGCTGAGGTTGATGGGAAATTGGCAGCATCCAGCCACGTCCCTGCTGAGGTTGATGGGAAGCTGACAGCATCCAGCCATGTTCCTGCTGAACAGTCCAGCCACATCCCTACAGAGTTTGATGGGAATGTCACTGAGGCCAGCTATGTCCCCGCTGAGGCTGATGGGAAATTGCCAGTATCCAGCCATGTCCCTGCTGAGGTTGATGATCTATCTCCAAGTGCCAAGGGCAAATTTAGTCAACAGCCCAACTAAACTTCCGTTCTTGATTTTAATCAATAAAACCAGTTATGTTTCTGGAAGATTTCTGCTCCCTTTGTTCATTCATCTTACTTTTTTATAGTCTATCCTAATTTCTTCAAAACCTTTCCAACAAGGTTATTTCATTGCATTATAAATGTCCAAGTCTACTTTGTATTTTAATCTCTATTCTAATGTGATATTTCTTTTACAATTGGCTTTATCCAACAAAAGAGAACTTGAGCATCCTGGCTTTGTTCATTTTACTTAGTGTTTTGGGGCCTGAAAATGGCTGCAAGTTTAAAAGAAAATATGCATTTGTAATTTGCACAGATGTTACATCAGCCATGTTCAGAGTCATGCACAAGTACTTAACAACCAAAATAACAATGGTGGACAAAAGGACTGTTTTTGCACTGCTCAATATATTAAGTTTAATGCTTCTCCAGCAAAGTGTAAATTTATTGCACCACTACAAACAGTGGAGTATTTAAATGTGTAGAAGAATGCTTGTGTGCAGGCAGGTAAAAGGGATATAGCCAACTGCTGCCTGGCCAGTTGAATACAGCATTTTTAGTTCCTTTTTTGGATCCATGTGAATGAGGAACTCTTTGACCATGATGTCTTCTGTATTTGAAACCTCCCATTTTTAGTACATTGTCAATAAAATGCACCCTAAAACTGCATCTAAGAATTGGCACAATATGGTTTTTGGGTGAGTAGTGCAGAATGTGAAGTCACCTTTATGAAGAGCTTTGTTATTTCTATTATCCAATGATTTACTATAGTACTCTCTTACGGTTTTTAATAATATTAGTTTGTTTTTATATTATTTGCTTGCTCTACTGCTTTAGTTTTTTTTTATATATATAAAAAGCTTATGTATTTTTCCGTTTACATGATTTTTTCATCTGTAAAGCTGTTCTGCAAAAAAAGTAATTGTCCAGCTCAGTTCAGTTTTCATTTAGTATTGTCAATACAGTCAGAATTTGTGATAAATGTCCCTGCTTAGCTTGATGGGAAGTTGTCAACATCCAGCCATGTCCCTGCTAAAGATTGTTTAGAAGCTTACTGAGTCCAGCCATGGTCCAGCTGAGATTGTTAACAGCATCTAGCCACATCCCCACGGAGGTTGATGGGAAGCTAACAGCATCCAGTCATGTCCCAGCTGAACAGTCCAGCCACGTCCCCACTGAAGTTGATGGGAAGTTGACCGCATTTAGCCATGTCCCCACTGAAGTTGATGGGAAGTTGACCGCATCTACCCATGTCCCTGCTGGACAGTCAACCCACATCTCTACTGAGGTTGATGGGAAGGTCACTGAAGCTAGCCATGTCCCAGCTGAACAGTCCAGCCATGTCCCTGTTGAGGTTGATTTGAATTTGACAGCATCCAGCCATGTCACTGCTGAGGTTGATGGGAAGTTAACTTCATCCAGCAGTGTCCCAGTTGAACAGTCCAGCCATGTCCCTGCTGAGGTTGATGGGAAGTTGACAGCATCCAGCCATATCCCAGCGGAGGTTGATGGGAAGTTAACAGTATCCAGTCATGTCCCAGTTGAACAGTCCAGCCACGTCCCTACTGAGGTTGATGGGAAGTTTACTGAAGCTAGCTAAGTCCCCACTGAAGTTGATGCGAAGTTTAATTATTTATTTATTTATTTATTTATTTATTTGATATGGACATAACAACAGCATTGGTCAAACCAGATACATTGTGTTTAGTGTTATAGCAAAACTGCTAATTTGCAACACATGTCCATAGGACGCTACACATTTCACAAAACACAACACAATACAGTATAAAAAAAACAGTGCAAAACAATACAAAGTACAATATTTAAGAAGGTAAACAATGCACATCATCACTATGCATTTCACACAGCATTATCATGTGTGCAGCTTTGACTTGACCTCAGCCATTGTTTCAGACCTCTGTCAAAGCTGATCATGTCTGTCTGTAGTTTTAGTTCAGTGGGCAGGGAGTTCCATAGTCTTGTTCCATTAAAAGAGAAACTGGACTGACCGAAAGATTTAGTAAAACTTGGAAGAACACAGTCCCCACTGACTGAGGCTCTGGTGGTGGCGGCGACACATGACACATGAACAAACATTTAAAAACCAATTTTAGAGTACTAAAATGTATAAAATTTTTGAAAGTAAAAAGATTATGTCTATGAATGATGTCAACGTGATGCGAAGTCATAGGTTTTCTATCAAATACCTTGAATGCCTGCTTGTACACTGAAAACAACAGGCTTGAGTGTGGACGGGGAGGTTTGTGACCAAGATATGACGCAGAAAGACACATGTGAGAAAATCATTGCATGCATGTATAACAGGGCTAGCCTGGTTCTACCAGACTCTCATACATTTAATTTGTACAGAGAGTCTGGCACCGCTGCATTGACAATCGTTAACTTCCTTGTAGGCGGGTACTCTATTGAAGTGTAACCTTTGGCTTTTATATTGTCGACCAAACGGACTGCGCCACCCCCAAAATCTGGGATGAGGGACCCTAACAATGATATTTTTCTTCTACACAGGCAGTTCAATTAAAGGAGAACTCCAGCGCAAAATGAACCTTAGGTCTAATTACACATTGTTACCTAGTCAACCGTTTTCTGAGATTTGTTTTCATGATTATCGAATGTAAATAGTTTTATCTCTAAAAACAGTTTAGACTATAACGCTAGTATAACGCTAGTATATAGGGCACAGAGTAATGACAAATAAAAATCGCTTGTTAATACCACTAACAAGGCTCAGAATAGCCCCACACTAACACGGTAGCATAATAAGTGTCCCTACCTTCAAACCGAAGCATTGAGAACTTTGTCAGTGTCCAGACAGTTTAATAAGAAGATATTTTATGCATACAGTCAGCTTCGCGAATACAGGCAGAAGCCATCTTTGAAAAACAGTCTCTACCAGTCGATTTACGAACGCCGATCCAAGTGCTCTGAATTGTCTAGAATCTCATGGTCCGTTGTTTCCGGAAGAAAGCACTGAGCGCATAAGAGAAGCACTGAACGCAACAGAGAAAATAAATAAATAAAAATAATTTAATCACATCTCACCTGCGCACTTGGATCGGCGGTCGTAGATCGACTGGTAGAGACTGGTTTTCAAAGATGGCTTCTGCCTGTATTCGTGAAGCTGACTGTATGTATAAAATATCTTCTTATTAAACTGTCTGGACACTGCCAAAGTTCTCAATGCTTCGGTTTGAAGGTAGGGACCCTTATTATGCTACCGTGTTAGTGTGGGACTATTTTGAGCCTTGTTAGTGGTATTAACAAGCGATTTTTATTTGTCGTTACTCTGTACCCTATTTACTAACGTTATACTAGCGTTATAGGCTAAACTGTTTTTAGAGATAAAACTATTTACATTCGATAATCATGAAAACAAATCTCAGATAACGGTTGACTAGGTAACAATGTGTAATTAGACCAAAGGTTCATTTTGCGCTGGAGTTCTCCTTTAAATGATCCAGAAGCCAGAGTACAAAATGTTGAGTTACTTTATTAAATGACAAACACCGTCCTTCTCTTATAACTGGTATGACTTGGTTGGCAACAGTGTTACTCAAACAATAACTTCAAAAGAAATAACAACAATGCTCAAAACCAATCAAACTTAAATGAAAGAAATACAATTAAAGAAAATAAATCAAAAATCTACACCCCAGATTATTTAACCAGACCAATCATAATTTAAATAAAGAACAAAAGACAATAGGAATAACACTCGGACGTAGCACAAATCAATCTGAAATCATGAAATGGGAAATACACCCCATGGGAGGAAATTATCAAACCACAGCACAAATCAAAAACATATAAATAACACATCAAACACAACCCAACAAGACCTCCCATAAAGTGATAACTTGACAGACAGATTTCAGAAAAGAATCATAACTACCACAAAAACTTAAAGTATAACAAATAAACAAAAATACAAAGTAATCAAATTCCTAAATAAGACAAAAAAACGTTGAAAATAATTAAAACCACAACAATTTAATTATAACAAAATCAACAAAATGTAAAGTAATCAAATTCCAAGTTTGGTGAGGAAAAGAAACGGCGGCCGCTTGCCAAGAAAGGGTTTGACCTGAAATCAAAACCCATTTAGTTTATTACGCATACACCCTTATACATTTAAAAACAATCATATAGAAATACTCACGTTGTTGATACGCTACGCCTCACTTAATGGATGATTACGATGCATATAAATCTCAATGAAAACAGGCGTGTTGTAACGCAGCCGGCAACTCGGCAAAGTATTAATACTCGTTGTTGATACGCTACGCCTCACTTAATGGATGATTACGATGCATATAAATCTCAATGAAAGCAACCGTGTTGTAACGCAGTCTCTAAACAGCCTCTAAACAGCGAGACCACCCCCTCTCTCAAAAGTCGCCGTCCCGGTGACACATTTAACCCCCATCATTACCGTTCTAATGCCAAGGTCTAAAAGGAACATAAAGGGAACTTACTGATGCAGAATTTGAAGGCACTTGATCTTCCGATGATTGTACCGACCTAGGTAGATTGAATAAATTTGAATGCTGGCCGGCCCTTGTTCTAACCGACCGGCGTAACCAAAGTTCTGCCTGTTTTGGCCTGGATTCTCATTCTAGGTGATCGGGGGAGCCAGAGGCTGGCTCCAGGGTGCCCGATGAATCAAGTACCCGCTCGACTGGGCTCTGGAAATCTGGGGGATCCATGGCCTCAGATGAACACTGGTCCAACTCCAGCTCACCCAAACCCTCCCTAACAGCTGCTGCTGGACCTCCCTCCTGGGCTACTTATAGAACCACAGTCTCCTCCTCTGACATTTCCTCTTCCTCAGCCATTGGTCTCTGATCGCCATACTCTGGCAGCGATCCGGCCGGAGGGGGGGTATTTACCTCCCTCTCAACTTTATCCAAAGGTACATATCCATCAGGAAGCTCTCGCAAATCCGAGCGGTGGACATTCTTCACGTGCGCCATTGTATCTTGCTGTCTTACTTTATACACAGTGCCCACCGCATCCAAACACTCTACTACCTCATACACCTTGGCACCCCACACATCTTGGATCTTATGCCGGCCTGGGAAATGATTCTTACACAAAACCAACGTACCAGCTGGCAAAATAGGCACAGACTCTGGATGGTGGCGTGCTCGCTGGGCTGCTGCCACTCCCAGCTGTTCCCTAGCCTTAACATATACAGTAGCCAAATGGTTCCGATGACTCACCACCCAATCTTGGGCAGTCACTGGAGTACCTCTTTCCTCCATCCCTAAAAGGGTATCCACGGGAAGCTTTGGCTTCTGGCCAAACATAAGTTCATAAGGGGAGTAGCCAGTGGATTGATGAGCGCAGGTATTATAGGCAAAGAGTAACTGGGGTAAAGACTGTGGCCATACTCTTTTCTTTTCGACGGGCAAAGTACGTACAGTGGTTACTCAACCAGAATAATACTTTTACCGCCGCCGCTCCCGCGGCGGTAAAATTCGGATCTGTATTTGCTGCCTTTTACCGCTAAGAGGCGCTACAATCACAGACTTTGAAAGGTGTCCGTTTATTTCTCTCTATTGCGTAATCTAACGCCGCGCCGCGGCTCATTCAGAGCGATTGAAAGCTGGTAACAGATGAATTCAAGTGAAACATAAACGAATTCATAATCACAATACTGAAATTAAATTGAATAAATAGTGAAAACATTACAACATAAAACATTGCAACAGAACATATATGAGGCTATCAATGGGGCTAAGGAGGAGCATAAGACGAAATTTAATAGCGTTCAGACGGTAGCTCAGTGGTTAAAGCAACAACATGAATCTCACTGCGCTTCGAGCGATCCGAGATCGAATCTCAATGTTGCCAACATTCTGTTGGCCGACTTCATTTGTGTTTTACCGTTCTTGATGCTTAAATAGGTAACTGTTTATTAGCGAGTTCACTAACTGTTTATTTATTTAATGTCAAGCGTTTTGTTTAATTATCAATGCCACGTAACGTAAATTTGCTACATTCCATGTAGAGCCGCTGCACGACCAATCTGATGAGGGAAATGAAAATAAATAAAAAAAGAAAGTTGATCGCGTCAGAAAATGAAAATAATGATGCTCGTCTTTAATCTGCTAAATTATTGTTTTGTGATGTTGACTGACAGTGATACCTGCCATAGCAACGGGAGAATTTATTCAAACCAGATCCATACATTGAACAAATCAGAGAAGACTGATTTTGTTGACTTGACAGACTAACTAAATAGTATTACTTTCAATATAAAAACAAATGAAAATGTAAAAGAACACTAAAATTTATTAAGTTTGAATCCCGAACAAACATGGTCTACTTTTTTATTATTAATGCAGAGAGATTTGATATATATAATAAGACCCAACCGATGCAAAAGCCTCTAAAAGCCAAAAATAAAAATATTGAATGCATGCTCTCCAATACTTTGACTTTAAACTCACTAAATCCCAGCCTCAGCCCATTCAGACATGCCGGTACTTTGGTAGAAACCTGTAAATAGGAGCCTGAAAAAAATGTTAATATGAAAGAAAAACGTTAGACGGACTTAGAGGCTTTTGCATCTAAAGTCGGAGGGCGAGGGCGCATACTGTATTTTGCATTTGAATGTTTTGTCACATTCTAACACATTTAAAGCGTGACGCACACAAAAACAACTGAGTTTATCTTATCATAAACATATTAACTAGTCAATGTTTATGATCAGATAAAAATGTTTCTCAGTTGTGTCAAGTCCGTCTAACGTTTTTCTTTAATGGTTGAGAGACATTTATCTTATAAACATTGACTAGTTGTGTGTTCGTGTCACGCGTTAAATGTTTTAGAATGTCACACACCATTCAAATGCAAAATATGCGCCCTCCCCCACTTTAAGCTAACTCAAGCCAGCTCCTGGGAGGAGGCTGGCAATATTGTTTTTTTGCCCGGCTCAAAACTGAGCTCCCAAGCATGTCTCAAGCATTAATGCGGAAGCACACGAATGAAGGATCTCCATATGCTCATATTAATATTAACGTACATTTACCAAAGTCTTGTTTCCGAAAGTGTTACATTAAATGGCGAAAAGTGTGTGTTTGTTTTAACGTGTGTGTAGCCTACAAAGGTAAAGATGTTCATCAATAATTCTATATCACGAACAGGGACACGTTAGTGTGCATTTGGTGTTGTGATTTTAGACGAGCGGCAACGGTAACACTTTTCATGATTTCATAAAACACATTCAGGGCCATATCGCATCTTATGTTACACAAGGGAATGTAATTCATAACTCATAATTTTAATTTTTCTGTTGAAATGTTTTTATTTCTTTTATTAAAGAAAATTATGCTGATCATAACGTAGTAGCCTACTATATTTCATTCTTATATCATAAAGAACGCAAAACCCAAATGCTGCTGACTAACTTAGCTAATAGCAAGTCAAGCCAATGTTTTAATTAATTTACAATAATTTAGTTTCATTTATTTCAGTGTTAATGTTTGAGTTAATAAATCCTCTACAAATTAAATTAATACAAAGTGGGCTATAAGAAGCCTTTATAGGCTAGGCTACTATGAAATTATATCGCTCACGAGAGAGAAACGCTCTTCATTCGTTTCATTCCTCAATAGAATAGTAGGCTACAAATATTCAGCGTTACCTAGCCTACTTTATTTTCACTGAGTGCAGATATGACGGTCTTTTGGTGTAGCCTATTTTTTGTTTGTTTGTTATTGCGCTGGTCCCCATAGGAATAGGCAAAGCTTATTGTTATCTCTATTTTTAAGTTTTGATTCTATTTTTCATTTCTAAAATTGATTCTATCTTTTGTTCTATAGGCCTATTTATAAAAAAAATGTTTTTATTTTTAACCCACCCACATTTTGTTCCAGTGTAAAATAGAAATGCTTGGCAATTTTATTTTATAAATATAAGCAAAAACTATAGCCTATGCTGTAACACAGTTTTAGAACTAGACAAATCTCTCTTCATTAATAATAGGATATAAAATGCATTAATAGGCAAATACAAAATTTACTAAAGTCCCAAGTTTGTTCGGGATTTGAACCCGTGTCATCTAAAATTACCGAACCGTAAGTTCTACCACTCGGCCATAAATTTTCTCTGATAAATGACCAAACGTTTGTTTCTCCAGTGTGTTCGTTCACATGAGCGAGAAAACGTTTTATCGTTAGCATATTGTAGACCTTTTACAGTTTTAAAAGATGACATATTATCTGTATGACCAAAAATTACGTCGTAGGCTAGCCTTTTAAGTTCTTTTAGCTGTTATGAGAAAAAATAAATTCAAGTGAAAGCGCCGCCGCGTTTGTCGAACTCTAGTTCAACATGCCAGAATAAAACCCAATTTTAGAACAATGCGTAGGTAGCGCCACTCGGTGTGCCAAAACACTTAATTATAAACATCAATATTTCGTTCAAAAACATCTCAAAACGCTTTGTGACATTTTGAAAACCCGTGAATATCAAGGCCACTGGAACCAGGATCGTAACTGAAACGCGCTGCATGATATCTCTCAATATCTCTCATGTTTTTAAAAACTCTTTCTGTATGGAACCCCATGAAGTTTTTTTTTTAATTTTTTTTAACAGAACTGCTTTTGAAATTACGATTGGAATTATTATACAGATTTATATAAATTCAGTCATTCTGTTGGATAGCCTAATATTTGTTCCTTTGTGTAAAATGGAAATGCATTGAAATTGTATTTTATAAATAGCCCGTGTTTATTCGGGATTTGAACCCGTGTCATCTAAATTATAGAAAGCACTTAAGTTCTACCACTCGACCACAACTTTTCTCACTCAGAATTGCCCAAAACTTCGGTTGTTCATCAGTCAGTGTGCGCGCACACGAGAGAAGCGCTCTTCAATCCTCTCATTCCTCAATAGTTTAGCGTTATTGCACCTAATTTATTTCCACTGACTGCGAGAGGCCTATTTTAACTTTTGATTCATAAAATGTTCTGCTCTATAAGTTTGTTATGTTCTGTTTAAATGTACTTGTACTTAATTAAGTTTTGCTTTCGTTAAATTTAACCGAATCTGTTGTAGGCTAAATTATTTTTATTTTTATTATTTTTTGTTCTAAAAGTTTGTTCTATTCTGTTTCGTTTGTTTATTTTAATTTTATTTTATACATATTCAATCAGTCTCATTCTTGTTTTTGTTTTTTTACAAGACCTTGTGCTGTGTTTTTTAATAAACAGATACAAACAGAGGCTATATAGCCTAATAGTTCGTACAAATAAACGTCTATATGTATAGGCTACTACTATGTATACTATAAATTGTATGATCGTTTGTTTAAATAACATTAACAACATTTTCTGTCTTTAATTAATAATAAAAACATGCAGTTTCAACTTCACCAAATCTTTGTTTGTTTCATTATTGTAGACTACAGAAAATGCAAATAGCTCTTGTTTTAATTTTTCATGTTTGTTGCTTATTTGGAAATTGCCATAGTTGTAGTATTTCATCCTTACTGTTAATTGACATAGATAGCCCAGCACTAACGTTTAAAAATGCGGCAATTGCGGCTGTTTTGCTAAATGCCCCTTTGCGCCACCTGGCGGTCATTTCGCGAACGACTTTGAAATGCGGCTAGTTTATTTTTACCGCGGTGGATTTGCCGCGGCACGACTCGCGGCGGTAATAGGCATTCTGGTTGGCTACCTACTGTAATAGGTCATGCAAAGTGCGATTAAACCTTTCGCACTGCCCGTTTCCCTCAGGATGATATGCTGTCGTCCTACTCTTCTGAACCCCATAAAGGTGGCACAGTTGTTTAAGCAATTCTCTTTCAAAATTACGCCCTTGATCCGAATGGATCCGTTTTGGCACCCCATAAACGTAGAACCACCTCTCTGTCAGGATGCGGACCACCGTACTCGCCTTTTGATCCCGAATTGGGTAAGCTTGGGTAAATTTCAAAAACACGTCGGTAACTACAAGCACATTCTCGCATCCGTTACTTGCCCTCTCCAAAAGTGTAAAATCAATTGCAAGAATTTCTAATGGCTTTGAAGCCATCAAATGCCCCATGGTTGTGCGGACTTTAGGGCGTAAGGCTTTGGCAACCACACAACGCTCGCATTTGATACACCATTGCTCAACATCATGGCGCAAGTTAGGCCAGAAACATCTCTCCCTCACCAAGGCTGTTGTCCTCTCAATACCTTGATGCCCATGATGGTCATGAAGGCCCTCCAACACTTCCCTCCTTAGAACCCCAGGCAATAAAACCTGAAGCACTCTAACCTTTCCTGGAGCCAAGAAGACTTCCCTATACAGGACTCCATCTACCTGTCGAACACGTTTCCAGACTGCTTAGACTCCTTAGCCCTTTCATAGCGAGTGGGAACCACTCCTCTTTGCCAATATCTCAGGAATGCAGCAATATGAATGTCTGCCGCCTGAAGAGCTTGCATATCTGCCTTCTCACGAGAGGGCAGAGTTGCTATTTCCGAAACCAAGGTACAACTCGAAGCAGAATTTAAACACTGAGCTAATGAAAGTTCATCCGGCAAGGTTATACCAGAAACAATTTCCCTGACCCCTTCCGGAGCTGGCTTCACAGGCAGGCGGGAGAGTGCATCCGCATTGCGATTGGCTGTACCAGGGCGATATTTCAGCTCGAAATCAAACAACGCCAACTGTGATGCCCACCGTTGCTCTACAGCAGCCAACTTGGCAGTCTGCATAAAACTCAAAGGGTTATTATCTGTGAACACCACAAACTTGACGCCCAGCAAGTATTCACGAAAATTCTCGGAGACGGCCCACTTAAGGGCCAAGAGCTCCAGTTTCATTGAACTGTAGTTTGACATATTTGTTTCTGCAGGGCGCAAGCCCCGACTGGCGTAAGCGATAGGCCTCCGCAGACCCTCCTGTTCTTGGGACAATACGGCACCAAGACCAACCTGACTAGCATCTATCTCTAATACGAATGGTTTAGTGAAATCAGCATAGCCTAAAACTGGGGCCTCTACCAGTGACTTCTTCAAAGCCGAAAAAGCATTCTCCAC
Source organism: Semotilus atromaculatus (assembly GCA_031834385.1). Taxonomy (NCBI): domain Eukaryota; kingdom Metazoa; phylum Chordata; class Actinopteri; order Cypriniformes; family Leuciscidae; genus Semotilus; species Semotilus atromaculatus. Next base: position 31,737,926 of record JAULUF010000052.1, read on the forward strand.
AACTTCTGTCCATCGTCCTTCAAGCGGAGTATTTGTGCCTGAACCCCGCTTCTTTCCCTTACCTTGGAGTTCCCCTACTAGTCTGTGTAGAGGTGCTGCTAATTGAGCAAAACCCTCCACAAACCTTCTGTAGTAGGATGCAAAACCCAAAAAGGAGCGTAACTCCAAGAGATTACTGGGTCGCTTCCAGTTAGCTACCACGCTGATTTTTTCTGGGTCAGTGGACACTCCCTGGGAGGAAATTATGTGACCCAGATACTTGACCCTTTTTTGAAAGAAATGGCATTTTTGGAACTTCAATTTCAGATTGTTTTGTTGAAGACGGCCCAAAACCATTTCCAACCGCTGAAGATGTTGGTCAAAAGAACCAGAAAAGATGACGATGTCATCCAAATATAACAGAAGGGACTGGAAACGTTGGTCACCAAAAATCCTCTCCATAAGCCTCTGGAAAGTACTGGGTGCATTGCACAAACCAAAAGGCATTCGGTTGTATTCAAAGAGGCCAAAAGGAGTGCAGAAAGCAGTTTTCTCTTTATCCCGTTCAGTCACTGGAACTTGGTTGTACCCACTCGCCAAGTCAAGAGTAGAAAACCACTCAGCACCAGTTAGTGCATCAAGCGATTCCTCAATCCTTGGAAGTGGGTAAACATCCTTCCGAGTTTTTGCATTGAGTTGGCGGTAATCAACGCAAAGACGGATACTCCCGTCCTTTTTTTGCACTATAACAATGGGTGATGAGTAGGGACTACAACTAGGCCGAACTACACCCTGTTCAAGCAGCTCACTAATATGAGTTTTGACTTGCTCATACTGAGTAGGGGGTAAGCGGCGATAACGCTGCCGAACAGGAACATTGTCCAACACTGGAATCTCATGTTGGACTAGGTGAGTACACCCCAAGTCACCCTCTTTTTTACTAAATACGGAACTAAACCGGGTCAGAAGGCTTTTAGCCTGTTGAGACTGTACAGCGGATAAGGAAGACCATGACGCCTCGTTGAAATACACAGATGGCCTGCCACCTTCCTCCATGACCTGATTACAACTCACCACATCCTGACTATTCACACTCTCCTCCAACTCAGGTTCCAGAGCTGACTGCAGACTGACCATATGCAGCTGGCCTAAAAAAGTTTTTGGCCTAAGCCATTGGTCCTTCTCTCCCAAATTTACCACGGGAACATGAACTACGCCCTGTTTTACTGGTAATAAACACTTTGAGATGAGGAGATTCGCAGGTAGTACACCTTCCTCACCTATTGGGGGCTCCAGGAATACAGAAGTAATAACCCGTGCCATACCTTGACAACCATTTATAGGAACCCATTGAAGGGAACCCGCTGGCACTCGTATAGCCGATCCTGCCCTTACAACAGCCCTCCCCAGGAACCCAGACTCAGCAGCAAGAGCTAAACTTTGGCACTCCAAAAGGGCCTGCTTCCACTCATTTCCTGCTTGCTTCACTGTAAGGGAGGAAAATAACCGCTCTTCGTGTCTTCAACCGTAAACAGCTACAAGGTTTCAAACCTTCCCTGATATGCAATGGAAATGCAGACTCAAAGAAGCTCTCCGTGACCATTGACACCATAGATCCAGTGTCCAATAAGCAGGGAGTTTTCACCCCCCCAAAACAAACTTCCACTACAGGGCACTTCCCAATAAGTTGGACCAAATCTTCCTCAAATACCGCTTTAGAGCCTGATCCCCCCCCCCCCCCCCTGGTGCCAAGCTCCCAACACCAGAGGGTGCTAGTTTCCCGGCTGCACTGGGGTTTCCTGTCCACCCGTCTGACCCTGCAAATGGGATGACTGTCCCCGACCAATTCCTACCCCCTCTCTCACACTCACTTGCATGCCTGCTAGGTCAGATCTGCAAAACCTTGCAATATGACCAGCTTTATTGCAACGCATGCAGATCGGCCTACCATCAGCTTGGAAACGGGCAGAACCCGGCCGGGAACCAACAACACCTACTACAGGATTTGATGGATCTATACTCAAGTGCTTCAAAATAGCATCAAGCTGTGCCTGTTGTTTACGGAGAACATATTAAGCTCGCCCAATTCGTTGGTGGATTCTGAAGGGAATCGACTTGACCCATACGTACCCACCACCTGAACGTCTGCAGCGCAAGAATGAGCTCGAGGTCTTCCACTAGGGGTGTCTCCCTCATCTGCCCACCGTATAGCCTCAGCACGAACCTCTAGGAATGGCATCTCAGCATTTAACCGCACCTGTCGTTTTAGCTCCCTACGAGGGGTATTATCACGCATATGTTCAATAAACGGATCACGTAACGTGTGGTCTGAGTTGCAAATACCTGTCAAGTTTTTACGTTTCATTGCCTCTATTAGAACCATGAGGGCGTGCGAGTATTCACGAAGCGACTCTCCCTCCAGCTGGCGACGTTGAAAGAACTGCTTCTGCAAACCAACCAAAGACTGAGAACAACTATACATATCAAGCAAGATTGTAAATATTTTTTCGGGGTCATCCCTATCACTAGAGGGGTGAAACTTTACTTCAGCCTTAGCTTCTCCGTCTAAAAGGTCATAGACGAACAAAACTTTCTCAGCCACAGGAACTGGACGAACTATCAAGGACCTACGCACTTCTTCAACCCAGTCTTCTACTGTCAACAAATCAATAGACCTCCTGCCAGAAAACCTGGGACAATTTCTTTCACGTGGAACATAAACATAACGTTCCGATACCGGAATGTTAGCAGATGGATGGGCACCAACATCACGTCTAGGACTAGCAGATTGAGCCTCATCAACAACCTCAACAGGCCTCCTTACGAGTTCTTGCAGAAGTTGCTGGTTATCTGTCTGCAATTGTTGTACCAATTCAGTCAAGTCTTTAAGTTGTTCCTCCATGGCGATCTGTAACATACACCCACAAGCAGCCCAGAAGACACTGACAATAGATGAGAATCACCACTCGTGAAAATGAAATTCTCTGTCTCTATTTGCAACCAGCGTTTCTTTCCCCACCCCTCAACATACACACTTTAGAACAATACAACACGTTTGCACTAAGGCTTCATTAAATACCCTGCCGACTATACGCCAAGTGTAACCTTTGGCTTTTATATTGTCGACCAAACGGACTACGCCACCCCCAAAATCTGGGATGGGGGACCCTAACAATGATATTTTTCTTCTACACAGGCAGTTCAATTAAATGATCCAGAAGCCAGAGTACAAAATGTTGAGTTACTTTATTAAATGACAAACACCGTCCTTCTCTTATAACTGGTATGACTTGGTTGGCAACAGTGTTACTCAAACAATAACTTCAAAAGAAATAACAACAATGCTCAAAACCAATCAAACTCAAATTAAAGAAATACAATTAAAGAAAATAAATCAAAAATCTACACCCCAGATTATTTAACCAGACCAATCATAATTTAAATAAAGAACAAAAGACAATAGGAATAACACTCGGACGTAGCACAAATCAATCTGAAATCATGAAATGGGAAATACACCCCATGGGAGGAAATTATCAAACCACAGCACAAATCAAAAAAATATAAATAACACATCAAACACAACCCAACAAGACCTCCCATAAAGTGATAACTTGACAGACAGATTTCAGAAAAGAATCATAACTACCACAAAAACTTAAAGTATAACAAATAAACAAAAATACAAAGTAATCAAATTCCTAAATAAGACAAAAAAACTTTGAAAATAATTAAAACCACAAAAATTTAATTATAACAAAATCAACAAAATGTAAAGTAATCAAATTCCAAGTTTGGTGAGGAAAAGAAACGGCGGTCGCTTGCCAAGAAAGGGTTTGACCTGAAATCAAAACCCATTTAGTTTATTACGCATACACCCTTATACATTTAAAAACAATCATATAGAAATACTCAAGTTGTTGATATGCTACGCCTCACTTAATGGATGATTACGATGCATATAAATCTCAATGAAAACAGGCGTGTTGTAACGCAGCCGGCAACTCGGCAAAGTATTAATACTCGTTGTTGATACGCTACGCCTCACTTAATGGATGATTACGATGCATATAAATCTCAATGAAAGCAAACGTGTTGTAACGCAGTCTGCAACTTGGCAAAGTATTAATGCTCATCAGGTGGCCAAAGCCCAGCAGACATGGCACATCCACTATGTTCTCAGAACAATCGTTGGTGCAGGAAAGATCTCTATCGAGCTCAAGGGTTCAACTCCTTTCACGCGCCAGCAGAGGAAGAAACAAACTTGAGCGTAGAACGAGAGCGAGAAAGACCTCCTTCCTTAACGCCCGCGAGACTTTAAACAGCCTGCTCATTACGTCATCTGCCCATTTAAAGGCATAGTCTACTCATTCCGGTTACAGAAGTTTAAAACTGGGAACAAACTATTGGATCTGCCCAGAGTCACTCTGGATCTGCCACCAATCGCTAACGTTTGCTCGTGACGTATGTCGAACCCCGTGGGGAGGAGGGCCACAACATCATGGCCAAAACAAAACTAAGCAAATATTGTTCTTGCTCCGGCTTTAACTTCTTGATATTCGGCAGCGTTGCTACAACGGACCGTGGCCTCGCTCGCATCTTTCTCCGCTGCCATTACTGAACTACAACTCAAAATAACGCACAACGTCATCGTTCTCAGCCACTCCCTCTGTTCACTGATTGGCCCTACAAACAATTGATCGGAGAAAACCAAAGTCTACAGCAGAATCCCAGACGTAGTACTGAAGGAAAATTAAATTGAGCGGAAGTGCGTAGGAGGGTGCAGCCAGGCTATAACAGGGCGGCCTGATAAGACAGATCCCTCCTGATAAAACAAAAACAATTCAAGTTGGATTTGACCTTTTTACAAACATTTTTTACTTGATTTTGAAATTGAAGGTTGTTGTCAAGAATAATTCCAAGAAATTTGGTCTCTTTTACTTCTTGAATAATTTAATTGTTTATGCTTACTTCAAAGGTGCTGTCAACAGGTCTTGTTTTAATTGAGAAACAAACAGCAACGGTTTTCTTCACGTTTAAGGTTAGGTGAGACGACTCAAACCATTTAGAAATGTCTACTAGGGCGAGCGTCAACTGCTGTGCTGCCAGAGCTGAGGTTTTTGCAGATAGATGGATGACTGTATCATCTGCACACAGGTGGCAGTTGGCACCTTGACAGCTATCAGGGAAGTCATTGATGTACATTGTGAACAACAATGGCCCCAGTACTGATCCTTGAGGAACCCCCATGTTGTTAGGGCAAAGAGCTGACTTCACCCCTTTAACCTTAATGCACTGTTGCCTTCCCTCCAAATATGATTATAACCATGCTAGTGAACTAGGTGACATTTTGAAGAGCTGGAGTTTGTTAATTAGCACACTGTGATCCAAAGTATCAAAGGCCTTTTTTAGCTCTAGAAATATAACACCAACTACTTGCCCTTTGTCTAGAGGCCCTTTGATATTCTCTAGCAAGTTACAATTAGCTGGTTCGGTGCTGTATTTGCGCCTGAAACCAAACTGTTGAGGATGCAGCAGGTGGTTTGACTCAAGATGTTTAATGAGTTGTTCTGCAATTACCTTCTCCAGGATTTTAGACACAACAGATAAAATTGCAATGGGCCTGTAATTGTTGGGTGTGTCCTTTTCCCCTGACTTGTGGATTGGTGTTATTACAGCGGGCTTCCAGCACTGTGGAAATGTACTTGACCGAATTGAGAGATTAACTAAAAATTTAATTGGTTGTAGCAAACTGTCCTGATGTTTTTTAATCAAAATCATACTTATGTTATGGATGTCTTTTGCCGCAGAGTTGTTCATATTTGTAATTATCTTTTTAACTTTATCAGAAGAGACCTCTTGGATTTTAAAAAGGCTTTAAATTAACATCTTCAACACATGATGTCACCTTGTTTTTAAATTTGTTTGCTAGTTCATGCACAGAGTCATTATTAAAAATGATTAAAAACATTTGCCATTGACTCATTGTTATTAACAAGAGTGCCATCCACTTTGATGGAGTCAATCATAATGTGCTTTTTCTTTGCAGGGTTGGTTAAGTAGTTTATGTGTTGCCACAATTTAGAACTGCTATCATTAGCCATTTTTTTCAGCCGTTTTATATTAAAGTCGTCCAATATTATGCTTTCAGAGCAATCCATATTTGAAAGAAAACTCTTGAATTCGTTTTAAAAGTTCACACTGTGTGAGGGTGGATTGTAAAGAATACATAAGTTAAATTTCATGGTTCTTGACAGAGTAATTCGTAGTACAATGACCTCCAATTTCACATTAATTGCAACCTCTTCACATTGAAATTGATCTCTGATGTATATTAACATCCCCCCCCCCCCCCCCCACACCCCCACCCCCGCGTTATTTTTTCTTGCAGGACACCGTCTTTATGTACTTTCCGCATCTGTCATAGCAGCATACCAGGGTGTTTGATTCTCGAGAATATAATCGTTGGATGGGCCAAAACTCACCGGCGTAGCGAGACGAACGGTGTCCGATGTTCCCCACAGCTCCGTTGGACCAGGAGACATTAGGTGGTATGTGCCGACACACGTTTCTTTGCTCACCGCGGAGGCAATTACCCCAGCTGTTTCAACAAATCCGCAGATGGACTCGCTAGGCCTCGCCCAGCTGGATCCCGTAACAGCAACAGGCGAAACCCATTAATTTGATGCAGCGGTCTCTAGTGTGTACGATGAACTCCGGTGAGACAGCGCTCCATGGCAATCCTGGAATGCGTCCTTGTCCAAGTAACCAATTGACGGGGGCATCCCGCGCGGTGGAGAGGGCGTAAGTTTCCTACGGTGCTCTTGCTGTGGTTTGATGCAATGATTCTTCATTGCATATTACGTGACGTCACGAACGCGCATCACAGAACAAAGCAAGGCGAGCATTTGTGCTTATAAAACTTTAACTTTTTTATTTATTTTTTAAATGACCAATCGTTTTCCTAGATAAGACCCTTATTCATTGTCTGGTGTCGTTTAACCCTCTGGGGTCTGAAATCACGCCGGCGTGATTTGCTCGCTTTTTTTCTTATCAGTGCAAAAGAGACTCAAAATACTCGGTTGATTTTGATCTTACATATTAGTGTTGTACATCATAAGATTCTGTTAAGTGTCTATTATTTTTCTGTATACTCACAATAAAAACAAAGTGTTGTGCTTTTTGTCAAATAAAGAATAATAAACATGATGGGATTTTTGCCTTCTCTCTGTCAGTGCAGTCCATTCTGAAACGCGTCCGAAACTGAACTCATAACTCAGAAAATACTTGTCATACAGGCACGAGATATTTTTCTTTATGAAGCTTGAATTCTCTTCTTTTCAATGAAGTAATTTATATAAAAAACAAATATTCTCAGTTTATGTAATCTGTATGAAAAGAGAGTGATGTCAGTATTTTTTCACTCAGCTCATTACGCGTTAATGTGACCACGCCCACGGAGAGCGCGCGCTATTCAAACGCAAATGTTGAGGCAAGCCATGACAACGCCCACATCAGCTCGATAAAACATCCAGTTCAATAATAATCTTGCACTTACCTCGTCTTGCTGCGCTTTGAGGAATAATACTATCGTAATAATCCTGGAAAAGTTAGGCTACCTCAGAAGTGCTTGTAGATTCATTACTCATTTCAGGAGCACGGATTCAGCTGATGAAGTAAGCTATTTATTCTTAAGTGCTTTGTTCTAATCGTGTTATTGAATAGTGTCTGGAAACTGCACAAAGACTGTTTATGAATTGCGTGTCTTTGTGTGAATAAATGAATGGCACAGACGCGCGCGCGATGTTACTACAGCTGTCCATCGCATCTGTGTCATTCATTCACTCTTGCTCCTACATTAGTAAACGTTATTTTTACATGACCACATCCAACTATATAACCTACTGAGATTTGTTCTAATCGCGATATAGAACAGTGTCTGTAATAACAACATTTCGTTGACTATAGTTTTGGACAGATTATAAAGTTTTTACTATAAAATAGACATCAAATAATATTTTGTTAATTTGTTCAACAGTTTCTGCTCATATGTTAAATATATAGTATGTTTTGTCACAAATAAACTAATCAACTGTTATAGTGTTTGTTCCAATGCAAGCTATATTAAAATAATGAATCCTTAACTTTGAAATATGTATGATAAAATGTATTGGCCTACTTTAAAAAAGTAATACTTTATAAGACATTTATGGAAAAAGACAATTTTCTTTTCAAGATGTTTCCAATTCTAACTTTGAACCAGTTCTGTAGAATGACCCATATAGCCTATATATTTGACCAGGATTTGTTTCTAGGTGTGACTAAAAATTTGCTTTTGATTTTCATTTATATTTTGATTGTATATATATATTTATATATATATTGTCCTTGCATCTTTCTTGTGTGACACACCTGAATGAAAGGCTCATTATTATGCAGGGTCATTGTCTAGTCAGGTGACAATCTATTGTTTTATGTGAATGATTAGGCAGGATGATTTTCAGATCATTTTGAAGAAAAAACTCTAGGCGACAACATCCATTAGTCAAAAGTCTTGTGGACAGACATTTAGTATGTGTTTTGTGGCCTTATTTCAGAAACTTTACTTTTTAGTTTTTTCAATAACCATGCATAAACAATATTCTCTCAAAAATACAAACATGTACATACATGTTGCTTACATATTATGATAGCCCTATTTGTGCTAAATAGAGTGTAATTTCACCTGTGCCATTAATATGTTTATAAGCAACTGAAAAAAGCACAAATGTCAGGGCATGTCAAAACATCTCAAGAACCCCAAAAACACTTCAGACTCCAGAGGGTTAAAGCCATTTGAAGCTGCAGTGAAACTGTCATTTGGACCTTGAACCGTTTGGGTCCCGGTGAAGTCCATTATATGGAGAAAAATCCTGGAATGTTTTCATCAAAAACCTTAATTTCTTTTCGACTGAAGAAAGAAAGACATGGACATCTTGTTGGCAACATGCTTGCTGCCTTGGCTCACTCAGGTAACTATTTTGATACAAAATATCATATTTTTGTTCAGGTAACAAAAAAATATTGCTGCACTCCCTGCTCTTATCCATGCTAGGCTGCATGGATGCACAGGGAGTTCTTGCCCAGAATGGAACCATACTGTATGCTAATTGTCAATCGTATTTGATGATAGTGTTCCTGACAGAAATTAAGTGTAGCGTCAGTTCTAGCAGGTCATGTTAGTAAACTCGCATCAGCTGACTCTCAGCTGATCCACGTCTACCTATAGGAATACAACGCCTATCACTGTATATGTCACGATGTGGTTTTGTGTCCTGTCATGTTCTATGGTTCCCTGTCTTTTAGTTATCCCAGGTGTTTCTGATTTCCCACGCCCCCTTGTTAAGCTCGTTTGTCCCTGATTATTTAAGCCCTGTGTTTCTGCCCTGTCTTGGTGAGTTCTTGTTTAATGTCTAATGTTTAACGTGATGTTGGTTGTTCCTGTTCTCGAGTCCTGTAAAGTTTGTAGTTTGTTGATTAAAGCGTGTGCTGCAGTTGGATCTCTGCTTCAACCGCACCATCGTTACAGTATACATGTATAAGCTCCTTCAGTTTCTCAGGAACTAATTACCCTCCTCCATCCCCAGCTCCTCCTCTCGTCAGTCAGGATTTGGCATTCTGATTCCCCTTGAATCAGAATAAATTCTTGAATTATTTTGTATTTTAAAATCTTGAAATAAAGATATCTGCAAACATTTATGTTTGTTCTGTTACCCTAAGGGGGGTTATTGCTGCTCTTCCTGCTCTTATCAATGCTAGGCTGCATGGATGTGTAACGGGCGTGCCTTGTCTTTAACATTTTTTTGTTAAATGTGCTAAAAGTAACTTTGTTACCTTAACAAAGCTTCAGAGTCAGTGGAATGGTTATATTATTATTTCGTGTTGAATGATGGTGGTTTCGCACCCCCCTGGTGCCCGAGAGCGGAGAAATCCCACTTGCAACTTTGGGCCGCCGGCCTCGCCGTCAGGAAGTATCGCGTGATATCAGGTCTCGCGATGTAACGAATTGCTTGACGGCACTGCACACGTACACGCCCCCATTCAAGCACCGGCTAGCTATAAGCAAAGGGCAACGGTAGTTTGCGTTATGGCTGAGCCTGTAAAAAAGAAGCAGAAAGCGAGAAAAAAATTTGACGGAGGACCAGCGAAAGAGGAAATGGGATACTGACCGAGCAAGAAGTCAGACTAGACTAGTAAACATCGGACCGGCATTTTCAGAATGCAGAGAACTGAGAGAAACAGAAGCCTGCAAAACGGATGCTGACCTGGCCTTCTTGCTGTTGCACTTGTAGGTATCTTTGGAATAAACTGTGTTTAATATTTATGATTTCCATTACACGAGAGTAGATGTTAAAACTTCATGCTGATTTGTACTCGGCTTTCGCCAAGATAAGCAACACTAAGACGTAGCTTTACAGTAAACTACTCCATCCATTTACGCTTCTTTCCATATGAGGGTGTGACTCCCCTTCTGTCCGGCGTTAACGGCTGCAGTGTACTTGGCGCGTCAGCACACACGACGGCTCCAACTACAGTGTGGTCTCCCTAGTGGACCAGCACGACAACCGTCTGGATTAAGCCGAGTAGGGGACATCTCTAGGGTCTTCAAGTGGGCACTTTCCGTCCTCAGTGTTTCGTCGACTAGCCCACGACACCTCAAGGGGGCTCGACAGTGACTCTGGCGTCCCAGAGTCACCCCCCTCCGTCCCCCACTCAACTCAGCCCAGCTTACTGACCTCTACATCCCTCCTGCTGCTGAGACCTAACCACAATCTCACAATCTCTCCGCAACCCAACCATACGTGCCAACCCGTTTGACTAAGGCTGTCGAGCCCCACTGGTGCGTTAAAGCAGTTACAGTGGCAACGGTTCCGTATGGCATACCACCTACAGCAAAACACAATATCTGCCCAACCACCCGTCATTCTATACTATACAACCTATACAAATTGTATAGTATACTATACAACCTATACTATACAACCTATACAAATAAACCAACAGACTCTTCAAGTTTTTCAAGAACTCTACGAAACCGTAGCGTGGCGGCCTGTACACAGCCAGCTAGAATCTTTCCGTCTCAACCACAGCCAGTTGCTGCTCCTTTCTGCTGCTTCAGATAAGATCTTTACTGTGCGACGCAACTCTTGGCCGCTGAATCCGACGTCTCTGAGGAACCGGGTTGTAGAGTGTGCCACAAAACTTCGACAACCCACTTCCACTGGATAAACCCTGACTCTCCATCCTCGCTGTTCTGCTTCAGTGGCCAAATGAGCATACCGCAGTTTCTTCCTCTCATATGCCTCATCTACAGCATCCTCCCATGGCACTGTCAACTCTATCAGTTGAACAATGCGTGCTGATCCAGACCACAACACAATATCTGGTCGTAGGTTAGTGGTGGCAATCTCAGGTGGAAAAATAAGCCGTTGATCAAGATCAGCCAGCATCTTCCAGTCCCTAGCAGCTTCCAGTTGTCCTGAGCGAGAATTGGTGTTAAGACCTTTTCTTGGTGGTTGCTCGCCTGGGCGGAGGAATATTGTCTTCTGCGTGTAATGTTTTGCTAGAACAGGCGGCAACTTATTGGTCATACTACGCTTGCCTTCCAATGCTAAAGCCAAACATCGCAGTACTTGGTCATGGCGCCAAGTAAACCGACCTTGGCTAAGAGCCACCTTACATCCTGTCAAAATGTGCCTTAATGTGGCAGGTGATGAACACAAAGGACAAGAGGGATCCTCTCCTACCCAGAGGTTTAGGTTCTGCGGTGATGGGAGAACATCATATGTTGACCTAATAAGGATCCTACTCTCTTCCATTGACCAAAGGTCTTGCCAGCCCATCTTGCGTTGTTCCACACTCTCCCATCTCATCCACTCTCCCTGCTTGGCCTGGGAAATGGCCTTTATACCCCTCATCCTCTCCTCCTGCTTTCGCACCTTGTTGACTACCAGCTTCCTCCTTTGAGCTGGGCCTGCCTTGTGCCATTTAGGAGGAGCTAAACTGAGCCCAAAACCCCCTCTTCCATGCTGTACCTGTCCCACGATATCCCCTATTTGAAGGTCAGCCTTTGCCTCTACTACAGATTTCTTTGCTGACCACTTTCTACCAGTTAAATTTCAATATAAATTTCAATATAAAACAGTTGACGTACTTTACAGATATGAGTTGAATTACGATGGCCTATGTCTGATAATAGGCAATAAACATGTTGCACATATCATGATCGAGCTATAAAAAACGTTCTGATGTATTCTTAAACAAGCAAAGGTAAACCGTCATTCTACCAGATGAACTTATAGACCTTGCTAATATCACTTTAGACAAATTAGCCTCCGATATATATTTATGTTATGCTCATGCCCACTCTCCCAAAAAAAAAAAAAAAACACGAAAGCAGTAGTTCGCCTCGTTCATATCGTTCGTTTCCGGTAAAAATACTAGTATGCATGACAACACAATAAAAAAAAATCGCCATCAGTTGGAATGAAAATATTGCTTTACTTACCTTGGTAGACATAACTGGTTTTGAAATAGCCGGTTCATGCTCAGCTGGGTTGACAGCTGATCAGCTGGGTTGCTCGTGGCGAGGGGGGAGGAACAACAGTTCGTTTTTACGACAGTGTGTTTGAAAGCATTTACTACCAGACGCTAGGGGGAGCTTCGTAGAGAAAAAACACTCAGGGTTGCCTGGTGTCCCTTTAATTTGGATGCACGTCCATTAACCCTTGTATATTCTGCGTTGTGTTCTTGTTGTGCTGAATGGAGAAAAGACTCGAACCAAAACCAACTGCTGGTTGCTCTTTTAATGAAGGCAAAACAGCGGATTTGTCTGTACAAATCAACAAAAAAATACATAAGGCTCTGTCACATGCAGTCTCTTCCACACAGCAGTGGTGTCAAAAGTACACACTTTTGTCACTTAAGTAGAAGTATAGATACTGGTGTTTAAAAAGACTCTGGTAAAAGTGGAAGTATTAACTCATCCTCTTTACTCAAGTTAAAGTGAAAAAGTACATCAGGCTCTAAAACATACTTAAAGTAAAAAAGTATAAAGTAACCCTAAGAAAAAGAAGAAAAATAAAACGCTAGACTCGTTGGACCTTGTATCATTGACACAACTGTTAGAAATAGAAGCTTAATTTAACAACTGATTAGTGCTACATGGATCCCAGGACACGGTGAAACATATCAAACAAAAACATAATGCTATCAAAGACAACAAACTTGATGGGCATGTTTTCCTCAAACTTTATTGGAATGCAAATAGACTTTCCAACTGAGGTAGTAATATTCAAGACATACCCTGGCCGGCAAAACTATCAGAACATTATTTTAGCAGCAAATGACTTGAGTGTCTGTGTATTAAGAAGTGTGCTTGTCAGTGCATGTTAATGAGATAAATATACTGCATACATTTGAGTGTGGGTGGACAAAAAGAGAAACAGAGACTTCAAACATATGCAAAAGAAACCCCTTCCAAACATGGAGTAACTCCTATACTGTATACAGAGAAACACTACCAAAAACAAAAGCAAAGTTTTGCACATGGCACTAGGAGAATAGGAGAGTGCAAGAATGTACATTTTGTATGTGCAGTGAGTGTATTTGTGGCAGTGGTATACATCTTTGTTGTGCATTATTCCCTGAGTCCCATCAAAAACTTGGGAGTAACTTATTAAACCGTACCCTAGGTACATATCAAAACAGCCTGAAGTGCTTGACTTGGGACTTTGTGCAAAAACAAAAGTGCATGTCAGTCCATGTGTGTGAGAGAGAGAGAGAGAGAGAGAGAGAGAGAGAGAGAGAGAGAGAGAGAGAGAGAGAGAGAGAGAATTATTGTAATTATGCCTGTGTGATGTACATGTCCATAATTCCCTTAAAAAAAGGGAATTAAATTGTAAAATTCCATCTTCTAAATTGCATAGAACATCATTCAGAGCCCAAGTAAGATTGAAAATGTCAAGATCTCCAACCATTTTATAATATGTAAACTCAACAGTAAGCCGGGCAGATATCAGACCTCTTAAAGTCATATTAACATCAGTAGAAACACCTCCATTCAGCTTCGCTTTTCTTGTTAGCCACACAGCTAACTTAGCTTGACCATATAAAAAATGTATTAGCACATCTCTTTTTCTATTTTGATACTTGTATTTAGGCCTATAAATAAAACCTTTCAATGTAAATTCATAATTCAAACTTTTACTCCATTCTTCCAACAATACAAACATTGGCTTTAATCTTTCACACTGCAAGAATAAGTGATGTACATCTTCAGACTCAAAACAAAAGGGGCATTCATCCTTTTCTGTAGGATCGATGTGTGCCCTATGTCTATTGGTAGTTATTACTCCATGTATTATCCGCCATTGGAGGTCCCCAGTTCTCTTATCAATAGGACATTTGTATAAAGTCCTCCAGCTACCTTTAGGGGATATGTCAAATCCCTCTATTTCTTGCCATTTAGAGTCTGAAACTAATTTTAATGATTCAAAATGCATCACTTTTACACAAGTATGATACAGTGCTCGCTTTCCAGTATCACATAACAAATTAAGTTCTGGAGTTTTAAAACTCAATAACTTTCCTTCATCCTCAGGCCATGTCTCCACAGCTGCCCTTACTCCTAGATTTGGACATTCAACCATCTTATTAATACATTGCTGTTGTTTTTCCTCCTCCTTCAACAGCTCTGTAAACATTGATGGAATTACAGATAAAAATTCAGTCTTTATCTTTTCTGCTATACGGAGTGATTTAATGCCAAGCTTTGCTGCAATATCCTGAGAAGACAACCAATCACTCTTACTCCAAAGATGAGAGAGTTTTGTGATCTGGGCTTTCACCATAGCAGCCTGCAGTGAAGGAGAATTCAAGATTTTCACAGGTATTTCAGGATTATAAAGAAGAGGTTCCTCTTTAATCCATGATCCACTTACAATTCCCTCTTCTCGAACAATTCCTAGGACATTCCATGATTTTAGAACTGTCTTATAAAAAGGGGGTAATTCAACTAGTGCCACATCCTTCACATTCATTAAAAACAATTGGCGATCTAGTCCCAGTCGTCCTCCTCTCCTCAAGAGACCACAGGCCACATCAGTCCAACTGACATCTGTCCCATACAAGAGTCTCTGGGCAGCCTGTAGTCTGAAAGCAGCAACCCTACATGCTATGTCAATTAGCCCTTGCCCTCCTTCCTGAAGAGGCAGGTAAAGAACAGCAGGTCTCAACCAATGCTGCCCTGTCCAAAAGAAGTCCACAAGACATCTCTGAATGTCCTTAATGACAGCCGCAGGGGGGTCCAGTACAGCCATCTTATGCCACAACGATGAGGCGACAAGATTGTTGACTAAGACCCTTCCCCTATAGGACAGCTGGGGAATTAGCCATTTCCATTTTGATAACCGGAGACATACTTTTTCCAATAGTCCTTCCCAGTTTTTCCCCTTGTATATCTCAGAACCTAAAAACACTCCTAAAAACTTGAAACCATCTCTTTTCCATTTCATATTATTAGGCAGCTGTGGGACATTTGACCTCTCTAAACCACACCATAATGTCTCACTTTTTGCCCAATTTACTTTCGCTGATGATGCTCTTCCATAACATTTAAGGTTTTCTAAAACCACTTTAATATCATTACTGTTCCTAATTATCACAGTTACATCATCGGCATAGGCGGATAATTTCACATCATTTAAAAAACTTGACCCCTTGATCTGTAAACCAGTCAACTGCTCTCTTAATTTGTACAATAAGGGTTCTATTGCAAGGCTATAGAGTTGACCATACATTCAGCTTCATTGTACAATAAATTAACCCATGAAATAAAACCATCTCCAAAACCAAAAGCCTTCAGTAAATCAAACAAGTAAGTGTGGTCCACTCTATCGAATGCTTTTTCTTGGTCAAGAGATATCAACCCTAAATCATTATCATTATACATTGCATAATCTATTATATCTCTTATCAAAAATAAATTATCTCTAATACATCGCCCCTTTACACAATATGATTGTTCTTTCATTATTAATATACTCATATAATTATTAAGTCTACTGGCAATACATTTTGAAAAAAAATTATAATCCATACACATTAACGCAACAGGTCGCCAATTCTTCAAAGAATACAAATCACCTTTCTTCGGTAACAAGGACAACACTGCTCTATTACAACTCTTAGGTAAAGACCCAGTCTTGATTGAATTTAAAAGCATTTCAAAATAATCCTTTCCAATCACATGCCAGAAACATTTATAAAATTCAGAAGGAAGACCATCTAGACCAGGAGCCTTCTCTGATGCAAGATCTTTTACAGCTGTTGTAACTTCTTCTAAAGTAATTGGTAAATCAATAACCTCCTGCTGCTCAGGCATCAACTTCTTAAGACATGAAAATAATTCTTTTTTACATTCAGGATCTGTGACATTGGCTGAGTATAAGTCAGAATAAAAATCAACAGCAATTCTTCTCATTTGACAAGAGTCATAACCCAGATAGCATGCTAACATTGATTCAATGTTGAGTTTTGATCCAAACCATCATTTTGGTTGACATCAAAATTTCAATGTTTAAAGTGCGTTGGATCAGCATTTAAATTTTGATGAAAGGGAACAGAACACATGGTTGAAGACAGTGACATTGAACTAACAGTGAGTCTTAGTTTATTAGCACAAGATCTTGCATGCATGTATCTGTGCAAAACACTACTGGGTGTTTCCCAATCAGTGGGGCGTTTCAGTTCATGATAAGCACTTTCAATGGCGTTACCTCATTTGCTCTAATACACTGGGGTTCTATTTCGTTCTTACTGACCGCCAGAGGCAGTGCTTCCCACTGAATATTATCTCTCTTGCTCATGCTCAGGTCGAGTCTAATAACAACAAAGTCATCACATGACCAGGTACGTCATGGGGATCCCCTCTATTTAACCCCGTGACATCCTGCAAACTGTCTCTTTAATCTTCTCGCATACGTGCAGGTTACAGGTCGAAGAGAAAAATCTTTCATTCAGAATACTTGGATTCCGTCTTTCACAGCCTCGTAACAAACATTTTTGTTGGAGCCGCGCGTTGTGCGTCCTCCAGAGGCTGCGGTGGATTGAAGACAAACTTACTTTGTTGGAACACGGCTGTTTATTCCGGTTGCGGCCAGAGCGCGGTAAGTTGCTTAAATAAGCACCGGATATTGTTTATTTGATGAAACGTGTATAAGTGGCATCTCAGAGTGGTTTCGCTCCAAAGAAAAGCCACATAGTGATTAATTATCGCGAACAGTAAGAGTGTGTGCACTCCAGGAACAACAATATATTTTTCGTTACAGACCATCGGCGTTCACGGCAGTTGGTTGTATTCATATTGAGCATTCAAATTAGGTAAGTATTTTTTTAAATTACATAGTCTTACACATGTAGCTATGTACATTCAATTTCATTGTTTTTGTTTGTTTTTTTTCTTATATAGGTAGTATATTTTAAGCAGTTCGTTATATACGAGTGTTTTCGCTCTGTTTTCTGGACAGCTACCTACCTGGTACTTCTATTTAACAGTGGGATAAGTATTACCACTAGTTTGGCTGTAAAAAAAAAAAACTAAAAAAAAAATCTAATTCGGTACCTTACCGTATAGAATTTTTGTGGCTCCCAGTGTTCTCGCTTGGCCTTCATTAAAGCACTGCTGTGGCAGTATGGAACAGCTTAGCCTGACGTGCACTGTGTGCAGGGCCACTTTACAGCAGGACGATGGACATGACTGCTGTCCATCCTGCTTAGGCTTGGAACATTTGAAGCAGGGCCTCACTGAGGATGCCTGTATGAATTGTAGCACTATGTCGTGGGAGCGGAGAACCTCCAGACTAGCTGCAGTAGAGGCACTCTTGACCTCAGAGGCCCCTCGGCAGGGAAAAGTGTCGGCTAAGCGGAAAAGGGTGGAAACGGTGAGTGTCTCCACCAGTAAGAGACATAGAGAGGATTCTTTATCCAATAGAGTAGAGGTGTTGACCTCAGAGTTTGCCCAGATTAAGTCTTTAATCCTAAATCTGCAACCAAGGGAGGCACCATCACCGATATTGAGAAATCCCAGTAAGGAATTACCCGTTCCGGAGGAGGATATGCTGTCCATGGCAGCCTCTCAAAACCAGTTTCGGGAGGAAGGAAATGAGGAATTCTTATCACTAAGCCACTCTCACTTCTCTCAGGATGACTCTCAGAACACGGCACGGGGTCAGCTGAAGGAGTAGAATCAGATCAGGACGTGGTGAGACAAGCCCTCCAGATTGCGTTGGCACGCTTAAGCCTGGACACGGCCCCTACAGTGGCAGCTCCCTCCAGTGCCTTTTTCAGGGGAACGGCAAAACCATCTGCTCTTAGCATTCCCCCATCCAAAGATTATATTAGGGAACTACAGAGGTGCTGGGCTAATCCCAAGTCACTTACTCATCATACCACAGCAAGCAGGGCCTTGGCAGCAATGCACGAACCAGACTCTTATGGCCTGGGTCAGATGCCGAAAGTGGATCCATTTATCGCCTCTTTTATCATATCACCGGAAGAGGCTTGGAGACCTAATGCTCGCTGCCCACGACCTCAGTGCAGAATAACGGACGATCTTCTTAGTCAAGCGTACAATACTGCAGCACGCATGGGTCGCATAGGGAATTCACTCTCCCATCTTATGCTGGCGCTATCCCAGTCTCTCCAACCTATTGGGGGTGATCCTTCAGCCCAAATACTAAGTGATGCATCATTGCAAGCATTCGCATTCATGTCAAGAGAGTTGGGTAGACTCATGTCAACACTCACTCAGGCACGCCGGCAAGTATGGCTGGCACAGTCTCCTTTGTCAGAGGCCTGTAGGAGAACACTTCGTGACCTCCCTGTAGTCCCAGGCCAACTGTTTGGGCCAGCGGCACAGCAAACTCTGGAACAGAGCATTCAGACGAATAAGACCAGACAGCAGCTGGCAGACCTAAGAGGAACTCCACCATCACAAGTTAGACAAGGGTATGGGGGACGGTTTCCTACTCGCTCTCAACCGTTAGTTCGTTCTGGTGCTGTTCAGAGGAGCCAGCCAAGGCAACTAGATCAGCATGTGCAGTACCCCAGAGCACGAGGACAACAAGTATTTCGGGCTCCAAGGGGCAGGGCGTCAGGTCAGCGCCCCCCCAGAGACAATAAAGCCCAGGCTCGCAGGGCATGAAGTCCTGGGGCCAACCGTCGGACGTTTTTCACACCAGCAGCTCAATTTCTGGAAAGAGAACACCTCAGACCCTTGGTTAATAGCAACGCTATCTCAAGGGTACAGGCTGCAATTCCGACGGCGGGCCCCTGCTTTCAATGGGGTCAAGATGACGACTGTCAAAGACCCCAACAGCTCACTGGCATTGTCAAGACAAGTAGCCGAACTCCTAGAAAAGGACGCCATAGAACCAGTAAAATGGTCAGCACGGCTAAATGGGTTTTACTCAGTGTACTATATAATCCCGAAAAAAGATGGCGGCGTAAGGCCTATTCTCGACCTTCGTGGCCTCAATCAGTCCCTCAAGGTTTTACCATTCCACATGCTACGCACAACGGAGGTCCTTCAGGCAGTCAGACCACTACAGTGGTTCACCACAATAGATCTGAAGGATGCTTATTTTCATATCCCAATTGCACCGCAACACAGACCCTTTCTCCGCTTCGCATTTCAAGGTCAGGTCTATCAGTTCCGAGTCCTACCATTTGGGCTGTCCCTGTCCCCTCGGGTGTTCACCAGGTGCGTAGCGGCAGCGTTGTCCCCAATACAAGCCAGGGGGGTACAGGTGCTCCCTTATCTGGACGACTGGCTCATCTGTGCTTCATCTCAAGGGCAGGCAACGGAACACACCAATCTGCTGATTGCCCATGTCACTCAGTTGGGTCTCAGGGTGAATTTCAGCAAGAGTCAGTTGATCCCATGTCAGTTGGTGAAATTCATAGGCATCATCGAGATCAATGAAAGCATTCCCATCACCTCAGAGGGTGGACAGCATATTGCTCTTACTCCAGCGTTTTCGGAAACAGATCAAGCTGCCATTCAGAGCGGTCCTCAGATTGATGGGCATGCTAGCAGCAGCAGCGGCATTGATACCACTGGGCCTACTTTCGCTGCGCCCTTATCAGAGATGGGTAAACAGTCTTCATCTGAACCCACATGGCACAGGAGCAGGCTGGTCAAAGTTACAGAACGATGCCTTCTTACCTTGAAACAATGGAAAAAGAGGTCATTCCTGACGAAAGGGGTAGCTCTGGGTATGATTCCCTCTCGCCGGGAGATAATACAGACAGATGCTTCACTAAGTGGCTGGGGGGCAGTGTGGCAGCACAGGATGATCAGGGGATTGTGGAAACCCGAGCAAGCCACAAAAGACATAAATACCCTGGAGTTCCAAGCAGTGCAATTAGCTCTGAAGAATTTTGCGCCGGCCCTAAGGAATCGCCATATCCTCATCAGAACGGACAATACATCGGTGGTATATCATATCAACCATCAAGGCGGCACGAGGTCCAGTCAGTCTTTGAGAGTAGCACAAGACCTCCTGACATGGGCCTTCCCTCGATTCGCAAGCGTCAGGGCGATGCGTATACCGGGAGTGTCAAATGTGGTGGCAGACTTCTTGTCTCGCCACAGACCTTTGCCAGGAGAATGGAGACTCAATCCAGAAGTTGTTCAGATGATTTGGTGACGATTTGGCAGAGCACAGGTGGACCTGTTTGCCTCAGAGACCTCGACCCACTGCCCCCTGTGGTTCTCCTGGACAGAGAAGTCCAGCCCGTTGGGTCAGGATGCGTTAGCACATGCCTGGCCAAATCTTCTACTTTACGCCTTTCCCCCGAACCCCTTAATTCTGCCAACTCTCCACAGGATTCTTCAAGGGAACCACAGGATGCTCCTAGTGGCACCGAACTGGCCAGGGAGACATTGGTTTCCAATGTTATGCAGGCTTCTCAATGGGGAGCCCTGGAGCCTACCCAGGAGGCAGGACCTGCTCCTTCAGTTGGAGGGGCAGATCTGGCACTCAAACCCAGATCGGTTACAGCTCTGTGTCTGGCCGCTGAAGAGCCAGAATTACTGTTGAAGTCTTGTGATGTTGAGGTGCAAAACACAATCCTGAATTCTAGAGCACCTTCCACCAGGAATATCTATGCTTGCAGGTGGAAGCTTTTCGCTGATTGGTGTACACCAAGAAGTTTGGTCCCAGACCACTGCCCAGTGCCAATGGTGTTATGTTTTCTGCAGTCCCTGCTAGACAATAACAGGGCTCCCTCTACCCTAAAGGTGTATGTGTCTGCAATTTCTGCCCAGCATGTAAAAGTAAATGGTAAATCGCTAGGGGCACATATTCTAATCACTCGCTTTCTGAAAGGTGCTCAGCGATTGCACCCTGCTCCAACTGTTAGAGTACCCGCATGGGACCTCAGTCTGGTTTTAAGAACACTTGTACAACACCCATTTGAGCCAATGGAGCATTGTGACCTGAAGTGGCTTTCAATAAAGACTGTATTCCTTTTGGCAATAACGTCAGCCAAACGTGTTGGTGAGCTCCACGCATTGTCAACCAATACGTCCTGTATGCGTTGGAATGCGGATGGAACAATGGTGACATTGTGGCCTAACCCCGCATTCCTACCCAAAAGGCTCTCAACATCATTTAGGAATCAACCAATTGAGTTGGTAGCACTTAATCGTTCTGTGTCTGACACACACGAGGGCAATCCAACGCAATCCATTGTCCAAGCATATAAGAAAAACAACCTCACAGTGCCAGCCGGCATAAAATGCCATTCAACAAGAAGTATCTCAACATCTTGGGCAGCATTAAAGGGTGTACCTCTAATGGACATTTGTGCAGCGGCTAATTGGTCATCCACTGATACCTTTTCCAGATACTACAGGGTTAATGTGGTAGCCCCTGGTGCTCTGGAAGCGGCAGTCCTCTTGGGACCCTCAACTTCAGCTTAAGGTTAGGAGTAGCCTCCTCGTGACCTTGTTGTTATGAGTCATCCAGTGGGAAGCACTGCCTCTGGCGGTCAGTAAGAACGAAATAGAACGAGAGTTACGAATGTAACTACGGTTCTATGAGTTCTGGATGACCGCCAGAGCACCCTGTCACTCGGAGTCTCGCGAGAAGATTCTGTAGAGACAGTTTGCAGGATGTCACGGGGTTAAATAGAGGGGATCCCCATGACGTACCTGGTCATGTGATGACTTTGTTGTTATTAGACTCGACCTGAGCATGAGCAAGAGAGATAATATTCAGTGGGAAGCACTGCCTCTGGCGGTCATCCAGAACTCATAGAACCGTAGTTACATTCATAACTCTCGGTTTGGTTTAGGGGTGGGCCCTCATGATTTTAGCAAGTCTTTTGAAAAATGGTTGAAAAACATCAATTGTAGTTTGAAAATTGGCACTAATTGGTATACGCCCCTTTTTAGTTTTGCATGTGGGCTTCTCAGTAGTTAATTGATGCTTCCTAATTAGAGAGAAAACACAAGGTGCGTCCTATACGGAAGTCATGTGTGTGTGGCATGCCAGCCAGTTCTCATCCCAAGGCGTAATATACTGACGCTTTTGCCAAAGCGTCTATATCGAACGTGCATGGCACCCTTTAGCGTCAATATGAGACGCCGATATTTATGGGTCAGAAGGCGCCTCCTAGCGGTCTAAGCCTAACCCTACACCATACCTAAACCTACCCATCTCTCTCTTGTATTGACGCTAAAGGGTTCCATGGGCGTTGGATTTAGACGCTTTGTCAAAGTGTCAGAATGTGACGCCTTGGGATGAGGATGCGTTGGGCATGCATGAACTCTCTGAGTTTCAAACAGTGGTGCATATTATGTATTTCTGATTTTAGCATGCTTTTTACTTGCATTTTATTTATTGTTACTAAATCTACTAACATACATTGATTTTCAAAGTAAGTGTTTAAATAAATCACACAGATAGCATGGGGACATTAATACAATTTTGAGTTTTGATCCAAACCATAATTTTGGTTGAGATTGACATTTAAATGGTTAAAGTGTGTAGGATCAGCATTGAAATTTTGATGAAAGCCAACAGCACACATGGGTGGAGACAGTGACATTGAACTAACTGTGATTTGTAGTTGATGAGCATAAGATCATTCAGAACACTAGTGGGTGTTTCTCAGTCAGTGGGGCGTTTTCAAACCACAATGGGCATTTTCAACCGCTTTACCCGATTTGCTCTAATCCACTGGGGGCTTGGTGTAGGGGTGGGCCTTCATGATTTTAGCAAATCTGTTGAAAAATGGTTGAAAAACATTTAT
Organism: Semotilus atromaculatus; assembly: GCA_031834385.1. Classification (NCBI taxonomy): domain Eukaryota; kingdom Metazoa; phylum Chordata; class Actinopteri; order Cypriniformes; family Leuciscidae; genus Semotilus; species Semotilus atromaculatus. Next base: position 31,761,266 of record JAULUF010000052.1, read on the forward strand.
TGTAGTTTGAAATTGCCCACTGATTGGTAAATGCCCATTTTGTCTTTGCATGTGCACTAGTGATGGGAAGTCCGGTTCTTTTCCGCGAACCGGTTCTTTCGGACAGTTCGTTTCAATGAACCGGTTCAAAAAACCGGTTCACCAGTTCTTTTACGTCATCACGTAATGACGTCAATTCTATCATCCCAGCGGATAAAAATACTTTAAATTAAAGGCATTTGTAATCATAACTTCAGTTAAATAATAGTACCCATCATCATAATCATCTTGGATAAGTTTCTTATATCTACATTTTGCAAACGAACCCTGCTGCAGCCTACAGGCGATGTGCTAACGCGGATGTTTTAAAGATATTAAATGCATAAATGGTCTTCTTCATTTTATTTGTTATTAAATAAACTTACATTTCGCCAACTTCGCCCTCTCATTTAAGTCCTGGGTTCACCCGTACTGCGTGCTCATGCATCAGCGTATCAGCACAGCATCAGCCGGCCGAAAGAAAGTTCTGTTCTGAGACGGTGCTATCACGCATGCGCAGTATCTCCAGCTCATCGGAGAAACAGTTCTCGGTTCTGTACTGGTGATTCAAGAACTGCAACAACCAGTTCTTGACTCGAGACACGTATAGGCCTGTGTGTGCTGAACTGAGAACTGCTGAAACCTGAATATACAGTCGACAAAACTAAAAAAAATCTATGCATCTCTCCAGTATAGCCTACTGTATACAGTATATATAAATGTTTATAATGTGTTAACATAACGAATTAAACATATATGTTTAATTCGTTATGTTAACACATTATAAACATTTACTAAGCAGTGCACCATTAAAACCTTGGCAAGAGTTTACATCAAAGATTTATATAAACTTACTTAGAAATTAAATGAGCTGTTCCTGAAAATATTAGGCCTGTATTAGTATAATAATAAATGTTTAGTTTGACAGTTTTACAATTCAATCATTGTTTCCAAACTTTAAAATAATACAGTGATAATACAGTAATTAGCCTATGTGATAAACATGTTTCCAAAATGTTTTATTCTGTTACATTTACTGATGTTCAACTAAATACTTAGGAAACGTACATTTCGTCCCTCAGAAAAAATTGCAGGCATGCTCAGCTCATCAACTCATCAGTTCTCAGTATGTCGAACGTGTCCGAAAGAAACAGTTCTCGGTTCTGTATGTGATCCGAGAACCGCTGTACCTGTGCGTTCGGTAGTACACACATGCGCAAGACGCGAACTGTTTCGAACGATTCAGTCCGATTTAGTGTACTGGTTCGACCGGTTCATTAAAAAGAACCGGTTCAAAAGAACGATTCGTTCACGAACCGGCCATCACTAATGTGCACTTCTTAGTAGTCTAATGCTTCCTCGTTAGAGAGAAAACAGGTGCATCCTATACAGAAGTCTTGTTTGTTGAAGCACCTGACATACTTTCATGACTTAACACAGTTTCAAACAATGGTGCATCTGTCTTATTTCTCAGTTCCTTTGTTTTGCATGCTTTGCGTTGTGTTTGATTTGTGTTGTTACTCACTGTAATTAGATAGATTAAAAATGTATTAAAGTGTTTGAATAAAGCATCTATTTTTCTACATTATTTTTAAAAAAGCATCTTGCTTTATTAAAGTTTATTAGGAATTTTCTGAAAGAAGTTCTAATGTCATTTAACAGATTTCTTAAGGTGCAGGAGACATGAATATGAGCAAGAATGTTACACTGCAAACATAGCCCATGTCTTGTATCAGTCAGTGCTTGCATGCAGAGCACATTGCTCCTTTAGTAGGAGTGAAGGCAGATGAAGATGGACAATAAAAAAAGAGAAGCACCCTCATAATAATGCTGACATTGATTATACACTGAGTTGTTGTGGACAGCATAATCACCTGACCTGGACTTGATGATATCCTGCATCTTATCACTGCTTAATCAAGTAATCATTCATATTCCTCAATCTGTATTGAATTTGAGACATAACTGATTTCCATTCAGTTTAGCTTGTTTCCACTGAAACACAATAACAAAAAAACGTGTTTATTAAGAAAGAGACTGACATGGCTATTTTGTTATTAAGCTCTACATAAGGTGAATCTGCAGCTTCAAAGGGATAGTTCAGCCTGAAATTAAAATTGTCATCAATTATTCACCCTCAAGTTGTTCCAAACCTGTATGAATGTCTTTCTTCTGCTGCACACAAAAGAAGATAGAGTGAATAATGTTGGCAACCAGACAGTTGATGTTAGCCATTGACTTCCATGGTATTTATTTCCTACTATGGAAATCAATGGCCACCGTCAACTTTCTGGTTACCAACATTCAACAAAATGTTCAACAAAAGAAAGAAAATCATACAGGGTTGGAACAACTTGAGGGTGAGTAAATGATGACAGAATTTTAATTTCAGGCTGAACTATCTCTTTAAAGAAATTTGCATAAAAAAAACCTAAGCTCTTTTATTCTACAAGATAAACGTGTTATTTGAACTCTGTAGATTGACAGAAAATGAACTGAGATATAGTTAATGGCTATAGCTCAGAGGTGTTTGTTCCTCTTCATGAAGAGTTTAGCTCCAACACTCCTGCCTGGAAGATGTAATTGACCCTGATGACCTCATTATATGACATCAGTACAATGCCCAAAAACCTCTGGCCATTTCCCCCGAGGAAGCCCAGATGAGGCCTGATCAAGCCCTGAAAGTGACAGTGGAAGTGCGACTGGCCCTGGCACGCACTAGAATGCTCGCTTTTGCCCCGATAGTGGAAACACGGCAATGCTGTTGCATGGACATTTTAATTAATCAGGCATGTGACACTGTGCAAAATTCTGCTGCAATAGTAAAAAATGCCAGACCCACAATTAGAATATTACAGTTTTGTTTTTTTAACAATTGCTTGGACACATTTCTCAATACTTAGGTCACTTTTTCAGTTTTGAAAAGAGTATGTAAACATGCAGATTGGCCTGTAGTTTTGGTAATGGTTGTCTGTAAGAAACAAGAATTCATGCAAAGAAAGATTATTTGAACGATATATTCATTGAATGTATTTTGTGCCAAAGCAGTGATAAATGATCCACAGTTTAGCCCACATAGACCACTGTTGTGCTTACTGTGTGAAGAGTTTTGAAATAGTAACCCAAGTATTGAGAAATGGGTTCTAATAATAAAAAATAAAAAACATGTACAAAGCTATTTTCTATGTTCAAACAGTCAATTTCACTTTCACTAATTCACACGTACATGAAATCTGATGTAGTAATTTATCCATATTTGGCGTGCTGTCCGGGAGAGGGCTCCGAGCTCGAAATTTGGCCCGAACACAGAGTACTCCCCCCTTTACTAGGATAAAAACCAGCCAACAGTGAGGTGATGGGGTGGTGGAGGGATGCTGTGAAACTGTCATGGGACAGAGGTGAGGGAAGGCTATATTCCTCTTGTGCTGATTGGTTGATTACCCGAACGTGCTCCTCCCAAACTTTGTTACATAAAACTTCATATTGTGTGAAATAAGTGTTTTAAGTTTTAGAATAGGTAGTTTAAAAAAAGGCAGTTTATAATGCAAGGTAATACTGTATTACAAAACTAACCCATGTTTTAGTAAAGAATGCTTACCTGTCTCTCGGTAAATAAAGCAGGTCATCTGCTCCTCACATCTTTAGCCAAAGGTTCATGAACGACCACTTCCTTTCGCCTTAATGAGAATGTGCTCTCCATCAGCATATCAACTTGCGTCCACTACCTTTTTCTTCACTGCATTCTCTAAAGCAAGTCTGACCACTTCAAGACTGTTGGAGCTTTTGCCCTCAGGAAAGTCAGGTAGAAAATTCACTTCAGACTTATTGGGCTTCTTAATTACGCTTTATTACCTGATGCTGATCTCTTCTGGCTGTTTACAGCGGGCTCTGAGCATTCCACAAAGCGCAACTTCTGGCTAAAATTCCCAATTTTGAACTTCTAGCTGAATTTCCATCCGTACCACCCACATGAAGGACCAGGCTCTTTCAAACATGGGTGCCTGTCTATTAGAGCTTTTGCGACAGCATTATATTCATCACTGTTGGGATATGCCTTAACAGCATAAATAGCTTCTGCCAGCTTAAAAACAAATCATGGGACGCTCACTGAGGCCAGCCATGTCCCTGCTGAGGTTGATGGAAAGCTGACAGCATTGTATGTATGTTGGAGGCCAACCCTCTTCCTGCTGAGGTTAAGTTAACAGCATCCAGCCATGTCCCAGCTGAGGTTGATGGGAAGGTCACTGAGGCCAGCCATGTCCCTGCTGAGGTGGTTGGGAATCTGACAGCATCCAGCCATGTGCCTGCTGAGGTTGATGGGAAGAATACTGAGGCCAGCCATGTCCCTGCTGAGGTTGATGGGAAGCTCACTGAGGCCAGCCATGTACGTGCTGAGGTTGATGGGAAGCTGACAGCATCCAGCCATGTTCCTGCTGAGGTTGATGGGACGCTCACTGAGGCCAGCCATGTCCCTGTTGAGGTTGATGGGAAGCTGACAGCATCCAGCCATGTCCCTGCTGAAGTTGAAGGGAATCTGACAGCATCCAGCCATGTCCCAACTGAGGTTGATGGGAAGCTCACTGAGGCCAGCCATGTCCCTGCTGAGGTTGAAGGGAAGTTGACAGCATCCAGCTATGTCCCTGCTGAGGTTGAAGGGAAGCTGACAATATCCAGCCATGTCCCAGCTGAAGAGGAGTCTTGCCCTGTCCCAGCTGAGGTTGAAGGGAAGCTCACTGAGGCCAGCCATGTCCCTGTTGAGGTTGATGGGAAGCTGACAGCATCCAGCCATGTCCCAGCTGAGGTTGATGGGAAGCTGACAGCATCCAGCCATGTCCCTGCTGAAGAGGAGTCTAGCCCTGTCCCAGCTGAGGTTGAAGGGATGTTGACAGCTTCCAGCCATGTCCCTGCTGAGGTTGATGGGAAGCTCACTGAGGCCAGCCATGTCCCAGCTGAGGTTGAGAGGAATCTGACAGCATCCAGCCATGTCCCTGCTGAGGTTGATGGGAAGAATACTGAGGCCAGCCATGTCCCTGCTGAGGTTGATGGGAAGCTCACTGAGGCCAGCCATGTCCCAGCTGAGGTTGAGGGGAATCTGACAGCATCCAGCCATGTCCCTGCTTAGGTTGATGGGAAGAATACTGAGGCAAGCCATGTCCCTGCTGAGGTTGATGGGAAGCTCACTGAGGCCAGCCATGTACGTGCTGAGGTTGATGGGAAGCTGACAGCATCCAGCCATGTCCCTGCTGAGGTTGATCGGACGCTCACTGAGGCAAGCCATGTCCCAGCTGAGGTTGATGGGAAGGTCACTGAGGCCAGCCATGTCCCCGCTGAGGTTGATGGGAAGCTCACTGGGGCCAGCCATGTCCCTGCTGAGGTTGATGGGACGCTCACTGAGGCAAGCCATGTCCCTGAATAGGTTGATGGGAAGAATACTGAGGCCAGTCATGTCCCTGCTGAGGTTGATGGGAAGCTGATAGTATCTAGCCATGTCCCTGCTGAAGTTGATGGGAATCTGACAGCATCCAGCCATGTCCCTGCTGAAGTTGATGGGAATCTGACAGCATCCAGCCATGTCCCAACTGAGGTTGATGGGAAGCTCACTGAGGCCAGCCATGTCCCTGCTGAGGTTGAAGGGAAGCTGACAGTATCCAGCCATGTCCCAGCTGAAGAGGAGTCTAGCCCTGTCCCAGCTGAGGTTGATGGGAAGCTCACTGAGGCCAGCCATGTCCCTGTTGAGGTTGATGGGAAGCTGACAGCATCCAGCCATGTCCCTGCTGAGGTTGAAGGGAAGCTGACAGTATCCAGCCATGTCCCAGCTGAGGTTGATGGGAAGCTGACAGCATCCAGCCATGTCCCTGCTGAAGAGGAGTCTAGCCCTGCCCCAGCTGAGGTTGAAGGGATGTTGACAGCTTCCAGCCATGTCCCTGCTGAGGTTGAGGGGAAGCTCACTGAGGCCAGCCATGTCCCAGCTGAGGTTGAGGGGAAGCTGACAGCATCCAGCCATGTCCCTGCTGAGGTTGATGGGAAGCTGACAGCATCCAGCCATGTCCCTGCTGAGGTTGATGGGACGCTCACTGAGGCCAGCCATGTCCCTGCTGAGGTTGATGGGAAGAATACTGTGGCCAGTCATGTTCCTGCTGAGGCTGATGGGAAGCTGATAGTATCTAGCCATGTCCCAGCTGAAGTTGATGGGAATCTGACAGCATCCAGCCATGTCCCTGCTGAAGTTGAAGGGAATCTGACAGCATCCAGCCATGTCCCAACTGAGGTTGATGGGAAACTCACTGAGGCCAGCCATGTCCCTGCTGAGGTTGAAGGGAAGCTGACAATATCCAGCCGTGTCCCAGCTGAAGAGGAGTCTAGCCCTGTCCCAGCTGAGGTTGAAGGGAAGCTCACTGAGGCCAGCCATGTCCCTGTTGAGGTTGATGGGAAGCTGACAGCATCCAGCCATGTCCCAGCTTAGGTTGATGGGAAGCTGACAGCATCCAGCCATGTCCCTGCTGAAGAGGAGTCTAGCCCTGTCCCAGCTGAGGTTGAAGGGATGTTGACAGCTTCCAGCCATGTCCCTGCTGAGGTTGATGGGAAGCTCACTGAGGCCAGCCATGTCCCAGCTGAGGTTGAGGGGAATCTGACAGCATCCAGCCATGTCCCTGCTGAGGTTGATGGGAAGAATACTGAGGCCAGCCATGTCCCTGCTGAGGTTGATGGGAAGCTCACTGAGGCCAGCCATGTCCCAGCTGAGGTTGAGGGGAATCTGACAGCATCCAGCCATGTCCCTGCTTAGGTTGATGGGAAGAATACTGAGGCCAGCCATGTCCCTGCTGAGGTTGATGGGAAGCTCACTGAGGCCAGCCATGTACGTGCTGAGGTTGATGGGAAGCTGACAGCATCCAGCCATGTCCCTGTTGAGGTTGATCGGACGCTCACTGAGGCAAGCCATGTCCCAGCTGAGGTTGATGGGAAGGTCACTGAGGCCAGCCATGTCCCCGCTGAGGTTGATGGGAAGCTCACTGAGGCCAGCCATGTCCCTGCTGAGGTTGATGGGACGCTCACTGAGGCAAGCTATGTCCCTGCATAGGTTGATAGGAAGAATACTGAGGCCAGTCATGTCCCTGCTGAGGTTGATGGGAAGCTGATAGTATCTAGCCATGTGTCTGCTGAAGTTGATGGGAATCTGACAGCATCCAGCCATGTCCCTGCTGAAGTTGATGGGAATCTGACAGCATCCAGCCATGTCCCAACTGAGGTTGATGGGAAGCTCACTGAGGCCAGCCATGTCCCTGCTGAGGTTGAAGGGAAGCTGACAGTATCCAGCCATGTCCCAGCTGAAGAGGAGTCTAGCCCTGTCCCAGCTGAGGTTGATGGGAAGCTCACTGAGGCCAGCCATGTCCCTGTTGAGGTTGATGGGAAGCTGACAGCATCCAGCCATGTCCCTGCTGAGGTTGAAGGGAAGCTGACAGTATCCAGCCATGTCCCAGCTGAGGTTGATGGGAAGCTGACAGCATCCAGCCATGTCCCTGCTGAGGTTGAAGGGAAGCTGACAGTATCCAGCTATGTCCCAGCTGAGGTTGAAGGGATGTTGACAGCTTCCAGCCATGTCCCTGCTGAGGTTGAGGGGAAGCTCACTGAGGCCAGCCATGTCCCAGCTGAGGTTGAGGGGAAGCTGACAGCATCCAGCCATGTCCCTGCTGAGGTTGATGGGAAGCTGACAGCATCCAGCCATGTCCCTGCTGAGGTTGATGGGACGCTCACTGAGGCCAGCCATGTCCCTGCTGAGGTTGATGGGAAGAATACTGTGGCCAGTCATGTTCCTGCTGAGGCTGATGGGAAGCTGATAGTATCTAGCCATGTCCCTGCTGAAGTTGATGGGAATCTGACAGCATCCAGCCATGTCCCTGCTGAAGTTGAAGGGAATCTGACAGCATCCAGCCATGTCCCAACTGAGGTTGATGGGAAGCTCACTGAGGCCAGCCATGTCCCTGCTGAGGTTGAAGGGAAGTTGACAGCATCCAGCTATGTCCCTGCTGAGGTTGAAGGGAAGCTGACAATATCCAGCCGTGTCCCAGCTGAAGAGGAGTCTAGCCCTGTCCCAGCTGAGGTTGAAGGGAAGCTCACTGAGGCCAGCCATGTCCCTGTTGAGGTTGATGGGAAGCTGACAGCATCCAGCCATGTCCCAGCTGAGGTTGATGGGAAGCTGACAGCATCCAGCCAAGTCCCTGCTGAAGAGGAGTCTAGCCCTGTCCCAGCTGAGGTTGAAGGGATGTTGACAGCTTCCAGCCATGTCCCTGCTGAGGTTGATGGGAAGCTCACTGAGGCCAGCCATGTCCCAGCTGAGGTTGAGGGGAATCTGACAGCATCCAGCCATGTCCCTGCTGAGGTTGATGGGAAGTATACCGAGGCCAGCCATGTCCCTGCTGAGGTTGATGGGAAGCTCACTGAGGCCAGCAATGTCCCAGCTGAGGTTGAGGGGAATCTGACAGCATCCAGCCATGTCCCTGCTTAGGTTGATGGGAAGAATACTGAGGCCAGCCATGTCCCTGCTGAGGTTGATGGGAAGCTCACTGAGGCCAGCCATGTACGTGCTGAGGTTGATGGGAAGCTGACAGCATCCAGCCATGTCCCTGCTGAGGTTGATCGGACGCTCACTGAGGCAAGCCATGTCCCAGCTGAGGTTGATGGGAAGGTCACTGAGGCCAGCCATGTCCCCGCTGAGGTTGATGGGAAGCTCACTGAGGCCAGCCATGTCCCTGCTGAGGTTGATGGGATGCTCACTGAGGCAAGCTATGTCCCTGCATAGGTTGATGGGAAGAATACTGAGGCCAGTCATATCCCTGCTGAGGTTGATGGGAAGCTGATAGTATCTAGCCATGTCCCTGCTGAAGTTGATGGGAATCTGACAGCATCCAGCCATGTCCCTGCTGAAGTTGATGGGAATCTGACAGCATCCATCCATGTCCCAACTGAGGTTGATGGGAAGCTCACTGAGGCCAGCCATGTCCCTGCTGAGGTTGAAGGGAAGCTGACAGTATCCAGCCATGTCCCAGCTGAAGAGGAGTCTAGCCCTGTCCCAGCTGAGGTTGATGGGAAGCTCACTGAGGCAAGCCATGTCCCTGCTGAGGTTGATGGGAAGCTGACAGCATCCAGCCATGTCCCTGCTGAAGAGGAGTCTAGCCCTGCCCCAGCTGAGGTTGAAGGGATGTTGACAGCTTCCAGCCATGTTCCTGCTGAGGTTGATGGGAAGCTCACTGAGGCCAGCCTTGTCCCAGCTGAGGTTGAGGGGAAGCTGACAGCATCCAGCCATGTCCCTGCTGAGGTTGATGGGAAGCTGACAGTATCCAGCCATGTCCCAGCTGAGGTTGATGGGAAGCTGACAGCATCCAGCCATGTCCCTGCTGAAGAGGAGTCTAGCCCTGCCCCAGCTGAGGTTGAAGGGATGTTGACAGCTTCCAGCCATGTTCCTGCTGAGGTTGATGGGAAGCTCACTGAGGCCAGCCATGTCCCAGCTGAGGTTGAGGGGAAGCTGACAGCATCCAGCCATGTCCCTGCTGAGGTTGATGGGAAGCTGACAGCATCCAGCCATGTCCCTGCTGAGGTTGAAGGGAAGCTGACAGTATCCAGCCATGTCCCAGCTGAGGTTGATGGGAAGTTGACAGCATCCAGCCATGTCCCTGCTGAGGTTGAAGGGAAGCTGACAGTATCCAGCCCTGTCCCAGCTGAGGTTGAAGGGATGTTGACAGCTTCCAGCCATGTCCCTGCTGAGGTTGATGGGAAGCTTACTGAGGCCAGCCATGTCCCTGCTGAGGTTGATGGGAAGCTGACCGCATCCAGCCATGTCCCCGCTGAGGTTGATGGGAAGCTCACTGAGGCCAGCCATGTCCCTGCTGAGGTTGATGGGAAGCTGACCGCATCCAGCCATGTCCCTCCTGAGGTTGATGGGGAAATTGGCAGCATCCAGCTATGTCCCTACTGAGGATGAAGAGAAATTGGCAGCATCCAGCCATGTCCCTGCTGAGGTTGATGGGAAGCTCACTGAGGCCAGCCATGTCCCTGTTGAGGTTGATGGGGAAGCTGACAGCATCCAGCCATGTCCCTGTGAACAGTCCATCCAGGTTCCTACAGAGGTTGAGGGGAAATTGACTAAATTTGTCCCCGGCATTTGGAGATAAATAGATCTACTAAATTTCAGATCTTGATTTTAATCAATAAAACAATTTCTTTTTCTGAAATTTCTGCTTTGTTCAATTGATATCTAATGTCTTCAAAACAATTCCAACAAGGTTATTTCATTGCACTATAAATTTCCAAGTCTACATTTGTGTTTATTTTAATCTTTATTCTAAGGAGAAATATACATTTACAAGGGAGTTTATCCAAAAAAGAACATTTGCATCTTGGCTTTGTTCATTTTACTTGTCAACAGTGTTTTGGGGCCTAAAAATAGGTTTTAAAGTGCAAGTACAAAAGAAGATATGCATTTGTAATTTGAACATATCATATCTGTGCAGAGTCATGCACGAATACTTAACAACCAAATTAACAATGGTGGACTAAAGGACTGTTTTGTGCTTCTCAATATATTGAGTTTAATGCTTCTCCAGCAAATTTACTGCACCACTACTACAAACAATGGAGATGTATACAGCACTTTTAATTGCTTTTTTGGATCCATGTGGATGTCTTTATGTATAACCTCCCATTTTTAGTACATTGTTGTCGATAAAATGCACCCTAAAACTACATTTAAGAATTGGCACAATGTGGTTTTTGGGTGAGTTTCGCAAGTACTTGTGCAGAATGTGAAGTCACCTTTATAAAGCGTTGTATACAATAAGTTGTTTCTAAACAGCTTTACAGTGATAACAGGAAAATTATGCATTTCAGCTGAAGTCAGTTCAGTGTTGATTCAGTTCCATTGAAAATATCATCAATTATTAAATTAATTTCATCTGTAAAGCTGTTCTGCAAAAAAAGTAATTGTCCAGCTCAGTTCAGTTTTCATTTAGCATTGTCAGTACAGTCAGAATTTGTGATAAATGTCCCTGCTGAGGTTAATGGGAAGTTGTCAACATCCAGCCATGTTCCCGCTAAGGTTGTTGTTGTCCAGCTGAGATTGTTAACGGCATCTAGCCACATCCCCACGGAGGTTGATGGGAAGTTAACAGCATCCAGTCATGTCTCAGCTGAACAGTCCAGCCACGTCCCTACTGAGCATACATGCCAACCCTCCCGATTTTTCCGGGAGACTCCCGAATTTCAAAGCCCCTCCCGAAAATCTCCCGGACCGACCTTTCTCCCGAATTTCTCCCGATTTCCACCCGGACAACAATATTGCTACACCATCCGTCACTGGGCGCCGTTTCAGACCGAACAATAATAAAAGTTACACCTCGAAGTCAAGCGCGGCGATGGCCCAGTCCCAAATCGCACACTTCATGAGCACTTTTGGTCTTGTGGACTTACAATGGCTGCCGCGTGCGCGTGTCCGTTATGTCCGTGAGACCGCAGTGTGTCCCATTTGTCATTTTTAGATCTCAGAAGGGTGCTCACGAGCGCCCCCAAGTGGTCGATTTGCGCCCTTGATGCACACTTTTGCCGAGCCCGCACTATATATGCGGTCATGTCCTAGCTGAAGAGTCCAGCCACGTCCCTACTGAGGTTGATGGGAAGTTAATCGCATTCATTCATGTCCTAGCTGAAGAGTCTAGCCATGTCCCCACTGAAGTTGATGGGAAGTTGACCGCATCTAGCCATGTCCCTGCTGGACAGTCAACCCACATCTCTACTGAGGTTGATGGGAAGGTCACTGAAGCTAGCCATGTCCCAGCTGAACAGTACAGCCATGTCCCTCTTGAGGTTGATTTGAAATTGACAGCATCCATCCAAGTCCCTGCTGAGGTGGATGGGAAGTTAACTTCATCCAGCAATGTCCCAGTTGAACAGTCCAGCCATGTCCCTGTTGAGGTTGATGGGACGTTGACAGCATCCAGCCATGTCCCAGTGGAGATTGATGGGAAGTTAACAGCATCCAGTCATGTCCCAGCTGAACAGTCCAGCCATGTCCTTACTGAGGTTGATGGGAAGTTCACTGAAGCTAGCCAAGTCCCCACTGAAGTTGATGGGAAGTTGACCGCATCTAGCCATGTCCCCACTAAGGTTGATGGGAAGTTAACAGCATTTATTCATGTCCTAGCTGAAGAGTCCAGCCATGTCCCCACTGAAGTTGACGGGAAGTTAAACCATCACAGTAGAAACAGTTTTACTGCTGCTGTTAAAGTAATAACGTTAACGTTACGTCGCAATGCTGAGCTACAGTCAAACGATAGAAAAGACAGATGCATTATCTGTGTTAGTCAATTCACCTCATTCACGCCGCAGGACTTCTAGGCGCTCGTAAACGTGTTTGTACATTGACTTAACCCTCTGGGGTCTGAGGTGTTTTCTGGGTCCTGGAAGTGTTCTGACATGCTCTGACATTAGTGCTTATTTCTGATACTTGTGACATTTTCATTGCTAAAGTCTGATTACACTGTATTCAGCACAAACTCTGCTACAGTAATATGTCAGCAGCATGTATGTACAAGTTTTTAGTTTTGAGATAATGACGTTTATGCGTAGTTTGTGAAAAAACAAAAAAACATTGTCACTGAAATAAGGTCATAAAACCCATACTAATTATTTCTTCACAAGACTTTTGCAAATTGTATCATGTGGCCTAGAATATTTGCTTCAAAACTATGTGAAAATCATCCTGACTACTCATTCAGATAAGACAATATATTGACTTAAAATTTGTAAGACGTGTTTTGTGTAAGAAAGCTTTATGCGGAGGGGCGTTAACAACCCATGAATATATAGTGTTTTCACACCTGAGAAAGACAAAGGCCCTCCCCTAATGGCCCTATAAGGTGCTGTCATTATGAGTAGCCTTGCACAAAGAATCAGGAGAGACTTAAAAAAGAATGGCTTTTAGATTGTTTGGATTTATTTACAATACAACCAAGTTATTTACAACACAACCAAAAAGTTACACAATCAAAGACAAAAAAGCACATTAGTAAAACAAACTGATCTAATTACGACACTCAATTATATATTTCATCACGGCCAGATGAAACCACTAACTTATCTAACTTGACAGAATGTCTTAAAGATATAAAATACTGGATGACGTGTAATTTCCTGCTATTAAATTCAGATAAAACAGAGGTATTACTTATTGGTCCGAAAAACTACCCACAAAATCCCTTACAATACAACTTTAATTTAGAAGGATGCCCTGTTACTTTATCCACTACAGTAAAAGACCTGGGTGTCATACTTGACCGCAACTTGACTTTCGAAAATCATATTTCATATGTTACAAGAACAGCCTTTTTCCACCTTAGAAACATTGCTAAGCTACGTAACATGCTATCCGTTTCTGATGCAGAAAAGTTAGTTCATGCATTCATGACCTCGAGACTAGATTACTGTAATGCTTTATTAGCTGGTTGTCCTGTATCCTCAATAAACAAGCTACAGTTAGTCCAAAATGCAGCCGCTAGAGTTCTTACTAGATCAAGAAAATATGATCATATAACACCAATTTTATCATCTCTACATTGGTTACCTATTAAGTTCCGTATCAATTACAAGGTATTGCTACTGACCTATAAAGCCCTAAATGGTTTAGCTCCAGTCTATTTAACGGACCTTCTATCGCCCTACAATCCGTCGCGCTCTTTAAGATCACTAAATTCGAGGCTTCTGGTCATTCCTAGGATATCTAAGTCCACTAAAGGAGGGAGGGCGTTCTCACATTTAGCTCCTAAACTCTGGAATAGCCTTCCTGATATTGTTCGAGGCTCAGACTCGCTGTCCCAGTTTAAAACCAGATTAAAGACGCATCTCTTTAACCAAGCATTCACATAATGCTTACCTTTTATACTACTGCCGAATCAGATCGAATGCATTAATATTATGAACATCAGCTACGCTAATTATTTCTCATCTGCCTTTCTGCTGTTATCTCGGGACGCAAGTCCCGAGGTAAATAGCGTTCGTCAGCTCCAGTTTGTATCCAGCCTCTCACGGAGACTTCGGATGATCCAACACCTGTGATGAGACGACTAAACGCCTGTGGAGAGACGACTCGACGCCTGTGAAGAGACGACTCAACGCCGGCGATATGTTATGCCCTAAATTAATACATGATGAACTAACTGTATTTTCTATGTACATTTTTAATGCGCTTTCTGTAAAGCTGCTTTGAAACAATGTGTATTGTGAAAAGCGCTATACAAATAAATTTGAATTGAATTGAATTGAATCTAAAGACAGAGACTTGGACAATCACACACATTTGTGCCATTCCTAAAACATATAGGTTACATACCTGTCATCTCCAAGGTGTTTGATTTTTCACCATGATCATGTACAGAGACTCTGTAGTGCTGGTCCCTGTAAAAACATTTTTTTTAAAAACAAAACAAAAAAACAGCGGTGAACATGCTTATATCAGGAGAAACTATTTTAGATTTTTCTGGTTCAAATTATGAAATTTACTAAATACATACATACACTATATATAGGCCTATGAACTCCCAAGTGTGTTGTGCCTTAGGTATGTGTAGGGCTGCATGAAATAATAACAATAGCCTATAAATCACTAAAAAGTTCAGTAACACTACATTAGAGAAAACTATGTGGATTATCATGTTACTTCAAACGTTTCCATTCGTTACAACGTTATGAAATGAGATTGCTGGAGTAAAAACATGAAGCCTAATGTTTGTTTTGTATTGTTTTTCAAACCCACAGCGCGCGTGCAAACATTTACTGAATGCGATCGAGCTGGACCAAACTATGAAGCATTATTCTTACATATTTATACATATCTACGTGTGAGCAGATATCCACATTCCACTAACACAGTATTTAACAATAAACACAGGTCTAAACATTATAATATTCACGATCATACGAGCCTTCTGTTATATCGTGATGTGTTTAATTATCGAACATAAAACCATTCGTAGCCTTTTATGTATATACATTTAGCATTAGGCTTCATGTTTTACTCCAATCACATTTTATAACATACATTTTAGTCTAGCACCAGTTTAACTAGTAGCTACAAGTTTATGCAACAATAACATGCTGCTAACATACAAACAATAACATGTCTTACCTTAAAAATCGTTCTCATAATCAAATCGTATTCTTCTAACTCTTCTGAGGTAAATCCAAGATAAACAGCACAGTATTCCACACTCGTGAAACGCAGAGCAGGACTGAAGACTGAAGTCGGGGATGATCTGTTTTGAGAGCGTAACAGTTTGCGTTCCTCCACGTGGCTCATTAGTATGCGAGCAGCTGTTGCGCGTGGGCGTGGTCACATTAACGTTAATGAGCTCAGGCTGGAGAAACTGTACATGTCGTTGCTTTCATACGAATTACTTAAACAGAGAATATTTGTTTTTGATATGATTTACATCATTTAAAAATAGAGACTCAAAGCGTTGTAAAGACATACGTTTCAGGTCTGTGTGACAAACATTTACTGAGTTACAGATAATGTTCTGTCGCGTTTCAGAATGAGCTTCACATTGAGAGAAACGGCAGAATGCGCATCATGTTTATTTTCTTTATTTTACGAAAAACACAACATTTTGTTTTTATTATGAGTGTACACAAATAAAAGAAGACATTTAACAGTTTTGAATGATGTATAACACTTACATGTAAGATCAAAATCAACAGAGTATTTTGAGTCTCTTTCGCACTGATGAGAAAAAAAGTGAGCTAGTATCGCCGGCGAGACCGCCGACCCCAGGGGGTTAACATTGAAATCACTTGCGCCAGACACTCAAGAGTGAGCGAATAATCAAAAAACCTTTGCTTTAGCCTCAATTGAGTGAAACACCGTATGTGTAACTTCGGCTATTCTCAGTGGTGTGACTGGGACACTAACTATGCTTGCCATCATAGAAACAGATGATCAGATTGTGATGTTTATTCCCGCTTCAGTATATTAATATGCTGCCTCCCTTTCGACACACAGCTCCACTGCCCGGACCTGCAACCGTCTCGCAAGTGTTGATATAGGCTATTACTCGTGAGGTGTAACCAATCAGATAGCGCCGTGGGCGGGACATTGAGCAGAGTGGTGATTACAGAGAGGCTGCGGCAGCTTTATCAGAGCCAGCCAAAGTAGCGCATTTTAAAATAAAAGGTTACACTTTATTTCGATAGTCACTTTAGGCGTTCTACTAATTATAAATAACTTTTCAACTACATGTCAACTAACTCTCGTATAGTATAATATTATTATAGTAGACTGTCAGTAGACTGTTAGGTTATGGTTAGGTGTTAGGGTTCGGGTTAGGAGAATAAGTTGACTTGTAGTCGCCAAGTTACTTATAGTCAGTTGAATGTCTGTTGGGGGATCAACAAAATAAAGTGTTAGCATAAAGTGTTAGCATATTAAGCAGACAGTCTACTAATACTCTAATGACAGTTAGTTGACATGTAGTTGAAAAGTTACTTATAGTTAGTAGAATGTCTAAAGTGGACTATCGAGTTTTACCAAATAAAATTTACTTTAATCAAACCACGGATCCGTGATAAGTTTTGTGATCCGTCTCGCCACTAGTGTAGTAGCACTGATCACTTTGAGGGGGGGATAAAAATAATTAAGCAGAGGCAGGGATTTGTCACGAGGTGACCCGAAATAAGCGGAACTAAAATTTCGCGGCAAATGTTTCCCCATCGGAACGGCCCCGATGTAACACCAGGCTGGTTCCGGCCGCTCGCGATTCATCGGAAGAGTGGCCATTGATGAGGAAACACACAACAGGTGTGCACGAGAGCCCCGCGATCAATGATTGGACTCGTATGAGGAATCCGGGTGATTAAAAAGGGATCGCTGAGACTGAAGAGGCGTCAATTCAGCTGGAGAGACAGGATGAGACGGTTGGAGTTGTTGTTCACAGGCTGGCTATTTGACTTTTTATTCATTGCATCCAAGGAAGATTATTGAGGAGTGTTGTTCCAACTGGAGAGAGAGAAATTGGATGAACTGGGAAACATCGATGCACTCGAGAAAGATAAGTACTCATTGACTTTATTCAAAGCTTCCAGTACTGCTGTTAGATGGATATGAGGAATGGAAGATGTTTATGGAGGAAGAAATACTGCATAAAATCCAATCTTGAGGAAAACTGGGTTATGAGCTCTCCCTTCTCTCAGTATTTATGTGTGTGCATCACCTCTATCCCAGATTGCTCGTCTTGACTGGAGCTAGTCCATCCAGCATATGCCTCTGTCTCGTCACTCGAAGTTCGTCTAAAGAGGAACCATACCGGCCTACTCACCTAGTCTTGACTGGAGCAAGTCCATCCAGCATATGCCCCTGTCTCGTCACTCGAAGTTCGTCTAAAGAGGAACCACACCGGCCTACTCCCCTCGTCTTGACTGGAGCGAGTCCATCCAGTATATGCCTCTGTCTCGTCACTCGAAGTTCGTCTAAAGAGGAACCATAGCGGCCTACTCACCTTATCTTGACTGGAGCGAGTCCATCCAGTATATGCCCCTGTCTCGTCACTCGAAGTTCATCTAAAGAGGAACCACACCGGCCTACTCCCCTCGTCTTGACTGGAGCGAGTCCATCCAGTATATGCCCCTGTCTCGTCAATTGAAGTTCGTCTATAGAGGAACCATACCGGCCTACTCACCTCGTCTTGGCCTGAGCGTGTCCATCCAGCATATGCCCCTGCCTGTCACTTGAAGTTCGTCTAGAGAAGACCCAAGAGAATTTTAGTTAGGACCTTTTCCTTTTTAATAAATAAAAGATTACTTTGTATTCCACTCGGTCTGTTGCCTTGTCTGTCTGGTCCCTGTTAGCTCCTTGAGGTGGTACTGGGTCCTAGGGGTGGGCAGGGTTTCAGTCGACCACCCCTACCTGTGACAGATTCGTTGACCAGAAAAGGAGAAATCCCACGCATCCACCCCCCCCCCCCCCCCCCCCACGGCAAATCGCACCCTGACGATGCCTATCACTTTATATATGTACAAGCTCCTTCAGTAATATCAGCAGCTATCGCGTTTCTCAGGAGCTAATTACCCTCCTCCATCCCCAGCACCTCTCGTCAGTCAGGATTTGACATTCTGATTACCCCTGAATCAGAATAAATTCTTGAATTATTTTGTATTTTAAAATCTTGAAATAAAGATAGCTGCAAACATTCATGTTGGTTCTGTTACCCTAAGGTGGGTTATTGCTGCTCTTCCTGCTCTTATAAAACCGCAACTTGATCCTACAGAATTAGTCAATTACAGGCCAATCTCGAATCTGCCTTTTCTGTCAAAGATACTAGAAAAAGCAGTATCATCACAACTGTGTTCCTTTTTAGAAAGAAATAATATCTGCGAGGATTTTCAGTCCGGATTTAGACCGTACCATAGTACTGAGACTGCTCTCATTAAAGTCACAAATGATTTGCTCTTATCCGATCGTGGTTGTATCTCTCTGTTAGTGTTACTTGATCTTAGTGCTGCATTTGATACTATCGACCACAACATTCTTTTAAATAGACTAGAAAACTATGTTGGCATTAGTGGAATTGCACTAGCATGGTTTAAATCATACTTATCTGACCGTTTTCATTTTGTAGCAGTAAATAAAGAGATGTCTTATCGATCACAAGTTCAGTATGGCGTACCACAAGGCTCAGTACTAGGACCGCTGCTGTTCATTCTGTACATGCTACTGTTAGGATATATCATTAGGAAATATGGAATTAGCTTTCACTGTTATGCTGATGATACTCAGCTGTATATTTCTTCAAAACCTAACGAAACTTACCAATTCTCAAAATTAACGGAATGCATAGCTGATATAAAAAATTGGATGACCAGTCATTTCCTATTACTAAATTCTGAAAAAACAGAGATTCTAATCATTGGACAAAAAACTGCCACACGTAATAACCCAGAATACTGTCTAACAATTGATGGCTGCTCTGTTAAGTCTTCGTCGTCAGTTAGGAACCTGGGTGTGCTCTTTGATACCAATCTTTCATTTGAAAGTCACGTGTCTAGTATCTGTAAAACCGCATTTTTCCATCTTAAAAATATATCTAAATTATGTCATATGCTCTCACTGACAAATGCGGAACAGTTAGTTCATGCATTCATGACATCAAGGCTAGATTATTGTAATGCTCTACTGGGTGGTTGCCCTGCACGCTTAATAAACAAACTACAGCTAGTTCAAAACGCAGCCGCTAGAGTTCTTACCAGAACCAGGAAGTATGACCATATTAGCCCGGTTCTGTCAACACTGCATTGGCTGCCTATTAAACATCGTATAGATTTTAAAATATTGCTGATTACTTACAAAGCACTAAATGGTTTAGCTCCCCAGTACTTGAGCGAGCTCTTAACACATCTCTTTGGCTTAGCATACACATAACACATTATAGATTTCTATAATTCAATGTTAGGCTGCATAGTTTAGATCAGCCGGAACCGGGAACACTTCCCATAATTCCTGATGTACTTTGTACATCATAAGAAGGATGGCGTCTACGCTAATATTAGTCTCTCTGTTTATCCCGAGGTTTACCGCAAACCGCCGGATCCAGGCCATATCCAGATCTGAGGAAGGACCATCACATGGACACGACGACAACGCATCCCTGATGAGCCAGCCCCATCAACACTGTGAAGATCCATGGACACCTCAACACACACACTCATCTTCTCACCGGCCGGATGACCCAACCTCCAACCAGATGAACTGAATAAATATTGTGAAAGTTCTGATCACATCTGACTCCTGACATTATGCTGCCTAACTCATAATCATACACTGTTCGTTCGTTGGCCAAAGGAGGACTGGCCCCCTGACTGAGCCTGGGTTCTCCCAAAGTTTTTTTCTCCATTCTGTCACCTGATGGAGTTTTGGTTCCTTGCCACTGTTGCCTTTTTCGCCTCTCTTCGCCTTTGTCGCCATTGGCTTTTGGCTTGCTTAGTTGGGGACATTTAACATTTAATTTTGAATTTAACAATACTATTACAACATTGTTTTCCTGTTATCTCTGTAAAGCTGCTTTGAAACAATTTGTATTGTAAAAAGCGCAATATAAATAAAGGTGACTTGACTTATCAATGCTAGGCTGCATGGATGTGTAATGGGCGTGCCTTGTCTTTAAAGGGACACTTCACCCGTGGGAACATTAATCTTTATTGATAGTGGGTCATATATGTAGTCGAAATGTACCAAAAATTTCGAATTTGGTGCCTTCTGGACCGAGTAAAGACAGAAAGAAACTTCAGGGTGAATTTGTATGGAAAACCACAACTCCCACAATGCACCACATTGCACAGCTCCGTAAGCCACTCCCACTAATCCAGAATAACGCCTATGAGGTATCCGCCTATCAGATTCAGAGAAAGCACTATTCCGTCTACAGGGATAGCTACCACCAGAGTTTGAAATTCATTTCACAGAAAAAATATCTAGTTTGTTGCCGAAATACTCCTCGTTACTATTTATTTAGAAATGGTAAATTATTGCATGGTACTGGGATGTTCGGTCCGAACAAGGACAGGACAAAAAGTACGT
Organism: Semotilus atromaculatus; assembly: GCA_031834385.1. NCBI lineage: Eukaryota > Metazoa > Chordata > Actinopteri > Cypriniformes > Leuciscidae > Semotilus > Semotilus atromaculatus. The sequence goes on from JAULUF010000052.1 coordinate 31,781,892, forward strand.
TTTCATTCCCTACCGAGAGATGCAAACAGTGGCTAAGAGCGATTAACCACCCGATATATTCGCAAGACTGCCAGGTTTGTATAAGAATATAATAGAATATAAACACTCACTTTACTGTCAGACGTCCGTTTGTCCCTGCAGGCTTTGCCTGTCATTTCCAGTTCACCTTTGGGATTCTGAAGTATGTCTCCAGAACGCCGCTGTCCATATGCGGTGTGAAACTAGGATGGTCCACAACACAAACCTCCTTTCCCGCTTCAGAGATTTCGTCCAGGAGAAATTGGCATCTTTGAAATTCTTTGCAACATACGGACTCTATCTCCGTGTCCGTAGGTGCCCAGTGAGAGCACAGGCACCACCAGTCCGCCCCAGCTCGAGCTAATCCGGGCTCCTCGTCGGTGACAGGCAGGTCTTCTGCCTCGGCTGCAGAAGCCGCAGCAGCCGCAGCAGCCGCCTCCTGTTCCTCCATCAGCCTCAGCTGCTCTTCACTATATTGCGGCTCGTAAAGATAGCCACGAACATCGGATTCGAGCAGCAGATTTTCAAAATCCTCTTCATCCATATCATGTTTTGTTTCTTCCGTCATAAGCTCCTATCTCAATAGCGCTTGTTAGCTTAGCTTCCTAACAAGATGGCGGATATTGCTTTCTGTATCTGCAAGTGAAGTCCCACCCACTGATCTGTAATAGGTCTGTAGCGTGAGTGGGTCCATTCCTCTGTATAAATGATGAGCTAGTGTTTGTAGTCTTACCCTTAGTCAAAGAAATGGGACTTCCTGCTTTATTATGACGCAAAATGACAATTTTTACGTTATAAAAAGCAGGAAGTGGAACAATTAAATCCTTATTTCTCCCATCTCAGTGGAAAATAAGGGAATAAAGCATGACCATTCGAAAATATGACTGGGTTTCTAAAGATACAAAGTCTAATGCAAATGGGTGAAGTTTCCCTTTAACAGTTTTATGTTAAGTTGGATGCACGTCCATTAACCCTTGTATATTCTGCGTTGTGTTCTTCTTGTGCTGAATGGAGAAAAGACTCGAACCAAGACCAACTCCTCCTCTCAGCTAGCCTGGCGCAGACTGCACACAACTGATAAAACTTTAAGTATTATCAGCAAAAATAAATAATAAATAAAAAAATTGAAAATGAACTAAATAAATTATAAAATGCTCAATGTAATTGACAACATGAATTTCTTATACATGCTTAATACAAGCAATGTAAACACTACGCCAAATTAATTATAATGAACATTATACATATACCTGTACAAATCAACAAAAAAATACATAAGGCTCTGTCACATGCAGTCTCCTCCACACAGTACACAGACCTCAAGCTCCTGTTAGCAGATAAACATACAGAAAAATCTGTGGACTAGCACGTGGAAACATGTCTACTTTAAAGCTTGCAAAAAGTCTGTTTACAAGGTCTTTATTCAATTGACACCTTAACTGCATGTTCACAACCTCAAAACTAACATTTATAGATGCATAAAACAAGGTTTGCATCGTCCAAAAACCGAAATAAGTGTTTAAAATACATTATTATTCATTGTTTGGAAGACTGTTCCAAAGTTTAGGTGCTAAACAGGAAAATGATCTACCGCCAGCAGTCGGTTTTGATATTCTAGGTATTATCAACTGGCCGGAATTTTGAGATCGCAATAGACATGAAGGACTATAATGCGTTAAGAGCTCGCTGAAGTACTCAGTAAATCATTTAGTGCTTTGTAAGTAATCATCAGCAATATTTAAAAATGTATACACTGTTTAATAGGGAGCTGTGGTGGCAAACATTTTCTATTACTGAATAAGAGACAAAAATTTGCCAATTGTCTTTTAAGATTATTTATTTCCTTGCAAGGAACGGTCAGCAATCATACAGTCATACAGAGTGGCTGCAGAGTGTGACAATGTGAGGAGGGCATCCTTCCTTCTTTATATAAATGTCAGTCAGCTCAGAAAAATCTAATTATTTTTAACATTAAAGTTTATTTTTCTGACTCCTAATGCAGAATTTGTTCTTGTTTTCAGCATAAACTCATGATGATTTTTCAGATGATTTTTCGATTGACCAAGACTTAATATCTAAAGTCATCTTGATTCTCAAGTAAATGTATCTTGATTTAAGAATGTTTAGATACATTCTTTCTTATCATTGTTTTATTTGTTTTTTTACAGTGTAATATTCATGACAAACAACTTTGATTTGTGCACTGCTTGCAGAATAGAGCTCTAGTAAAAGTAGCAACAGTACTATCTTGACTACATTTGAAAAAAAAGTTTGACAGTAGTTTTTAAAATAAAGTAGCTTGTCCAGTAATTAGCTAAATAATTAGTTAAATGCTGTGATAATTTACTATGTTTGACTCTTTTGAAACTTTCAAACAATTCAATTTAGTTGTTTTTGTGTCTGAGAAATGGTCTGGTTTAATAGAAAAAAATCATATAATCTGATGTGTTTATAAAGATGAGGAAAGATAAATTTAGCAAAATGCAATAGTGATTTTTCAACCAACCAATGAGTGCACGGGAATGTTAACGAGCAGATCCTCTGTCACTAATTTCACTGTAACAAACCCAGGTGATGAAAATCTGTGTTATTTTAAAAGCCCTGGCTTGAAGACTGTTTTTAGAAAGCATAGATAGGATGGTGATTGTTTCAGCTGTAATCAAGATGGCAATTTCAAACTTTATGTTTTTGGTCTTTTTGTGTCTCCAACCAGTGCCTAATGGTAAAGCTGTTTTCACTTTAGTGTAATGTTTCAAATGTTAAATACATGTGTAACTTTATTTGTTTTGTTTTACATCTTGTTTTCAGGATTTGCTTCTCCAGTTGGGCGTCATTTATACCAAACTGATATTGAACAAGCACTCTTGGAGAGCAAAGGTTTGTAACTCTTATATAGTGGTTAACATAATTATTTTTGTACATAATGCAAAGTTAACTTTTAATGAGACCTGATGAACTCTTGTATTAAAGTTAGTAATATCGTTTGTTTTCCAGATGGTCCCTTGTCTATTCCTTGTGTGAAAAAACAAAATTCACCATGGCCAGTGGTAGTGAAGTGTAAAATGGCTGTTGAGATGTCGTTGCAGAATGCATCTGGGCTAATTGTCCAAAAAGGTTACTTTTTTTTTTATGCTGATACTATTTGGTTGACACTGATCCTGAGGAAAGAAAACAATATATATTTTTTTTTTTCTTTAAAACAATTTTAGGCATTGATTGGAAGTTGATGGAGTCCAACCCTCTTCCTGCAGAGGTTGATAAGTTAACCGCATCAAGTCATGTCCCTGTTGAGGTTGATGGGAAGTTGACAGAATCTAGGCAAGTCCCTGTTGAGGTTGATGGGAAGTTGACAGAATCTAGCCAAGTCCCTGTTGAGGTTGATGGGAAGCTCACTGAGGCCAGCCATGTCCCTGTTGAGGTTAATGGACCGTTGACTCCATCCAGCCATGTCCCAGCTAAAGAGTCTAGCCATGTTCCTGCTGAGGTTGATGGACAGTTGACTTCATCCAGTCATGTCCCAGCTGAAGAGTCTAGCCATGTCCCTGCTGAGGTTGCTGGGAAGCTCACCTTGGCTAGCCATGTCCCTGCTGAGGTTAATGGACCGTTGACTCCATCCAGCCATGTCCCAGCTGAAGAGTCTAGCCATGTCCCTGCTGAGGTTGATGGGAATCTGACAGCATCCAGCCATGTCCCTGCTGAGGTTGAAGGGAAGCTCACTGAGGCAAGCCATGTCCCTGCTCAGGTTGAAGGGAAGCTCACTGAGGCAAGCCATGTCCCTGCTGAGGTTGATGTGAAGCTCACTGAGACCAGCCATGTCCCTGCTGAGGTTGATGGGAAGCTCACTGAGGCCAGCCATGTTCCTGCTGAGGTTGATGGGAAGCTCACTGAGGCCAGCCATGTCCCTGCTGAGGTTGATGGGAAGCTCACTGAGGCCAGCCATGTCCCTGCTGAGGTTGATGGGAAGCTCACTGAGGCAAGCCATGTCCCTGCTGAGGTTGATGTGAAGCTCACTGAGACCAGCCATGTCCCTGCTCAGGTTGATGGGAAGCTCACTGAGGCCAGCCATGTCCCTGCTGAGGTTGATGGGAATCTGACAGCATCCAGCCATGTCCCTGCTGAGGTTGATGGGAAGCTCACTGAGGCCAGCCATGTTCCTGCTGAGGTTGATGGACCGTTGACTGCATCCAGCCATGTCCCTGCTGAGTTTGATGGGAAGCTAACTGAGACGAGCCATGGCCCTGCTGAAGTTGATGGGAATCTGACAGCATCCAGCCATGTCCCAGCTGAAGAGTCTAGCCATGTTCCTGCTGAGGTTGATGGACAGTTGACTGCATCCAGCCATGTCCCAGCTGAAGAGTCTAGCCATGTCCCTGCTGAGGTTGATGGACAGTTGACTGCATCCAGCCATGTCCCTGCTGAGGTTGATGGGAATCTGACAGCATCCAGCCATGTCCCAGCTGAAGAGTCTAGCCATGTCCCTGCTGAGGTTGATGGGAATCTGACAGCATCCAGCCATGTCCCTGCTGAGGTTGAAGGGAAGCTCACTGAGGCAAGCCATGTCCCTGCTCAGGTTGAAGGGAAGCTCACTGAGGCAAGCCGTGTCCCTGCTGAGGTTGATGTGAAGCTCACTGAGACCAGCCATGTCCCTGCTGAGGTTGATGGGAAGCTCACTGAGGCCAGCCATGTTCCTGCTGAGGTTGATGGGAAGCTCACTGAGGCCAGCCATGTCCCTGCTGAGGTTGATGGGAAGCTCACTGAGGCCAGCCATGTCCCTGCTGAGGTTGATGGGAATCTGACAGCATCCAGCCATGTCACAGCTGAAGAGTCTAGCCATGTTCCTGCTGAGGTTGATGGACCGTTGACTGCATCCAGCCATGTCCCTGCTGAGGTTGATGGGAAGCTCACTGGGGCCAGCCATGTCCCAGCTGAAGAGTCTAGCCATATTCCTGCTGAGGTTGATGGACCGTTGACTGCATCCAGCCATGTCCCTGCTGAGGTTGATGGGAAGCTCACTGAGGCCAGCCATGTCCCTGCTGAGGTTGATGGGAAGCTCACTGAGGCCAGCCATGTCCCTGCTGAGGTTGATGGGAAGCTCACTGAGGCAAGCCATGTCCCTGCTGAGGTTGATGTGAAGCTCACTGAGACCAGCCATGTCCCTGCTGAGGTTGATGGGAAGCTCACTGAGACCAGCCATGGCCCTGCTGAAGTTGATGGGAAGCTCACTGAGGCCAGCCATGTCCCTGCTCAGGTTGAAGGGAAGCTCACTGAGGCAAGCCATGTCCCTGCTGAGGTTGATGGGAAGCTCACTGAGGCCAGCCATGTCCCTGCTGAGGTTGATGGGAAGCTCACTGAGGCCAGCCATGTCCCTGCTGAGGTTGATGGGAATCTGACAGCATCCAGCCATGTCCCAGCTGAAGAGTTTAGCCATGTTCCTGCTGAGGTTGATGGACCGTTGACTGCATCCAGCCATGTCCCTGCTCAGGTTGATGGGAAGCTCACTGAGGCCAGCCATGTCCCTGCTGAGGTTGATGGGAATCTGACAGCATCCAGCCATGTCCCTGCTGAGGTTGATGGGAAGCTCACTGAGGCCAGCCATGTTCCTGCTGAGGTTGATGGACCGTTGACTGCATCCAGCCATGTCCCTGCTGAGTTTGATGGGAAGCTCACTGAGGCCAGCCATGTCCCTGCTGAGGTTGATGGGAAGCTAACTGAGACGAGCCATGGCCCTGCTGAAGTTGATGGGAATCTGACAGCATCCAGCCATGTCCCAGCTGAAGAGTCTAGCCATGTCCCTGCTGAGGTTGATGGGAAGCTGACAGCATCCAGCCATGTCCCAGCTGAAGAGTCTAGCCATGTTCCTGCTGAGGTTGATGGACAGTTGACTGCATCCAGCCATGTCCCAGCTGAAGAGTCTAGCCATGTCCCTGCTGAGGTTGATGGACAGTTGACTGCATCCAGCCATGTCCCTGCTGAGGTTGATGGGAATCTGACAGCATCCAGCCATGTCCCAGCTGAAGAGTCTAGCCATGTCCCTGCTGAGGTTGATGGGAATCTGACAGCATCCAGCCATGTCCCTGCTGAGGTTGAAGGGAAGCTCACTGAGGCAAGCCATGTCCCTGCTCAGGTTGAAGGGAAGCTCACTGAGGCAAGCCGTGTCCCTGCTGAGGTTGATGTGAAGCTCACTGAGACCAGCCATGTCCCTGCTGAGGTTGATGGGAAGCTCACTGAGGCCAGCCATGTTCCTGCTGAGGTTGATGGGAAGCTCACTGAGGCCAGCCATGTCCCTGCTGAGGTTGATGGGAAGCTCACTGAGGCCAGCCATGTCCCTGCTGAGGTTGATGGGAATCTGACAGCATCCAGCCATGTCACAGCTGAAGAGTCTAGCCATGTTCCTGCTGAGGTTGATGGACCGTTGACTGCATCCAGCCATGTCCCTGCTGAGGTTGATGGGAAGCTCACTGGGGCCAGCCATGTCCCAGCTGAAGAGTCTAGCCATATTCCTGCTGAGGTTGATGGACCGTTGACTGCATCCAGCCATGTCCCTGCTGAGGTTGATGGGAAGCTCACTGAGGCCAGCCATGTCCCTGCTGAGGTTGATGGGAAGCTAACTGAGACGAGCCATGGCCCTGCTGAAGTTGATGGGAATCCGACAGCATCCAGCAATGTCCCAGCTGAAGAGTCTAGCCATGTTCCTGCTGAGGTTGATGGGAAGCTACCTGAGACCAGCCATGTCCCTGCTGAGGTTGATGGGAAGCTGACAGCATCCAGCCATGTCCTAGCTCAAGAGCCTAGCCATGTTCCTGCTGAGGTTGATGGGAAGCTACCTGAGACCAGCCATGTCCCTGCTGAGGTTGATGGACAGTTGACTGCATCCAGCCACGTCCCAGCTGAGGTTGATGGGAAGCTCACTGAGGCCGATGGGAAGCTCACTGAGACCAACCATGTTCCTGCTGAGGTTGATGGGAAGCTCACTGAGGCCAGCCATGTCCCTGCTGAGGTTGATGGGAAGCTCACTGAGGCCAGCCATGTCCCTGCTGAGGTTGATGGGAATCTGACAGCATCCAGCCATGTCCCAGCTGAAGAGTCTAGCCATGTTCCTGCTGAGGTTGATGGACCGTTGACTGCATCCAGCCATGTCCCTGCTGAGGTTGATGGGAAGCTCACTGAGGCCAGCCATGTCCCTGCTGAGGTTGATTGGAAGCTCACTGAGGCAAGCCATGTCCCTGCTGAGGTTGATGTGAAGCTCACTGAGACCAGCCATGTCCCTGCTCAGGTTGATGGGAAGCTCACTGAGACCAGCCATGGCCCTGCTGAAGTTGATGGGAAGCTCACTGAGGCCAGCCATGTCCCTGCTCAGGTTGAAGGGAAGCTCACTGAGGCAAGCCATGTCCCTGCTGAGGTTGATGGGAAGCTCACTGAGGCCAGCCATGTCCCTGCTGAGGTTGATGGGAATCTGACAGCATCCAGCCATGTCCCTGCTGAAGAGTTTAGCCATGTTCCTGCTGAGGTTGATGGACCGTTGACTGCATCCAGCCATGTCCCTGCTGAGTTTGATGGGAAGCTCACTGAGGCCAGCCATGTCCCTGCTGAGGTTGATGGGAAGCTCACTGAGACCAGCCATGTCCTTGCTGAGGTTGATGGACCGTTGACTGCATCCAGCCATGTCTCTGCTCAGGTTGAAGGGCAGCTCACTGAGGCAAGCCATGTCCCTGCTGAGGTTGATGGGAATCTGACAGCATCCAGCCATGTCCCAGCTGAAGAGTCTAGCCTTGTTCCTGCTGAGGTTGATGGACCGTTGACTGCATCCAGCCATGTCCCAGCTGAAGAGTCTAGCCATGTTCCTGCTGAGGTTGATGGGAAGCTGACAGCATCCAGCCATGTCCTAGCTCAAGAGCCTAGCCAAGTCCCTGCTGAGGTTGATGGACAGTTGACTGCATCCAGCCACGTCCCAGCTGAGGTTGATGGGAAGCTCACTGAGGCCGATGGGAAGCTCACTGAGACCAGCCATGTCCCTGCTGAGGTTGATGGGAAGCTGACAGCATCCAGCCATGTCCCTGCTGAAGAGTTTAGCCATGTTCCTGCTGAGGTTGATGGACCGTTGACTGCATCCAGCCATGTCCCTGCTGAGTTTGATGGGAAGCTCACTGAGGCCAGCCATGTCCCTGCTGAGGTTGATGGGAAGCTCACTGAGACCAGCCATGTCCTTGCTGAGGTTGATGGACCGTTGACTGCATCCAGCCATGTCTCTGCTCAGGTTGAAGGGCAGCTCACTGAGGCAAGCCATGTCCCTGCTGAGGTTGATGGGCCGTTGACAGCATTCAGCCATGTTCCAGCTGAAGAGTCTAGCCATGTCCCAGCTGAGGTTGATGGGAAATTGGCAGCATCCAGCCACGTCCCAGCTGAGGTTGATGGGAAGCTCACTGAGGCCGATGGGAAGCTCACTGAGACCAGCCATGTCCCTGCTGAGGTTGATGGGAAGCTCACTGAGGCCAGCCATGTCCCAGCTGAGGTTGATGGGAAGCTCACTGAGGCCAGCCATGTCCCAGCTGAGGTTGATGGGAAGCTCACTGAGGCCAGCCATGTCCCAGCTGAGGTTGATGGGAAGCTCACTGAGGCCAGCCATGTCCCAGCTGAGGTTGATGGGAAGCTCACTGAGGCCAGCCATGTCCCAGCTGAGGTTGATGGGAAGCTCACTGAGGCCAGCCATGTCCCAGCTGAGGTTGATGGGAAGCTCACTGAGGCCAGCCATGTCCCTGCTGAGGTTGATGGGAAGCTGACAGCATCCAGCCATGTCCTAGCTCAAGAGCCTAGCCAAGTCCCTGCTGAGGTTGATGGGAAGCTACCTGAGACCAGCCATGTCCCTGCTGAGGTTGATGGGAATCTGACAGCATCCAGCCATGTCCCAGCTGAAGAGTTTTGCCATGTTCCTGCTGAGGTTGATGGGAAGCTACCTGAGACCAGCCATGTCCCTGCTGAGGTTGATGGGAAGCTGACAGCATCCAGCCATGTCCTAGCTCAAGAGCCTAGCCATGTTCCTGCTGAGGTTGATGGACAGTTGACTGCATCCAGCCATGTCCCAGCTGAAGAGTCTAGCCATGTTCCTGCTGAGGTTGATGGACAGTTGACTGCATCCAGCCATGTCCCTGCTGAGGTTGATGGGAAAATGAGGGCATCCAGCAGTGTCCCAGCTGAGGTTGATGGGAAATTGGCAGCATCCAGCCATGTCCCAGCTGAAGAGTCTAGCCATGTCCCTGCTGAGGTTGATGGACAGTTGACTGCATCCAGCCATGTTCCTGCTGAGGTTGATGGGAATCTGACAGCATCCAGCCATGTCCCTGCTGAGGTTGAATGGAAGCTCACTGAGGCAAGCCATGTCCCTGCTCAGGTTGAAGGGAAGCTCACTGAGGCAAGCCATGGGAAGCTCACGGAGACCAGCCATGTCCCTGCTGAGGTTGATGGGAAGCTCACTGAGGCAGATGGGAAGCTCACTGAGACCAGCCATGTCCCTGCTGAGCTTGATGGGAAGCTCATTGAGGCTAGCCATGTCCCTGCTGAGGTTGATGGGAATCTGACTGCATCCAGCCATGTCCCAGCTGAAGAGTCTAGCCACGTTCCTGCTGAGGTTGATGGACCGTTGACTGCATCCAGCCATGTCCCTGCTGAGGTTGATGGGAAGCTCACTGAGGCCAGCCATGTTCCTGCTGAGGTTGATGGGAAGCTACCTGAGACCAGCCATGTCCCTGCTGAGGTTGATGGGAAGCTGATAGCATCCAGCCATGTCCTAGCTCAAGAGCCTAGCCATGTTCCTGCTGAGGTTGATGGGAAGCTCATTGAGGCTAGCCATGTCCCTGCTGAGGTTGATGGGAATCTGACAGCATCCAGCCATGTCCCAGCTGAAGAGTCTTGCCATGTTCCTGCTGAGGTTGATGGACAGTTGACTGCATCCAGCCATGTCCCAGCTGAAGAGTCTAGCCATATTCCTGCTGAGGTTGATGGACCGTTGACTGCATCCAGCCATGTCCCTGCTGAGGTTGATGGGAAGCTCACTGAGGCCAGCCATGTCCCTGCTGAGGTTGATGGGAAGCTCACTGAGGCCAGCCATGTCCCTGCTGAGGTTGATGGGAAGCTCACTGAGGCAAGCCATGTCCCTGCTGAGGTTGATGTGAAGCTCACTGAGACCAGCCATGTCCCTGCTGAGGTTGATGGGAAGCTCACTGAGACCAGCCATGGCCCTGCTGAAGTTGATGGGAAGCTCACTGAGGCCAGCCATGTCCCTGCTCAGGTTGAAGGGAAGCTCACTGAGGCAAGCCATGTCCCTGCTGAGGTTGATGGGAAGCTCACTGAGGCCAGCCATGTCCCTGCTGAGGTTGATGGGAAGCTCACTGAGGCCAGCCATGTCCCTGCTGAGGTTGATGGGAATCTGACAGCATCCAGCCATGTCCCAGCTGAAGAGTTTAGCCATGTTCCTGCTGAGGTTGATGGACCGTTGACTGCATCCAGCCATGTCCCTGCTCAGGTTGATGGGAAGCTCACTGAGGCCAGCCATGTCCCTGCTGAGGTTGATGGGAATCTGACAGCATCCAGCCATGTCCCTGCTGAGGTTGATGGGAAGCTCACTGAGGCCAGCCATGTTCCTGCTGAGGTTGATGGACCGTTGACTGCATCCAGCCATGTCCCTGCTGAGTTTGATGGGAAGCTCACTGAGGCCAGCCATGTCCCTGCTGAGGTTGATGGGAAGCTAACTGAGACGAGCCATGGCCCTGCTGAAGTTGATGGGAATCTGACAGCATCCAGCCATGTCCCAGCTGAAGAGTCTAGCCATGTCCCTGCTGAGGTTGATGGGAAGCTGACAGCATCCAGCCATGTCCCAGCTGAAGAGTCTAGCCATGTTCCTGCTGAGGTTGATGGACAGTTGACTGCATCCAGCCATGTCCCAGCTGAAGAGTCTAGCCATGTCCCTGCTGAGGTTGATGGACAGTTGACTGCATCCAGCCATGTCCCTGCTGAGGTTGATGGGAATCTGACAGCATCCAGCCATGTCCCAGCTGAAGAGTCTAGCCATGTCCCTGCTGAGGTTGATGGGAATCTGACAGCATCCAGCCATGTCCCTGCTGAGGTTGAAGGGAAGCTCACTGAGGCAAGCCATGTCCCTGCTCAGGTTGAAGGGAAGCTCACTGAGGCAAGCCGTGTCCCTGCTGAGGTTGATGTGAAGCTCACTGAGACCAGCCATGTCCCTGCTGAGGTTGATGGGAAGCTCACTGAGGCCAGCCATGTTCCTGCTGAGGTTGATGGGAAGCTCACTGAGGCCAGCCATGTCCCTGCTGAGGTTGATGGGAAGCTCACTGAGGCCAGCCATGTCCCTGCTGAGGTTGATGGGAATCTGACAGCATCCAGCCATGTCACAGCTGAAGAGTCTAGCCATGTTCCTGCTGAGGTTGATGGACCGTTGACTGCATCCAGCCATGTCCCTGCTGAGGTTGATGGGAAGCTCACTGGGGCCAGCCATGTCCCAGCTGAAGAGTCTAGCCATATTCCTGCTGAGGTTGATGGACCGTTGACTGCATCCAGCCATGTCCCTGCTGAGGTTGATGGGAAGCTCACTGAGGCCAGCCATGTCCCTGCTGAGGTTGATGGGAAGCTCACTGAGGCCAGCCATGTCCCTGCTGAGGTTGATGGGAAGCTCACTGAGGCAAGCCATGTCCCTGCTGAGGTTGATGTGAAGCTCACTGAGACCAGCCATGTCCCTGCTGAGGTTGATGGGAAGCTCACTGAGACCAGCCATGGCCCTGCTGAAGTTGATGGGAAGCTCACTGAGGCCAGCCATGTCCCTGCTCAGGTTGAAGGGAAGCTCACTGAGGCAAGCCATGTCCCTGCTGAGGTTGATGGGAAGCTCACTGAGGCCAGCCATGTCCCTGCTGAGGTTGATGGGAATCTGACAGCATCCAGCCATGTCCCAGCTGAAGAGTTTAGCCATGTTCCTGCTGAGGTTGATGGACCGTTGACTGCATCCAGCCATGTCCCTGCTGAGTTTGATGGGAAGCTCACTGAGGCCAGCCATGTCCCTGCTGAGGTTGATGGGAAGCTAACTGAGACGAGCCATGGCCCTGCTGAAGTTGATGGGAATCCGACAGCATCCAGCAATGTCCCAGCTGAAGAGTCTAGCCATGTTCCTGCTGAGGTTGATGGGAAGCTACCTGAGACCAGCCATGTCCCTGCTGAGGTTGATGGGAAGCTGACAGCATCCAGCCATGTCCTAGCTCAAGAGCCTAGCCATGTTCCTGCTGAGGTTGATGGGAAGCTACCTGAGACCAGCCATGTCCCTGCTGAGGTTGATGGACAGTTGACTGCATCCAGCCACGTCCCAGCTGAGGTTGATGGGAAGCTCACTGAGGCCGATGGGAAGCTCACTGAGACCAACCATGTTCCTGCTGAGGTTGATGGGAAGCTCACTGAGGCCAGCCATGTCCCTGCTGAGGTTGATGGGAAGCTCACTGAGGCCAGCCATGTCCCTGCTGAGGTTGATGGGAATCTGACAGCATCCAGCCATGTCCCAGCTGAAGAGTCTAGCCATGTTCCTGCTGAGGTTGATGGACCGTTGACTGCATCCAGCCATGTCCCTGCTGAGGTTGATGGGAAGCTCACTGAGGCCAGCCATGTCCCTGCTGAGGTTGATTGGAAGCTCACTGAGGCAAGCCATGTCCCTGCTGAGGTTGATGTGAAGCTCACTGAGACCAGCCATGTCCCTGCTCAGGTTGATGGGAAGCTCACTGAGACCAGCCATGGCCCTGCTGAAGTTGATGGGAAGCTCACTGAGGCCAGCCATGTCCCTGCTCAGGTTGAAGGGAAGCTCACTGAGGCAAGCCATGTCCCTGCTGAGGTTGATGGGAAGCTCACTGAGGCCAGCCATGTCCCTGCTGAGGTTGATGGGAATCTGACAGCATCCAGCCATGTCCCTGCTGAAGAGTTTAGCCATGTTCCTGCTGAGGTTGATGGACCGTTGACTGCATCCAGCCATGTCCCTGCTGAGTTTGATGGGAAGCTCACTGAGGCCAGCCATGTCCCTGCTGAGGTTGATGGGAAGCTCACTGAGACCAGCCATGTCCTTGCTGAGGTTGATGGACCGTTGACTGCATCCAGCCATGTCTCTGCTCAGGTTGAAGGGCAGCTCACTGAGGCAAGCCATGTCCCTGCTGAGGTTGATGGGAATCTGACAGCATCCAGCCATGTCCCAGCTGAAGAGTCTAGCCTTGTTCCTGCTGAGGTTGATGGACCGTTGACTGCATCCAGCCATGTCCCAGCTGAAGAGTCTAGCCATGTTCCTGCTGAGGTTGATGGGAAGCTGACAGCATCCAGCCATGTCCTAGCTCAAGAGCCTAGCCAAGTCCCTGCTGAGGTTGATGGACAGTTGACTGCATCCAGCCACGTCCCAGCTGAGGTTGATGGGAAGCTCACTGAGGCCGATGGGAAGCTCACTGAGACCAGCCATGTCCCTGCTGAGGTTGATGGGAAGCTGACAGCATCCAGCCATGTCCTAGCTCAAGAGCCTAGCCAAGTCCCTGCTGAGGTTGATGGACCGTTGACAGCATTCAGCCATGTTCCAGCTGAAGAGTCTAGCCATGTCCCAGCTGAGGTTGATGGGAAATTGGCAGCATCCAGCCACGTCCCAGCTGAGGTTGATGGGAAGCTCACTGAGGCCGATGGGAAGCTCACTGAGACCAGCCATGTCCCTGCTGAGGTTGATGGGAAGCTCACTGAGGCCAGCCATGTCCCAGCTGAGGTTGATGGGAAGCTCACTGAGGCCAGCCATGTCCCAGCTGAGGTTGATGGGAAGCTCACTGAGGCCAGCCATGTCCCAGCTGAGGTTGATGGGAAGCTCACTGAGGCCAGCCATGTCCCAGCTGAGGTTGATGGGAAGCTCACTGAGGCCAGCCATGTCCCAGCTGAGGTTGATGGGAAGCTCACTGAGGCCAGCCATGTCCCAGCTGAGGTTGATGGGAAGCTCACTGAGGCCAGCCATGTCCCTGCTGAGGTTGATGGGAAGCTGACAGCATCCAGCCATGTCCTAGCTCAAGAGCCTAGCCAAGTCCCTGCTGAGGTTGATGGGAAGCTACCTGAGACCAGCCATGTCCCTGCTGAGGTTGATGGGAATCTGACAGCATCCAGCCATGTCCCAGCTGAAGAGTTTTGCCATGTTCCTGCTGAGGTTGATGGGAAGCTACCTGAGACCAGCCATGTCCCTGCTGAGGTTGATGGGAAGCTGACAGCATCCAGCCATGTCCTAGCTCAAGAGCCTAGCCATGTTCCTGCTGAGGTTGATGGACAGTTGACTGCATCCAGCCATGTCCCAGCTGAAGAGTCTAGCCATGTTCCTGCTGAGGTTGATGGACAGTTGACTGCATCCAGCCATGTCCCTGCTGAGGTTGATGGGAAAATGAGGGCATCCAGCAGTGTCCCAGCTGAGGTTGATGGGAAATTGGCAGCATCCAGCCATGTCCCAGCTGAAGAGTCTAGCCATGTCCCTGCTGAGGTTGATGGACAGTTGACTGCATCCAGCCATGTTCCTGCTGAGGTTGATGGGAATCTGACAGCATCCAGCCATGTCCCTGCTGAGGTTGAATGGAAGCTCACTGAGGCAAGCCATGTCCCTGCTCAGGTTGAAGGGAAGCTCACTGAGGCAAGCCATGGGAAGCTCACGGAGACCAGCCATGTCCCTGCTGAGGTTGATGGGAAGCTCACTGAGGCAGATGGGAAGCTCACTGAGACCAGCCATGTCCCTGCTGAGCTTGATGGGAAGCTCATTGAGGCTAGCCATGTCCCTGCTGAGGTTGATGGGAATCTGACAGCATCCAGCCATGTCCCAGCTGAAGAGTCTAGCCACGTTCCTGCTGAGGTTGATGGACAGTTGACTGCATCCAGCCATGTCCCAGCTGAAGAGTCTAGCCACGTTCCTGCTGAGGTTGATGGACCGTTGACTGCATCCAGCCATGTCCCTGCTGAGGTTGATGGGAAGCTCACTGAGGCCAGCCATGTTCCTGCTGAGGTTGATGGGAAGCTACCTGAGACCAGCCATGTCCCTGCTGAGGTTGATGGGAAGCTGACAGCATCCAGCCATGTCCTAGCTCAAGAGCCTAGCCATGTTCCTGCTGAGGTTGATGGGAAGCTCATTGAGGCTAGCCATGTCCCTGCTGAGGTTGATGGGAATCTGACAGCATCCAGCCATGTCCCAGCTGAAGAGTCTTGCCATGTTCCTGCTGAGGTTGATGGGAAGCTACCTGAGACCAGCCACGTCCCAGCTGAGGTTGATGGGAAGCTCACTGAGGCCAGCCATGTCCCTGCTGAGGTTGATGGGAAGCTCACTGAGGCCAGCCATGTCCCTGCTGAGGTTGATGGGAAGCTCACTGAGGCCAGCCATGTCCCTGTTGAGGTTGATGGGAAGCTCACTGAGGCCAGCCACGTCCCTGCTCAGGTTGATGGGAAGCTCACTGAGGCAAGCCATGTCCCTGCTGAGGTTGATAGGAAGCTCACTGAGACCAGTCATGTCCCTGCTGAGGTTGATGGGAAGCTCACTGAGGCCAGCCATGTTCCTGCTGAAGAGTCTAGCCACGTCCCAGCTGAGGTTGATGGGAAGCTCACTGAGACCAGCCATGTCCCTGCTGAGGTTGATGGGAAGCTCATTGAGGCTAGCCATGTCCCTGCTGAGGTTGATGGGAATCTGACAGCATCCAGCCATGTCCCAGCTGAAGAGTCTAGCCATGTCCCTGCTGAGGTTGATGGACAGTTGACTGCATCCAGCCATGTCCCTGCTGAGGTTGATGTGAAGCTCACTGAGACCAGCCATGTCCCTGCTGAGGTTGATGGGAAGCTAACTGAGACCAGCCATGGCCCTGCTGAAGGTGATGGGAAGCTCACTGAGGCCAGCCATGTCCCTGCTCAGGTTGAAGGGAAGCTCACTGAGGCAAGCCATGTCCCTGCTGAGGTTGATGGGAAGCTCACTGAGGCCAGCCATGTCCCTGTGGAGGTTGATGGGAAGCTCACTGAGGCCAGCCATGTCCCTGCTGAGGTTGATGGGAATCTGACAGCATCCAGCCATGTCCCAGCTGAAGAGTCTAGCCATGTTCCTGCTGAGGTTGATGGACCGTTGACTGCATCCAGCCATGTCCCAGCTGAAGAGTCTAGCCATGTTCCTGCTGAGGTTGATGGACAGTTGACTGCATCCAGCCATGTCCCAGCTGAAGAGTCTAGCCATGTTCCTGCTGAGGTTGATGGACCGTTGACTGCATCCAGCCATGTCCCTGCTGAGTTTGATGGGAAGCTCACTGAGGCCAGCCATGTCCCTGCTGAGGTTGATGGGAAGTTGACAGCATCCAGCCATGTCCTTGCTGAGGTTGATGGGAAAATGAGGGCATCCAGCAGTGTCCCAGCTGAGGTTGATGGGAAGCTCACTGAGGCCAGCCATGTCCCTGCTGAGGTTGATGGGAAGTTGACAGCATCCAGCCATGTCCTTGCTGAGGTTGATGGGAAAATGAGGGCATCCAGCAGTGTCCCAGCTGAGGTTGATGGGAATCTGACAGCATCCAGCCATGTCCCAGCTGAAGAGTCTAGCCATGTTCCTGCTGAGGTTGATGGGAGATTGGCAGCATCCAGCCACGTCCCTGCTGAGGTTGATGGGAAGCTGACAGCATCCAGCCATGTTCCTGCTGAACAGTCCAGCCACATCCCTACAGAGTTTGATGGGAATGTCACTGAGGCCAGCCATGTCCCCGCTGAGGCTGATGGGAAATTGCCAGTATCCAGCCATGTCCCTGCTGAGGTTGATGGGCTGTTGACTAAATTTGCCCTTGGCACTTGGAGATAGATCAACTAAACTTCCGTTCTTGATTTTAATCAATAAAACCAGTTATGTTTCTGGAAGATTTCTGCTCCCTTTGTTCATTCATCTTACTTTTTTATAGTCTATCCTAATTTCTTCAAAACCTTTCCAACAAGGTTATTTCATTGCATTATAAATGTCCAAGTCTACTTTGTATTTTAATCTCTATTCTAATGTGATATTTCTTTTACAATTGGCTTTATCCAACAAAAGAGAACTTGAGCATCCTGGCTTTGTTCATTTTACTTGTTAGTGTTTTGGGGCCTGAAAATGGCTGCAAGTTTAAAAGAAAATATGCATTTGTAATTTGCACAGATGTTACATCAGCCATGTTCAGAGTCATGCACAAGTACTTAACAACCAAAATAACAATGGTGGACAAAAGGACTGTTTTTGCACTGCTCAATATATTAAGTTTAATGCTTCTCCAGCAAAGTGTAAATTTATTGCACCACTACAAACAGTGGAGTATTTAAATGTGTAGAAGAATGCTTGTGTGCAGGCAGGTAAAAGGGATATAGCCAACTGCTGCCTGGCCAGTTGAATACAGCATTTTTAGTTCCTTTTTTGGATCCATGTGAATGAGGAACTCTTTGACCATGATGTCTTCTGTATTTGAAACCTCCCATTTTTAGTACATTGTCAATAAAATGCACCCTAAAACTGCATCTAAGAATTGGCAGAATATGGTTTTTGGGTGAGTAGTGCAGAATGTGAAGTCACCTTTATGAAGAGCTTTGTTATTTCTATTATCCAATGATTTACTATAGTACTCTTACGGTTTTTAACCCTCTGGGGTCTGAGGTGGTTTTGGGGCCATTGGGATGTTCTGACATGCTCTGACATTTGTGCTTTTTTCAGTTATTTATAAACATGTTAATGGCAAAGGTGTAAATTCACTCTATATCGCACAAACGGGGTTACGATAATATGTGATTAACATCTATGTACATGTTTGTATTTTTAAGAGAATAATGTTTATGCGTGGTTATTGAAAAAAATAAAAATGAAACTTGCTGAAATAAGACCACAAAACAAATACTAAATATGTGTCCACAAGACTTTTGACAAATGGATGTTGTAGCTTCGAGTTCTGGCTTCAAAATGATGTGAAAATCATCCCATCTAATCGTTCACATAAAACGAAACACTAATTTATACTTTGTATGACAGTTTTTTTGTCTGAAGAGGTTTATGCGTGGGAGTGGTAATGGCCCATGAATATTAATGAGATTCAGACCAGGGGTGTGACAGACACTCCCCCAATGGCCCATTAGGGTGAAGCAGCCTGAACAAAGAATGAGAGGAGATTCAAAGGTTTTGTTTTTCAATCTGTTTTATTGTAATTCCTCTGTGTGGAGAAACTAAATGTTCTAAATTTGCTCTAAGCAAATCAAATGTGAGTAAAATAAATAAATAATCAGTCAGCTATAAACAAAGCAATTGTGAGCGATAAATAAACAAAAGTAAAGGCAGGTATCTCACAGTAAATGCTTATGCCCCGTTGAATGACATCTGTCCATTTATATTTGCAGCCTTTTGCAGCTGCCTTAGCAGCCTGAGCATTGGTGTTGTGGCACAGAGTTGACACAGCACTTTCTGAAAAAAATAGTTTGAATAGACTCATGGGCGAATGCGAGTATACAGAACTCAGTTGCGGTCCAGCTTCCCGTGCAGGAAGGAATCGCACAGTCTGTGGAACCATGTCAACATCAGTCTCTGTTTTCCATGACAGAGTGGACTGCCTGTTGCTTGCCTGCTTGTTTGCCTTGGCTCTCTTCGGGACAGGTGCCTGGACATGTTCATTGTCACATCTGTAAAAAAACAAGTCTGCGCTGTTACACAGTACAAGAGCACTGAAGAGACTGCTAGCATTATACAGAGCGAGAGGACACATAAACTCACTGGCTGAGTTGTTTACGTTAACACATGAGGCAGCGCGAGCACAGAGATTACAAGCTGCACGGAGTGTGCATGTGGTGCGTGTATGTGTGCATGTGTATGAAGTGTCTTTCGTTCGTGATTTCTTTCTAAATAAAAATCAGAAAATGTATTCTCGTTTTTTTTATTTTTGTCTATTTAAATTCTATTTACAAACTCACCACACACAATAATGGTCAATAACTGTAATTTGCTGAAAGCTAATCTGTTTCTGAAAAAAATGACACCTTGCACATGAAGATAGCACTTTGTTTTAGAATTTTACAGTCCAAAAATCTAAATATGTGAAAAACACCTATTTTAGCTTCAGGTTCTAAAGGGTTAATAAATATTGTAGAAGTATCATTCATTGTTAGTTTTTTTATTTCAACATTTACTTAAACATTTTAAATTGAGTTTAATTTTTTTATTGTATCTGTTATTACCTTAGATAATGTAGGCCTACTATGAACTAACAAGAATGATCAAGGTACAACAATTGTATTGCTCAAATATTCATTCATGTAGTAAAAACTTAATTTCTTAGTAACTAGCACAACACTGATCACTAATGTAAATATTACGTCTGTGCACTTACTCAGTATGATTCTCGATCGCACGGAGAACCGAACGACGCCTGCGTTCCCCTCTGCGAGGTGCTGGAGGAGGAGTGCGTGATGCAGACACATTTCTATAAAACAACAACAACAACAAAACTGTTAGCATACATAATCCAAAGTAAACTGATGTGCAATTAATGGGTATGGACGCACAATGTATATCTGTTGATGGGCCATAGGACGGAGAAATATCTATTTATGGGCCATACACCGCGAGTGTTGATGGGCCATATAGACCGCACACATTTAGAGCATTTCAAACATTTACACTGTATTCACAATCATCTGTGCATAAGACAGTATTTTAGCAAGATAAGCAGTGTCATAGGCTAACCAAAACAGAAAATTTATATATAAACATATAATGTCTAGTATTTAGACAGTATTTTACCGGAGGCTGAAATATATTTGCACTAAATCACATTATATTTACACCTAAGCAGATATTCGCAAATAAGCTACATTATGCATAAGCTAATCAAAACTGAGTGAAATATATTTAATATACAAATGTTTAGAGAGTAACGTTATCACATTGAAAGTTTACACTTGAGCATACACGAATGTTAGGGATATTGTAAGGCAATCTTTCACGTAGTATGTCAAAAGCTAGCCAAAACGAAGCAAAATATAGTCTGAAAATTCATATGAGTTCTATATTATCAGAAAAAGAAGTACATAACACTAAACAACTTACTCTGAACTTGTATCCTCGGCGGGATCAATTCGCTCTTCAAAATGCAGCCGTTCGCCGTCCGTGTTGCACTCCCTCTGAGGAAGAGGTGAATTCTTCCTCGCTGTCCAGAATCATCTGAAGGGCTTCTTCACCGGAGTAGCGTGCCATCCTCAAAACCCGATGAACTATCAGTGAATCTCATGAAGAATCTTTGTGTTTTTATGGCATTGATCGGGGGCGTGTGCGATCACCTAAACTATTTACATGTGAATAGCGCCGGGGGCGTGGCGGCCTCAACTCATTAAAAATAATGAGGGGAGAAAGAAAAAACAGGACCTCTCCTTGGTTTCAAACGGATTGCATAAACTGAGAATATTTGTTTTTTATATAAATTACTTCATTTAAAAGAAGAGAATTCAAGCTTCATAAAGAAAAATCTCTCGTGCCTGTGTGACAAGTATTCGCGGAGTTACAGTTAATCTTAGGACGCGTTTCAGAATGGACTTCACAGACAGAGAGAACGCAGAACTCGCATCATGTTTGTTTTTCTTTATTTGGTGAAAAGCACAACACTTTGTTTTTATTGTGAGTATCCACAAAAAAAATAGACACTTAACACGATCTAATGATGTACAACACTTATATGTACGATCAAAATCAACCGAGTATTTTGAGTCTCTTTTGCACTGATAAGAAAAAAAGCGACCAGATCACGCCGGCGTGATCTCAGACCCCAGAGGGTTAATAATATTAGTTTGTTTTTATATTATTTGCTTGCTCTACTGCTTTAGTTTTTTTTTATATATATAAAAAGCTTATGTATTTTTCCGTTTACATGATTTTTTTATCTGTAAAGCTGTTCTGCAAAAAAAGTAATTGTCCAGCTCAGTTCAGTTTTCATTTAGTATTGTCAATACAGTCAGAATTTGTGATAAATGTCCCTGCTTAGCTTGATGGGAAGTTGTCAACATCCAGCCATGTCCCTGCTAAAGATTGTTTAGAAGCTTACTGAGTCCAGCCATGGTCCAGCTGAGATTGTTAACAGCATCTAGCCACATCCCCACGGAGGTTGATGGGAAGCTAACAGCATCCAGTCATGTCCCAGCTGAACAGTCCAGCCACGTCCCCACTGAAGTTGATGGGAAGTTGACCGCATTTAGCCATGTCCCCACTGAAGTTGATGGGAAGTTGACCGCATCTACCCATGTCCCTGCTGGACAGTCAACCCACATCTCTACTGAGGTTGATGGGAAGGTCACTGAAGCTAGCCATGTCCCAGCTGAACAGTCCAGCCATGTCCCTGTTGAGGTTGATTTGAATTTGACAGCATCCAGCCATGTCCCTGCTGAGGTTGATGGGAAGTTAACTTCATCCAGCAATGTCCCAGTTGAACAGTCCAGCCATGTCCCTGCTGAGGTTGATGGGAAGTTGACAGCATCCAGCCATATCCCAGCGGAGGTTGATGGGAAGTTAACAGTATCCAGTCATGTCCCAGTTGAACAGTCCAGCCACGTCCCTACTGAGGTTGATGGGAAGTTTACTGAAGCTAGCCAAGTCCCCACTGAAGTTGATGCGAAGTTTAATTATTTATTTATTTATTTATTTATTTGATATGGACATAACAACAGCATTGGTCAAACCAGATACATTGTGTTTAGTGTTATAGCAAAACTGCTAATTTGCAACACATGTCCATAGGACCCTACACATTTCACAAAACACAACACAATACAGTATAAAAAAAACAGTGCAAAACAATACAAAGTACAATATTTAAGAAGGTAAACAATGCACATCATCACTATGCATTTCACACAGCATTATCATGTGTGCAGCTTTGACTTGACCTCAGCCATTGTTTCAGACCTCTGTCAAAGCTGATCATGTCTGTCTGTAGTTTTAGTTCAGTGGGCAGGGAGTTCCATAGTCTCGTTCCATTAAAAGAGAAACTGGACTGACCGAAAGATTTTGTAAAACTTGGAAGAACACAGTCCCCACTGACTGAGGCTCTGGTGGCAGCGGCGACACATGACACATGAACAAATATTTAAAAACCAATTTTAGAGTACTAAAATGTATACAATTTTTGAAAGTAAAAAGATTATGTCTATGAATGATGTCAACGTGATGCGAAGTCATAGGTTTTCTATCAAATACCTTGAATGCCTGCTTGTACACTGAAAACAACAGGCTTGAGTGTGGACGGGGAGGTTTGTGACCAAGATATGACGCAGAAAGACACATGTGAGAAAATCATTGCATGCATGTATAACAGGGCTAGCCTGGTTCTACCAGACTCTCATACATTTAATTTGTACAGAGAGTCTGGCACCGCTGCATTGACAATCGTTAACTTCCTTGTAGGCGGGTACTCTATTGAAGTGTAACCTTTGGCTTTTATATTGTCGACCAAACGGACTACGCCACCCCCAAAATCTGGGATGGGGGACCCTAACAATGATATTTTTCTTCTACACAGGCAGTTCAATTAAAGGAGAACTCCAGCGCAAAATGAACCTTAGGTCTAATTACACATTGTTACCTAGTCAACCGTTATCTGAGATTTGTTTTCATGATTATCGAATGTAAATAGTTTTATCTCTAAAAACAGTTTAGACTATAACGCTAGTATAACGCTAGTATATAGGGCACAGAGTAATGACAAATAAAAATCGCTTGTTAATACCACTAACAAGGCTCAAAATAGCCCCACACTAACACGGTAGCATAATAAGTGTCCCTACCTTCAAACCGAAGCATTGAGAACTTTGTCAGAGTCCAGACAGTTTAATAAGAAGATATTTTATGCATACAGTCAGCTTCGCGAATACAGGCAGAAGCCATCTTTGAAAAACAGTCTCTACCAGTCGATTTACGAACGCCGATCCAAGTGCTCTGAATTGTGTAGAATCTCATGGTCCGTTGTTTCCGGAAGAAAGCACTGAGCGCATAAGAGAAGCACTGAACGCAACAGAGAAAATAAATAAATAAAAATAATTTAATCACATCTCACCTGCGCACTTGGATCGGCGGTCGTAGATCGACTGGTAGAGACTGTTTTTCAAAGATGGCTTCTGCCTGTATTCGTGAAGCTGACTGTATGTATAAAATATCTTCTTATTAAACTGTCTGGACACTGCCAAAGTTCTCAATGCTTCGGTTTGAAGGTAGGGACCCTTATTATGCTACCGTGTTAGTGTGGGACTATTTTGAGCCTTGTTAGTGGTATTAACAAGCGATTTTTATTTGTCGTTACTCTATACCCTATTTACTAACGTTATACTAGCGTTATAGGCTAAACTGTTTTTAGAGATAAAACTATTTACATTCGATAATCATGAAAACAAATCTCAGATAACAGTTGACTAGGTAACAATGTGTAATTAGACCAAAGGTTCATTTTGCGCTGGAGTTCTCCTTTAAATGATCCAGAAGCCAGAGTACAAAATGTTGAGTTACTTTATTAAATGACAAACACCGTCCTTCTCTTATAACTGGTATGACTTGGTTGGCAACTCTGTTACTCAAACAATAACTTCAAAAGAAATAACAACAATGCTCAAAACCAATCAAACTCAAATTAAAGAAATACAATTAAAGAAAATAAATCAAAAATCTACACCCCAGATTATTTAACCAGACCGATCATAATTTAAATAAAGAACAAAAGACAATAGGAATAACACTCGGACGTAGCACAAATCAATCTGAAATCATGAAATGGGAAATACACCCCATGGGAGGAAATTATCAAACCACAGCACAAATCAAAAACATATAAATAACACATCAAACACAACCCAACAAGACCTCCCATAAAGTGATAACTTGACAGACAGATTTCAGAAAAGAATCATAACTACCACAAAAACTTAAAGTATAACAAATAAACAAAAATACAAAGTAATCAAATTCCTAAATAAGACAAAAAAACGTTGAAAATAATTAAAACCACAAAAATTTAATTATAACAAAATCAACAAAATGTAAAGTAATCAAATTCCAAGTTTGGTGAGGAAAAGAAACGGCGGCCGCTTGCCAAGAAAGGGTTTGACCTGAAATCAAAACCCATTTAGTTTATTACGCATACACCCTTATACATTTAAAAACAATCATATAGAAATACTCACGTTGTTGATACGCTACGCCTCACTTAATTGATGATTACGATGCATATAAATCTCAATGAAAACAGGCGTGTGTTAACGCAGCCGGCAACTCGGCAAAGTATTAATACTCGTTGTTGATACGCTACGCCTCACTTAATGGATGATTACGATGCATATAAATCTCAATGAAAGCAACCGTGTTGTAACGCAGTCTCTAAACAGCCTCTAAACAGCGAGACTCTAAACAGCCTGCTCATTACGTCATCTGCCCATTTAAAGGCATAGTCTACTCATTCCGGTTACATCCACCCCCTCTCTCAAAAGTCGCCGTCCCGGTGACACATTTAACCCCCATCATTACCGTTCTAATGCCAAGGTCTAAAAGGAACATAAAGGGAACTTACTGATGCAGAATTTGAAGGCACTTGATCTTCCGATGATTGTACCGACCTAGGTAGATTGAATAAATTTGAATGCTGGCCGGCCCTTGTTCTAACCGACCGGCGTAACCAAAGTTCTGCCTGTTTCGGCCTGGATTCTCATTCTAGGTGATCGGGGGAGCCAGAGGCTGGCTCCAGGGTGCCCGATGAATCAAGTACCCGCTCGACTGGGCTCTGGAAATCTGGGGGATCCATGGCCTCAGATGAACACTGGTCCAACTCCAGCTCACCCAAACCCTCCCTAACAGCTGCTGCTGGACCTCCCTCCTGGGCTACATATAGAACCACAGTCTCCTCCTCTGACATTTCCTCTTCCTCAGCCATTGGTCTCTGATCGCCATACTCTGGCAGCGATCCGGCCGGAGGGGGGGTATTTACCTCCCTCTCAACTTTATCCAAAGGTACATATCCATCAGGAAGCTCTCGCAAATCCGAGCGGTGGACATTCTTCACGTGCGCCATTGTATCTTGCTGTCTTACTTTATACACAGTGCCCACCGCATCCAAACACTCTACTACCTCATACACCTTGGCACCCCACACATCTTGGATCTTATGCCGGCCTGGGAAATGATTCTTACACAAAACCAACGTACCAGCTGGCAAAATAGGCACAGACTCTGGATGGTGGCGTGCCCTGCTGGGCTGCTGCCACTCCCAGCTGTTCCCTAGCCTTAACATATACAGAAGCCAAATGGTTCCGATGACTCACCACCCAATCTTGGGCAGTCACTGGAGTTCCTCTTTCCTCCATCCCTAAAAGGGTATCCACGGGAAGCTTTGGCTTCTGGCCAAACATAAGTTTATAAGGGGAGTAGCCAGTGGATTGATGAGCGCAGGTATTATAGGCAAAGAGTAACTGGGGTAAAGACTGTGGCCATACTCTTTTCTTTTCGACGGGTAAAGTACGTAATAGGTCATGCAAAGTGCGATTAAACCTTTCGCACTGCCCGTTTCCCTCAGGATGATATGCTGTCGTCCTACTCTTCTGAACCCCATAAAGGTGGCACAGTTGTTTAAGCAATTCTCTTTCAAAATTACGCCCTTGATCCGAATGGATCCGTTTTGGCACCCCATAAACGTAGAACCACCTCTCTGTCAGGATGCGGACCACCGTACTCGCCTTTTGATCCCGAATTGGGTAAGCTTGGGTAAATTTCAAAAACACGTCGGTAACTACAAGCACATTCTCGCATCCGTTACTTGCCCTCTCCAAAAGTGTAAAATCAATTGCAAGAATTTCTAATGGCTTTGAAGCCATCAAATGCCCCATGGTTGTGCGGACTTTAGGGCGTAAGGCTTTGGCAACCACACAACGCTCGCATTTGATACACCATTGCTCAACATCATGGCGCAAGTTAGGCCAGAAACATCTCTCCCTCACCAAGGCTGTTGTCCTCTCAATACCTTGATGCCCGTGATGGTCATGAAGGCCCTCCAACACTTCCCTCCTTAGAACCCCAGGCAATAAAACCTGAAGCACTCTAACCTTTCCTGGAGCCAAGAAGACTTCCCTATACAGGACTCCATCTACCTGTCGAACACGTTTCCAGACTGCTTAGACTCCTTAGCCCTTTCATAGCGAGTGGGAACCACTCCTCTTTGCCAATATCTCAGGAATGCAGCAATATGAATGTCTGCCGCCTGAAGAGCTTGCATATCTGCCTTCTCACGAGAGGGCAGAGTTGCTATTTCCGAAACCAAGGTACAACTCGAAGCAGAATTTAAACACTGAGCTAATGAAAGTTCATCCGGCAAGGTTATACCAGAAACAATTTCCCTGACCCTTTCCGGAGCTGGCTTCACAGGCAGGCGGGAGAGTGCATCCGCATTGCGATTGGCTGTACCAGGGCGATATTTCAGCTCGAAATCAAACAACGCCAACTGTGATGCCCACCGTTGCTCTACAGCAGCCAACTTGGCAGTCTGCAGATAACTCAAAGGGTTATTATCTGTGAACACCACAAACTTGACGCCCAGCAAGTATTCACGAAAATTCTCGGAGACGGCCCACTTAAGGGCCAAGAGCTCCAGTTTCATTGAACTGTAGTTTGACATATTTGTTTCTGCAGGGCGCAAGCCCCGACTGGCGTAAGCGATAGGCCTCCGCAGACCCTCCTGTTCTTGGGACAATACGGCACCAAGACCAACCTGACTAGCATCTATCTCTAATACGAATGGTTTAGTGAAATCAGCATAGCCTAAAACTGGGGCCTCTACCAGTGACTTCTTCAAAGCCGAAAAAGCATTCTCCACAACTTCTGTCCATCGTCCTTCAAGCGGAGTATTTGTGCCTGAACCCCGCTTCTTTCCCTTACCTTGGAGTTCCCCTACTAGTCTGTGTAGAGGTGCTGCTAATTGAGCAAAACCCTCCACAAACCTTCTGTAGTAGGATGCAAAACCCAAAAAGGAGCGTAACTCCAAGAGATTACTGGGTCGCTTCCAGTTAGCTACCACGCTGATTTTTTCTGGGTCAGTGGACACTCCCTGGGAGGAAATTATGTGACCCAGATACTTGACCCTTTTTTGAAAGAAATGGCATTTTTGGAACTTCAATTTCAGATTGTTTTGTTGAAGACGGCCCAAAACCATTTCCAACCGCTGAAGATGTTGGTCAAAAGAACCAGAAAAGATGACGATGTCATCCAAATATAACAGAAGGGACTGGAAACGTTGGTCACCAAAAATCCTCTCCATAAGCCTCTGGAAAGTACTGGGTGCATTGCACAAACCAAAAGGCATTCGGTTGTATTCAAAGAGGCCAAAAGGAGTGCAGAAAGCAGTTTTCTCTTTATCCCGTTCAGTCACTGGAACTTGGTTGTACCCACT
Organism: Semotilus atromaculatus; assembly: GCA_031834385.1. NCBI lineage: Eukaryota > Metazoa > Chordata > Actinopteri > Cypriniformes > Leuciscidae > Semotilus > Semotilus atromaculatus. Next base: position 31,809,374 of record JAULUF010000052.1, read on the forward strand.
CGCCAAGTCAAGAGTAGAAAACCACTCAGCACCAGTTAGTGCATCAAGCGATTCCTCAATCCTTGGAAGTGGGTAAACATCCTTCCGAGTTTTTGCATTGAGTTGGCGGTAATCAACGCAAAGACGGATACTCCCGTCCTTTTTTTGCACTATAACAATGGGTGATGAGTAGGGACTACAACTAGGCCGAACTACACCCTGTTCAAGCAGCTCACTAATATGAGTTTTGACTTGCTCATACTGAGTAGGGGGTAAGCGGCGATAACGCTGCCGAACAGGAACATTGTCCAACACTGGAATCTCATGTTGGACTAGGTGAGTACACCCCAAGTCACCCTCTTTTTTACTAAATACGGAACTAAACCGGGTCAGAAGGCTTTTAGCCTGTTGAGACTGTACAGCGGATAAGGAAGACCATGACGCCTCGTTGAAATCCACAGATGGCCTGCCACCTTCCTCCATGACCTGATTACAACTCACCACATCCTGACTATTCACACTCTCCTCCAACTCAGGGTTCAGAGCTGACTGCAGACTGACCATATGCAGCTGGCCTAAAAAAGTTTTTGGCCTAAGCCATTGGTCCTTCTCTCCCAAATTTACCACGGGAACATGAACTACGCCCTGTTTTACTGGTAATAAACACTTTGAGATGAGGAGATTCGCAGGTAGTACACCTTCCTCACCTATTGGGGGCTCCAGGAATACAGAAGTAATAACCTGTGCCATACCTTGACAACCATTTATAGGAACCCATTGAAGGGAACCCGCTGGCACTCGTATAGCCGATCCTGCCCTTACAACAGCCCTCCCCAGGAACCCAGACTCAGCAGCAAGAGCTAAACTTTGGCACTCCAAAAGGGCCTGCTTCCACTCATTTCCTGCTTGCTTCACTGTAAGGGAGGAAAATAACCGCTCTTCGTGTCTTCAACCGTAAACAGCTACAAGGTTTCAAACCTTCCCTGATATGCAATGGAAATGCAGACTCAAAGAAGCTCTCGTGACCATTGACACCATAGATCCAGTGTCCAATAAGCAGGGAGTTTTCACCCCCCCAAAACAAACTTCCACTACAGGGCACTGCCCAATAAGTTGGACCAAATCTTCCTCAAATACCGCTTTAGAGCCTGAACCCCCCCCCCCCCCCCCCCCCCCTGGTGCCAAGCTCCCAACACCAGAGGGTGCTAGTTTCCCGGCTGCACTGGGGTTTCCTGTCCACCCGTCTGACCCTGCAAATGGGATGACTGTCCCCGACCAATTCCTACCCCCTCTCTCACACTCACTTGCATGCCTGCTAGGTCAGATCTGCAAAACCTTGCAATATGACCAGCTTTATTGCAACGCATGCAGATCGGCCTACCATCAGCTTGGAAACGGGCAGAACCCGGCCGGGAACCAACAACACCTACTACAGGATTTGATGGATCTATACTCAAGTGCTTCAAAATAGCATCAAGCTGTGCCTGTTGTTTACGGAGAACATATTAAGCTCGCCCAATTCGTTGGTGGATTCTGAAGGGAATCGACTTGACCCATACGTACCCACCACCTGAACGTCTGCAGCGCAAGAATGAGCTCGAGGTCTTCCACTAGGGGTGTCTCCCTCATCTGCCCACCGTATAGCCTCAGCACGAACCTCTAGGAATGGCATCTCAGCATTTAACCGCACCTGTCGTTTTAGCTCCCTACGAGGGGTATTATCACGCATATGTTCAATAAACGGATCACGTAACGTGTGGTCTGAGTTGCAAATACCTGTCAAGTTTTTACGTTTCATTGCCTCTATTAGAACCATGAGGGCGTGCGAGTATTCACGAAGCGACTCTCCCTCCAGCTGGCGACGTTGAAAGAACTGCTTCTGCAAACCAACCAAAGACTGAGAACAACTATACATATCAAGCAAGATTGTAAATATTTTTTCGGGGTCATCCCTATCACCAGAGGGGTGAAACTTTACTTCAGCCTTAGCTTCTCCGTCTAAAAGGTCATAGACGAACAAAACTTTCTCAGCCACAGGAACTGGACGAACTATCAAGGACCTACGCACTTCTTCAACCCAGTCTTCTACTGTCAACAAATCAATAGACCTCCTGCCAGAAAACCTGGGACAATTTCTTTCACGTGGAACATAAACATAACGTTCAGATACCGGAATGTTAGCAGATGGATGGGCACCAACATCACGTCTAGGACTAGCAGATTGAGCCTCATCAACAACCTCAACAGGCCTCCTTACGAGTTCTTGCAGAAGTTGCTGGTTATCTGTCTGCAATTGTTGTACCAATTCAGTCAAGTCTTTAAGTTGTTCCTCCATGGCGATCTGTAACATACACCCACAAGCAGCCCAGAAGACACTGACAATAGATGAGAATCACCACTCGTGAAAATGAAATTCTCTGTCTCTATTTGCAACCAGCGTTTCTTTCCCCACCCCTCAACATACACACTTTAGAACAATACAACCGTTTGCACTAAGGCTTCATTAAATACCCTGCCGACTATACGCCAAGTGTAACCTTTGGCTTTTATATTGTCGACCAAACGGACTACGCCACCCCCAAAATCTGGGATGGGGGACCCTAACAATGATATTTTTCTTCTACACAGGCAGTTCAATTAAATTATCCAGAAGCCAGAGTACAAAATGTTGAGTTACTTTATTAAATGACAAACACCGTCCTTCTCTTATAACTGGTATGACATGGTTGGCAACAGTGTTACTCAAACAATAACTTCAAAAGAAATAACAACAATGCTCAAAACCAATCAAACTCAAATTAAAGAAATACAATTAAAGAAAATAAATCAAAAATCTACACCCCAGATTATTTAACCAGACCAATCATAATTTAAATAAAGAACAAAAGACAATAGGAATAACACTCGGACGTAGCACAAATCAATCTGAAATCATGAAATGGGAAATACACCCCATGGGAGGAAATTATCAAACCACAGCACAAATCAAAAAAATATAAATAACACATCAAACACAACCCAACAAGACCTCCCATAAAGTGATAACTTGACAGACAGATTTCAGAAAAGAATCATAACTACCACAAAAACTTAAAGTATAACAAATAAACAAAAATACAAAGTAATCAAATTCCTAAATAAGACAAAAAAACTTTGAAAATAATTAAAACCACAAAAATTAAATTATAACAAAATCAACAAAATGTAAAGTAATCAAATTCCAAGTTTGGTGAGGAAAAGAAACGGCGGTCGCTTGCAGAGGCGGACAGAGTACACAGTTTCATTACTTGAGTAAAAGTACAGATACCCCTTGCTAAATTTTACTCAAGTACAAGTAAAAGTACTACAGTCAGATGTTTACTTAAGTAAAAGTACTAAAGTACTTGTTTTTAAATGTACTTGAGTATCAAGAGTACAAGAGTACATTTTCTAAATATTGCATTACTACTGCCACAGTGCTTACATTTATGTACAGAAATGTCCTACACATGGAGTTATGAAAAATGTTAATGTTAATACCTTGGAGAATGTAAAAGGAATTGAAAGTAAAATCAAGTCATTTTCATCTTTTTACTGTTGCTTTATTTAACATTTCTCACAAGGCAGTAGCAAAATGGCAACGCTCTGACAAACCTCTGCTAGAGTTTGAATAAATTTTTTGCACCCACATTTGAACCTGACTGTGTTAAACACACCACATACTAAAGAACATCAAACCAAATGCTCGGTTTACATTAATGTGTAATATCAGAAAAGAACTTTCAGCTAACAATTGTGTGTACATGCGAGTTTCATCAATCAAATCAATAAACCTAACCAGCAAAGAATGCAATATAGCAATGTCCTGAGTGACACACCTCTGAACCTGACCGTGTTATACACGCAGCATAGAGCAAAGAAGATAAAATAATAATGATTAAAGAAAATCAGGTAATCAGCTGTGTTTAGGTCAGTGTACAAAGAAGGAAAAATAAAATTCAGCTAATTTGAGTGACAGTATTAAGCCCCTTCCTCTCACATTGACATACAGGCAAAGGCAGGAGAAAATACTTTCAGATGAATAACACCATTCTCACACACACAGTGTGTGCGCGTGCGTGTGTGTGTGTGTGTGTGTGTGTGTGTGTGTGTGTGTGTGTGTGTGTGTGTGTGTGACTTAAATTCAATCAAATGTCATGAAGTCCTTGTTCAACTTGAGAAGAAGTTGGTTCTCAAAATTCTGTGAATGAATTGATCCCCTTCTTGGGGTGAAAAGCAAACCTGCTATGCTAAAAAGCCTTTCACACGCTGCTGAAGCTGGAAGGGCTGTGTTGAGCTTTAGTGAGAGGTTACGCACAGCTGGATAGGGGGCCAGTGTATTCACTCCTTCAGCTGTAGCGGATAGGTATCCATCAAGTTGCTTACTTATCTCATGGGAATGCGTCTGCTTGACATTGGTGAAGAAGTCATCTTCATCAGAAGAGGATGTGGTATCAGGAGACCGAAGACCTTCATCGTGTTCTGGCAGATGTTCCTTGATGTAACTAAGACCTTGATTAGAAACACAGAATCACACCAACAAACTCATATTTTTGTTATTATTACTCTAAACAACTGCATAGAATCATTGTTGGATGTAAAGGTTTTTGAAAAAAACAAGCAAACAAACAAACAAAAAAAAACATTTTCCTTACCAAGCTGTAGGACTGTGTCATTGCTGGTCCAGGAGGTTTTGAACCTTGGAACGAGAATGGCTGCTGCAATTAGCTCTGGCTCTGACATCATGCTCTCAAACCGCTTCCTCAAACCTTCAAGAAGAGCATCAACAAGTGGCTTGCAAAATCTGAGTGACGGTCTGGACTTTTCAAGCTTGGTTGTGAGGGTGGTGATTGTCGGGAGCAGCCAGCCCATCTGAACGTTGACTTCTTGTTGTATGTTCAAGGACTTCACAATTGGACTCATGGTAGAATAGAAGGTAATAGAAACAGAAGAAAATAAACAAACACATATTTCAACAAAATGTAAACAGAACCACTGTACAATGCTGGACATTTATTTATTTGTACCTACAGCAGATAATGTGGTAAGCATTACTCTAACAAAATAAGAACACAATTATACATTAACATAAGCTACTTACTGTACATTGGAACATTGAGTGCAGCACAGACCGTTCTCACAGACCCCTCTCCTTGGTCTCTAATGATTCTGACCACACGTTCCACGGCCATGAAAGAGGAGTTCCATCGAGTTGAATTAGGCTGTACCAAGTGAAGCTTACAGTGTTCCTCTATAAGCTCTGCATTTTGAGGAGACCTTGATGCTTTATTCCAGAGTGCCTGGCACTTAGAAAAGGCTGATCTGGACAATTTCTTGTAAGCTTCTGTCTTATTAGCCCGATCAACATCGACTGTGGAAACTAAATTTAGTGAGTGGCATGCACACCGATGATGTTTCGGCAGCTGATACTGAAGACCATCATCTTCCTCCAGAATGGCTTCCACATCGATGAATTCCACCTCCTCTTCACCATCAGATGCATCACAATCTTCTCCTTCTACTACTTCTTCGATTGTGCCTTCTGCAACTAACTCTTCATTGTTATTTTCATCCTGCTGACCAAAGACACGGAACGCTTTGACGAAATTCGACCCGTTGTCTGTTGTAGTTCTAACAACCTTTAGACTTATTTCATACTCTGCATGAATGTCGGTCAAAACAGCTGCCAAGCCATCGAATGTGTGGGAGCCCCTTAGTTGACGGCAAGCAAGGGCAACTGAATGGCGTTCAAAGCTGCAAGGATCGAGCCAGTGGGCTGTTACACCTATAAAGCTCCTTCTCCTGGCTGTCCAACAATCAGTAGTGGTGGCAATGTATGGTACCATTTTCATTTTGTTCTTGAGACGTTCTTTCATTTTAGATGTAGCTGAATCAATCTTGCGCCGCACAGTTGTGCGGGACATGACGGCACTACTCGGTTGTAATTCTACAATAAGGTTTTGGAAGGATGGTTTCTCAACCAGGGAGAAGGGCTGGAGACCTTGAACGATGAAGTGGAGGATAGCCCGATCAACCATCTTCTGAGACACCTGCTTGGTCTCCAGCAGCTTCAGTTGCTTCGCCTTGAAGCCTGTTCCACCTTCTGATGGCCTCTTGCAGGCTGTTGAAGTCAGTTGACAGAATTCCTCCAGATGTGTCTCATGCCTTCTCTGTAAAACACAGTATAATATTTCAGTTTACACTATAATAAACTAATAAATATTAGAAAAGATACCCAGGCTGTTCTCTCATGTAGTCTACATAGCAGTATTATTAACCCTCTGGTCCTCTTCGTTTAGGGGTCACACATGGCTTCTTCCCATTCTAAAGTGACCGAAGCCTTTTCTTTTCTTTTTTTTTCAGGAAAACCAATGTAATATATATTCTTGTTCAATAATATTTTTTGATTCTTATTTAGAATTTTTAAAGATTTCTATGTTACTATGCAATAATTATAAAAAATTTATGAGCATTTTTTTTCATTAGAATTGATATATATTTTTTACTTAAAATTTTTTTTTAATAAATGCAATATTTCACATAAAAATAGAGTGCAGGCCTTTATACTAAAAAAACTTAAGTGAGAAAACTCACATAGAGAGGCTTTTTAATTTGCCTTTTTTTAGACATGATTTCTCCATTTTATTCGTTTTTTTTATATTTTTTTATATATATATATTTAGACATTCTAAAAGACTACTTTTTGATATGTTTAGATATTTCTGTTAGATAAGTATCAGGTTTTGCATTGTGATTACAACCAACCATTACATTTGGTTAGAAAGGGAACACAACAATGCAAGCATTTTTGTTAGTCAGTATTTGATTATTAAAAAAATCTAACAAAATAGGGGATGGATAGTGATAATTCAAAATACTTTATACATACATTTTGCAATTAATTGGTATTTTATTCAGTTTAATTCTATAAATGGTAATAAAACTTCAAGTTCAGAAGGGAACAGCAATTATGATCTAACAGTAAAAACATAATAAAATAACATAACAGCAAACAATCATTATCAAACTGAAGGTTAAAAAAGAGGAATAAATGTAATATTAATAATAAATATTATTTTAACTATATACATACAAACTGTAATTATTTTATGTAGTGTTGCATTGCAACAGATATCAGGAACACCTATTAGGCTAAAATAATAGCAAACACAATAATTATTTGTGTGTGTGCGTGCGTGCGTGCGTGTGTATTTTTGACCGAAGAGGACCAGAGGGTTAATTATGAAGTGCTGGTTGTTCATAATGTTCCAATGGCTCCAGACTAACTTTTTAAATTGGTTTTACTGGTGCAACGAACTTTAATTTACATGGACCAGCAAAGTATTTAGGTGCTGCAATATTAGGTCAGGCAAATACAAGACTTTGGATAGCATATCTCTCATGTATTTAACCTGTCTAGGCCAGCTGAACTGTTATTTTAAAAAAAAATTAATAGCCCCTGTAGGGTTGCTCTAGTTATTCGCTCTGTATGGTAAAAAAAGACGTTTCGTACTCGAGCTCAGACTAGGAAATATATAATTAAAAAAATTTATTTAAATAAAATATGCTCTCTCTATTTGTCAGGGGCATCAAAACATGAATCTGAAAGGACCTCAGTTGATTATCTATGTTACACGATTAGCTTGCCTCGGCTTATGCTATTGTCAGGCCAAAGTTAGCCATCTGAATGTCTAGCTACAGCTGGCAAATTGGCGGGTGCATGCTTCGACTACTCAAACGTAAACGAGAATGTAAAAAGCTGCATTATCGCACCTAGCCAATCATTTAGTGCTACTTTTCTGTAGCTAGTAGAATCTAGCTTAGAAATGTAAGGAAGTTTATTTTAATGTACGTACCTTGACATGCTTCCGCAAGTTGGAGGATGAATTTTTGTAGGCAGTGATAAAGTTCTGTTTGGGCAAACACAGCAAACACTTGAAGCGAAAACTATCATTCAATTGTTCTGAAAATTGAAATAGTCGGGCTAGGTGGGGCCACGGGTTGACACATTCCCGGGATGGACCTGCTGCGTCTTCATCCATTGTTCGTCTCTTGTCTAATCTAAATCTGACCATGGAGTTGATTTTGGCGGAAAGCTGAAGGTGATTGCTGATAGGCTGTCCTAATCAGTGGCGCCTGCACAATCCAATCACGTTTGAGAGGGAAACAACAAATTAGGGTTTCCGAGTTTTTTATATTGTATTTAATTTTTTTAGAAGAACTTTTTTTTTTTTAATTTTTTTTTTTACTCACGGTTATGGATAGAAATGTAGCGGAGTAAAGAGTACAATATTTACCTCTCAAATGTACTTGAGTAAAGTCATGAGTACTCCCCAAAAATTATACTCGAGTAAAGTACAGATCCCTCAAAATTGTACTTAAGTACTGTACTCAAGTAAATGTACTCCGTTACTGTCCGGCTCTGGTCGCTTGCCAAGAAAGGGTTTGACCTGAAATCAAAACCCATTTAGTTTATTACGCATACACCCTTATACATTTAAAAACAATCATATAGAAATACTCAAGTTGTTGATATGCTACGCCTCACTTAATGGATGATTACGATGCATATAAATCTCAATGAAAACAGGCGTGTTGAAACGCAGCCGGCAACTCGGCAAAGTATTACTACTCGTTGTTGATACGCTACGCCTCACTTAATGGATGATTACGATGCATATAAATCTCAATGAAAGCAACCGTGTTGTAACGCAGTCTGCAACTTGGCAAAGTATTAATGCTCATCAGGTGGCCAAAGCCCAGCAGACATGGCACATCCACTATGTTCTCAGAACAATCGTTGGTGCAGGAAAGATCTCTATCGAGCTCAAGGGTTCAACTCCTTTCACGCGCCAGCAGAGGAAGAAACAAACTTGAGCGTAGAACGAGAGCGAGAAAGACCTCCTTCCTTAACGCCCGCGAGACTTTAAACAGCCTGCTCATTACGTCATCTGCCCATTTAAAGGCATAGTCTACTCATTCCGGTTACAGAAGTTTAAAACTGGGAACAAACTATTGGATCTGCCCAGAGTCACTCTGGATCTGCCACCAATCGCTAACGTTTGCTCGTGACGTATGTCGAACCCCGTGGGGAGGAGGGCAACAACATCATGGCCAAAACAAAACTAAGCAAATATTGTTCTTGCTCCGGCTTTAACTTCTTGATATTCGGCAGCGTTGCTACAACGGACCGTGGCCTCGCTCGCATCTTTCTCCGCTGCCATTACTGAACTACAACTCAAAATAACGCACAACGTCATCGTTCTCAGCCACTCCCTCTGTTCACTGATTGGCCCTACAAACAATTGATCGGAGAAAACCAAAGTCTACAGCAGAATCCCAGACGTAGTACTGAAGGAAAATTAAATTGAGCGGAAGTGCGTAGGAGGGTGCAGCCAGGCTATAACAGGGCGGCCTGATAAGACAGATCCCTCCTGATAAAACAAAAACAATTCAAGTTGGATTTGACCTTTTTACAAACATTTTTGACTTGATTTTGAAATTGAAGGTTGTTGTCAAGAATAATTCCAAGAAATTTGGTCTCTTTTACTTCTTGAATAATTTAATTGTTTATGCTTACTTCAAAGGTGCTGTCAACAGGTCTTGTTTTAATTGAGAAACAAACAGCAACGGTTTTCTTCACGTTTAAGGTTAGGTGAGACGACTCAAACCATTTAGAAATGTCTACTAGGGCGAGCGTCAACTGCTGTGCTGCCAGAGCTGAGGTTTTTGCAGATAGATGGATGACTGTATCATCTGCACACAGGTGGCAGTTGGCACCTTGACAGCTATCAGGGAAGTCATTGATGTACATTGTGAACAACAATGGCCCCAGTACTGATCCTTGAGGAACCCCCATGTTGTTAGGGCAAAGAGCTGACTTCACCCCTTTAACCTTAATGCACTGTTGCCTTCCCTCCAAATATGATTATAACCATGCTAGTGAACTAGGTGACATTTTGAAGAGCTGGAGTTTGTTAATTAGCACACTGTGATCCAAAGTATCAAAGGCCTTTTTTAGCTCTAGAAATATAACACCAACTACTTGCCCTTTGTCTAGAGGCCCTTTGATATTCTCTAGCAAGTTACAATTAGCTGGTTCGGTGCTGTATTTGCGCCTGAAACCAAACTGTTGAGGATGCAGCAGGTGGTTTGACTCAAGATGTTTAATGAGTTGTTCTGCAATTACCTTCTCCAGGATTTTAGACACAACAGATAAAATTGCAATGGGCCTGTAATTGTTGGGTGTGTCCTTTTCCCCTGACTTGTGGATTGGTGTTATTACAGCGGGCTTCCAGCACTGTGGAAATGTACTTGACCGAATTGAGAGATTAACTAAAAATTTAATTGGTTGTAGCAAACTGTCCTGATGTTTTTTAATCAAAATCATACTTATGTTATGGATGTCTTTTGCCGCAGAGTTGTTCATATTTGTAATTATCTTTTTAACTTTATCAGAAGAGACCTCTTGGATTTTAAAAAGGCTTTAAATTAACATCTTCAACACATGATGCCACCTTGTTTTTAAATTTGTTTGCTAGTTCATGCACAGAGTCATTATTAAAAATGATTAAAAACATTTGCCATTGACTCATTGTTATTAACAAGAGTGCCATCCACTTTGATGGAGTCAATCATAATGTGCTTTTTCTTTGCAGGGTTGGTTAAGTAGTTTATGTGTTGCCACAATTTAGAACTGCTATCATTAGCCATTTTTTTCAGCCGTTTTATATTAAAGTCGTCCAATATTATGCTTTCAGAGCAATCCATATTTGAAAGAAAACTCTTGAATTCGTTTTAAAAGTTCACACTGTGTGAGGGTGGATTGTAAAGAATACATAAGTTAAATTTCATGGTTCTTGACAGAGTAATTCGTAGTACAATGACCTCCAATTTCACATTAATTGCAACCTCTTCACATTGAAATTGATCTCTGATGTATATTAACATGGAATGCGTCCTTGTCCAAGTAACCAATTGACGGGGGCATCCCGCGCGGTGGAGAGGGCGTAAGTTTCCTACGGTGCTCTTGCTGTGGTTTGATGCAATGATTCTTCATTGCATATTACGTGACGTCACGAACGCGCATCACAGAACAGAGCAAGGCGAGCATTTGTGCTTATAAAACTTTAACTTTTTTATTTATTTTTTAAATGACCAATCGTTTTCCTAGATAAGACCCTTATTCATTGTCTGGTGTCGTTTAACCCTCTGGGGTCTGAAATCACGCCGGCGTGATTTGCTCGCTTTTTTTCTTATCAGTGCAAAAGAGACTCAAAATACTCGGTTGATTTTGATCTTACATATTAGTGTTGTACATCATAAGATTCTGTTAAGTGTCTATTATTTTTCTGTATACTCACAATAAAAACAAAGTGTTGTGCTTTTTGTCAAATAAAGAATAATAAACATGATGGGATTTTTGCCTTCTCTCTGTCAGTGCAGTCCATTCTGAAACGCGTCCGAAACTGAACTCATAACTCAGAAAATACTTGTCATACAGGCACGAGATATTTTTCTTTATGAAGCTTGAATTCTCTTCTTTTCAATGAAGTAATTTATATAAAAAACAAATATTCTCAGTTTATGTAATCTGTATGAAAAGAGAGTGATGTCAGTATTTTTTCACTCAGCTCATTACGCGTTAATGTGACCACGCCCACGGAGAGCGCGCGCTATTCAAACGCAAATGTTGAGGCAAGCCATGACAACGCCCACATCAGCTCGATAAAACATCCAGTTCAATAATAATCTTGCACTTACCTCGTCTTGCTGCGCTTTGAGGAATAATACTATCGTAATAATCCTGGAAAAGTTAGGCTACCTCAGAAGTGCTTGTAGATTCATTACTCATTTCAGGAGCACGGATTCAGCTGATGAAGTAAGCTATTTATTCTTAAGTGCTTTGTTCTAATCGTGTTATTGAATAGTGTCTGGAAACTGCACAAAGACTGTTTATGAATTGCGTGTCTTTGTGTGAATAAATGAATGGCACAGACGCGCGCGCGATGTTACTACAGCTGTCCATCGCATCTGTGTCATTCATTCACTCTTGCTCCTACATTAGTAAACGTTATTTTTACATGACCACATCCAACTATATAACCTACTGAGATTTGTTCTAATCGCGATATAGAACAGTGTCTGTAATGACAACATTTCGTTGACTATAGTTTTGGACAGATTATAAAGTTTTTACTATAAAATAGACATCAAATAATATTTTGTTCATTTGTTCAACAGTTTCTGCTCATATGTTAAATATATAGTATGTTTTGTCACAAATAAACTAATCAACTGTTATAGTGTTTGTTCCAATGCAAGCTATATTAAAATAATGAATCCTTAACTTTGAAATATGTATGATAAAATGTATTGGCCTACTTTAAAAAAGTAATACTTTATAAGACATTTATGGAAAAAGACAATTTTCTTTTCAAGATGTTTCCAATTCTAACTTCTAACCAGTTCTGTAGAATGACCCATATAGCCTATATATTTGACCAGGATTTGTTTCTAGGTGTGACTAAAAATTTGCTTTTGATTTTCATTTATATTTTGATTGTATATATATATTTATATATATATTGTCCTTGCATCTTTCTTGTGTGACACACCTGAATGAAAGGCTCATTATTAGGCAGGGTCATTGTCTAGTCAGGTGACAATCTATTGTTTTATGTGAATGATTAGGCAGGATGATTTTCAGATCATTTTGAAGAAAAAACTCTAGGCGACAACATCCATTAGTCAAAAGTCTTGTGGACAGACATTTAGTATGTGTTTTGTGGCCTTATTTCAGAAACTTTACTTTTTAGTTTTTTCAATAACCATGCATAAACAATATTCTCTCAAAAATACAAACATGTACATACATGTTGCTTACATATTATGATAGCCCTATTTGTGCTAAATAGAGTGTAATTTCACCTGTGCCATTAATATGTTTATAAGCAACTGAAAAAAGCACAAATGTCAGGGCATGTCAAAACATCTCAAGAACCCCAAAAACACTTCAGACCCCAGAGGGTTAAAGCCATTTGAAGCTGCAGTGAAACTGTCATTTGGACCTTGAACCGTTTGGGTCCCGGTGAAGTCCATTATATGGAGAAAAATCCTGGAATGTTTTCATCAAAAACCTTAATTTCTTTTCGACTGAAGAAAGAAAGACATGGACATCTTGTTGGCAACATGCTTGCTGCCTTGGCTCACTCAGGTAACTATTTTGATACAAAATATCATATTTTTGTTCAGGTAACAAAAAAATATTGCTGCACTCCCTGCTCTTATCCATGCCAGGCTGCATGGATGCACAGGGAGTTCTTGCCCAGAATGGAACCATACTGTATGCTAATTGTCAATCGTATTTGATGATAGTGTTCCTGACAGAAATTAAGTGTAGCGTCAGTTCTAGCAGGTCATGTTAGTAAACTCGCATCAGCTGACTCTCAGCTGATCCACGTCTACCTATAGGAATACAACGCCTATCACTGTATATGTCACGATGTGGTTTTGTGTCCTGTCATGTTCTATGGTTCCCTGTCTTTTAGTTATCCCAGGTGTTTCTGATTTCCCACGCCCCCTTGTTAAGCTCGTTTGTCCCTGATTATTTAAGCCCTGTGTTTCTGCCCTGTCTTGGTGAGTTCTTGTTTAATGTCTAATGTTTAACGTGATGTTGGTTGTTCCTGTTCTCGAGTCCTGTAAAGTTTGTAGTTTGTTGATTAAAGCGTGTGCTGCAGTTGGATCCTGCCTCATCTCTGCTTCAACCGCACCATCGTTACAGTATACATGTATAAGCTCCTTCAGTTTCTCAGGAACTAATTACCCTCCTCCATCCCCAGCTCCTCCTCTCGTCAGTCAGGATTTGGCATTCTGATTCCCCTTGAATCAGAATAAATTCTTGAATTATTTTGTATTTTAAAATCTTGAAATAAAGATATCTGCAAACATTTATGTTTGTTCTGTTACCCTAAGGGGTGTTATTGCTGCTCTTCCTGCTCTTATCAATGCTAGGCTGCATGGATGTGTAACGGGCGTGCCTTGTCTTTAACATTTTTTTGTTAAATGTGCTAAAAGTAACTTTGTTACCTTAACAAAGCTTCAGAGTCAGTGGAATGGTTATATTATTATTTCGTGTTGAATGATGGTGGTTTCGCACCCCCCTGGTGCCCGAGAGCGGAGAAATCCCACTTGCAACTTTGGGCCGCCGGCCTCGCCGTCAGGAAGTATCGCGTGATATCAGGTCTCGCGATGTAACGAATTGCTTGACGGCACTGCACACGTACACGCCCCCATTCAAGCACCGGCTAGCTATAAGCAAAGGGCAACGGTAGTTTGCGTTATGGCTGAGCCTGTAAAAAAGAAGCAGAAAGCGAGAAAAAAATTTGACGGAGGACCAGCGAAAGAGGAAATGGGATACTGACCGAACAAGAAGTCAGACTAGACTAGTAAACATCGGACCGGCATTTTCAGAATGCAGAGAACTGAGAGAAACAGAAGCCTGCAAAACGGATGCTGACCTGGCCTTCTTGCTGTTGCACTTGTAGGTATCTTTGGAATAAACTGTGTTTAATATTTATGATTTCCATTACACGAGAGTAGATGTTAAAACTTCATGCTGATTTGTACTCGGCTTTCGCCAAGATAAGCAACACTAAGACGTAGCTTTACAGTAAACTACTCCATCCATTTACGCTTCTTTCCATATGAGGGTGTGACTCCCCTTCTGTCCGGCGTTAACGGCTGCAGTGTACTTGGCGCGTCAGCACACACGACGGCTGCAACTACAGTGTGGTCTCCCTAGTGGACCAGCACGACAACCGTCTGGATTGAGCCGAGTAGGGGACATCTCTAGGGTCTTCAAGTGGGCACCTTCCGTCCTCAGTGTTTCGTCGACTAGCCCACGACACCTCAAGAGGGCTCGACAGTGACTCTGGCGTCCCAGAGTCACCCCCCTCCGTCCCCCACTCAACTCAGCCCAGCTTACTGACCTCTACATCCCTCCTGCTGCTGAGACCTAACCACAATCTCACAATCTCTCCGCAACCCAACCATACGCGCCAACCCGTTTGACTAAGGCTGTCGAGCCCCACTGGTGCGTTAAAGCAGTTACAGTGGCAACGGTTCCGTATGGCATACCACCTACCGCAAAATACAATATCTGCCCAACCACCCGTCATTCTATACTATACAACCTATACAAATTGTATAGTATACTATACAACCTATACTATACAACCTATACAAATAAACCAACAGACTCTTCAAGTTTTTCAAGAATTCTACGAAACCGTAGCGTGGCAGCCTGTACACAGCCAGCTAGAATCTTTCCGTCTCAACCACAGCCAGTTGCTGCTCCTTTCTGCTGCTTCAGATAAGTTCTTTACTGTGCGACGCAACTCTTGGCCGCTGAATCCGACGTCTCTGAGGAACCGGGTTGTAGAGTGTGCCACAAAACTTCGACAACCCACTTCCACTGGATAAACCCTGACTCTCCATCCTCGCTGTTCTGCTTCAGTGGCCAAATGAGCATACCGCAGTTTCTTCCTCTCATATGCCTCATCTACAGCATCCTCCCATGGCACTGTCAACTCTATCAGTTGAACAATGCGTGCTGATCCAGACCACAACACAATATCTGGTCGTAGGTTAGTGGTGGCAATCTCAGGTGGAAAAATAAGCCGTTGATCAAGATCAGCCAGCATCTTCCAGTCCCTAGCAGCTTCCAGTTGTCCTGAGCGAGAATTGGTGTTAACACCTTTTCTTGGTGGTTGCTCGCCTGGGCGGAGGAATATTGTCTTCTGCGTGTAATGTTTTGCTAGAACAGGCGGCAACTTATTGGTCATACTACGCTTGCCTTCCAATGCTAAAGCCAAACATCGCAGTACTTGGTCATGGCGCCAAGTAAACCGACCTTGGCTAAGAGCCACCTTACATCCTGTCAAAATGTGCCTTAATGTGGCAGGTGATGAACACAAAGGACAAGAGGGATCCTCTCCTACCCAGAGGTTTAGGTTCTGCGGTGATGGGAGAACATTATATGTTGACCTAATAAGGATCCTACTCTCTTCCATTGACCAAAGGTCTTGCCAGCCCATCTTGCGTTGTTCCACACTCTCCCATCTCATCCACTCTCCCTGCTTGGCCTGGGAAATGGCCTTTATACCCCTCATCCTCTCCTCCTGCTTTCGCACCTTGTTGACTACCAGCTTCCTCCTTTGAGCTGGGCCTGCCTTGTGCCATTTAGGAGGAGCTAAACTGAGCCCAAAACCCCCTCTTCCATGCTGTACCTGTCCCACGATATCCCCTATTTGAAGGTCAGCCTTTGCCTCTACTACAGATTTCTTTGCTGACCACTTTCTACCAGTTAAATTTCAATATAAATTTCAATATAAAACAGTTGACGTACTTTACAGATATGAGTTGAATTACGATGGCCTAAGTCTGATAATAGGCAATAAACATGTTGCACATATCATGATCGAGCTATAAAAAACGTTCTGATGTATTCTTAGACAAGCAAAGGTAAACCGTCATTCTACCAGATGAACTTATAGACCTTGCTAATATCACTTTAGACAAATTAGCCTCCGATATATATTTATGTTATGCTCATGCCCACTCTCCCAAAAAAAATAAAAAAACACGAAAGCAGTAGTTCGCCTCGTTCATATCGTTCGTTTCCGGTAAAAATACTAGTATGCATGACAACACAATAAAAAAAAATCGCCATCAGTTGGAATGAAAATATTGCTTTACTTACCTAGGTAGACATAACTGGTTTTGAAATAGCCGGTTCATGCTCAGCTGGGTTGACAGCTGATCAGCTGGGTTGCTCGTGGCGAGGGGGGAGGAACAACAGTTCGTTTTTACGACAGTGTGTTTGAAAGCATTTACTACCAGACGCTAGGGGGAGCTTCGTAGAGAAAAAACACTCAGGGTTGCCTGGTGTCCCTTTAATTTGGATGCACGTCCATTAACCCTTGTATATTCTGCGTTGTGTTCTTGTTGTGCTGAATGGAGAAAAGACTCGAACCAAAACCAACTGCTGGTTGCTCTTTTAATGAAGGCAAAACAGCGGATTTGTCTGTACAAATCAACAAAAAAATACATAAGGCTCTGTCACATGCAGTCTCTTCCACACAGCAGTGGTGTCAAAAGTACACACTTTTGTCACTTAAGTAGAAGTATAGATACTGGTGTTTAAAAAGACTCTGGTAAAAGTGGAAGTATCAACTCATCCTCTTTACTCAAGTTAAAGTGAAAAAGTACATCAGGCTCTAAAACATACTTAAAGTAAAAAAGTATAAAGTAACCCTAAGAAAAAGAAGAAAAATAAAACGCTAGACTCGTTGGACCTTGTATCATTGACACAACTGTTAGAAATAGAAGCTTAATTTAACAACTGATTAGTGCTACATGGATCCCAGGACACGGTGAAACATATCAAACAAAAACATAATGCTATCAAAGACAACAAACTTGATGGGCATGTTTTCCTCAAACTTTATTGGAATGCAAATAGACTTTCCAACTGAGGTAGTAATATTCAAGACATACCCTGGCCGGCAAAACTATCAGAACATTATTTTAGCAGCAAATGACTTGAGTGTCTGTGTATTAAGAAGTGTGCTTGTCAGTGCATGTTAATGAGATAAATATACTGCATACATTTGAGTGTGGGTGGACAAAAAGAGAAACAGAGACTTCAAACATATGCAAAAGAAACCCCTTCCAAACATGGAGTAACTCCTATACTGTATACAGAGAAACACTACCAAAAACAAAAGCAAAGTTTTGCACATGGCACTAGGAGAATAGGAGAGTGCAAGAATGTACATTTTGTATGTGCAGTGAGTGTATTTGTGGCAGTGGTATACATCTTTGTTGTGCATTATTCCCTGAGTCCCATCAAAAACTTGGGAGTAACTTATTAAACCGTACCCTAGGTACATATCAAAACAGCCTGAAGTGCTTGACTTGGGACTTTGTGCAAAAACAAAAGTGCATGTCAGTCCATGTGTGTGAGAGAGAGAGAGAGAGAGAGAGAGAGAGAGAGAGATAATTATTGTAATTATGCCTGTGTGATGTACATGTCCATAATTCCCTTAAAAAAAGGCTGTAAAAGTGGACAAATGCTACATATCAAAACAGTCTCTGTAGCCTGAGGTGCTTGACTTGGGACTTTGTGCAAGAACAAAAGTGCATGTCAGTCCATGTGAGAGACAGAGAGGGGGGGGGGGGGGGGGAGACTTTCTGACTTTTGGTCTTTCTTTAATTTAACATTTTCTTGCCACTTTGGCTAATTAAAATGTATTAATATACAAATCACATAAATATACATTTAAAATACACTAGAAAAAACAAACAAACATTACATATACAGAAAATGGTAACACTTTATTTGAAGGGATGTGCATAAGACTGACATGACACTGTCATAAACATGACATAACACCTGTCATGAACATGAAGGAGTCTTTATGAATGTTTATGACTGTTGTCATTAAGTGTCATTCGGTAAATTATGACACTTTTAATGCAAAGTTGACATTGTTTAAAATGTCTTTGTTATGACAACTTGACATTAACAAATACAAAAATGTCTTTGTTATGACAACTTGACATTAACAAAGACAAAAACTTGACATGACATTTAAATTGTAAAATTCCATCTTCTAAATTGCATAGAACATCATTCAGAGCCCAAGTAAGATTGAAAATGTCAAGATCTCCAACCATTT
Organism: Semotilus atromaculatus; assembly: GCA_031834385.1. Taxonomy (NCBI): domain Eukaryota; kingdom Metazoa; phylum Chordata; class Actinopteri; order Cypriniformes; family Leuciscidae; genus Semotilus; species Semotilus atromaculatus. Next base: position 31,828,114 of record JAULUF010000052.1, read on the forward strand.
TATAATATGTAAACTCAACAGTAAGCCGGGCAGATATCAGACCTTTTAAAGTCATATTAACATCAGTAGAAACACCTCCATTCAGCTTCGCTTTTCTTGTTAGCCACACAGCTAACTTAGCTTGACCATATAAAAAATGTATTAGCACATCTCTTTTTCTATTTTGATACTTGTATTTAGGCCTATAAATAAAACCTTTCAATGTAAATTCATAATTCAAACTTTTACTCCATTCTTCCAACAATACAAACATTGGCTTTAATCTTTCACACTGCAAGAATAAGTGATGCACATCTTCAGACTCAAAACAAAAGGGGCATTCATCCTTTTCTGTAGGATCGATGTGTGCCCTATGTCTATTGGTAGTTATTACTCCATGTATTATCCGCCATTGGAGGTCCCCAGTTCTCTTATCAATAGGACATTTGTATAAAGTCCTCCAGCTACCTTTAGGGGATATGTCAAATCCCTCTATTTCTTGCCATTTAGAGTCTGAAACTAATTTTAATGATTCAAAATGCATCACTTTTACACAAGTATGATACAGTGCTCGCTTTCCAGTATCACATAACAAATTAAGTTCTGGAGTTTTAAAACTCAATAACTTTCCTTCATCCTCAGGCCATGTCTCCACAGCTGCCCTTACTCCTAGATTTGGACATTCAACCATCTTATTAATACATTGCTGTTGTTTTTCCTCCTCCTTCAACAGCTCTGTAAACATTGATGGAATTACAGATAAAAATTCAGTCTTTATCTTTTCTGCTATACGGAGTGATTTAATGCCAAGCTTTGCTGCAATATCCTGAGAAGACAACCAATCACTCTTACTCCAAAGATGAGAGAGTTTTGTGATCTGGGCTTTCACCATAGCAGCCTGCAGTGAAGGAGAATTCAAGATTTTCACAGGTATTTCAGGATTATAAAGAAGAGGTTCCTCTTTAATCCATGATCCACTTACAATTCCCTCTTCTCGAACAATTCCTAGGACATTCCATGATTTTAGAACTGTCTTATAAAAAGGGGGTAATTCAACTAGTGCCACATCCTTCACATTCATTAAAAACAATTGGCGATCTAGTCCCAGTCGTCCTCCTCTCCTCAAGAGACCACAGGCCACATCAGTCCAACTGACATCTGTCCCATACAAGAGTCTCTGGGCAGCCTGTAGTCTGAAAGCAGCAACCCTACATGCTATGTCAATTAGCCCTTGCCCTCCTTCCTGAAGAGGCAGGTAAAGAACAGCAGGTCTCAACCAATGCTGCCCTGTCCAAAAGAAGTCCACAAGACATCTCTGAATGTCCTTAATGACAGCCGCAGGGGGGTCCAGTACAGCCATCTTATGCCACAACGATGAGGCGACAAGATTGTTGACTAAGACCCTTCCCCTATAGGACAGCTGGGGAATTAGCCATTTCCATTTTGATAACCGGAGACATACTTTTTCCAATAGTCCTTCCCAGTTTTTCCCCTTGTATATCTCAGAACCTAAAAACACTCCTAAAAACTTGAAACCATCTCTTTTCCATTTCATATTATTAGGCAGCTGTGGGACATTTGACCTCTCTAAACCACACCATAATGTCTCACTTTTTGCCCAATTTACTTTCGCTGATGATGCTCTTCCATAACATTTAAGGTTTTCTAAAACCACTTTAATATCATTACTGTTCCTAATTATCACAGTTACATCATCGGCATAGGCGGATAATTTCACATCATTTAAAAAACTTGACCCCTTGATCTGTAAACCAGTCAACTGCTCTCTTAATTTGTACAATAAGGGTTCTATTGCAAGGCTATAGAGTTGACCATACATTCAGCTTCATTGTACAATAAATTAACCCATGAAATAAAACCATCTCCAAAACCAAAAGCCTTCAGTAAATCAAACAAGTAAGTGTGGTCCACTCTATCGAATGCTTTTTCTTGGTCAAGAGATATCAACCCTAAATCATTATCATTATACATTGCATAATCTATTATATCTCTTATCAAAAATAAATTATCTCTAATACATCGCCCCTGTCAGGTTTGTGTGCAGGTAGCTGAAGACGAGGACGAGTGGAGCTTAAATATAGTAGATTTATTAACAAAGTAGATTTCTTTAAACATACAGGAACCAAAACAACAAATGCCAGGACTTCAGGGAACTCAAATGACACAACCATACAATGACGACGACCAACAAACACTGAGGGAAAACATAGGGCTTAAAAGAACTGAGGCTAACAAGATAATTAACTAAACACAGGTGATGAAACTGAACACAAACGAGAAGCGGGAAAACTAACAGGACTAAACCAAAAACACAATAGACAGGGGGAAACGAGATCACAAAACTAAACAGAACACATCAAAACGTGACAGTACCTCCCCCCTCCCCGAAGGCGCGTCCTCGCGCCGTATAACATCCAAAGGGGTGGGAGGGTGGGCATCCTGGACTCCAGGACGGTCCAGGCGGAGCAGGCTGGTCAGGGGACCAGGGCGGAGCAGGACGTGGGCGTGACCAGGGCGGAGCAGGACGAGGGCGTGACCAGGGCGGAGCAGGACGTGGGCGTGACCAGGGCGGAGCAGGACGTGGGCGTGACCAGGACGGAACAGGACGTGGGCGTGACCAGGGTGGAGCAGGACGTGGGCGTGACCAGGGCGGAACAGGACGTGGGCGTGGCCACGGCGGAGCTGTCGGACCCTCGGGCGTCCAGGGCGGTGGTGACCCTTCAGGCGGCCATGGCGGTGAGGACCCTTCGGGCGGCCATGGCGGTGAGGACCCTTCGGGTGGCCATGGCGGTGAGGACCCTTCGGGCGGCCTGGGCGGATCAGACCTTTCAGGTGGCCAGGGCGGTGAAGACTCTTCGGGTGGCCAGGGCGGAGCAGACCCCTCGGGCGGCCAGGGCGGATCAGGCCTTTCAGGTGGCCAGGGCGGTGAAGACCCTTCGGGTGGCCATGGCGGAGCAGACCCCTCGGGCGGCCAGGGCGGATCAGGCCTTTCAGGTGGCCAGGGCGGTGAAGACCCTTCGGGTGGCCAGGCCGGAGCAGACCCCTCGGGCGGCCAGGGCGGATCAGGCCTTTCAGGTGGCCAGGGCGGTGAAGACCCTTCGGGTGGCCAGGGCGGAGCAGACCCCTCGGGCGGCCAGGGCGGATCAGGCCTTTCAGGTGGCCAGGGCGGTGAAGACCTCGGTTCAGACTCAGGGACCGGTACAGGCTCAGACTCTGGGATAGACACAGGCTCAGGCTCTGGGACCGACACCGACTCCGGGTCAAGGACAGGCTCCGGGACAGGGACAGGGACAGACACTGGCTCAGGGACAGACATTAACACAGACACAGTCATAAGAACAGAAACAAATACAGAAACAAACATAGATTCCGGCTCAGGGACAAACACAATCTCCGGGATCGACACAGGCTCAGGGACAGGGACAGACTTGACGTCAGCGGGCTCTGGCGCAGGATCAGGGGGCTCTGGCGCAGGATCAGCGGGCTCTGGCGCAGGATCAGCGGGCTCTGGCGCAGGATCAGCGGGCTCTGGCGCAGGATCAGCGGGCTCTGGCGCAGGATCAGCGGGCTCTGGCGCAGGATCAGCGGGCTCTGGCGCAGGATCAGCGGGCTCTGGCGCAGGATCAGCGGGCTCTGGCGCAGGATCTGTGCTGGACGGAACCAGCGGTGAAGGAAGCTTTGGGCTGGACGGGACCAGCGGCGAAGGAAGCTTTGGGCTGGACGGGACCAGTGGCGAAGGAAGCTCTAGGCTGGACGGGACCAGCGTCGAAAGAAGTTCTGCCTGGACGTGGCTGACGTGAAGCTCCGGCTGGACGTGGCTGACGTGAAGCTCCGGCTGGACGTGGCTGACGTGAAGCTCCGGCTGGACGTGGCTGACGTGAAGCTCTGGCTGGACGTGGCTGACGTGAAGCTCTGGCTGGACGTGGCTGACGTGAAGCTCTGGCTGGACGTGGCTGACGTGAAGCTCTGGCTGGACGTGGCTGACGTGAAGCTCTGGCTGGACGTAGTTGGACGGAACCAGCGTTGAGGGCTCGGCTGGGCTGGGTTCATGGGCTGGAACTGATGCGTGTGTAGCCCACACACACAGAATCGCTGCAGACATCACCATCAGCGCAGTGTCTTCTTGGATGTACTCACGTGCTGCGTGTTCAGTCACTGGCGGACATGTGACGGACTCAGCTTCGGATGGGCAGACTATAGGTTCTGGTTCTGGCAGATTGACAACGGGCTCAGGATAGACCGGACTTGAAATAGGCTGAAGGGGAAGATCCTCTACCACGTAGTTCGATCCACACACCCATAGCGTGTGATCAACGAACTCCAGAAATGACAGATTGAGATCTTTCACCAGAATCAGCTGGGCAAGCGGGTCCTTTAATCCACCCCAGAAACTTTGTGTCAATTCCTCCTCATCCCATCTCACATCATCATATAGGCCCATATAAAGTCCTGCATACTCTTCCAGGGAGCGTTCCTCTTGGAAAAGGATGGGTATGTTGCAGGGTTTCACCTCTTTCTTCTTCCTCCTACGGCCCATCTTCGTTTTCCTTTTCTTTTCTTTTTCCTTTTTTATGGTTGGTCGTTCTGTCAGGTTTGTGTGCAGGTAGCTGAAGACGAGGACGAGTGGAGCTTAAATATAGTAGATTTATTAACAAAGTAGATTTCTTTAAACATACAGGAACCAAAACAACAAATGCCAGGACTTCAGGGAACTCAAATGACACAACCATAAAATGACGACGACCAACAAACACTGAGGGAAAACATAGGGCTTAAAAGAACTGAGGCTAACAAGATAATTAACTAAACACAGGTGATGAAACTGAACACAAACGAGAAGCGGGAAAACTAACAGGACTAAACCAAAAACACAATAGACAGGGGGAAACGAGATCACAAAACTAAACAGAACACATCAAAACGTGACAGCCCCTTTACACAATATGATTGTTCTTTCATTATTAATATACTCATATAATTATTAAGTCTACTGGCAATACATTTTGAAAAAAAATTATAATCCATACACATTAACGCAACAGGTCGCCAATTCTTCAAAGAATACAAATCACCTTTCTTCGGTAACAAGGACAACACTGCTCTATTACAACTCTTAGGTAAAGACCCAGTCTTGATTGAATTTAAAAGCATTTCAAAATAATCCTTTCCAATCACATGCCAGAAACATTTATAAAATTCAGAAGGAAGACCATCTAGACCAGGAGCCTTCTCTGATGCAAGATCTTTTACAGCTGTTGTAACTTCTTCTAAAGTAATTGGTAAATCAATAACCTCCTGCTGCTCAGGCATCAACTTCTTAAGACATGAAAATAATTCTTTTTTACATTCAGGATCTGTGACATTGGCTGAGTATAAGTCAGAATAAAAATCAACAGCAATTCTTCTCATTTGACAAGAGTCATAACCCAGATAGCATGCTAACATTGATTCAATGTTGAGTTTTGATCCAAACCATCATTTTGGTTGACATCAAAATTTCAATGTTTAAAGTGCGTTGGATCAGCATTTAAATTTTGATGAAAGGGAACAGAACACATGGTTGAAGACAGTGACATTGAACTAACAGTGAGTCTTAGTTTATTAGCACAAGATCTTGCATGCATGTATCTGTGCAAAACACTACTGGGTGTTTCCCAATCAGTGGGGCGTTTCAGTTCATGATAAGCACTTTCAATGGCGTTACCTCATTTGCTCTAATACACTGGGGGTTTGGTTTAGGGGTGGGCCCTCATGATTTTAGCAAGTCTTTTGAAAAATGGTTGAAAAACATCAATTGTAGTTTGAAAATTGGCACTAATTGGTATGCGCCCCTTTTTGGTTTTGCATGTGGGCTTCTCAGTAGTTAATTGATGCTTCCTAATTAGAGAGAAAACACAAGGTGCGTCCTATACGGAAGTCATGTGTGTGTGGCATGCCAGCCCGTTCTCATCCCAAGGCGTTGTTGTGGCGAAAATTCATTAAACAAACATCACTGCGTAAGGGACACTCATAGTCAAATTATAGAAATAGAAGTATTTATTCTTGCAAGAATAGGAGCAGTCTAATACACAGTTGTTACCCTGTGCAGAAGAGTGACACACCCCCAGACAGACTGAACTAGCTTTTATCTTAGTTTCAAGGCCTTCTTCCCCCCAGAGCCTTCCTCCCAGTAGTTTTCCATAGACGTCACTAGTTGGCCCACTAAGCCTCCCCCTGCACCAAATGGCCTTCTGACATCTAGGTCAGAGGTCCTTGTTCGTCTGTTCTCTGGAGTGTCTCCCCCTTCTGCCTCCCCAGGTACATAAACAGAATCTTCTCTCACTACAAGTGAGAGACACACATGTGACATTCTTTGAATCATCTATATTTTACTAAAGATCAATGAATATCATAAAATTGCCACCACAACTCCTCACTTTTTTATCATTCAGATTACTCATAATCTCAATAATAAACAAAAAGAAAATTTTAAGTCGTATCATCACTCTTCTTAAACATTTGTGAAGCATTATTTAGAAAAGGGAAAAAACTTAGGCTGTTTTTTGTAAGGATAGTCCCTCGAATATTAGCAAGCAAGTAAAGAATTTATCTGAAACCGGGCTGAATGAATAAACACTGCTATTGCACTCTCGACCTAGATCGAACCCTCAGTCATCTCAGTTAAATAAGAAATAGTGTACAGATTAGTTAGAAAACCAAAACCATCAATTCACACTGGTTATAAAATACAAAGTATAAAAAAGTCCTTCATTCCAAATTCAAAGCATTCATAAGAAGAAAAAGGAAGGAAAAACATACCCCAACAATTAATACATTTCACTGTAATCGCTATTTGAATTGTCTGCATAATTTTGTTCATCATCATCATCATTCGGATAGACTGTCATTTTCACCAATTGAACAGACACTCCATTTTTCTCATATTCCCATGAATAACAAAATTATCAGAATAACACATACCATTAATCCACCAAAAAATTTTCTAGCCATATTCTGTTAACTTTTAAATCTTAAAACTTTACTTAGTATGCTCTATTTTATGCCTTATTCAAAAAAAAATTTTCCAGAAAAGTTTTATAATTTTATCAATTCTCCTAATCAATGTAGTTGTTCAAAATTAACACACATTTCCATTACTTCACCATAATTAATGGATTTTCTACTTTTCCTGAAAACATTTGCACTAATCAATCAAATCATTAGATCTATACCAATACATATTTTGATTCAATCAAATAAAATCATCAAAGTCATCACAAAAACACTCCTCTGCTAAACTTAAACCGTTAGTTTTACCACATCCTCCTCCAGGTGTGTTGACCGTTGCCCCATCGACGTTCCGTCTTCGCCAGGTGTAGCTCTTTGCGAGCCGTAGCCCTGGGCTTCCCACGTTGGTGGGGGAGGTTACGTTACTAGCACGTCCTTGATTCCCCCACTTTATGCTTCACGTTGGCGTCGGCGTTTTGGGGTATCTGAGGTTGATTGGTGAAGCTTAAGATGCTTTGACTTAGGTGTCACATCTCCAACCTCACAACCTTGTTTGAGGAGAGAGACATTTCCTGGCTATTTTCACCTGTGAATGAAAAACCTAAGTATTTTTTTGTTACTGACCGCTTGTCTAGCCGGCCGTCCCTTTTGGTGTGACCTGTGGAACGTTCACCTTGTTTACATTTAGCCAATTCAACTCTGTTTCTTACCATTTTACTGAAACATTATCACTAACATATTAGCACTTGCTGCCATAATAGCACTCAGGGTCCTTTTCCCCTGAAAAACACTCCCCCCTGTGCTCATATCAACAATACAATATTTATACATTTGGAACATAATCAGATCAAGTTGCCCTCAAAATGGCAATGATTTATTTTAACCTCTTTGATTCCAGCCATCCTGACATTCTGCAAAAGGAAAACTTTAAGTTATCTGCTGCGCAGGTGTGGCACCTTTTCTTTCAGCCATAATAATAACATATTAGCCCTGTATCAAAAGTCTCAATCCTCTGTAAAGGAAAGCAAATGTTGAGGTTATTGTCCGTAAAGTACAGTTTCTTTTGTCTACTGTTCTCCCGTGGCCTTCGATGCCCTGGCGTTTCCTGTTGAAACAATCTTTGTTATTGGTGTGTGCGGCACACTCACAGACATCAATTTTGTTAGGCAGAAAAATGGCTTCTTTCAGGGCTTTTATCCAATTACCCCTAGTGTTCTCCCAACATTTATTCAGCAAATGTGAACCCCTTAATAAACCATATTGGCAATTGTTATACCATCTCCCTCTTGATGCACGACACAACTCGAGCATCAATTTAACATAACATTTAACATAGTGTTTTTTATAAAGTTTCCCCATCAACACTAACCCAAACGTTGTCCTTCAGACAAATTTCCTCCAGACATCTTTCTCTGCCTCTGAAACAAAAATATTACATTCTTTACTTAAAGCCTCAATCTCAATCTCATCTTCTTATCAAAGTATTTAAAGGGCAACGGCCCTCAGTCTCACCGCGTATCCTGCTTTTCAGGCCTGTTGTTTGGTCTCTTAATTCAGTCATCTACAAACATTTTCAAAGTCATCAATTGTTTCTATCAAGTCAGGTCGTGGTGTACAGACTTGGTCAATGTCAGTCAAATAACATTCTCCTCCTGTTTACAATAATCATGAATGTGAGGGGCTCTCTTGATAATTTCATGTTGACTTAGCCAATAGGTCACTTTGTGTCTCCATCAAATCTACAACATTTATCTCAGCCCATGCCAGATTGTGATCTACAACTCCACAATTCCAATTTACCCAAATACTTAAACTGATCCAGAAAGTAATTCAAATCCCCATCATAAAAGACCAAAGTAATTATTACCAGACAGAGCTTGATGACCAATCAACTTAAAGTTCGTCCTATTTTCTGTATCATCTTTTCATCGGATCCACTTAGAATTATCGGCTTCTTTAATATTTGTCATTTGCCTTAACCCATCTGTAATGATAAAACACTCATTCCAGAGGTTAATGACACAATATCCACAAAATCAGGAAGTACCACAAACGAACGCATACAATACATAAAGTGCAGTCACCATCACACACACTCATAGTGGACACACATATCTTAACTGCTCATTCTCAATGTTCGCCTTTCCTTATATCATCGTTAAAAGGATTTAAATTTTAAATAAGATTTTAAACTTTACATTTTTCCTGTAGCTTTTACCTAACTTTACTTAAACTTTACTCTTAACCAGTTTCAAAGCATGTCTGTTCATTATTCATTTTAAAAAAAAATTCTCTAGAAAAGTCAGCTGGGTTGTTTTGGTTCATTATCATTATTTTGTTTAAGCTTGCCTTACCAGGCCTGATAACAGAAAGACAGACAGAGTATCAACCCCTTCCTCCAGCAGTCTCTCTCACTATACAAATAATCTCTTCAACAGCCTCCTAAGACTGAAACTTAATTAATCATAGTCTAGAACCCTTAATAGTTCACCAAACTCTACAAAAACTGTCTTAATCTTTAGTAACCACCATGTCTAATGACCTTCAGGAGTTAAAACCATCTTATAGACATATTAGTTCAAAATCAACCCTTCTATAATTTTCCTTGCCCATAAGGCAACCAACATCATGTTCCTGATATAAACTAATAAGTTTTGTTACTGTCTCCCCAACACATAATGACAATACCCTCTTGAAAGCACATTTCCCATTAGCTCTTTATCTATAATTTCCATCAGGGTGTTGTCCCCTGGCATAGTTGCAGACACTTGTCACAATTGAAAACAAGCCATGCAGTGAATGCGGTTTTCTCATGAGTGGTATAGAGGAAACTCACATTTTCTGGGTCAGACTGCCGTAACTCCTCACAGCGCATCTCACCTCTCAATGCTCTGCTGACCCCGGTGGCCTCCAGTAATCAGCGCTCAACTCTCATACCTTTCTCACATATAACACCTCCATCCGGAGATGCCCAGTGTTCGTGACCCCCTGCGTTGGGCTGTCCCCTGGCCAGGAAGATCATCCCGTCATTGAGTAGCCACTCGTACACACTGGTGACCGCTCTTTCCCATCACACAATCAGTTATTTCAACAGAACTCAGCTGTTTTCTGGAGCTTAGGAAAGGCACATTCAAGAGTCACCAGAGCCATTCCTATTGCCTAATAGTGTTCACACAGGGAGACAGGTTAATAACAACCGTATTTAATCACTTAAATCCATTCTTAAAAGCAGAAACCTAGCTGCTTAGATTATGCTCAGTGAATTTAGATCACAACCGTACATTCAGTGTACTTCATCTGTAGCCGGAGCCATCGGTCCTGAATGGTGGAGACTAAATGAGCAAAGAAGTCACTGGTCCTAAAATAAGCTAATCAAAATGTCACTATCGGTTAAGGTCTGTATTACTATTTTAAAGACTTCTTTAAAGTCATTCAGGTTTACATTTAAAACATTTACAAATACAAATTGCCCTCTGCATGGCAATGATTTCTTTTAACTCTGTGTCTATAATTTTCAACTGAAACACTGTGCTTTACTATCAATAGCTTATTATCACTTATGACACAGGCTCAGATAACAGCTCTTATATTGAATGAGAGAGTGACTCTGAGGCATTCAGAACTGGTACACTGTACTTTCATAAACATCAAACATCATACTTTACCTACCATTCTTTAACTCTAGCCCAGCTTAAGGCATCTTTGCCAGAAATTACATGCGTGTTCAAATAAACATAATTTTTATTGTCTTGTGCCCATATATCAGGGAGTTTAGACATTACAAATTTCCACTCAAATTGAGTCTGTCGCACTGGCACTTTCAGTCACACACACACCAGATCCAGATAAGCGAACTGTTTCAGCCAAATCACAAGCTTATCTTTTAAAAACCAAAACATCAGCTCTGTTCTTTTCATGGTCAACACTAACAGGCTTTTGTTTAATCAAATGCCTTTCTACACATTTTACATTTAGCAACTATTAATCCTATAACACTGATTCTGCTTATTTTATCTTAAAGAAAGAATAATAATTATTCTAGTTCTTAGTAACGTTTCAAATTTCATCTCAATTTTAGTTGTCAGGTTCTCAATTACCATAGTTTTAACACCTGACTTCAATGTTTTCTCTAGGAGTTTATCAATCTGCTATTAGGATCCACACTAACTTTCGTACAACTCTTTAAAGTGTTTCATTAAAACACAATCATCCTTTTAGTTACTTCCATATTTTGCAACTCAAATTTCTTTTTAGTCATTATCTGTAATTTTACAACAACCGGTACATATTATAGATCTTTACAACAACCGGTGCTTTAGATCTTTCCTTTAAAAGGAATTCCTTAAGTCTTCAATCTTATTACCTTATTTTTATCTCCTGTTCTTTCTCAGACGAAAACTTTAATATCGTCATTTAAACCTTTTTTGAACACCTTCTCGGTGGGCTGCTGTTACGTGTTAACTGGCCCTGCTGATCAAAATTAAAACACTCTCTGTCGGCTCCAATTTACTGCACACCCTTAAAGCAGTGTGTCCCATTCAGGAATGCAAACAGAGCCACTGATAAGCAGTTCTCTGTATTCTTCTTACAGTCCAGTGGCAGATACAACAATAGCCGAATCATAATCTTCATCATTATTATTGGCAGAACATTAATTTTCATAAGCTGCATGGAAATGCTCAAAATATTCGAATTTGTTTTCTGTCTTTACCTTACAATTTGTACATCATTATTTTCATTAAAACTGGTTTGAAGCCTTTTTCCTTCCATCACATGGTTAGTCTGCAGATTCAACTTAATATTATCATTATTGTCTCAGTCTTATCTCTACTGTTTCTCCAAAACAGATTATATTACTCAGTCCGTAAATTACACAGACAACCATTATAGCTACTTGCTTCAATACCCTTATTTTCTTAACATTAATAAAATAAAGCAGATATATCATCATTTCAATCATTATTTTATCAAAATATAGAATTGTTCCCCATTTTGCTTAAAACATTCTTCATATCATGTTAATCCCTGTCAATCATACAATGCCTTATTTTTACTCTGAAACTCACTTTTCATACAATTTAAACAGTTAATTTTACTTCCATAAATTCTGTCAGAAATTTTCTTTTCATCACATATAGTTTTCTACTATATTTCTTCTCAATCTTTCCCTACATGCCAGTTCCTTCTTTATCTTTTCATCACCAATCCATTATCTATTCACATTTTTTACACACATGTTGAACACGGCCACGACAACCTTTTGTCTTGCTGCCTTGTTCCACTGATTCTCGCACACTCTTAGTCTAGTTGTGTTCAGTGTTCCCTCCCTGGGGAAAATCATGATGCTTAATCAATTTCTCAATATCTTGCATACATTTCTGACCATAATGTTTTCTCATTTGGTAGTACACCGGTGTACCAAAATTCGCAAGCTTGCTTTTGAGACATCCCCATACTGGCTGCTTCTCTGTTCTCTGTGGATTTCTCTTAAACGCGCGTTTTCTTTAATCTGTTGGGCGTCCCCAGCAAATCCGATTCTTTTCTTTTAACCCAAATCGGTCGGGTTGCACTGTTAGTGCCCTCCTAATTATGGTTTACCAAAAATTATTTTCTGGTTCCCCTTAATTAGCCTCGGTACCTAAAAACAATTTGCTCCGTGATGGAACAACTAATTTTAAGGTTCTCTTATCTGTTTGAAATCTCTCGATCTGTCCGTAGATCTTAATCAATCTTAGATAATTCTCTCCCGCATCTGTTTGAAATCTCTTGATCTGTCCGTAGATCTTAATCAATCCAGATTACGTACCACAGAAACAGCCCTCAGCCAATATGGTTCAATTTCACTCTTCCCCCAATTAAACTGTATTTAATTACCTTACACAAAAGAAAATAAATTTAACTGTCTCTTACCAGAGATGCTTCTGTTGCCACCGGGTTCTTTCAATTAATTCCAGTGGAGTTTCTCCCGGCCCTGATAGCGGTCGGCCCCTCTCTCTGAAACTTACGAGGTAGAGCTGGAACTGCTCAGTCCAGGTGGCCAAACACCGTCCGCTCTCAGGTCCAGAAGGCACTCCCAAGGAATCCCACTCTGACACCAAAACTGTTGTGGCGAAAATTCATTAAACAAACATCACTGCGTAAGGGACACTCATAGTCAAATTATAGAAATAGAAGTATTTATTCTTGCAAGAATAGGAGCAGTCTAATACACAGTTGTTACCCTGTGCAGAAGAGTGACACACCCCCAGACAGACTGAACTAGCTTTTATCTTAGTTTCAAGGCCTTCTTCCCCCCAGAGCCTTCCTCCCAGTAGTTTTCCATAGACGTCACTAGTTGGCCCACTAAGCCTCCCCCTGCACCAAATGGCCTTCTGACATCTAGGTCAGAGGTCCTTGTTCGTCTGTTCTCTGGAGTGTCTCCCCCTTCTGCCTCCCCAGGTACATAAACAGAATCTTCTCTCACTACAAGTGAGAGACACACATGTGACATTCTTTGAATCATCTATATTTTACTAAAGATCAATGAATATCATAAAATTGCCACCACAGCGTAATATACTGACGCTTTTGCCAAAGCGTCTATATCGAACGCGCATGGCACCCTTTAGCGTCAATATGAGACGCCGATATATATGGGTCAGAAGGCGCCTCCTAGCGGTCTAACCCTAACCCTACACCATACCTAAACCTACCCATCTCTCTGCGTGTTATATTGACGCTAAAGGGTTCCATGGGCGTTGGATTTAGACGCTTTGTCAAAGTGTCAGAATATGACGCCTTGGGATGAGGATGCGTTGGGCATGCATGAACTCTCTGAGTTTCAAACAGTGGTGCATATTATGTATTTCTGATTTTAGCATGCTTTTTACTTGCATTTTATTTATTGTTACTAAATCTACTAACATACATTGATTTTCAAAGTAAGTGTTTAAATAAATCACACAGACAGCATGGGGACATTAATACAATTTTGAGTTTTGATCCAAACCATAATTTTGGTTGAGATTGACATTTAAATGGTTAAAGTGTGTAGGATCAGCATTGAAATTTTGATGAAAGCCAACAGCACACATGGGTGGAGACAGTGACATTGAACTAACGGTGATTTGTAGTTGATGAGCATAAGATCATTCAGAACACTAGTGGGTGTTTCTCAGTCAGTGGGGCGGTTTCAAACCACAATGGGCATTTTCAACCGCTTTACCCGATTTGCTCTAATCCACTGGGGGCTTGGTGTAGGGGTGGGCCTTCATGATTTTAGCAAATCTGTTGAAAAATGGTTGAAAAACATTTATTGTAGTTTGAAATTGCCCACTGATTGGTAAATGCCCATTTTGTCTTTGCATGTGCACTAGTGATGGGAAGTCCGGTTCTTTTCCGCGAACCGGTTCTTTCGGACAGTTCGTTTCAATGAACCGGTTCAAAAAACCGGTTCACCAGTTCTTTTACGTCATCACGTAATGACGTCAATTCTATCATCCCAGCGGATAAAAATACTTTAAATTAAAGGCATTTGTAATCATAACTTCAGTTAAATAATAGTACCCATCGTCATAATCATCTTGGATAAGTTTCTTATATCTACATTTTGCAAACGAACCCTGCTGCAGCCTACAGGCGATGTGCTAACGCGGATGTTTTACATGCTTTAAAGATATTAAATGCATAAATGGTCTTCATCATTTTATTTGTTATTAAATAAACTTACATTTCACCGACTTCGCCCTCTCATTTAAGTCCTGGGTTCACCCGTACTGCGTGCTCATGCATCAGCGTATCAGCACAGCATCAGCCGGCCGAAAGAAAGTTCTGTTCTGAGACGGTGCTATCACGCATGCGCAGTATCTCCAGCTCATCGGAGAAACAGTTCTCGGTTCTGTACTGGTGATTCAAGAACTGCAACAACCAGTTCTTGACTCGAGACACGTATAGGCCTGTGTGTGCTGAACTGAGAACTGCTGAAACCTGAATATACAGTCGACAAAACTAAAAAAAATCGGTAACACTTTATATTACGACCCGCAAACAACTGCGTAAGTAAACCGAAATTACGGTGTACGTTTCTGTAATTATAGTGTACTTCCGTGTAGGTATAAGGGAACAATATGTTAAGTTTTGGGTTATAAAGGAGTAACAAGCGCCACTTTAATTTACAGCCCGCAGGAGTCACACTTACCATGTAAATACACAGAACAAGGGGGTAACAAGCGCCACTTTAATTTACAGCCCGCAGGAGTCACACTTACCCTGTAAATACAGTTGAAACGGGTAACAAACATTACTTACTATGTAACAATACGAAACAACACGATTTGCACAGTACAGAGAAATGTACTCTTATTAAGAAAACAAAACAAAACAAAAATTTACACAGTAGGCTATATTTGCCCTGACATTTAAGTGTCATTACAATACAATGTGATAAGGTAAGTATTAAGTACGTTATTATTAAGTATGTTACGTTCTAAATTAAAATCATAGCAGAAACATTTTTTTTGGCTTAACGTTAAGTAGTTTAGTAAGAAAAGCCAATAAATTAAATTTTTTATCATACTGTGCTTACATACAGCCATATATATATATATATATATGTTGAATTTACAACCCACAGATGTCAAAATTACCCTGTAACTACATTGCACAAGAACATATTTTGCCAGAAATGCAATAATAACTTTTATATACAACAGACGTACAATTTTTGCCTGGAATATATTAACAGAATAGGTAAAGATAGGATAGAATAGATATCAGAATAGAATAGGTACCTGTTAGTTTTAAAATAATTACATCATAAATAATTTGCTTATATATCTGGTTGTACCCCTTTATTACCCACAACTTAACATATTGTTCCCTTATACCTACACGGAGATACACTATAATTACAGAAACGTACACCGTAATTTTGGTTTACTTACGAAGTTCTTTGCAGGTTATATATCTGCTTGTTACCCCTTTATTACCCACAACTTAACATATTGTTCCCTTATACCTACACGGAAGTACACTATAATTACAGAAACGTACACCGTAATTTCGGTTTACTTACGCAGTTGTTTGCGGGTCGTAATATAAAGTGTTACCAAAAAATCTATGCATCTCTCCAGTATAGCCTACTGTATACAGTATATATAAATGTTTATAATGTGTTAACATAACGAATTAAACATTATATGTTTAATTCGTTATGTTAACACATTATAAACATTTACTAAGCAGTGCACCATTAAAACCTTGGCAAGAGTTTACATCAAAGATTTATATAAACTTACTTAGAAATTAAATGAGCTGTTCCTGAAAATATTAGGCCTATATTAGTATAATAATAAATGTTTAGTTTGACAGTTTTACAATTCAATCATTGTTTCCAAACTTTAAAATAATACAGTGATAATACAGTAATTAGCCTATGTGATAAACATGTTTCCAAAATGTTTTATTCTGTTACATTTACTGATGTTCAACTAAATACTTAGGAAACGTACATTTCGTCCCTCAGAAAAAATTGCAGGCATGCTCAGCTCATCAACTCATCAGTTCTCAGTATGTCGAACGTGTCCGAAAGAAACAGTTCTCGGTTCTGTATGTGATCCGAGAACCGCTGTACCTATGCGTTCGGTAGTACACGAATGTTCAAGACGCGAACTGTTTCGAACGATTCAGTCCGATTTAGTGTACTGGTTCGACCGGTTCATTAAAAAGAACCGGTTCAAAAGAACGATTCGTTCACGAACCGGCCATCACTAATGTGCACTTCTTAGTAGTCTAATGCTTCCTCGTTAGAGAGAAAACAGGTGCATCCTATACAGAAGTCTTGTTTGTTGAAGCACCTGACATACTTTCATGACTTAACACAGTTTCAAACAATGGTGCATCTGTCTTATTTCTCAGTTCCTTTGTTTTGTATGCTTTGCGTTGTGTTTGATTTGTGTTGTTACTCACTGTAAATAGATAGATTAAAAAGGTATTAAAGTGTTTGAATAAAGCATCTATTTTTCTAAATTATTTTTAAAAAAGCATCTTGCTTTATTAAAGTTTATTAGGAATTTTCTGAAAGAAGTTCTAATGTCATTTAACAGATTTCTTAAGGTGCAGGAGACATGAATATGAGCAAGAATGTTACACTGCAAACATAGCCCATGTCTTGTATCAGTCAGTGCTTGCATGCAGAGCACATTGCTCCTTTAGTAGGAGTGAAGGCAGATGAAGATGGACAATAAAAAAAGAGAAGCACCCTCATAATAATGCTGACATTGATTATACACTGAGTTGTTGTGGACAGCATAATCACCTGACCTGGACTTGATGATATCCTGCATCTTATCACTGCTTAATCAAGTAATCATTCATATTCCTCAATCTGTATTGAATTTGAGAAATAACTGATTTCCATTCAGTTTAGCTTGTTTCCACTGAAACACAATAACAAAAAAACGTGTTTATTAAGAAAGAGACTGACATGGCTATTTTGTTATTAAGCTCTACATAAGGTGAATCTGCAGCTTCAAAGGGATAGTTCAGCCTGAAATTAAAATTGTCATCAATTATTCACCCTCAAGTTGTTCTAAACCTGTATGAATGTCTTTCTTCTGCTGCACACAAAAGAAGATAGAGTGAATAATGTTGGCAACCAGACAGTTGATGTTAGCCATTGACTTCCATGGTATTTATTTCCTACTATGGAAATCAATGGCCACCATCAACTTTCTGGTTACCAACATTCAACAAAATGTTCAACAAAAGAAAGAAAATCATACAGGGTTGGAACAACTTGAGGGTGAGTAAATGATGACAGAATTTTAATTTCAGGCTGAACTATCTCTTTAAAGAAATTTGCATTAAAAAAACCTAAGCTCTTTTATTCTACAAGATAAACGTGTTATTTGAACTCTGTAGATTGACAGATAATGAACTGAGATATAGTTAATGGCTATAGCTCAGAGGTGTTTGTTCCTCTTCATGAAGAGTTTAGCTCCAACACTCCTGCCTGGAAGATGTAATTGACCCTGATGACCTCATTATATGACCCAGGTGTGTTTAATTAGGGCTGGAGATAAAATCAGACAACCATGCCATAGTGCTTTCTTTTGATATTGAAGCATTAATAGAAAAAAATAAATTAAATAAACAGAATTTAAGACACTATAATCGTAGTTAGAATATTTTGTTTTCAGCAACTTTAAAAAAAAAGTGAATCATATTGTGTTTAGTATATTAACATTCTTGAATGTGACTGTATGTATGACAACTGAATTAACTTGTTCTCGAGTAACATCATGCTTTCTTTTTCAGATTTCAGAGAACCCAGAGGAAAAGAGGCAGAAGTGTAGTCTGATGTAAGACAGATTTTCAAAAACCTGAACCGTTGGACCACCAGCTGTAGTTATGACATCAGACTTCTGAAGCCAATTTTATTTTTAAAGGTTGAAATGCTTTTGTCCTATTTCTCCCCCTTTCTTTAAAAAAAATGATATTTTAATATATTTTTTGTCATTGATTGATTGAATAAAATACATTGACATTGTCATTTATATTTTAAAAGGTTTTGGCCAAATTTTTAAATGGTCAGGAATTTGTTGACGCACCATTGTGTAGTCTAAATACTAATGTTGTTGTTTCTTCTTATCTTATCTTATCTAATCTTCATTTATATAGTGCTTTTAACAATGTAGATTGTTTCAAAGCAGCTTTACAGTGTTTCAACATTAACTTGGTACATCAGATGGCAACATTGTTTGACATTCCTTTTCAATTTGTATTTTCAGTGTTTCAACAAAATGTATTTAGAATCAACATCACATTGTAACATTGATCAAACCATATTACCAAAGATTATTTTTTGTTAATTTCAGTGTTAATTCAACAGCAGTGATGTAGATTCAACATCATTGTGTAACGTTGATTCAACAATATTACCATTGATTATTTTTGTTAATTTCAATATTGATTCAGCATTGGTGATGTAGAATCAATCATAGTGTAATGTTGATTCAATAGCATTACCATAGATTTTTTGTTCAACATAGTTTCAACATTAACTGAGGGTGCAAAAGTGATGTTGATAAAATATCACTTTGTAATGTTGAATCAATACTATTACCATTGATTTTTGGTTGAAATCACGGTAACACTTTATTTTTGATGGTCCCTATTGAACGTGCTGTTGACTATAAGCAACTTTGCAACTATATGTCAACTAACTCTCACTGGAGTATTAGTAGACTGTCTGCTTAATATCTGCAAATACTTTATTGTGATGGTCCTTCAACAGACACTCTACTGACTATAAGTAATTTTGCAACTACATGTCAACTTAATCTTACCCTAACCCTACCAGTCTATTAATACTCAACTAACACTCTAATGAGAGTTAGTAGACATGTAGGAGCAAGTTACTTATAGTCAACAGAATGTGTTAAAGGGACCATCAAAATAAAGTGAAACCGAAATCACAACATTATTTCAACATTAACTGAGGGTGCAAGAGTGATGCGAAATCAACATCACTTTCGAACGTCATTTCAATGTAATCAGCGTTGACGTATTAACACTTACATTGTCTTGCAAAAGCTTATTATTAAAATACCAATACAGACTTATTTTACTTTCATTTAAAATGACAAAATCCATTGTTATCATTTTGTGATCTGAAATGATATTTGGAAATATATTAACATTACCCACTCTGTTTCTTGAATCACTTGAAATATAAAATCTATCCAATCTGGCAGCCTGAACTCTACCATCTAAGACTTTCATCCAAGTGTATTGTTTAAGTAATGGATTTTTTATTCTCCAAATATCTTCCAGATTTAAACTTTTAACCACATCAGATAAAACAAGTGCTGATTTATGGTGAGGTTCTTCAGAATTTCTATCTATATTGAAATTCAGAGTGCAATTCCAGTCTCCTGCCATTATAATAATATCCCCTGAGTTAAGAGCTTTTAAAACACGACCCAATTTCTCAAATAAAAGAACTCTTTCTGTTCCATCATTAGGGGCATACATATTAACAAAAATAAAAATAAAATTATTTATTTCCGCTCTTACTAAAAGTAATCTTCCAGGTTCTATATCATATGTAGAAATGATTTTTACTTTTAAAGTAGAGTTAAACATGATCGCAACTCCATGACTTAAAGGGATAGTTCACCCAAAAATGAAAATTCTGTCATTATTTACTCACCCTCAAGTTGTTTCAAACCTGTATGAGTTTCTTTCTTCTGTTGAACACAAAAGAAGATATTTTGAAGAATGTTGGTGACCAGACAGTTGCTGGACCCCATTGACTTCCATAGTATCTTTTTTTCCTACTATGAAAGTCAATGGGGTCCAGCAACTGTCTGTTCACCAACATTCTTCAAAATATCTTCTTTTGTGTTCAGCAGAAGAAAGAAACTCATACAGGTTTGAAACAACTTGAGGGTGAGTAAATTATGACAGAATTTTCATTTTTGGGTGAACTATCCCTTTAAGACATATTCTCCCTTCCACCACAATCCCCATTCAGACTCATTGCTTATATTACTATGGGTTTCCTGAAGAAAACCTACTGCAATATTCTTAAGATTTAAATATTCTGAAACTGAAACCTGCTGTTTTTTTTTTATCTCTCAGACCATTCACATTTAGAGAACCTATTCTTAGATACTCCATAAGATAGAAAGGGTAGAGAGAACACAGGATTGCCAACTTTTGAGTTTTGCTTGGAGTGAGATTTGTTGACGGGGGGTCAGGCTGATGAAAAAGAAAGCGCTACAGAGGTCGGTCACATTTAAAAGCACAAAAAACTGTATTTATTGTTTGAATCTCGTAAAAATATTGACAGAATATGAGAGCAGAGAATTTGTTCCATATCAAAAGTAGCCTATAACTTTCTCTGTCTTGTCTGTCGGTGTCAGTGTCCTCTTTGACTCGCGATTTTTCTCTGCTTGAGAAAGATGTGCCGTGAGCGCGTGTGAAAAGGGTAAATTACGGTCACGGACGGCACTGATGTAACAACGACAAATGTTTCCAGCGAATCGACTATCAGAGAAAGGCATTAGACAGCCTGAACTTTAGTAATTCGGAAATTATCGCACATGAGGAAAAAAAAATACAGCACAGAGGAATGTTTAGCGTGAGATTTCTTTGTCGAGCGTGAGAGCGTGAGATTGAGGCTGAATGCGTGACTGTCACGCCAGATGCAAGAGAGTTGGCAACCCTGAGAACAACAGAAGAAAAGGAAAAATACACACAGATACATACAAGCCATAGTATTCATTTAGCTTTTTCTCGAACCCCTCTTTCATTCCTTATACCTTGTCTTATTGTCGTTATTTTGTTATATAGGCTACTTCTTAAGTCTGTACCGTTTCTGTTGCGATAGCACAGTATGGTTGTACGTTTTAACGAACCCACACTACAGACGCAACAAACTTTTCCTTATCAGGGAAAAAATCTCCTATATCTACCTTTCTCCCTTTAGTCTCGTCCAAAAAAACATTTATCTGATCCACAGAATACAAGTCATTATTAGCTTTATAGAGATCTGACAAATCCGACAAACTCTCTTCATCCTGACTCTGTGTCATGATATCAGAGGCATCATCATCATCCTCCTCCATGATCGCACACTGCACACCACCTACTAGACGATCAACTACAAGTTGTTCTTCTACAACTGCTGCAGTGCCATTTACATCACTACAACTCGGCTTTTCATTGTCAACATGGTTTAAGTTACTCACAACGCTCTCACTCACCTCCAATCCATTGTCCTTACTCGCCTCAGCCACCGGAGCTCCGTCCAAGCCTGACTTTTCTCCTCTTGGTTTCCGTTTTAACTCCACATCTTTGCTCACTGATAAATCATCTGTCTCACCACTAATCTTTGCTTCTGCCGAAGTTTTCTTCTCGAAGCACGAGTCTTTTATGTCCGAACTCTCCACATTCAAAACATCGCAAACTCTCCGTACTTGCAAATATCAGATACGAACTATCGCCATCTTTCACCCTAAACGACACATCCAGTAATTTATCAGGAGAGTTAAAAAACATGAACAATTGTCTCCGAAAAGACATGACATTTAGGATTTTTACATCCTAAGGAAACCATTTTAACCTCGCTCACCACTTTTCCGAATCTTGCAAGTTCTCTGACAATGACCTCATTTTCAATAAATGGAAGAATGTTTGAAATTATCACATTCGTAGCCGGAGCAAACAGTGGAGTGGTGTTAACGAAAATTTCTTTCACCCACAACCCGCTCTCAATAAGCTTGTTGACCAATGCTTCTGTTTTTAAAAAAACAACAACAGCTTTATTCATTCTCGAGGCCGAGACGATATTTCCATAGCCAAACTGCTCACCAACCGCTATCAAAACATCCTCGACTGTAGCACACGCTTCTGGCACGCACCTGAAACCATGGCGGAGGGATAATGGCGTCCTTCCACCTGTGGAAGCCATACCTAACGCCAGGTGAACCGTGCAAAGCACGGCACGCTAAGCCTACCTTCTAGAACCCTAAATAAATCTTTACAAACAATAAACTATAAAAATAAATAAAAAATAAGAAAAAACATACAAAAGAATTTATAAAGAACAGCGCACGATAGAAACACGCTCTCACACAAGCACCCTCCTTGCTCTCAACACGCACTCACAGAGAGAGAGAGAGAGAGAGAGAGAGAGAATTATTGTAATTATGCCTGTGTGATGTACATGTCCATAATTCCCTTATAAAAAGGCTGTAAAAGTGGACAAATGCTACATATCAAAACAGTTTCTGTAGCCTGAAGTGCTTGACTTGGGACTTTGTGCGAGAACAATCTGTGCATGTCAGTCTGTGTGGAACACAAAAAGAGTGTTTGTGTTGATTGTGTGCGTGCGTGTGTGCGTGCGTGCGTGCGTGTATGTGAGTGAAAGAGAGAGGGAGAGAGAAAAAGAGAGAAAAAGAAGGAGAGAGAGAAAGAAAGAAAGCGAGCGAGAGAGAGAGAGAGAGAGAGTGTGTGTGTGTGTACGTCAGTATTCCTGTGTTTGTGTATGACAGAAATAATACATTGACATCACCAGAACCTCTCGTTTAGCTTCAAAAGAATCTGGTTTTCAACGTTTTTAGAATCAATACGTGCCCTTTTTTAACTGAAGATCAGTCCTGCTGAACTAAACAGTCTCTCGCAGGCTGCTGAGGCTGGTAGTGCTGTGTTAAGCCTCAATGACAGGTTGCATACTGCTGGGAAAGACTTAAGTATGTCTACTGTATCACCTGGGCATCCAAGGTAAGTCTCCAGCTGTTTAGCATTTTCTTGGGAACTGCCACTGATCTGTTTGATTGCAGAAAAGAAGTCCTCCTCCGAAGAAGAATGGGAGCTCTCACCTTGATTCTTGAAATAGAAAAACAAAATTAGGACCAAATTGAACCATGGAATTGGATTACAACAATGAAATTACAACACTGAAATATGGCACAATGATTTTGATCAACTTCATATGGCTTACATAAGCACACAGATTGCTATTTGGATTGCTTGGCATGTTAGAGATGCTTCAAATGCAGAACTTTCCTCTGTTAATATAGCATAAAGCAAACAGTACAACACTTACCAAATTTTAGGATTTGTTCATCACTTGTCCAGCACCTCTTGAATTTGGGGACTAGAATAGCCGCGGCTATCAGCTCCGGATCTTTAAGCATTTGTCCAAATCGTTTTTCAAGTCCTGCTAAAAGCGCATCAATCAATGGCCTACAGAACTTGGAAGAAATGTGAAGGTGCTGGAGCTTAGTCTTAAGTAGGGTTATTGTAGGGACCAACCATCCCATTTGCACATTGGTCTCTCCCTGAAGTACGTCAAGAGCCTTTGCAACTGGGCTCATAGTCTTTGCATATTCGGACAGAAAGGCAAGCTCGACAGGATTAAACCTGTTTAAAAAAAAACACACAAAACATCACATTTATTTAATGGAACAGCTTCAATTGGAAGGGCCTAATTATTTTTTAAAAATCATTAGAGACTACTTTTAGGAAGTTGCACTTGTGTTACAAATAAATAACATTTGTGTTTTACAGTTTTTCATATATAGAAATAAATAAATGTTGGCAACCAGATATAGTTCAGCTTTAAAAAATAAAAAAGGGCAGGTACATACATGGGTATCTTCAGTGCACTGCAGACAGCTGCAATGGCCCGTTCTCCATGTTCTCTGGCAATTCTCACAATCCTTTCCACTGCTAAGAAAAGGGAGTTCCATCTTGTTGCATTTGGCCTCAAGAGCTGGAGTTTGCAAGTCTCCTCGATGATCTCTGCTGCGGTGGTGGATCTTGCACTTTTATTCCACAGACTCCAGCACTTTGAGAATGTAGAGCGTGAGACCCTTTTGTAAGCCGTGTTAATATTTGCCTCCTCAACATCAGTTGTTGACACCAAGTTGAGAAGGTGGCAGGCGCAGCGATGGTGTTTCGGAAGCTGATGTTCAAGGCAGTCGTCCTCATCCAGTATGGCTCCAGCTTCAACAAACTCCATGCTCTCAGTGCTATCCTGCTCTTCATCATCGCCACCATCATCATCTCCTTTACCACTCTCTGCTGCTAAATTGTTATTTTCATCAGTCTGACCATAAACCCTAAAAGCTTTTTACGAATTTTGAGCCATTGTCAGTTGTGGTGCGGGTAATCTTTTAACGGATATTAAATTCACTGTGGATATCGTTCAGAGCACTGGCAAGGACAGCAAAAGTATGTGAACCTTTAAGCTGTCTGCAGGCTAGGGCAGCGCAACATCTCGTCATAGTCTGGGGGTCTATCCAATGTGCTGTGACGCCTATGAATCCACGCCTGTAAGCTGTCCAGCAGTCAGTTGTAGTGGCAAAGAACTGAAGGTCACTTAGAGTGGTTTTTAGATTGTTTTTCATTTCCAGGGAAGCCTTCTCTACTTTGTTCACAACAGTGTTGCGTGAAATCACTTTAATATTGGGCTGGAGAAGATGTACAAGATCTATGAAACCCTGCTGCTCAACTACATTAGGTGGGTGAAGGCCTTGTATGACAAAATGGAGGACTGATTTATCCAAACTGGCCTGGGACACTTTTCTGGTTTCTCATAACTTAGCTTGCTTGGATGAGGGGCTTTCATCTGGTGCTCCTTCTGGCTTTCTTCTTAGGGCGTTTGAAGTGAAAGTTTTGTATCTCTCCAGATGATAAGGGTGTTTTCTCTGTGGAAAAATATGTACCAACTACCAACGTTCTCACCTGTGCTTTTTGACGCTTCGGACATTTCGCCAGACATCATGCTCTTGCCAACTGAATCTCTTTCTGACACATTTGCCGCGGTTTGAACGTGCACTTCGTTTCGTGCCATGCGCAGAAAAGATGGACAGCCCACCAGTGACATCTTTGAATGTTATGGGTTTTTGTGCCTCATCCAATGACGCTCGAAATCAGAAATGGCGTTGAAAATAATTTTTTTTTTTATCCGAAACGAGCTTGTTTTTAAAATATAAGGAGTAGAAAGTACAGATAATTACGTTTAAATGTAAGGAGCAGAGGTAAAAAGTTGACAAAAAAATATATAGTAGAGTAAAGTAAAGATACCTTAAAACTCTACTTAAGTACAGTAACGAAGTATTTGTACTTCGTTACTTGACACCTCTGCCACACAGTAGTACACAGATCTCAAACTCCTCCTCTCAGCTAGCCTGGCGCAGACTGCACAAATATACACAACTGATAAAACTTTAAGTATTATCAGCAAAAATACTTTTAAATAAAAATTTGAAAATGAACTAAATAAATGATAAAATGCTCAATGTAATCGACAACATGAATTTCTTTTACATGCTTAATATAACCAATGTAAACACTATGTCAAATGAATTATAATGAACATTATACATATACCTGTACAAATCAACAAAAAAATACATCAGGCTCTGTCACATGCAGTCTCCTCCACACAGTACACAGACCTCAAGCTCCTGTTAGCAGATAAACATACAGAAAACCCTGTAGACTAGCACGTGGAAACTTATCTACTTTAAAGCTCTACTAAAAAGTCTGTTTTTCAAGGTCTTTATTCAATTGACACCTTAACTGCATGTTCACAACCTCAAAAGTAACATTTATACATGCATAAAACAAGGTTTGCATCGTCCAAAAAACCGAAATAAGTGTTTAAAATACATTATTTATTGTTTGGAAGAATGTTCCAAAGTTTAGGTGTATTATCAACTGGCCGGAATTTTGAGATCGCAATAGACATGAAGGACTATAATGCAATAAAAGCTCAAGTACTCGCTAAAGTATTAGTGCTTTATAAGTATCATCAGCAATATTTTAAAATGTATACACTGTTTAATTTGGAGCTGTGGTGGCAAACATTTTCTATTACTAAATAAGAGGTTGAGGTTGATGGGAAGCTCACAGAGGCCAGCCATGTCCCTGCTCAGGTTGATGGGAAGCTCACTGAGGCCAGCCATGTCCCTGTTGAGGTTGATGGGAAGCTCACTGAGGCCAGCCATGTCCCTGCTGAGGTTGATGGGAAGCTCACTGAGGCCAGCCATGTCCCTAATGAGGTTGATGGGAAGCTCACTGAGGCCAGCCATGTCCCTAATGAGGTTGATGGGAAGCTCACTGAGGCCAGCCATGTCGCTAATGAGGTTGACTGGAAATTGGCAGCATCCAGCCATGTCCCTGCTGAGGTTGATCATAAATTGGCAGCATACAGCCATGTCCCTGCTGAGGTACTGGAAAGCTCTCTGAGGCCAGCCATGTCCCTGCTGAGGTTTACTGGAAATTGGCAGCATCCAGCCATGTCCCTGCTGAGGTACTGGAAAGCTCACTGAGGCCAGCCATGTCCCTGCTGAGGTTGATGAGGAACTGACAGCTTCCAGCCATGTCCCTGCTGAGGTTGATGGGAAACTCACTGAGGCCAGCCATGTCCCTGCTGAGGTTGATGGGAAGCTGACAGAATCCAGTCATGTCCCTTGTGAGGTTGATGGGGAACTGACAGGATCCAGCCATGTCCCTACTGAGGTTGATGGGGAACTGACAGGATCCAGCCATGTCCCTGCTGAGGTTGATGGGAAGCTCACTGAGGCCAGCCATGTCCCTAATGAGGTTGATGGGAAGCTCACTGAGGCCAGCCATGTCCCTAATGAGGTTGACTGGAAATTGGCAGCATCCAGCCATGTCCCTGCTGAGGTTGATGAGGAACTGACAGCTTCCAGCCATGTCCCTGCTGAGGTTGATGAGGAACTGACAGCATCCAGCCATGTCCCTGCTGAGGTTGATGGGAAGCTGACAGAATCCAGTCATGTCCCTTGTGAGGTTGATGGGGAACTGACAGGATCCAAACATGTCCCTGCTGAGGTTGATGGGATGCTCACTGAGGCCAGCCATGTCCCTGCTGAGGTTGATGGGAAGCTGACAGAATCCAGTCATGTCCCTTGTGAGGTTGATGGGGAACTGACAGGATCCAAACATGTCCCTGCTGAGGTTTGATGGGATGCTCACTGAGGCCAGCCATGTCCCTACTGAGGTTGATGGGGAACTGACAGCATCCAGCAATGTCCCCAATGAGGTTGATGGGAAGCTCACTGAGGCCAGCCATGTCCCTGTTGAGGTTGATGGGGAACTGACAGCATCCAGCCATGTCCCTGCTGAGGTTGATGGGGAACTGACAGCATCCAGCCATGTCCCTGCTGAGGTTGATGGGAAGCTCACTGAGGCCAGCCATGTCCCTAATGAGGTTGATGGGAAGCTCACTGAGGCCAGCCATGTCCCTAATGAGGTTGATGGAAAGCTCTCTGAGGCCAGCCATGTCCCTGCTGAGGTTGACTGGAAATTGGCAGCATCCAGCCATGTCCTTGCTGAGGTTGATTGGAAATTGGTAGCATCCAGTCATGTCCCAGCTGAGGTTGATGGGAAGCTCACTGAGGCTAGTCATGTCCTTTCTGAGGTTGATGGGAAGCTCATTGAGGCTAGTCATGTCCCTGCTGAGGTTGATGGGAAGTTGACTGCATCAAGCCCTGTCCCATCTGAGGTTGATGGGATGCTCACTGAGGCTAGTCATGTCCCTGCTGAGGTTGATGGGAAGCTCATTGAGGCTAGTCATGTCCCTGCTGAGGTTGATGGGAAGTTGACTGCATCCAGCCCTGTCCCTACTGAGGTTGATGGGGAACTGACAGGATCCAGCAATGTCCCCAATGAGGTTGATGGGAAGCTCACTGAGGCCAGCCATGTCCCCAATGAGGTTGATGGGCAGCTCACTGAGGCCAGCCATGTCCCTGCTGAGGTTGATGGGAAGCTCACTGGGGCCAGCAATGTCCCTTCTGAGGTTGATGGGAAGCTCACTGAGGCCAGCCATGTACCTAATGAGGTTGATGGGAAGCTCACTGATGCCAGCCATGTCCCTAATGAGGTTGTTGGGAAGCTCACTGAGGCCAGCCATGTCCCTAATGAGGTTGATGGGAAGCTCACTGAGGCCAGCCATGTCCCTTTTGAGGTGGATGGGTAGCTCACTGAGGCCAGCCATGTCCCTGCTGAGGTTGAGGAACTGACAGCATCCAGCCATGTCCCTGCTGAGGTTGAGGAACTGACAGCATCCAGCCATGTCTCTGCTGAGGTGGATGGGAAGCTCACTGAGGCCAGCCATGTCCCTGCTGAGGTTGAGGAACAGACAGCATCCAGCCATGTCCCCAATGAGGTTGATGGGAAGCTCACTGAGACCAGCCATGTCCCTGTTGAGGTAGATGGGAAGCTCACTGAGACCAGCCATGTCCCTGTTGAGGTAGATGGGAAGCTCACTGAGGCCAGCCATGTCCCTTCTGAGGTTCATGAGGAACTGACAGGATCCAGCCATGTCCCTAATGAGGTTGATGGGAAGTTCACTGAGGCCAGCCATGTCCCTACTAAGGTTGATGGGGAACTGACAGGATACAGCCATGTCCCTGTTGAGGTTGATGGGAAGCTCACTGAGGCCAGCCATGTCCCTGTTGAGGTTGATGGGAAGCTCACTGAGGCTAGCCATGTCCCTGCTGAGGTTGAGGAACTGACAGCATCCAGCCATGTCCCTGCTGAGGTTGAGGAACTGACAGCATCCAGCCATGTCTCTGCTGAGGTTGATGGGAAGCTCACTGAGGCCAGCCATGTCCCTGCTGAGGTTGAGGAACTGACAGCATCCAGCCATGTCCCTGCTGAGGTTGATGGGAAGCTCACTGAGGCCAGCCATGTCCCTGCTGAGGTTGATGGGAAGCTCACTGAGGCCAGCCATGTCCCTGCTGAGGTTGATGGGAAGCTGACAGCATCCAGCCATGTCCCTAATGAGGTTGATGGGAAGCTCACTGAGGCCAGCCATGTCCCTGTTGAGGTTGATGGGAAGCTCACTGAGGCTAGCCATGTCGCTGCTGAGGTTGAGGAACTTACAGCATCCAGCCATGTCCCTGCTGAGGTTGAGGAACTGACAGCATCCAGCCATGTCTCTGCCGAGGTTGATGGGAAGCTCACTGAGGCCAGCCATGTCCCTGCTGAGGTTGAGGAACTGACAGCATCCAGCAATGTCCCTGCTGAGGTTGATGGGAAATTCACTGAGGCCAGCCATGTCCCTGCTGAGGTTGATGGGAAGTTGACCGTATCCAGCAATGTCCCTGCTGAGGTTGATGGGAAGTTGACTGCATCCAGCCATGTCCCTGCTGAGGTTGATGGGAAGTTGGCAGCATCCAGCCCTGTCCCAGCTGAGGTTGATGGGATGTTGACTAAATTTGCCAGACTTTTAAACACAGATGAATATCTAACTTTCAGATCTTGATTTTTAGTCAATAAAACCAGTTATTTTTCTGGACAATTTCTGCTCTCTTTTTTTTCATTCAACTTATTTTGCATAATCTGTCATAATGGATATCTAATGTCTTAAACAATTCCTACAAGGTTATTTCATTGCATTATAAATATCCAAGTCTACTTTGTATTTCTTTTGATCTCTATTCTAAAGGGAAATATACATTTACAAAAGTTACCTAAATTTTCATTTTACTTGTCAGTGTTTTGGGGCCTGAAAATGGGTTTTAAAGTGCAAGTTTAAAAGAAAATATGCATTTGTAGTTTGCTCCGCTTTGATTTTACATTTTCAGAGTCATGCACAAGTACTTAACAACCAAACTAACAATGGTGGGTTAAAGGACGGTTTTTGTGCTGCATAATATATTGAGTTTAACGTTTCTCCAGCAAAGTGTAGATTTAGTACTACTTGGCAGTACTACAAACAGTGGAGATGTATTTAAATGTGTAAATGTTCATGTGTGCAGGGAGGTAAAAGGGATATAGCCAACTGCTGCCTGGCCAGTAGAATAGTGTTTTTAGTTGCTTTTGTGGATCCATGTGAATGGGGATCTCTTTGACTGTGGTGTCATCTGTGTGTGAAATATCCCATTTTAATATGTTGTTAATAAAATGCACCCTAAAACTGCATTTAAGAAATGGCACAATGTGGTTTTTGGGTGAGTATTGCATGTCCCTGTGCAGAACAAACAAAATCCACCATGGCCAGTGGTAGTGAAGTGTAAAATGACTGTTGAGATGTCTCTGCAGAATGCATCTGGGCAAACTGTCCAAAAAGGTTACTTTTTGTGCTGATGCTATGAGGTTGACTCTGACCCTGAGGAAAGAAGATTAATATTATTATTTGTATTTTTACAACCAATATTCTTTAGGAATTGATTGGAAGTTGGAGTCCAACCCTCTTCCTGTTGAGGATGAAATTAAGTTAACAGCATCCAGCCATGTCCCTGGTGAGGTTGATGGGAAGCTCACTGAGGCCAGCCATGTTCCTGCTGAGGTTGATGAGGAACTGACAGCATCCAGCCATGTCCCTGCTGAGGTTGATGAGAAACAGACAGCATCCAGCCATGTCCCTGCTGAGGTTGATGAGGAACTGACAGCATCCAGCCATGTCCCTGCTGAGGTTGATGAACTGACAGCATCCAGCCATGTCCCTGCTGAGGTTGATGAGGAACTGACAGCATCCAGCCATGTCCCTGCTGAGGTTGAGGAACTGACAGCATCCAGCCATGTCCCTGCTGAGGTTGATGAACTGACAGCATCCAGCAATGTCCCTGCTGAGGTTGAGGAACTGACAGCATCCAGCCATGTCCCTGTTGAGGAACTGACAGCATCCAGCCATGTCCCTAATAAGGTTGATGGGAAGCTCACTGAGGCCAGCCATGTCCCTGCTGAGATAGATGGGAAGCTCACTAAGGCCAGCCATGTCCCTGTTGAGGTTGATGGGAAGCTCACTGAGGCCAGCCACGTACCTGCTGAGGTTGATGGGAAGCTCACTGATGCCAGCCATGTCCCTGCTGAGGTTGAGGAACTGACAGCATCCAGCCATGTCCCTGCTGAGGTTGATAGGAAGCTCACTGAGGCCAGCCATGTCCCTGCTGAGGTTGAGGAACTGACAGCATCCAGCCATGTCCCTGCTGAGGTTGAGGAACTGACAGCATCCAGCCATGTCCCTGCTGAGGAACTGACAGCATCCAGCCATGTCCCTGCTGAGGAACTGACAGCATCCAGCCATGTCCCTGCTGAGGTTGATGGGAAGCTCACTGAGGCCAGCCATGTCCCTGCTGAGGTTGATGGGAAGCTCACTGAGGCCAGCCATGTCCCTGCTGAGGTTGATGGGAAGCTCACTGAGGCCAGCCATGTCCCTGATGAGGTTGAGGAACTGACAGCATCCAGCCATGTCTCTGCTGAGGTGGATGGGAAGCTCACTGAGGCCAGCCATGTCCCTGCTGAGGTTGATGGGAAGCTCACTGAGGCCAGCCATGTCCCTGCTGAGGTTGAGGAACTGACAGCATCCAGCCATGTCCCTTCTGAGGTTGATGAGGAACTGACAGCATCCAGCCATGTCCCTGCTGAGGTTGATGAGGAACTGACAGCATCCAGCCATGTCCCTGCTGAGGTTGATGAGGAACTGACAGCATCCAGCCATGTCCCTGCTGTGGTTGAGGAACTGACAGCATACAGCCATGTCCCCAATGAGGTTGATGGGAATCTCACCGAGGCCAGCCATGTCCCTACTGAGGTTGATGAGGAACTGACAGCATCCAGCCATGTCCCTGCTGAGGTTGATGAGGAACTGACAGCATCCAGCCATGTCCCTGCTGAGGTTGATGAGGAACTGACAGCATCCAGCCATGTCCCTGCTGAGGTTGAGGAACTGACAGCATCCAGCCATGTCCCTGCTGAGGTTGATGAGGAACTGACAGCATCCAGCCATGTCCCTGCTGAGGTTGAGGAACTGACAGCATCCAGCCATGTCCCTGCTGAGGTTGATGAGGAACTGACAGCATCCAGCCATGTCCCTGCTGAGGTTGAGGAGGAACTGACAGCATCCAGCCATGTCCCCAATGAGGTTGATGGGAAGCTCACTGAGGCCAGCCATGTCCCTGCTGAGGTTGATGGGAAACTTACTGAGGCCAGCCATGTCCCTGTTGAGATGGATGGGAAGCGCACTGAGGCCAGCCATGTCCCTTTTGAGGTTGATGGGAAGCTCTCTGAGGCCAGCCATGTCCCTGCTGAGGTTGATGGGAAGCTCACTGAGGCCAGCCATGTCCCTGATGAGGTTGAGGAACTGACAGCATCCAGCCATGTCTCTGCTGAGGTGGATGGGAAGCTCACTGAGGCCAGCCATGTCCCTGCTGAGGTTGAGGAACTGACAGCATCCAGCCATGTCCCCAATGAGGTTGATGGGAAGCTCACTGAGGCCAGCCATGTCCCTGAGGTTGATGAACTGACAGCATCCAGCCATGTCCCTGCTGAGGTTGATGGGAAGCTCACTGAGGCCAGCCATGTCCCTGCTGAGGTTGATGAGGAACTGACAGCATCCAGCCATGTCCCTGCTGAGGTTCATGAGGAACTGACAGCATCCAGCCATGTCCCTGCTGAGGTTCATGAGGAACTGACAGCATCCAGCCATGTCCCCAATGAGGTTGATGAGGAACTGACAGCATCCAGCCATGTCCCCAATGAGGTTGATGAGGAACTGACAGCATCCAGCCATGTCCCTTCTGAGGTTGATGGGAAGCTCTCTGAGGCCAGCCATGTCCCTGCTGAGGTTGATGGGAAGCTCACTGAGGCCAGCCATGTCCCTGATGAGGTTGAGGAACTGACAGCATCCAGCCATGTCTCTGCTGAGGTGGATGGGAAGCTCACTGAGGCCAGCCATGTCCCTGCTGAGGTTGATGGGGAACTGACAGGATACAGCCATGTCCCCAATGAGGTTGATGGGAAGCTCACTGAGGCCAGCCATGTCCCTGTTGAGGTTGATGGGAAGCTCACCGAGGCCAGCCATGTCCCTGTTGGGGTTGATGGGAAGCTCACTGAGGCCAGCCATGTCCCTGTTGGGGTTGATGGGAAGCTCACTGAGGCCAGCCATGTCCCTGTTGAGGTTGAGGAACTGACAGCATCCAGCCATGTCCCTGCTGAGGTTGATGGGAAGCTCACTGAGGCCAGCCATGTCCCCGCTGAGGTTGATGGGAAGCTGACAGCATCCAGCCATGTCCCTGCTGAGGTTGATGGGAAGCTGACAGAATCCAGTCATGTCCCTTCTGAGGTTGATGGGAAGCTCACTGAGGCCAGCCATGTCCCTGTTGGGGTTGATGGGAAGCTCACTGAGGCCAGCCATGTCCCTGTTGAGGTGGATGGGAAGCTCACTGAGGCCAGCCATGTACCTGCTGAGGTGGATGAGGAACTGACAGCATCCAGCCATGTCCCTGCTGAGGTTGATGAACTGACAGCATCCAGCCATGTCCCTGCTGAGGTTGATGAACTGACAGCATCCAGCCATGTCCCTGCTGAGGTTGATGGGAAGCTCACTGAGGCCAGCCATGTCCCTGCTGAGGTTGATGAGGAACTGACAGCATCCAGCCATGTCCCTGCTGAGGTGGATGGGAAGCTCACTGAGGCCAGCCATGTCCCTGCTGAGGTTGAGGAACTGACAGCATCCAGCCATGTCCCTGCTGACGTTGAGGTACTGACCGGATACAACCATGTCCCTAATGAGGTTGATGGGAAGCTCACTGAGGCCAGCCATGTCCCTACTGAGGTTGATGGGGAACTGACAGAATACAGCCATGTCCCCAATGAGGTTGATGGGAAGCTCACTGAGGCCAGCCATGTCCCTGTTGAGGTTGATGGGAAGCTCACTGAGGCCAGCCATGTCCCTGTTGAGGTGGATGGGAAGCTCACTGAGGCCAGCCATGTCCCTGTTGAGGTTGATGGGAAGCTCACTGAGGCCAGCCATGTCCCTGTTGAGGTGGATGGTAAGCTCACTGAGGCCAGCCATGTCCCTGCTGAGGTTGATGGGAAGCTCACTGAGGCCAGCCATGTCCCTGTTGAGGTTGATGGGAAGATCACTGAGGCCAGCCATGTCCCTGCTGAGGTCGATGGGAAGCTCACTGAGGCCAGCCATGTCCCTGTTGAGGTTGATGGGAAGCTCACTGAGGCCAGCCATGTACCTGCTGAGGTTGAGGAACTGACAGCATCCAGCCATGTCTCTGCTGAGGTGGATGGGAAGCTCACTGAGGCCAGCCACGTACCTGCTGAGGTTGAGGAACTGACAGCATCCAGCCATGTCTCTGCTGAGGTGGATGGGAAGCTCACTGAGGCCAGCCATGTCCCTGCTGAGGTTGATGGGAAGCTCACTGAGGCCAGCCATGTCCCTGCTGAGGTTGATGGGAAGCTCACTGAGGCCAGCCATGTCCCTGCTGAGGTTGATGGGAAGCTCACTGAGGCCAGCCATGTCCCTGCTGAGGTTGATGGGAAGCTCACTGAGGCCAGCCATGTCCCTGCTGAGGTTGATGGGAAGCTCACTGAGGCCAGCCATGTCCCTGCTGAGGTTGATGAGGAACTGACAGCATCCAGCCATGTCCCTGCTGAGGAACTGACAGCATCCAGCCATGTCCCTGCTGAGGAACTGACAGGATCCAGCCATGTCCCTGCTGAGGAACTGACAGCATCCAGCCATGTCCCTGCTGAGGAACTGACAGCATCCAGCCATGTCCCTGCTGAGGTTGATGGGAAGCTCACTGAGGCCAGCCATGTCCCTGCTGAGGTTGATGGGAAGCTCACTGAGGCCAGCCATGTCCCTGCTGAGGTTGATGGGAAGCTCACTGAGGCCAGCCATGTCCCTGCTGAGGTGGATGAGGAACTGACAGCATCCAGCCATGTCCCTGCTGAGGTTGAGGAACTGACAGCATCTAGCCATGTCCCTGCTGAGGTTGAGGAACTGACAGCATCCAGCCATGTCCCTGCTGAGGTTGATGAGGAACTGACAGCATCCAGCCATGTCCCTAATGAGGTTGATGGGAAGCTCACTGAGGCCAGCCATGTCCCTGCTGAGGTTGATGAGGAACTGACAGCATCTAGCCATGTCCCTGCTGAGGTTGATGAGGAACTGACAGCATCCAGCCATGTCCCTGCTGAGGTTGAGGAACTGACAGCATCCAGCCATGTCCCTGCTGAGGTTGAGGAACTGACAGCATCCAGCCATGTCTCTGCTGAGGTGGATGGGAAGCTCACTGAGGCCAGCCATGTCCCTGCTGAGGTTGATGGGAAGCTCACTGAGGCCAGCCATGTCCCTGCTGAGGTTGATGAGGAACTGACAGCATCCAGCCATGTCCCTGCTGAGGTTGATGGGAAGCTCACTGAGGCCAGCCATGTCCCTGCTGAGGTTGATGGGAAGCTCACTGAGGCCAGCCATGTCCCTGCTGAGGTTGATGAGGAACTGACAGCATCCAGCCATGTCCCTTCTGAGGTTGATGAGGAACTGACAGCATCCAGCCATGTCCCTGCTGAGGAACTGACAGCATCCAGCCATGTCCCTGCTGAGGTTGATGGGAAGCTCACTGAGGCCAGCCATGTCCCTGCTGAGGTTGATGGGAAGCTCACTGAGGCCAGCCATGTCCCTGCTGAGGTTGATGGGAAGCTCACTGAGGCCAGCCATGTCCCTGCTGAGGTGGATGAGGAACTGACAGCATCCAGCCATGTCCCTGCTGAGGTTGAGGAACTGACAGCATCTAGCCATGTCCCTGCTGAGGTTGAGGAACTGACAGCATCCAGCCATGTCCCTAATGAGGTTGATGGGAAGCTCACTGAGGCCAGCCATGTCCCTGCTGAGGTTGATGAGGAACTGACAGCATCTAGCCATGTCCCTGCTGAGGTTGATGAGGAACTGACAGCATCCAGCCATGTCCCTGCTGAGGTTGAGGAACTGACAGCATCCAGCCATGTCCCTGCTGAGGTTGAGGAACTGACAGCATCCAGCCATGTCTCTGCTGAGGTGGATGGGAAGCTCACTGAGGCCAGCCATGTCCCTGCTGAGGTTGATGGGAAGCTCACTGAGGCCAGCCATGTCCCTGCTGAGGTTGATGAGGAACTGACAGCATCCAGCCATGTCCCTGCTGAGGTTGATGGGAAGCTCACTGAGGCCAGCCATGTCCCTGCTGAGGTTGATGGGAAGCTCACTGAGGCCAGCCATGTCCCTGCTGAGGTTGATGAGGAACTGACAGCATCCAGCCATGTCCCTTCTGAGGTTGATGAGGAACTGACAGCATCCAGCCATGTCCCTGCTGAGGTTGATGAGGAACTGACAGCATCCAGCCATGTCCCTGCTGAGGTTGATGAGGAACTGACAGCATCCAGCCATGTCCCCAATGAGGTTGATGGGAATCTCACCGAGGCCAGCCATGTCCCTACTGAGGTTGATGAGGAACTGACAGCATCCAGCCATGTCCCTGCTGAGGTTGATGAGGAACTGACAGCATCCAGCCATGTCCCTGCTGAGGTTGATGAGGAACTGACAGCATCCAGCCATGTCCCTGCTGAGGTTGAGGAACTGACAGCATCCAGCCATGTCCCTGCTGAGGTTGATGAGGAACTGACAGCATCCAGCCATGTCCCAGCTGAGGTTGAGGAGGAACTGACAGCATCCAGCCATGTCCCCAATGAGGTTGATGGGAAGCTCACTGAGGCCAGCCATGTCCCTGCTGAGGTTGATGGGAAACTTACTGAGGCCAGCCATGTCCCTGTTGAGATGGATGGGAAGCTCACTGAGGCCAGCCATGTCCCTGCTGAGGTTGATGGGAAGCGCACTGAGGCCAGCCATGTCCCTTCTGAGGTTGATGGGAAGCTCTCTGAGGCCAGCCATGTCCCTGCTGAGGTTGATGGGAAGCTCACTGAGGCCAGCCATGTCCCTGATGAGGTTGAGGAACTGACAGCATCCAGCCATGTCTCTGCTGAGGTGGATGGGAAGCTCACTGAGGCCAGCCATGTCCCTGCTGAGGTTGAGGAACTGACAGCATCCAGCCATGTCTCCAATGAGGTTGATGGGAAGCTCACTGAGGCCAGCCATGTCCCTGAGGTTGATGAACTGACAGCATCCAGCCATGTCCCTGCTGAGGTTGATGGGAAGCTCACTGAGGCCAGCCATGTCCCTGCTGAGGTTGAGGAACTGACAGCATCCAGCCATGTCCCTGCTGAGGTTGATGAGGAACTGACAGCATCCAGCCATGTCCCTGCTGAGGTTCATGAGGAACTGACAGCATCCAGCCATGTCCCCAATGAGGTTGATGAGGAACTGACAGCATCCAGCCATGTCCCCAATGAGGTTGATGAGGAACTGACAGCATCCAGCCATGTCCCTTCTGAGGTTGATGGGAAGCTCTCTGAGGCCAGCCATGTCCCTGCTGAGGTTGATGGGAAGCTCACTGAGGCCAGCCATGTCCCTGATGAGGTTGAGGAACTGACAGCATCCAGCCATGTCTCTGCTGAGGTGGATGGGAAGCTCACTGAGGCCAGCCATGTCCCTGCTGAGGTTGAGGAACTGACAGCATCCAGCCATGTCCCCAATGAGGTTGATGGGAAGCTCACTGAGGCCAGCCATGTCCCTGCTGAGGTTGATGGGGAACTGACAGGATACAGCCATGTCCCCAATGAGGTTGATGGGAAGCTCACTGAGGCCAGCCATGTCCCTGTTGAGGTTGATGGGAAGCTCACCGAGGCCAGCCATGTCCCTGTTGGGGTTGATGGGAAGCTCACTGAGGCCAGCCATGTCCCTGTTGGGGTTGATGGGAAGCTCACTGAGGCCAGCCATGTCCCTGTTGAGGTTGAGGAACTGACAGCATCCAGCCATGTCCCTGCTGAGGTTGATGGGAAGCTCACTGAGGCCAGCCATGTCCCTGCTGAGGTTGATGGGAAGCTGACAGCATCCAGCCATGTCCCTGCTGAGGTTGATGGGAAGCTGACAGAATCCAGTCATGTCCCTTCTGAGGTTGATGGGGAACTGACAGGATACAGCCATGTCCCCAATGAGGTTGATGGGAAGCTCACTGAGGCCAGCCATGTCCCTGTTGGGGTTGATGGGAAGCTCACTGAGGCCAGCCATGTCCCTGTTGAGGTGGATGGGAAGCTCACTGAGGCCAGCCGTGTACCTGCTGAGGTGGATGAGGAACTGACAGCATCCAGCCATGTCCCTGCTGAGGTTGATGAACTGACAGCATCCAGCCATGTCCCTGCTGAGGTTGATGAACTGACAGCATCCAGCCATGTCCCTGCTGAGGTTGATGGGAAGCTCACTGAAGCCAGCCATGTCCCTGCTGAGGTTGATGAGGAACTGACAGCATCCAGCCATGTCCCTGCTGAGGTGGATGGGAAGCTCACTGAGGCCAGCCATGTCCCTGCTGAGGTTGAGGAACTGACAGCATCCAGCCATGTCCCTGCTGACGTTGATGAGGTACTGACCGGATACAACCATGTCCCTAATGAGGTTGATGGGAAGCTCACTGAGGCCAGCCATGTCCCTACTGAGGTTGATAGGGAACTGACAGAATACAGCCATGTCCCCAATGAGGTTGATGGGAAGCTCACTGAGGCCAGCCATGTCCCTGTTGAGGTTGATGGGAAGCTCACTGAGGCCAGCCATGTCCCTGTTGAGGTGGATGGTAAGCTCACTGAGGCCAGCCATGTCCCTGTTGAGGTGGATGGTAAGCTCACTGAGGCCAGCCATGTCCCTGTTGAAGTTGATGGGAAGCTCACTGAGGCCAGCCATGTCCCTGTTGAGGTTGATGGGAAGCTTACTGATGCCAGCCATGTCCCTGTTGAGGTGGATGGGAAGCTCACTGAGGCCAGCCATGTCCCTGCTGAGGTTGAGGAACTGACAGCATCCAGCCATGTCCCTGCTGAGGTTGATGGGAAGCTCACTGAGGCCAGCCATGTCCCTGCTGAGGTTGATGGGAAGCTCACTGAGGCCAGCCATGTCCCTGCTGAGGTTGATGGGAAGCTGACAGAATCCAGTCATGTCCCTTCTGAGGTTGATGGGAAGTTCACTGAGGCCAGCCATGTCCCTACTAAGGTTGATGGGGA